>OZ022334.1:45355543-46555543 GCA_963989225.1 Dromius quadrimaculatus | reverse complement strand
TCTTTGGTTTGATCATTTTGTTCTTCTATTGATAGTTCAGTTTCTACTAAGTAGAAGTCGCTGCCCATTTCGGATCCTCTTCTAACTCTCGTAATTTCAATTCTTTTCCAAAGGGTTCTTGTCACAATCACGTAATTATTTATTGACTTTTCATTTCTACCAATCATAACTTGGGTATATTTTTGTGTTGAAATTTTGATTTTGTAATGATCACTTCATTCTCCATGCATATTTCTAATAATTTTCTTTCATTTTTGGTTGATTTTTCTGCTCCAAATTCGCCTATGCCAGGTAAATATTTATTTGCGTCATTGTCCACTTTGGCATCCAGGTTGTCGACTAATAGTATATTTTGCTTAGTACTTTCTGTTATCATTTGTAGTTTATTGTATTAGTCGTCTCTTTTTAAAATATCAAGATTTCAGGTGAGAGAGGACACAAATGATCGTGATTTAGCGTGACTGTTAAGGATATTGTATAGATCATGATTGAGAAAATACTTGTCATGCGTTTGAATCCACGGTGTACCGGCTGGTGTTGGCGTCACAATTGGGGCAACCGTCCGGACAGCAGGACTAGGTTTAAATTTTTATTCTGGCATAAAAATTATGTAACAATGCTAAGAAACATTATTACACTTACACAGATAACTGTAGAATTATGAATCAATTTTTGGCATTACTACATTATATTGTGAGCAAAACAATTATATTTATTATTTTTCGCGATAAACACTTATAATCGCATATATTTGTGGCAATGTCAACTTGTTTTGAGAATATTAAGTTTATTGCTGGACAAGAAAACAAAAAAAAAAAAACGCGAAATCAATGAATACTCAGTACGGTCCTACAAATGAGGATTAGCTCCTGACAGATGACAGTGACTAGTAAAATTTGAGATTCAAATTTGTAAATGAATATTTCAAATGTAATTTCGTAAATTAGTTCATCATGAATCAGCACGTGGGTTAATATGTACTCCATATTTCTGAATTAAGGAATTACCTTGAAGTAAGGACTTTTATGTAGCAATTGGACAGCCGAATGGTGCTTTTACTCTATCATTCTTTCGGTTCAAATTCTACTGACATTAGAGCTCAAATATTATATCAAATATCAAGCATCAGAGGTAAACAGAAACTGCCATTTCATAATACAAATTTACACATCTCTCAACTGCAATCCATCTTGGCGAAGCCTCGACCCTCTTTGGAGAGGCCCTGTTGGCTGCCTCGCATCCGTATTCATATAAGTAGTCACCAGCGCCGGTTCCAGGACTGCGGCTCCCATATACATTAATTACTTGCGGTTATCTGCAAGATTCCAATTGTGGCCACAAATATCAATTAAGGATGCACTATCCCGACGGTAACTCACATTAGTGCAAGTGCGGTCTGCTCATGTTGCTCTCACATTCTACTGGAGCTGGAGATCAAAACCGGAAGCGGTGCCCACTGACCGTCCTTTGCCGGAAATTCTCGAATTGCTTTGTTAATGACGCAGATGCTTGCTGTTACATGTTGCTCGTGATGTGTGGATATTGCTACGCGTTGCTGTTAAATGCATTCATTAATTTGATGGATGTTGCAAGCTCTGGGTGCCTGTCTTATGTCACAGCATTGCATTTCCTTGAAACTCATGCTTTCAGCAGTAGTGAACTTTCCTGGCATTCAAGTACAAATTGTAATTTCATGACAGGTTGAACACAAATTTTGTTTTTGGCTGTACTGAAAGTATTGCTCCAAAGAGAGTCAATATTTTCATGCTTTCTCAGCATCTTACCATAGAAAAGTGTTGAATGATCTGTTCCTTCTGATTCAAATTACTTATTGATAGAGTCGTTCTTATTGAGAAAATGGAATAATTGATTTAGCAATTCATTTCTTTGTACAATACCAAAATGATTTTCTTGTCTTTATTATCTATTCTTTACCTTTGTACTAAGTCTAGAATTCAGATAATGGCGGAAGAAGAACAATTCCTCAATTTCTTGTGTTCAATCATCTAAAAGTACCATTGAGAAATTAAGATATCCTGTGGAAAGAATAGATTGAATTTTCTTTAGATCCATCCCACTTAGCACTAGATAGTGCTTTAGGTGCACACAATACGTAATCTGGCAAGGTATGTATTCGCGGAGCCAAACAGTTTTATTAGAGAAATAGCTACGTATGTAGAGATTGGAATTCACAGAATATTGAATCAGTCAACAAACTCCTAATTTTCGATTAGTATACTAGAATAACACTAAAATCCAGACTAGCACCGCAACAAGATCCCCGTGGCATGTTCAGCAAACAACATTCACGATGCAGCACTTATTCAAGCTCATGCTTTACATTGAATTGCAGAAGGGTTGCGCATGTCTGTCCTGAAGTATTCTGATCTCATGCTGTGAGTTTGTGCTGGTGGTTCACTCTCCGAACAATTTGCAAAGATAAATTGGCTCCGTCAATTACATTCAGTTGTTTTGCGAGGAATTCCCACTAGATTGAAATGTTGGATGGGTAGGTGGTCGAGAGATGCGATGTGTTGTTAAAAATTGAGCAATATTATTTTGTTTTGTTCTGTTAGGGAATGAGCTTCCATACTATCATTGGACACAGAAGGTGGGAGATACATTGAAAGAAAGTGGCGCATTTGTCTGTTGGTTTAACCATGTACAAGTTTAATGAAATAGATATGCAACAGTGTTCAATTCTTTGTGGTAATTCTACATTTTCTTATCTCTAGTGTCACAAGTTTCAAGTTCAGGTCGTTTAGAATAGTGGACGATGGCGTCATGTCGGTGTTAGCAACCGCAGGGAACCATTAGCAGTGTGGTTAGAGTGCAACTATCCCAAGGAGCAGATTACAGTTAATCGCGATATTTAACTTATAGCCACAGACACTTAGTGCACCCATCGGAAAGATAGGAGGAAGGAACGACGTGGGAGTAAATGGCTTAAACGTTCTATTGCACTGCAGAGCCCGAAATGGCCGTACTAATCATCAGAGTTAAGAGTCCTCACATCATGAGGTATTTAGTGATTGGTTTATAAATGATTATCGACACTAGGAAGTTTGATAGTGTCATTTCGCTAATCATACTCAGATGCCTTACATTCAGCTTCATCCCAATAAAGACTTCCTGTATATTGAATAGTTTTTGTTAACTGTTTTATTAGCGTACCACCTGTTGCAATTCCGTATGCTCCGTCCGCCATTCTCTCAAACATATCTCAAAAGAAACAGGAGTTCTAGAAACTCAGTTCGGATATCAACTCATAATTCAAAATTCAAGGCCCTTCAATTAGAAATATATTTCATGTCATATACTGTGACGAATTCGTCCCTCAAAGCTCCGTCACAGTTGCACATCCTAGAGCCTTCAGCTACCGTCCAATATTTTGAAGTTCATCACATCTAGTTTTCACATCTTGCTTGCCCTATAAATTTTTCAACCCTGATTCAATTTAAGCACTACACTACCGCTTACCTTAACATCACCAGCCATCAGCTGGAATGGAAACGTTTAAATATCTCACAGCATGTGGTTGAGTAAGATGAGGTTTCGAAAAACCTGAAATACTATTCTGTACTGTATGATCTGTGTTTATGTCATGTACTCACCGTAAATGCATGCTGAATGTAATCAACCGTTGTTCTGTAGAATATTTTGTATATTTTGTTTCTGATTTTATTTTTCGCGATCCTTAACAGTTTTGACATTACCGACATACAGAAAGAACTCAGTATGATATTATTTTAATGTTTTCAATGTACCGTGAATGAGATTCTGTGGAATTTTTCAAAGCCAACCTAAATTTAGAGCTGTGAGACGAATTAATGAACATGTTACTTGGATAGAGCTAGAAAACTGGCAAGATAAACAAGATATTATGAAAAATAGTTTTGAGAAATAAACAACCGGAAGTAATAGAGAACAATTTAACTAAAAAGGAAAGAGAAACGCAATTAGCTATGAGAAAAATTGCTAGAGCTGAAAGAGAAAAAGGTAAAAAAGTGACAGTAGGTTACAGAAAGATGACCATCGATGGACAAGAATTTGAATGGAATGAAACAGAGCAAGGAGTGGTTGAAAAGGAGACCAAGACAAAAAACTTATAACAGAAAAGCACATTCGGAAACAATTCAGGCAAAGTTAAAGGATACGAATGACAAACTAAGAAGAAAGGAAAAGGACTTAAACAAATAAATATGGATTACTGGATGTACTGGTCCGGAGTAAAGAAAAAGGAGAGAGCAGCTGCTGGAGTTGGACTTATAATTGATAGAAAATACATAGACCAAATATACAATGAAAAATGCACGAATGAAAGAATACTATCAATTGACTGGAAATCAGAAGACAATCAAGAATTCACATTGATAATTGCATACGGGCCAAATGAAGACCAGAAAAAAGAAACAAAGGATGAATTCTTACTAAAACTACAAGAAGTAATGGGTGAGACAAACAAAAAGATAATTATAATGGGAGACATGAACGGAAAAGTGGGAAACAACAATATGGGAGTGGAAAGAGTTATGGGAAAAGAAGGAAAGCAAACTTTAAATAACAATGGAAGAAGAATAATACATGCTTCGAACATAAGGACATCCACAAATACACACGAACGGAAGCTTCCAGAAATGAGAAATTCATACTGGATTATTTTCTGATCAGAAAAACGGAAAAGTCCTCAGTAGCGGATGTTAGATTATACAGGGGAGCCGAAATCAGCAGCGACCACCATCTACTATTAATGAAAATGAGGATGAAAAAGAATGAAGAACAAAATATGAAAAGGAACACAATTAATAAGGAAAAGATAAGAACACATAAGTTGGCAGAAGAAGCAGCAAAAGAAACATGTGGGACAGCTAAATTCAATAATAAACAATTTAAAAGACCTCCTGGTGGTCGACAGAAATGAGAGAGAAAATTAAAGAGAAGAAGAAAGCATGGCAGGTCTATTTGGCAAGTAAAAATTTGAAGAACTATGAAGAGTACAAGAAATGTAGGATAGAAGTCAAGAAATTAGTGGAAGATGAAGTTCGGACATAGATTAGGAAATGCCTACAATGAAAACCAAAAATTATTTTATGGTGTTTTGAAAAGAATGCGAAATGGACAAGAACAAACACTCAGAAATATTAAAAACAGAACAGGTAAAATACTAAATAAAGAAGAAGAAATTATGAGCAGATGGCGGGAATATTTTGTAGAACTATTGGAGCAAGACGACACGAACAGCAACGAAATTGAAATCACAGACAGCACAATATACAAAAAATACAAGAAGAGGAGAATATAATTACTGAGCAAGAAATGCTACATGCAATGAAGAAACTAAAAATAGGAAAGATACCAGGGCATGATAACATAACGGCAATGATGAACAAAAACATGGGCCAGGCTGGATAAGAATGTCTGCTGAAAATATTCAACATGGTAGAAGAACAAGGTGCACCAAGTGACTGGAAAAAAGGTGTGATTGCCCCCATTTTTAAAAAAGGAGATAACAAAGACTGCAAAAACTATAGAGGTGTAACACTTTTAAGCGTCCCAGGAAAATTTTATACACGAATACTGGAAAACAGAATTCGAAAACAAATAGAAATAGCGTTTGAAGAAACACACAGCGGATTCAGACCCCAAAGAGGAGTATAAGACCATATTTTTGCATCAAGACAACTTATAGAAAAGGCCAGACTTACAAAAAGAAAATTACATCTGTGTTTTATCGATCTCGAAAAAGCATTCGACAAGGTAGTAAGGGAGAAAGGGTGGGAACTGCTAGAACTTAGAGGAGCAAACAAACATACAATTGAAAGTGTGAAAAGGTTATACGAACAAAATTAAAATTATTTCAGTGTCAGAAATATGAATCGACACCATTTTCAACAAAAACAGGTTTGAGACAAGGATGTATACTGAGTCAACTACTGTTCACTCTTTATCTAGATGAAATAGGGAGCCTGGACCAAGAGATAGCAAAAAGAGTTAACAAAGGAAGAAGACTTTTCAATGCAATGAAGAAAAACTTCCTTAACGAAAATTAAATCCCCAAGGAAACTAAAACCGAGATGTTTAAGAACGTAGCAATCTCAATTTTAGCATATGGATGCGAATCTTGGACACCGACGGAAAGACACAAAAGTGAAATAAGAAGCATCGAAATGAGATTTCAGGAAGATAGAAGGAAAATTTAAATTGGACAGAATAAGAAATGAAGTATTCCGGGATAAGTTACGAACCAATTAAGAATATAATAGAAGAAGGACATGTCCAAAGAATGGGAAAAGGAAGACTCGCGGAACAGATTTAAAAAGCTAAACCAGCGAATAAAAGAAGGAGAGGTAGGCCGAATAAAACTTGGGACACAGAAGTACACAAGGCGATGAATCGCAGAGGAATAGAAATAAATGGAAGTAAGACTTTGATGAAAGACAGAACAGCATGGAAAGACGCATGGAAGAAAACCCCAATGGAATAACGCCTTACACCACAAGGTAGAAAAGCAAACGGATTAAGTAAGTGAGTAAGTAAGTAATTTAACATCAGTTACGGGGTTGAAATACTCATTTATTAGCTGCATTAAGAGTTTCGTGTCGACCAGTGGCACTAGAAGTGTTCTCTTCTTGAAGCATCCCCCCACCTAATCTTGCGAGTTTTGGAAGGAAATTTTCTGATTGTGAATCAGCACATCAAAATGTATATGCCATTAGAAAATTTTACATATATGAAATATTGCAGGGCTGCCTTAAGCCAAACATGTATTTATAAGATTTATCTAATAGGCAGACTCACTTTATATACTTCAAGACATTGAAATGGAAATTATACTATGAAATTGAAGGTACTGTCAATCTTCTTTTTGGTCGGATTTGAAATCCGCTAGGTAGGAGTGAAGAATAGGTAACTATCACACTTCGCACAATTTTTAAGAGAGGGTGCTATTGGCGTTTCTCTAGTGAGATGAGATTTTATCCGTGGCACTAGAACAGCGATCATGTGTGACATTGATTGTAGGTTAGCTCGCTACGCTCGCGGCTTTGAAAAGCATCCCTGAATATTACTGCAATTGCACTACTCGCAACTGTGGGACTTATATTGAGAGGAAACTTTCTTGATTATTATATTATTCTCACATAATAATAATGATAATAACAATATTTTGACGGTTTTTGAAGCTTGTTATAGCTTATAGCCCCTGAATACTTTTAATTTATAATTATAATATTTCATACAACATATATTTCATTTTTAGTAGCTCCGGGTGGGATTCGAACTCACGACACTATCGGACAGCATAAATTCAACTTCTTCTTTCCTTGTACTGTATCACACTACTTTCACTCCACTAACATTGACAGCATGACATTGGCAGCTCTTTTAGTCTTCGAGATCTCAATAGTTTCAGCAAAATAATATTCACACCTGTAGATATTTCTGTTTCACAACAATATCCAATCCAACGAAACAGGATACCTGATAGATTCTGCCATTGATAGATTTTATTATACTTCTAATGTCTCCACTGAAATCATTTTCATAAGTTTAATAAAAAATTGGAGAAATCCAGTCTTGAATCTAGAGATCACAAAAGATATGTCAAGATTCGTGCCTTGCTTCAGATTTGTGAGTTCGATGTTAGGATTCCGCGTCACTTTTCCTTTTCACACGTCGAGCAAATATTATGATTGCTTCAGCTGTTCGCCTTCTCGATATTCGATTCCATGTTTGCTACGCGTCTTTTGCTGCCGTTTCTCTGTCCTGCCTCTAAAACGTGTTCCTGCTGCTTCTAGTGACTCCCTCAGGACGTCACGTCCTGTTTACTGTCGCATTTTTGATATTCAACAATGAGAGAGTATGCCAATGGGGAATTGAGACATAATAGAATAGAGTCCCCTCTTGAAATCATTGCTGTGTCTTTGAAGAATTTATCAAGATATGTCGATGAAAAAATAATACAATCGTAGAAACAAAGAGCTCCCGGTGATATTTAATAACCCCTCATCAATTAATCCAATCAGAAGAACGGATTCGTAACCGCTTCCTTGAAACCAAAATGAAAATAAATCCGGTAATAAGGAATTAGATTGAAATTAATCTCAGTCGGGGTGTGATAAACGATTAAATAAAACAGTGGGATCCTTTATTGGTACTCAAGCGAGTGACGCGAGGAGTAATTTGTCTTTGTGAGGCTTTTCTCTCCCCACTACTCCATCCCCTCCATAATTTCCTTTCGCAGGGTTGATGGCGGTTAGAGACGACGCCATTTATGGGTAATAAGCGGATTTAATAATCAAGCATCATTTGAAGTTTCCTTAATAACGGAATTAAGAAGGTCCGCTTCCCATTACGGCCGCCGGATCGAACTGGGGTCTAATTATGATTATCAGTGAAACTGGCAAAACAATTATGGAGCAGTGATAATCGGTATTTGCGTATCTTTGAATGCAAATACAAACTCTCTCCGCCAATCAAGTACTTATAAATAACTTATTGTTGAACGTTTTTCATTATTGTAGTTTTAGGACACGCCCCCATTGTACAAGTCTTTCGAAATGAAAATTGTTATAGTGCAACGATTCCAGCTGTGAATGTTGTGAATGTCACGGTACGGAGCGAAATCCGGAAAATATCTTATGTGAGGCGCGAAACCGGTGAAAGGCAGAAGAGCCATAAAATAAAATCACAGGAGCAAAAGGCGACAACGAAACAGACACGGAAGCGTAAAATTCGATGAGCGGCAAAGCAATAAAGCGATGATTGGATGAAGACTGAGACGAGAGAATGAAAGCACACGACATCGACTCACGTCTGTTTCCGTTTGTTTCAGATACAGATTTTCGGTTTCAACTCGCAGCTCTACTCCAACTTCTCGGAAGCCTTGCACAGAGCCCAAGGGATTGCCGTCATATCGCTTCTCTTACAGGTAACCTTACATTTATTTTTGCCGCTGTCGGCTGTCTTCTATTGTTTATTTTTCATTGCACTAACCTGTCACTTTAATTATCCTTCCGATTGTTTCCGGAGGAAATTACTCAATCTTTCAAGTATCAAAGAGCCATGTATCTCTTGTTGCTTGAAGTAACATGTAGTACACTTTTCAACTGATTACATACATAGCTTCAACAAATAATATATTAAATACAGGCGAGTCATGAAATAGGAGCTCTTTCATGTATACTTCATATCATTATTTTAAAAATCTCGGTAGGTGAATTTTGTCGGTTCCACAATACTTACTTGTTACTTTGTACAAGTAAGTAAAAAAACAAGAAACTCTTCTATAAAGTAGCAAAGAATTTGAGGAAAGCAGAAGAACAACCTATTAAACTATTAAAAGACAAAAATGGGACAATACTAAGAAAGGATACAGACAATCTGAAAAGATGGAGAGAACATTTTGAAAAATCACTAAAACCGCGAGAACTAATCATAAGCAACGCGTACAATAACGACCCTGTACCAGAGCAAAATCCAGAATTTACAAATACGAAAATCAGCATCGAAGAAGTTACAATTGCTATTGGAAAATTAAGAATAGGATAAAACCAGAGCAACCAAAATACATGGACGAGGAAAGAACAAAAATGCTGCACACATTAGTAAACAAATCTGAGATGGAGAGCAGATACCTACAGACTGGAGTAAAACAATCATACTGCCAATATACAGAAAGGAGACAGCCGCAATTGTTGCAATTATCGAGAGATCTCACTCCTATGCACAGCAGTAAAAGTGTACGAAACGATACTTGAAAGTAAACCAAGAAAGCTAGTAGAAGACAAGATTGGGAATACTCAAAACGGATTCAGAAAAGGTCACAGCACCCAAGATCATGTATTTACAATTCGATAGATAACGGAAAAACCGCGAAGATTCAACAAAGAGATCTTTGCATGCTTTATAGACCTTGAAAAAGCTTTCAATAAAGTTAACAGAGAATTGTTGTGAGGAATATTAAAAAGAAGGACGCTAAAAGAAGAAATTCAAAATATATATAAAGATAACATGAATTATGTAACAACCGCTAACTTATTATCAGAAGAATTCGAAGCAGGTGGAGGATCAATACAAGGAGGAACCCGTAGTCCTTTATTGCTCACGCTATACATGGATGAAATTAACATTGAAGCAAACAAAAGAACAATAAAAACTGCCACAGTATATTCAAATTTGAAACAGATAAAAATAGCAGAGTGTATTCTCACAGACGACATGTTGATCTTTGCAAAAACAGAGAACAATCTGCAAGAGAACTTGAAGATATGTAACGAAGAACTACTCAGAGCAAATATAGAAAAAAATGCCAACGAAACAAAGGTTATGATGATAGCCAAAGGACAAAGACAATTGAAAATATATATATATATATATAGATATAGTGGCTCGAACACCCCAGGTGGGGTTGCACCGCTTCTACTGAAGCTCTCTAGATCCTTTATTTGATCGCCTTCCTATCTTCTGTTTACTCCTTCCATTTCTTTATTCCTGCTTTACCAAAATCTGCTCCTACTTCTTGTAGCCATTTCGACCTGGGTCTGCCTCTTCTTCTGTTTCCGCCTGGTTCCCATTGTAGAATTGCCCTTACGGTGTCTTCTTCTCTTTTTCTCCATATGTGTCCTAACAATCTCGTCCTATGTCGTTTAATTTTTCTCACTATATCTTCTCCTTGCAGTTCTTGTTCTATTTCATAGTTCATTTGTATTCTATATTCGTTTTCTGTTGTTTTTACTACTCTTGAAATAGTTCTCACAATTTTTATTTTTACTATTCGTAAATCTTCTTCATTTTTTTTGGTCATTGTCATTGTTTCTGCAGCGTACATTATTATCGCCCTGATTATTGTTCTATATACTTTCAATTTTGTTTTCTTTGTTAGATTTTTATCCTTGAGTAATTTTTTATTTGCGTAAAAGGCTCTGTTTGCTGTTAATATCTTCTCTTGGATTTCTGTTTGCCTGTCTCCTTTATTTGATAGCATAATACCTAGGTATTTGAATTTATTCACCTCCTCGAACTATAGGTTACATATTTTTATATTTCCACTTTCTCATTATTCTCGTTGTTCTCTCATTGATTATTTGACCCATTTTGTTTCCTTCTGTTACTATTCTTTCGACCATTTCTTTCAATATTTTCCTATTTTTTGTTGCCAATATTATATCGTCTGCATATGCTATTATTTGTCCGCCTTTAGTTCTAAGTGTTCCACTGTTCAAATTCCTCATCACATATTCTAACGCTATGTTGAACAGAGTTGCTGATAGTGTATCTCCTTGTCTTACTCCTTTGTTTATTTCGAATTCCTGAGTTTCTCCTTTTTGTGTTTTAATTGTGGTTGCTGTTCCATTTAATGTCATCAAGATCAATCGTCTTAGTTTAGCTGTTATTTCAAATTCTTCTAGGGCTGTAATAAGTTTTTCTCTTTTGATCGAGTCAAACGCTTGTTTGAAATAAATAAATAATAAATCTATGCTCATTTTATATTCATGTGCTTTTTCTTTTATTTATTTAACTGTATGTATAGCATCTGTTGTTGATCTGTCTTGAGCGAATCCGCACTGATGCTGTCCTATTATGTTTTCTGTTTCTTTTTAAATTGTTTTTTGTATTAGTGTTGACATTATTTTATATATTGTGCTCAGTAGCGTTATACCCCTATAATTTTCGCATGTTTGTTGGTCTCCTTTTTTGTGAATTGTGGCTATTCGTCCTCTTTCCCAATCCTTTGGCATTTTTCTGTTTCCCACACCTTCATATAAGTTTATATATATTCGTGTAGTTCATCTCCTCCATATTTTATTAGTTCTGTGTCTATTTCACCTTTGCCTGCAGTCTTTCCATTTCGCCTGCTTCTTATTATTTCTCTGAATTCTTCTTTTGTTGGTTCTTCTAATACTCCTTCGTCCGCAATTTCATCTTGTGTTGTAATATCCACGTTTTGTTACGGTTCTGTTAGCAGATTTTCAAAGTATTCTACCCATGTTTTCTTATATTGTTTATCGTTTTCTGTTTTGTTGCCCTCTGCGTCTTTTATACATTTGTTCATTTATTTTTTTATAGAATTTTTTTGAGTTTCTATCCACACTTTCCTTTTCAATATCTGTTATTTTATCGTCTATCCAATCTTTCTTGTTTTTTCTATGAATTTTACCACATTTCTCCCTAATTCTTTTATAGTCTTCTCTGTCTTCTATCCTATTTGTATTCATACAATTGAAAATACAAATAGATAATAAAAATATACAACAAGTACGAAGCTTTAGATATCTAGTAAGTATAATCGAAAATAAAGAAGGGTACGACGATGAAACAAATAACAGAATACAGGCAACAGAAGGAACTTATCATTCAACTATCAAGGCACTATTGAAGGACAAAACAGTGAACAAAATTACGAAGCTGACCATTTACAAAACAATAATACTACCAATGCTGCTGTACAGCTCAGAAACCTGGATACTCAATAAAAGACATTAAAGTATAATCACAGCGGTAGAAATGAAATGTCTTAAAGCTATAGATGGGGTAACAAATCTAGACAAAATTCGAGATGAAAAGATTGGAGAGAGATTGGAAGTACATGCTTTGTTCCACAAATATACTCGGTTAGTTACGTTAGCATTGTTGATTTTTATGCTTTTTGTTTTGATTCTAATATTTCAATTCATTTGACGTGTATCCCATCCCAATAAATGAATTGCAAAAAATGCTGCACTCCAGACTCATATTTTAGTATCTGATGTTCGCAGAAAGTCCATAGAATTTATTTACGTTAGTTCAATTGGTTAGTTCGGTAGATTTTTTGTCGTCTGTTTGAATTTCTCGTGAGGATTCACCCTCTCTGAAATGGCTTGTCCAATTTTTCACACCACTGGTTCAATTAACTATGTGTCCAAACTAGAGGGAAATTTCGCACTATAATATATGAGTCTATATACAAATAATAATTATACATAATAAAATACAAAAGCAAAGATATTTTCATGATAAACGAGTCAATACGTTATCATTTTATCCCTAATTTATGACAAAAAATGTATAAATACACTCGGAAATCAAATAAGCTCTATTTACAAACACTGATAAGCTAACGAACGCAACAAAGAAAAAAGCAGAAAACACAAGAATCATAGCAGACTTGAATACCAAACGAAAATGTAATCAATAAACGCTTAAATGAGACATGAGAAGAGAGGAATGGTGAGGGTTGGAAGTAACAAGCAGGAATGAAGTGAATGCTTCGAAAGAAGACAACGAACCACCGGAAATCGGAAACAGGCTCGGTGTAATAAGGGCACTGGCACACCTAACAATACGGCTCGTCGATTGTTCGATTAACGCATCCCCTGTCAAGTTGTTGATGGCTTTAAGGCTGATAGTCGGAAAGTCATTATGATATCCACTTTATACATTACACTCTCCAAGTGATTATTCTAATTGGAAGAGGATGAAGTATTCCGAGCTACAATTTTACTTTTGCATGACGCAGCGTCACATTAATTTACTCACATGTGACATCCTCACAAAGCTTTTAATACTCAATTATTAACTATTCCCGACAGTAATTATATTTGTAATCAGATTTACTGTTGATAAATTTGCGAGGGCCGGGCGGCCAGGAAAGCATTCACGTGTAAAATATCAATCTCCTGGATTATTATATTAGTCCCTTAAGTTGGCATGAACAACAGATCAATCCACTTACCCATACCACTGTGGTATGTCGATCCCAGCGCCTGCTATACAACACCCCCAGTAAGGTGATGCTATGTTTGTTGAAGATATATTTTGTATCTCCCCATTATAGACATTGAATTAATACGTCGGTCTATGACATATTTGAAACCAATTATCTTCCTACAAGCTATATCTGTCATTTAACTACATAATTTGTTCAGTAAGTGAACTTTCCTAAGCCAGTAGGCGACACTCACCAAGTTGATTCATCCTAGGAGTGCCACAGGTTACAGGATGATGCAAAAGTGACTTTGACACTATTTAGCCTCTTGCTGCATTGTTGTTGTTATGATAGGGCTTTAGAGTACTCTATAACACAACTTTCAACCCTGATATACATACTTGTGCAACAACTTCCATGCTACATAGTTGTAGTCACATACTCCGTTCATTATTCTCAACACCTGATGTATATTCATGGGTGAAACTCATCAGGAACTATTAAGGGGTTTGCTTAGAAGATACAGCAAAAAACATTGTGCTAGTACAATAGTCGATTTTAGAAATATTATTGAGTATTGAGCTTCAATCAATCATATTTGTATTCCGATGAAACTCTCCATTGCGTTACATTTAAGTATGTATTTAATTGAGTCGAAAGGTACAGCTACAAACTCTAAATGTTATTCATAAGGTGATAGTATTTGTATTTTTTCAAATATTGGGATGATACTTCTTATTACATAAGAATGAATTGGGTAGAATACGATACTTTTTACAGACTTCAATTATCTCAATTCGTTCAGGAGATACAGAGTCAAACATTGTGTGATGCTGATTCGGCTATTCTCTCCTCCGTCCGTTACTTAAGTAATACAGCGTGCGATCGTAGCATCCTTATCATGTTTATAACAACCAAAGTTATCATAATCGATTGTTCTTAATATATTTCATCTTGGAATATACAAATTTCAGGATATTTAGATCTCATATTTTAGAGACTAAGCAATATTTGTGATTTTAGAAAGGACAAATAATAAAAATTTTCACAGGGCTAGCATCAAACTGTAATCAAGAAGTAACCTCTAAAGTAATTTGTAAGTGCTTAGATATTCTAAAAATGGAAGGAAGAAGTTTTCCTATTGATTTCTTTACGCAGACTTCTTGGAACAGCCAAAATGTTCCTTCTTTTCTGTTTCTTAATTCATTCAAGATCCTAAAGATGGATTCAAGTTAGGTATTTACCATGTTAACAATAAAGTTGAGCCCTTGAAAACTACTTCAACATTATTAAGGCTATTTTATGTTACTTACTACTCATTTAATCCCAAAGCCTATCTACCTTCCAAGGTGTGGTGGTCGATACTTTTCTTGTGCATTCTGCTTCTTCTTCTTTTGGTATTCGTTTCCATACTTCCTTCCATTTTTCTCTTATTTTGCTCAAGTTGCCTGCTTCTTTCTATTTACATCCTCTCTTTTCCGGAGCTTTCTTCACTTCTTTCCATATTTACCTGGGTCTTCCTCTCTGCTTTGTTTTTGCTGTTCTCCCTTCGTACATTGTTCTTGTTATTACTTCTTCTCTTATTCTTTTATATGTCCTAATCATCTTGATTATGTTTTCTATCAACTTTACGCTCAGTGTCTTGTTACACTTCATTTTCATCACATTCATCTTCATCACCTGAAATCATTTCATGTTAATCATCTCTCCTAATTGTTTAGTTGTTCCTTACCTGTTGACCCTAATTCATCGCCTTTCGATCAGCTGTAACCTTCACCTGTCAGTTTCATTTTGTTCAGGCACCATGTCCCTCTAGCGTATACTATTGTTACCAGTATTATTGTGTCTCGTCTGCAACCCTCTTAGCGTCTCTGTGTTCTTGGTGGATGAGAATTGGAGTTTGAAATGCGTCTTCTTTTCTTATTAAACTAATAATTAGAAAAACCATACTTGACTTGAAAACATACTTAACTCTGTGAAGGTCTTTCTAACGGCCACTTTTAAATTAGATAGTGAAGAGTTGATATCAGTGTTCGGGAGTTTTTTTAAGAAATTTTAGTGCCAAATTGCTTACCGGGCCAAAATTTTACTCACTTTTGTTGATTTAAACTCTCAACGTTTTTTTTGAACTCAGTTCAGCGGAGATGCTCCGGATTTATTTTGATAAATTTCTTCAAGCTAAAAGCCGATCAACACCTCAAGGTAAAAGAATCATTCAAGCTACAGTCATTTATTTTCTACGCTAAAACTCATTTGCTACATTAAAATCATCAAAATCACACTTTGAACATATCACAAATTAAAACTTAATTAAATTAAAATCATAATAATCAATCCCACCATCGACGAAGCGCATTTCAGGCTCTAATTGGTATTCCTTTCAGGCTTTTTGTTTTGCACTCTTTTCGTTGGGCTTTTCGTTGGGCTTTTCGTCTACGTTGCATTATTCCCATTTGTTCCTGTACCATTTTCATCGTTCTCGTCATCTTGGAGCCATCGTTCAAATTCACCGACCATCTTCGTCCATCTCCGTGTCTGTGACGTCATCCTCGACATCTGTGTGCTTCTCGAGGAGCGATCTCGTCATCGTCTCGATTTCCCGCTCCGGCGCAAAGCTAAGCACCATTCATTTTGTTTATGCTCCAATTTGATAAATATTTTATTTATTACGTTAATGATTTTGTTTATTGCTTGATAATTTTACTATATTGGGTGAAACCTTCTGTAATACCAATCAAACGGGTATTTAAGTTGCGTGTGTATTCAGTATTGCTTACGTTGTGTTATTGCTACACACGGGTGGTAGATGCATTCTACGCCGAACCGTGCGACATTATAGCTTTTAGAGAGCAGTTAAGTAGTCTAGTTTTATGTCACGAGCGTACTACGAACACCGAGGATACCCTCATCTGTCGCGTAGGTTACAGTACACGCTTAGTTCTTATTATACCACTGTTTGGTTGCCTGACCTCTAACCGCTGTCGCGAGCGCGATTCTCGCGGGGACTGTCCTTGCCATTCGCGCGGCCTACCTAATTCTTTGGCCTACATTTACCAAAGTTTGATTGGCAGCTCCGAGGCCACCATTGTTGTGATAAACCGAATGGTGAATAAAATCACTCAACGCGATATCACGCATTTTTCATTTAGCGCCCCGAATATTTCCTTTCCCCTTCCGCTTAGGCTCGGCGATCAACCATCGACTGACCCGAGGAGCTTCCAGATCGCCTGGCGCCCAACAAATACAAAATCCTCCATCACTCAAAGTAGACCGCACGCCGTCTCCACCGAGCTATCTAGGGTCAACCCGGATAGGGGTTGTAGGGAGGTAATAGTCTCTCTATATTCCTTGTTTCTTATCCTGTCCAAGATAGTTTGCCCTTCTATTTTCCTCAGGATTCTCATTTCTGTGCTGTTACTGCCTTCCTGTTGTTGTCAAGGTTTTTGATCTGTATGTCAACATAGGCACAGTTACTTTTTGTATACTTCTGTTTTTTTTTACTCTGGTCTCTCTTTATTTGTGCTATTCAACGCCTTAAATAGGTGGCTCCTGTTCTTTCCCTTATTCTTTCATCTAGTCAATATTGTTCTTAGATACTTGAACTTCTTGACTTGTTCTATAGCTTCTTCTTTTATCTTAATCGTGTGATTTTCCCCGTTTCTGCTTATGATCATCGACTAGGTCTTATTGCAGTTTATCTTCATGTTGATTTTTTGTAAGTGTCTTCTGAATAGTTCTACATTCTTGTTTAGTGTGTCTTCATCTTATCCTATTACTATTATGTCGTCTGTTTAACTAATCTCTGTTATATTTACGTTTTCCATTTTCCACTTTCCTATTACATACTCTTTCGCTTTCTTTTCTGCTCCTTCTATTGCTTTGTCGGCTACTAGTGTAAAGAGTAACAGGCTCAATATGCAGCCTTGCCTTACGCTTTCTGTAGTCTCGGACATGTCTGATATTTCTTTCTTTGTTTTTATGTAGTCTTTAATCTTTTATTATGTCTTTCCTATCTTTTCTAGGTCTATGAAGCACAGATTACCTTGTCTTCTTGTCTTATTGTTTACTCGCTCACTTGTCTCATTATACTTATTGCACCGTTAACTCCTCTGTTAGGTCTGAAGCCGTATTGGTTATCTTCTAGTGATTTTTGTATTTGGATCCTCTGTTTCTTTTCTTATATTCTTGCAAACACTTTGGTTGCTGTACTTAGTTGTGTAAACACTTTGGTTGCTGTACTTAGTTGTGTTATTCCTCGGTAATTTTGTCAATCCTTCATTTCACCTTTCTATTAGGCACATTATATCTGTTCATCTGGTGCTGTAATCTAATCATGTCTTGGAGCTTTATCTACTTTGGTTTTCTTTAGTTCTTCTTTTATTTTACTTAATGTCATTTTCTTCTCTTGCTTAAGCATTTTCTATTAGAAAACGACTGCAAATCACCTCAACTTTCGGTTACTTTGACTCGATGTTCCAACATTATAAACAGTCTCAGGGCTGTTTGATGTTACTGATATCTAATAAATAGCACTCCTATCCAGTAGTGAATAAAATTAAAACAAATGCGCTACTGTTCTCACTTATGAGTTCGAAAAATTTCGACTATTGTATTTGGAGAAATGAAACGGGGTGCAGCTGGAAGGAGAATGATGGGTGAATGGATGCACAAGATAATTGCTACGGATTCGCATGTCACCATTGTGCCCAGGTGACTTGATTGAAACAAACATGCGAGGTTAATCGTTATTATTGACCCAACTAATCGCTATTATCAAGTGGATTTTCAGTTATAACTAGTAAACCAAAACATGATGAATATGGGCTCTGAATCGAATTTATCAACCAGTGAAGTATTCTAGCTGTAAATACACATTCCAAAGCAGTTATTTCCACTTCGGATTCGGCCACCTTCAGCCTAAAAATAACATTCGGCCACACATTGTGCTTCAGCCAACAATCAGCCGAAAGTTTGGTCGCAGCCGAAGTTTTCTATCAATCGCTGAAAACTCACGTTGCGTGCCGAGACTGTTGAGAAGAGTAGTAGCAAGCAGACCTGTCAGAAGAATATACCATTGAAATCCATTCCTTACAAACTGAAGTTAGAAAAATCATCGATATCTTTCATTGTTCGCTGGCAATACTGGCTATCACAGCTGCAGCGTTGTCTTGATATCTCGAATTTTGTCGTCGCAATGGTGATATATTATCATGTAGAGTATTTTTTCCAAGCACCTCAGGAAGAATTGCTGGAAAATAACATATCTTTCTTTTAAACATGACCACCCTGATTCTCTTTATTGTTTGAATATGTTATCCATGAAAATAATTACTAGCTACGAATTAATTATGATAATAAATAATTTTCACGTGTTAAATAGGTAATGTCATCAATCAGAATTATTAATATGTATCCATAAATAATTTATTATCAATAATCAACTCTTGAAAATGAAATAATTACAATTAAAATGAGAATTACCAATAATTTGATATATGATTACAGCAAAAATCCCTGAAATTCATTCTATCACATCTTAGAACCCGTTTTGATTCTGCTAGCAGCAAATTAGTTTTCCATAACTTTAACAAGTTTCCGTTCGTAGGAAGTTCACGAAAGCTGTGTGCGGAAAACAAAACCACTTTTGCAAATATAATAACCTCTAATCCCACGAAAATGCCTGACAAAAAAAATGAATTATTCCTCAAGTTCTTCAAAGTAGTCTCGCGTCGCAAGTTGGAAGAAAAATTAAAAACAAAGTGGTCTGTGGGATAAAATTTCCTTCGCCGCACTTGTTATGTAAATGACACAGTTGTCCAAGTTTTAGAACGGTCTTTAACCTAGCAAAGTAATCATGCAAATTCTTGTCATGTTCATGCTTTTATAATAAGTGTTCCGCGGCATATAACTGCACCAGGTGGGGGCCAATCCGGACGCTTATTCCCAAACGCTATTGCTACCAAGCGTAACTAATCCAAATTTAACTGCTAGTCCAACTTACGGCTCTGATTACATGTTATCCTACTAGGATAATGGAATTTACCTCATTCTCCGCAGCACCAACTTTGTTTGCATTAAACAAAATTCTATTACGTTTTGCGTATAAATACGAATGTAAGTTTCATTCCGCAATGAATGCTGGGATAAAAATTGAGACTGTTATTTGTTTCCTTAGTAAAGTAATTTAGGTCTCATTTGAAAAAAATTACTCTTGAATTGCGATCCAAACAGTGGCGGCTTGTAATCAGAATTCTTTTTCTTGATGTGTATTTATAAACACGTCTATTCACTACAAGAAACTGTTTAAAACTGACTGGACTGTTAGCCAACCGACTAATGGAATTAGGGACGGCTCAATCGTTAGTTCTCCAAGACTTATCTGTCTTTAATATTTTCTTTTCAATGTAACTATAAAACGCTTCATGGGACAATCAAATTATAGTGATACTCTCAAGGAAATCCAATTTGCGATAGAATAATGGGATCATTTACTATTCCAATTTGAGCATTCTATTTTATGAATACCATAACATTCAAATGACCATTTTGTTATGAAAAATTCAGGGTTAGAGTTAAATTTACGAGAAAATTGTTCAAGGGAGCATAAAATCATCCAAATTGCTACCATTATCCATCATGGTGGAAATATAAAGGCACATCCGGACGCCGTTCCGTCATGACGTGCGGGTGTCGTGAACGTCGTCGTCGGATGTCAGCAGCGTCGCTTTGCGCGTCATGTTTGGCACTGTTGCATCCAAGACAAAGTGTTTTGTGTTATAATCATTACAGGGGCGGAATTCATTTAAATTACATTAGGCAAGAGACTCGTTAAAAAAAACTCCAGGCTTCTGTATGCTTCGTTGAATTTTCCTCCGGTCACTCGTTTATCCTGATTGTGACTAAATGCGATTCTAAAACGTGGTTATTTCTATAACGTTCAAATCCAATTTTTATTGCCAACTTCATGAAAATTTCATTTTAATATGGGGCTTCAACCGCTAAGCCAGTGATGCCTTTTTAATGTGTGATCTAGATATTCTTTTGTAATTATCAAACCGACTGAAAATTCTCCATTATTCTAATAATAAAATGATTACATTAGGACAAAAGAGAGGAATTAGTACCTACTTTATTCAATGAGTTGAAAATATAATTACGTCAATTTTGGAGGATAAAATCTGTATTATCGGCTTTCAGAGAGTCCTTAAATCAAGCCGTCCGAAGTTCAGGATGTCTGTAAAAGAAAACAGAGTTATGAGTAAAACATACTCAGTGAGGATCCATGACTGAATCAAATAATACTAATATAATCATTCTCGCAAGCGATTTTGAGAAAGCAGGAGATGGTATTTGGTACAATTATAGAAAAGAAGAAACACTTCACTCCACACTATCCGCAGGCATCTGCGTGAAATTGTTAGTTCCGCTCCACGCAAGGCGTGAATTCACACAAGATTTACAAGGCCATGAAAGAAAGAGCTGAAGCCAAGTTAAAACTCAGTCTCCGCCTGCTCACTCGAAGATATGCAGCCAAAACGCTGGTTAAACACTTAAGATGGCAGAAGGGCATCGCTGGGAGCAACTTATCTAATCGTTCTCTCACCGTAGTGAGTTCTAGGAACGCTTCATCGCTGGGCACCTTATGATAAAACTCTATAAATGTCAGAAGGGCACGCTGTCCTCTCACTAGGAACAACTTATTCGATAGTTCTCTCACCGACTTATAGAATGTTATGCTAACATCATAACCTGCAGTTAAATTATTGTTATTTAACATCTCAAGGAAATTTGCATAACATATAGAAGCGGAGGATGCTATGTTCTTCAAAAATGGGGACCACTGATTCCCATTTTCTTCAATATTATCAAACACTCTTTCTTCAATTTTGGGTGTAACTATTGTCCTCGGTCGTCCACTACCGGCAGAACGTTTATGTAGTGAATCAGTACTTCTTGGAAACTTTTCGAAAAATTTTGTGGATGAAGGCAATGCGCGATTTGAATAGGTTTTCATTAAAACGACTACACATAAAAATAATATCAGTCATTTCAATATTGGAATAAGAAGGCATGTCTTATTATTTTTATAAAGAAACCACACCAATGTTCAACTACTTAATTTCATGATCAGTGACAGTGTAGGTACTATTACAAAACGCCAGAATATATCAAATAATTGCGTGGAGAAAATACTTATTTCACTCCATATACAGCAGCCAGAAAAAAAAACTCATAGACAGAATTTTCGGATTATTTAAGGACAATAAAAAACTATTCTTCGGGATGATGAAGCCAGAAAAAAAAACAAATGTTACATAACATTGAATACAAGTTTGAAGAACTGAGTACAAAAGAGAAGGAGATAATGGAGACGTAAAGACAATATTTCAAAGATCTGTTAGAAGAAGGAGAGGTGAGGGAAACAAAAGATATAGAGGAACAGAAGAAATTCCTATCACAGAAAAAAAGGCTTGAGCAAGAGGAAGAAATAACAATAGGTGAGCCAAAAGAAGCACTAAAGAAAACCAAAATAGGTGAAACTCCAGATCATGATAAGACTACGGCAGAATTGCTTGAAACAGTAACAGATACAGCGCTAGAAAGATTGAAGGAGATATATTTCAGTAGTTAGCACAGGAATTGCACCGAAATACTGGAAAATAGGTATAATTACCGAGGAATAACACTCCTTAGTACAGCAGCTGAAGTGTTTGCAAGAATATTAGAGAGAAAACTCAGAATCCAAGTAGAAAATCGCTAGAAGATAACCAATATGGCTTCAGACCTAACAAAGGAGTTAACGATGCAATAAGAATTATGAGACAAGTGAGCAAAAAAACAATAAAACTAGAAGAGGAGGTACACCTGTGCTTTATAGACCTAGAAAAGGCCTTCGACAGAATAGATAGGAAAGACATATGTCAGACGATAGCGGAAAGAAAAGTAAATACTAGCCTAATAAGAGGTATACAAAGCTTATGAAAAAGACCAAAAACTACATAAGGACAAAGAATGAAATATTAGACATATTTGAAGCTACAAAAAGCGTAAGGCAAGGCTGCATATGAAGCCCGTCATTCTTCACACTAGTGATCGATAAAACAATAAAAGGAGCAAAGAAGGAAGCGAAAAAGTATGTGATAGGAAAGTGGAAAATAGAAAACGTAAAGGTAACAGAGATATGTTATGTAAAAGACATAATAGTGACAGGAAAAGACGAAGACACACTAAACAAGAATGTGGAACTATTCAGAAGATACCTAGAAAAAATAAACATGAAGATAAAACGCAATAGACCAAGTCGATGATCATAAGCACACAATCAAGATAGAAGGAGAAGCAATAGAGCAAGTCAAGAAGTTCAAGTATCTAGGAACAATACTATGACGGAAAACTAGATGAAGAAACAAGGGAAAGAACAGGAGCCACAGGTAGACTATTTAAAGCGTTGAAGAGCACAATATCAACAAATAAAGAAATACAATGAGAATCAAAACACAAGTACACAAAAAAGTAGCTGTGCCTATAGCGCAGTATATTAAACAGCACAGAAATTAGTTTCCTATAAACGTCCAATTGTGAACCGGATCGATCGATCTCGGGCCTGATTTTCATTATTTTGTACTTTTCTTGGAGTAGGTTTATAAGCGTTTTCTTCAGATAATAATTCAATTGAGTATTGTTCAAGTCAGCGTTGAGGACGCGAATCGCTGCCATTTTGTTCTGCATTCGGTCAATTATCATTCTTTATTTCACTTTTGAATAAACTTCACTAAATATTCACTTCTCTTGGAAAATTTGATTCACATTCATTTTATGGAACACTTCATGAGGATGCTACGATCGCACGCTGTATTACTTGAGTGACGGACGGAGGAGAGAATAGCCGAATCAGCAGCACACACTATTAGACTCTGTATCTCGTGAACGAGTTGAGATAATTTAAGTCTTTAAAAAGTATCGTATTATACACGATCCATTCTAATATAATAAGAACTATTTGCGAAATATCTTTGAAAAATAGATGAAGGAATACAGAAAAGAACACGTGCCACAGGTAGACTATTTAATGCATTGAAGAGCACTAAATTAACAAATAAAGAAATACCAAAGGAAATCAAAACACAAGTATAAAAAAAGTAGCTGTGCCTATCCTGACATACAGATCAGAAACCTGGACAGCGCAGTAAATTAAACATCACAGAAATGAGATTCCTTGGGAAAATAGAAGTGGAAACCATCTTGGACTGAATGTTAAACCGATAGAAAACATAATAGAGGAGGGAAAATTGGAGTGATGGGGACATACAAGGAATGGGAGAAGAAAGAACAACAAGAAAAGTGTGCGAAGCAAGGACAGCAAAAACAAAGCAGAGAGAAAGACACAGGAAAATATGGAAAGAAGAAGTGAAGGGGAGAAGCAGGCCGCTTAAGCAAAATGAGAGAAAAATGGAAGGAGGTGTGGAAACGGATAACAGAAGAAGACAAATTTCGTGAATCAGTACATCGAAATATATATGGCATAAGAAATTTGCATAGCTTGATGGCGAAGTGTATGTAATTTTTCTGCCTGCAAATAGATAAAAACAAAAACAACATTTGTAAACAAACTGCTGAAGGAGCACGCTTCCACTTAAAGCAGAAATTGCGATTCTACATGAAATGAGATTTTCGTCGTCGTATTATGTTCCAAGCCCTGATTCTGCCAAGTCAATGAGCGTTCATGGTTTATTTGTTGGTGAAATATTGTGCTGTACATCTCGTATTGTTTTTTATTTAATCCCGGAGATATACAGAGTCTGTTAATCAAAATAATAGCTCTCCATGTTGGCTTACTCATGAAAACATTGGATGCGTGCGAACTGTACCGTATTCTCATTGTGCATTCCCTCTTTGCTTAGTGTATAGAAGAGGGCTAAGAGTGTTTCTGACAGATGACTCTTGTTTGCAGTTGGGCGATCTCTCCAACCCAGAGCTCCGGATCCTCACAGAGCAGCTCGACAAAATTAGATACGGCGGTGAGTTCACTTCATTATCATGCAATCACTTCGGTGGTCATTATGTTGACAAAGCCATACCGATAACTTTTGCAACTGGTATTGACTTTATATTTTGTAAAACGTTGTTTGTGCAGTTATGCTGGTACAGCCTATGATTGAATGGTTTTTCATTTATGATTTGCTTTGTATTGCATTCAGTTGATTATGTGGTTTGTGCACATATTGGTTCTGTTGAATAAATAGAGCTGAATTTATTGAGAATTTGGTCAATCAATGAATGTATATTCAGAGGCAGAGCAAATATTGTTTGAATTGTACAGTTTTATCAATAATTTTTCACAATATGTATCAGGATATGAGAAATTGATAGTCTTTTTTCTTTACGCAGGGGAAGAGATGTCAGTGAAACGATTATCAATCCGAGGCCTTCTTCCAGAAACCGATTATTACATGACGTACGATGGTTCGACTACAATGCCGGCCTGCCACGAGACAGTCACGTGGTTGATCCTCAACAAGCCTATATACATCACCAAGCAACAGGTACTGTACTTCAACACGCCACTCTAACGACATCTATATCACGTCACCAGTGTGGCAATATGTTTCCAGCCTTACAGTAATATATGCGTCTTGATGTCTTCGACGCCCGTTCTACGCTAATGTTATTTTGTTAGCTCCGTTCACTTGACGCCTGTCGTTTCAACTGGAAACGATATAAATCGTATTTCTATTGAACTTCGATTATATTTGGCAATTTACTACAAATTCAGGCAATATTTGCCATTTCCCAATAAATATATTCACCATTATAATTACATGTCACCGCAACCTCATAATTCACGATTCAAAACAACGTTAGCTCTCCACCTGATAATAATCGATCATTTTGACCTGAAAACAACAAAATGAAACCAGGGATTAATTAACAAGTCTACATGAGTAGATGAGTAATAAGAGGCCTCATATATGACATATTTGACTGAGGCAAATTCCCTATGTAGCTACTACTACTACGCCAGATCATTATTGATGATGTATCTAAATAAATTTTGCTGAGTATTCCATGGGTCGAATACAACGTCTCATAAGAAGAATCATTGCTGGAGGCGATTAATTAAACCGCCCTTTCTGCATGTAACTGCTTCGCTCCGCTTTCATCCCTCGTCCTCACTTCAAAAACTGTAATAATCTCTCATGTGGAGTTGAATATTGTGTAGCCATGGACAAATCTATTCACAAGGCAATCAGAACTTTTGCTCAATGAAAATTTGCTGAATAAGAAGACTGATTAAAATCCTCAGACCGTATCTATGTTTCATTAGAATTCTTTAAAGAATGCAACCAATTCTTCAATTTCATCAAATCTCTGTGATATAGAAGTTTATATTAAATCGTATAAGTTATCTTCCATCATTTTCATTAAAATAATCTTTGTTCATCTGCAAAGAATTGTCATTAAATTCAAAAATACTGTTTAATATCACGTATATAAAGTTCATTCACATTTTCCAGCAAGATTTCTTTATTCCACTAGTAAAGTTAATTTTAATCATATTTTACAACTGACAATATACATAAACTCATAAACTTCTACGCTCGTAAAATAAAACTTAGTGTTGGTACAAAGCAAGTTTGTCAGCTTAGACTTATATGTTGTTGGAATTATTGTGCATTATGTTTCTCTTTTAATGCTACAAATATATTGATCCTCTGCAAACTAACTTTTATTATAAACATAAATTTTTATATCGTCCTATAGCATTCAGGTTCTCTTGAAATATGATTTTTAAACCAGTGTAAAGAATATTTGGCATACTTCTTGCTGTTTTTATAATGTCTCAATTCCAATGTTGATATGTCGATGTGGAAATTTTCACAAAGTGATATGATTTTCCATTCGTTGATGATATATATATATAGGGGCGGGGCATAACCAAAATTTGATGTGGGCAAGGTATATTTGGCGAGGCCCTCTGGCGGTGCACGAAGCAATGTTAAAAATTAAAAATCAGTCGAAACATAGCATTTTCTCTACTAACTTTATTATTGTATAGATAGTCTAAACTAAACTATATTCTTAGACTTAAATCGAAGGAACAGAAATTTCTTGATTTAAGCTTCACTGATGATGTAAATGAAATAATAAAAAACATGAAAAACGGTAGATCACCAGGAAGAAATGTAATGAACATAGAACTAATACAATATGGAAGCAAAATAGTCATGCTGCAAATACATGAGCTTATATTAGAAATATGGAGAAAAGAAGAAATGCCAGAAAAGTGGGAAATAGGACAAATAATAACTACACGAAAAAGGAGACCAACAAGTATGTCAAAATTATAGAGGAATCACACTCTTAAACACAGCTTACAAAATAATATCGACATTAATACAGAAAAGGATAACAAATGTGACAAGAGGGACCATCGGGCAATATCAGTGTGGTTTTGTGAAAGAGAAGTCAACTACGGATGCCATACACACTATAAAACAAATAATTGAAATAGCACTGGAATACGAACTAAACACAAATACTATTCATTGATTCTAAACAGGCGTTCGACTCAATTAAGAAAGGAAAATTAATGGCAGCTGAAAAAGACTTGCAAGTACCAGGAAAATTGAGGAGACTAATAGCAATGACCATGAGAGAAACAAAAATAAGCATTAGGACTCAAAAAGAAGAAACAAAAGACATAATAATAAATAAAGCAGTAAAACAAGGCGATGCCCCATCAGCCACGTTATTAAATTTAGCCTTAGAGCACGCAATGAGAAATATAACAAAGGGAACACTCAGAACAAGAGGAGGACAAATAATAGCATACGCAGAGGACATAGCAATTGTAGCAAAGAATAGAAAAGTGATGAAAGGAATACTGGAGGAAATAATAAGTGAAGGAAAGAAAATAGGACTAGAAATAAACGGAGGAAAGATCAAAATAATGATAATCGGTAACAAGGTGGAAGAAAATATAACTTAATAGGGGAGTTCAAATATTATCAAGTAGATAAATTCAAATAACTAGGAGTATTGTCAACGAACAAAGAAGATAGAAAAATAGAAATAAAAGAAAAAACTACGGCAACAAATAAAGCTTTCCACGCAAAAAAAAATCTTCTGGAAAGTAAAACTATATCGAAAACTACAACAATGAGAATATATACAACCATGATAAGACCAATAACATTATACGCAGCGGAAACAATGTCAATGACAAAAAAAAACCAAAGAACAGTTGAGAATAACTGAAAGGAAAATAATAAGAAGAATATTAGGACCCATAAAAATAACAGATACAGAATATAGAATGAGAATGAACCACGAGATTGAACAAGAACTGAATGAAGAAGACATAGTAAGAAGAATAAAACAACAAAGGATAAAATGGCTTGGATATGTATGGAGAGCCAGCGAGCAAGATACAATCCAGTCAATAATGCAGTGGAGCCCTAGAAGCAAAAGAAGAAAGGGAAGACCAAAATCAACGTGGATAAAAGAAGTAGAAGAAGACTCAAGATTAGCGGGAATTAGAGATTGGAAACAAAAAACAGAAAACAGGAAAATATGGAGCAACATAGTCAAGAATGTTTAAAGTTGTAATGGAGAGCGATCCACTCCAAAAAAAGGATCTAGAAAGCTTCGTTTGAAGCGATGCAACTCCTCAAGGAGCTTCATTGAACTTTTTAATTATTGTACCGTAATTCAGCTTAGATGCTATATCTGCTCCAATAGATATAACTGTCAAAGCTGGAAGTCTTTACTGAACCATCGTACATCTCAAATAATTTATTACTATTTCGGAAATTTTTTCCCGGCAGAGGCTGTACTTACCGTGTTACGTGCCAATTTGGCTTTTGGTCTTTTTTTTGTTTGTTCAAGTTATAAAATCTGATTTGGGTCTTTTTTAGTGAGCTCCTTTAATTTATTTTCACATTCCATTCAAGTTCCGAATTTTTAGTTTCGTTTCTTCGTTAAGCTCAGTTTTTTCTTTTTGGTTATATTGAGAGCGTGTTCATCGTTTATTTTCATTGAATATTTCAGTTCAAAATTTTAGTTTTATATTGTTGCTGTTGCAGTGCACAAGTTGCATTCAGTTTTCAATGTCAGCTACCTTGGGCGTCCGCTAAGTTTTTTTTATTTAATGAAAAACTGTCGTCCTAATTGAATCAAATCGTCCGGATTTGACTTTACTTTCGTCAGTCTTATATCCTTGTGTAAGACATACGTCACATTTATTGCTCTTTTCGTTTTTTTTTCTTTCACCGCTATGATCTTGTGGGTTTCTTCAAAGTTTTATTTCGTGTGCGAGCCCATGTTTGGAGATTCTCCACTTTGGCCGAATATTCTGGGGCAGTTTGGTCATTTACTTTATTCGGTGAAGGATTCCACGTGTTGGGAATTGATGAAAATTGTTAGTGGTGTTCCATTTTTCCTCGCCACCATCCATGATTCAACGTCATCCGAACCAAGGCACATTCTGTGGAAGTACTTCACTTTTAGAATCCAGCCAATTAGATCCAAGGCCGAGATCCAGACGGCCGACAGAGGGGTCAATCAAGCTATCCTGCGACGTCATAACTATTCTGCGGTGGACATTTTTTGTCGCCGCTCCTTTTTTTGCTCATTTTCTTAAGTTATAAACGCCAAGTCCAATTGTAAACCAGATCGATCGATCTCGGGCCTGATTTTCATTATTTTGTACTTTTTTGGAGTAGGTTTATAAACATTCTGCTCAAATAATAATTCAGCTGAGACTTGTTGAAGTCAGCGTTGGGGACGTATAATCCCATATTCCATATTTATTGCATGTGTATTGTTTATTTTCATCAATTATTCTTAGTTCAAGACTTTTGTTTAAAATTGTCGCTGTTGCAATGCGCATTCTGTAGTCATTGACGTTACAGAGCCTCTTTTTGAAAGCAGGTACCCTAGGCATCCGCTAGGTTTTTTTTATCTAGTGAAAAACGATTGCTTCTCAATCAGGTCTAATCGACCGAATTTGACTGTTTTTTTCTGCTGCGGACTTTTTTTGATGCCTTTTGTCCAATTAGGCACCTCGTGGCCTCGACACGGGTTTGGTTCATTTTTCTATGTATAACTATTCTGCGGTGGACATTTGTTGTCGCCTCTCCTCTACTTGCTCCTTTTGTTACGTTATAAGCGCTAAGTCCAATTGTGAACCAGATCGATCGATCTCGGGCCTGATTTTCATTATTTTGTACTTTCTTGGAGTAGTTTTATAAGCGTTTTCTTCAGAAAATAATTCAGTTGAGACTTGTTGAAGTCAGCGTTGGGGACGCGAATCACCGCTATCTTGTTTTGCATTCGGTTAATTATTATACCTTTTGTCATTTTGATATTTTTCTTCATTTTGCTTTTGAATGAACTCAACTTAATATTCACTTCTCAGGGTGAATTTTATTCTAATTCATTTTGTTACCACTTTAATTTTCAAGGAGTAATTAATTCAGTGCTTCTTTTTTTGCTAATTTATGTTTTGCGGCATATCGATCAACGCCAATAGATCTAATTGTCCTAGATCCCCATATTCTACACGTCCATCCTACCATCTCTCTTTTTTCACAGGTACTTTCGCAGGAGTGTGCCTGGGGACGGAAAATAAACAATTGTGTGGTGCCCCAATGTTCTACTTCATTTAAATTCGTTTTGCGTAACGCCCAGTAAAGTTTATATTTTATCGAAACTAACCTCACAACTACCCAGTCCGGCCCTGAGATAATTTTTATTCTCTTCGATAAATACTGAGCTAGGTCGTTTAAAAGGTATAGTGAACGGAGAATTTAAGAGTAGTTTATTCAGTTTCGCGACTCCTCTCAAAATTATGACAACCGGTATTGTTAACAAGATTTGATAGAGGATGACCAATGTTAATATTTGGATAATGTATTTAAACTGTTCTTCTACATCTCTATTGAAGTTTGGTACATCTAGGATCATGGTTTGTGATTCTTCATATTATTCGAGTATTTCCACCCACTCACAGGACTGTATATGAATCTCAAAAGTTTTCCGTTATTTGCTCTTCTTAAAATCACAAATATTGCTTGATTTCTGAAATATGAGAACTAAATATCCTAAAATTTGTATATTCGAAGATAAAATATATCAAGGAGAATCGATTCTGATAATTTTTGTTGTTATAAACATCAAAAGGATGCTACGATCGCACGCTGTATTACTAGAGTAACGGACGGAGGAGAGAATAGCCGAATCAGCATCACACATTGTTTGACTCTGTATCTCCTGAACGAACTTAGATAGTCGAAGTCTGTAAAAATTATCGTATTCTACACGATCAATTCTAATGTAATGAAAATTATCATTGAAATATCCCAAAAAATGCAAATACCATCACCTGATAAATAGCATTTAGAGTTTGTAGCTGTAAAATCCGACTCAATTGGGATAATCAAAATGAGTGGCAAGTCTTGATATCCACATATTTGAATGTAAGACGATGGAGAGTTTCTTGAAAATATCTTCAAGAATACAAATATGATCGATTGAAATTCAATACTCAATAATATTTCTTAAATCAACTATTAGGGTAGCACAATGTTTGTTGCTGTATCTTCTGCACGAAACAAGATGAAATTTGTAAGGAACATTTTGTCGAACACATTCAATAAAATCAATAGAAATGTATTAGAATCTGAACTGACAAAATATTCTGGTTCTAAAAATGAGAATAAAAGCCTATCAACAATAACAAAATTCGATAGACAATGTAAATTATAAAACCATCTTTTTCTTGAATTCACCTACCTTCTTCTGGAATCAATTTAATCTGTTCATAAAGTACTCGTATACCGTAGAATAATGAAAGTTATCTCCAGTTATTTACCGGAGCTAGGAACCCTATCTCTCTAATTAAAATTTTATTACGGTCTGCATTTATTGTTGCAACATTCGAGTATGTGTACGTCATAAAATTTAAATTGTAAAATTATGAACTGTGCTGAGAATGAGGCAATTAACTTGCTATTAATTACATTAAAATTCATATCAGCTACATAATTACCAAGTTGATTATTCTCCCCTGGAAGGAAACTTGGAACTTTACATCTAATTAAAAAATTTGTTATTCTAAGTGTCATATCACAAGAAATAAAAGATTATTCATACTTTTTGTAGCCGGAGTAAGTTTTACAGAAGAATATTTTTCTATATTTTCAACTTTACAACCATAGACTTATGTAACGATATGCGTAACAGGAAGACTGTAGACACCGGAAACCAGTGATCGCAAGATTGATTAATGGCGGCACATCTGTACGCTTGCGGCCGCGATGGCAGCACCAACGCGGCTTTAACCATCATACGACAAGCAACACTCCTGTAATCGGATTACTCTCGGCGCCTCTAGTGTCGTCTCTCTTGCGGACACTGTAGCTACTGATAACGTTTTCTCACTTTCACTGTTGTGTATTGTATTGTGGGGCTAAACTACGCGTACTCGTGTATCTATATGTGTCTAGCTATTCATACACCTAATCCATTGATATTAGTTCAGTATACACTGGGAACGTGATGAGTTTGAATTATTATTTGAAGAAACTAACATTAAACATTCAAATTCGTATCTTTGACGCTGACTTCAACAAGTCTAGACTGAATTATTATCTGAACAAAACCTACTCCAAAAAAATACAAAATAATGAAAATCAGGCCCGAGATCGATCGATCTGGTTCACAATTGGACTGAGCGTTTATAACGTAACAAACAGATCAAGAAGATGAGAGGCGACAACAAATGTCCACCGCAGAATAGTTATACATAAAAAAAATGAGCCAACGCTCTTAATATGACCAAAAAGAAAAAACTGAGCTCAAAGATAGGATTCCATCATCAATTCAAACTTTTACATTCAACGCTCCAAAACATGAGAAGTTTCCCAATCATACGAGCACTCACGCTTTCCCCTAATCAACGTTCTTCCAGAACTTGTTGCAAACTTATCTTCTATCAATATCATTAGCTGGTTGGAGTAATCAAACATCAAATTCGCAGTTTCCTATATGCGATCCGTCGAAATTAGGTCGATGGTTTTACCCGGCTTAAAAGAGAACGAACACATGTGCGCCCGATAAAGGGTTAATTGTTTTCGTGTTCTACACAGTGTTAAATTATTTAAGCTCTTGTAAGAACAGACAAGTAGTGATTACGGATTAGAAGTGGTGTTTGTTTCGATTTTTGATTTGGTGATACTTAAACAACTTTCATCATAATTTTGTATAAAGATTGCAAGTATATAAATAACATCGAGCTCCCTTCTAAGAGTAGAAACAAACTGGCTTCAAACCATCACCGACAAAGACAAAATGTATCCACAAGACACATTACTAACCACATATAAAGCAATAATATGAGCTAGACTATGCGTGCTTTATCTATTGGAATGCAAAAAACAAAAATAAGTCACCTAGACCCAAAACACAACTCCAAATAAGAATAATAATAGAGGCATAGCGCACAAGCCCAACAGCGAGTATATTAACCGAAACTCAAGTCAACACTTGAAGACAAAAGTAAACAACTTCTATCAAATTACGTCATGCAAAAAGCAAGCCAACCAAAGCACCCAACTCATAATCAAATCTTCGGGAGACCAATAAACATCCAACTAAATCAACATCTATCCATTTTCATCCAAATCCGAAACCTAGAACAAATAAATCCAAAAACTATTTTCCCAATACCATCATGGATTATACAAAAAACGTCCCACAACACAGATCTTCTAAAATATCCCAAAACACTAACTGCGGAAGAAACATACAAAAACAATATAGAAATTTCTGGATGTTTGGTTTCCGTATATAAAACAACCTGATTGAGAAACAGTAAAATAGAGTATCTGCAAAGTTTGATAAATGAATAAGTTGTAAATAAATATTAGTAGCTTCTATAACAATAGTAAGTAAAAAGTTAAAGATGAACTGAATATCCATATAAGAATCGTGGAGGCGTACAAGGTTGAACAGATAACGGAAAGACAGAAAGTAGTAATAAAAGTAAACAATGAAGAAAATACACAGAAGATATTCACTGCAAGAAATAAATTAAAAAGACAAAAAAATATATATGGACAAATTCCTAACAGTTGATGAAAGAAAAATACAATTAATCCCAGAAAACTAAGTCGCAAGAATGGAAAAAGAAGAAGAGGTACGACGATCGAGCAAAGAAATGGATATGAGGATTTATCAAATAGAAACATAACAGTAAAAAAAAAAAACAAAAAAGAATCAGAAAAAAAAAGGTGCAATGAAATAAGAATCAGTACATGGAATGTCTCTACGATGCTACAACCAGAGAGGATGCAAGAAATAGTATCAGAAATATCAAGATATAATATTGACATAGCGACAATACAAGAAAAGGGGTAATAAAGAAGAAAGACTTCATATTGCAATATTCAGGAGATGAAAAACAAGGACAGTACAATAACGGGTAGATTAAAAGAGGAAGTGATAGAGTTTGAACCAATAAATGAAAGATTAGCCCATGTGAGAATAGAAACAACTCCTTTCAAGTTGCCAATAATAAACGTACATACACCAACAGAAAACGCAAAGACAAAATGAAAGAAAAATATCATAAAAAAATTAGAAGAAGAATTAGAATAGGAAGAGACTATGTGAAATAGAGGCAAGAAACAACATGATTATAAGTAATACCAAACATGAACATCCAAAAATACATAAAATAACTTGGATATTGCCAGACCAAGTAACCCAGATACAAATAGATCACGTACTAATTACAGAAAGAAAACAATTAGATGTAACAGATGTGAGATCATACAGGGGGACATGCGCAGATTCAGACCACTTTATGGTAATAGCAAGTCTCATACAGAAAGAAAGAAGAAATCAGAAGGATAGAAGCAAGAGAACTAAATGGGACATAGAAAAATTTAGCAATGAAAACATAAGGAAGAAGTACGAAGAAAAAATAGAGAAACACATCAAAGAAAAATATGAAGAAGAAGACGATGTAGAGAAGAAGTGACATAAGATACAAAACTGTATAAGCCAAGCTGCAAAAAAATGGATAGGAGAAAAAAAACAAGAAAATAAAAGACATGGTTCAACAACGAGTGCAAAGAATTAGTATTAAGAAAGAAAAATGCAAGACTGAAGTGGATGAATACAAATAGGATAGAGAACAGATAAGATTATAAATAAATAAGGAAGAAATGTTGTGAAACTCTAAGAAAAACAAGAGGGATTGGATAGACGATAAAATAACAGATATTGAAAAAGAAAGTAGGGAAAGAAATTAAAACAATTCTATGAAAATAAAAATGAACAAAAAAAAAACACAAAAACCAAAAGTTTACTAAATAAAAGACGCAAAGGGCAACAAAACAGAAAACGATGAACGATATAAGAAGACATTGGTAGAATACATTGAAAACCTGCTAACAGAACCGCAACAAAACGTGGATATTACAACACAATATGAAATTGCGGACGAAGGAGTATTAGAAGAACCAACAAAAGAAAAAGTCAGAGAAATAATAAGAAGCAGACGGAATGGCAAGACTCCAGGCAAAGATGGAATTAACACAGAACTAATAAAATATGGAGGAGATGAGCTACACAAATATATATAAACTTAAAATGAAGGTAAGGAGAACAGAAAAAATGCCAAAGGAATGGAAAAGAGGACAAATAGTCACAATTTACAGAAAAGGAGATCAACAAGCATGCGAAAATTATACTGAACAGGACATGTGAAATAATGTCAACACTAATATAAAAATAGTCCAGAAAGAAACAGAAAACATGATAGGACAGCATCAGTGCGGACTCACGCAAGGCAGATCAACAAGGACGCAAAACATACAGTCAAACAGATAATAGAAAAAGCGCATGAATGTAAAATGAACATAGATTCATTATTCATTGATTTCGAACAAGTGTTTAACTCGATCAAAAGAGAAGAACTTATGACAGCCCTAGAAGATTTTGGAATAACAGCTGAACTAAGACGATTGGTCTTGATGACATTGAGTGGAACAACAACCTTAATTAAAACACAAAAAGGAGAAACTCAGGAATTCGAAATAAACAAAGGAGTAAGACAAAGAGATACACTAGTGGCAGCTCTGTTTAACATGGCGTTAGAATATGTGATGAGGAATTTGAACAGAGGAATACTCAAAACTAAAGGCGGACAAATAATAGCATATGCATACGATATAGTATTGGCAACAAAAAATAGGGAAATATTGGAAGAAATGGTTGAGGAAATAATTACAGAGGGAAACAAAATGGGCTTAAAAATCAATGAGAACAAAACAAAAATAATGAGGATAGGAAAAAAATCAGGAAGTAGAAATATAAAAATGTAACCTACAGTTTGAGGAAGTGAATAAATTCAAATACCTAGGCATTATGCTGTCAAATAAAGAAGACAGGCACACAGAAATTCAAGAAAAGATATTAACGCAAATAAAAAATTACTCAAGGATAAAAATCTAGCAAAGAAAACAAAATTAAAAGTATATAGAACAATAATCAGACCGATAATAATGTACGCTGCAGAAACAATGACAATGACCAAAAAAGATGAAGAAGATTTGCGGATAGTAGGAAAAAAAATAGTGAGAACTATTTCAGGACTAGTAAAAACGTCAGAAAACAAATAGAGAATACTAATGAACTATGAAATAGAACTAGAACTGCAAGGAGAAGATATAGTCAGGAAAATAAAACAACAGAGGACGAAATGGATTGGACACATATGGAGAAACAGAAGAAGAGGCAGACCCAGGTCGAAATGGCTACAAGAAGTAGAAGCAGATCTAAATCAAGCAGGAATAAAGAAATGGAAGGAGAAAATAGAAGATAGGAAGACTTAGAGAGAAATATGTCAGAAAATTTAGAACAAGGCGATGAGGACTGATCCTTCTCAAATTAAGGATCTATAGAGCTCCAGTAGAAGCGGTGCAGCCCCACCTGGGGTGTCCCAGCCACTATATATATAAGTAAGATGTAAATTGTTCAGTGTTTGTGTTAATGTTACAACAAAGAATAAAAGCACCTCGCAAGGCAATTGGAGGAAAAAAAATCTGACCAAAACGGGCGAAAAAAGCAATGAACCGAGAAACGACCAACAGCCTATAAACCCCCAAAAAATGACATCGAGCAAAAAATAAAAAAGTAACTTGAAAAAATTAGACTATGAACATGGACCAAAATAGGAAACAACAAGCTAAAAGATATCAAAGAATCAATCGAATCATGGAAAATGAAAGACAACAGGTGAAACCAAATAACCCACAGAAGACTTTGGTTGGGACACACAAAAAAACCCATTCATGCAATACGAAAATAACACATAAACATAAACTGCATCAAAAACTCGCAATAAAGAATGTGTATCCATCCTTTTTATGAAAAAAATAATAATAATTTTGAAGAAACTCTAAACAAATCTAAATACGCAACCCAATTCAAATTTTCGTTGCTATTGTATTTCATAATACGAGGTACGATTCTGAATTTTGTGCACTCGACAAAACAATAATACCTACAAATCAAGAAAAACAAAATTCTGCAAGCTGGACTGAAATAAAATCGGATTACAGAAAAATCCTGCTGGAAAGAACAAAAACGTGAATCACAAACGGTGGAATTAGTCAGATGGTCAGTCCGCGAAGGTAAAAGAGGGAATCGATGAGGTTTAGAGTAAGTTAGATGATGAGAGGCCCCAAGCCAGCAAATGAAGGATGCGTCGTCCAATCAAGCGATAAATGCAATCACGTTCGGGATTATCAGAAAGAAAAACACAAACTAATCAAAGCCGGGATCAAGTTGAGTCGTTGTAAGAACCTCCATGTTTCATTGGTCCTCTTCGTCCATTAGTGGCTGCGCTTTAAAGCTCACCCATCAGGTTTTACAGACCAGACTGTTTAATTCGTGCCCCTTTTGTTCTACTTTGGGTTGAAGTGGCTTTGATGGAACAGTTGTTACTTTGATTCGTTCCCACGCCACATGCCGATCTAATTCAATATCGCTTTTAGGTTAAGTATGGAAGTTAGGTAAACAGAATTTTGTTGAAGCTTTCCGTGTTCCACAAACAGAAAATATTTGCTTTTCATTTAGCACAATAAACTTTACGCAGCTACAATTCTATCTCTCGTTCCTCTACTTTTATATTTCGTCACTGACATGTTTGATTATTCAAATTTATTAGAAGACTCAGTTTAAAGGTTTAAATTCTTCTCTAATTAAACTCTTCCTGTATTTAAGTTCGTTATTTGGTTGAGACTGGGATTTATTTGTTTCTTAAGTCCATTATCCTCGCAATTAGTAAGTTTAATGCTGTCTGATCAATACGCAAAAAGTAAAAGAATGTTTGCAGAGTTCTCGAGGTGCTTTCCGGAAAAATTGAGAGAAACCACAGGCATGTAATTAGTCAAGTGGCGTAAGAAACGTGAGATTATCATCAGGGGCGTAATTCAGGCAAATTGAGCTTGACAATACCTATAATTAGCTTCTCAGGAGTTTTAATTTTGAAATTGCGTTCGCAAGGTTGCATCAGGACACTGTGGACTACACAGACGCCAGCTTTCTTACATTCTGGAGTATTTGATGTTGTTTTTGCAGACAACTTCTACTTCTTGTATCCATTTAGACCTATGTCTACCTTTTCTTCTCTTTCCGTCTGGTTTTCATTGTAAAATTGTCCTCACAGTGTCTTCCTTTTATTTCTCCATATGTGTCCCGACCATTTCATACTCTGTTGTTTCATTTTCCTTACTTTATTTTCTCCTTGCAGTCCTTGTTCTATTCCATGGTTTATTGGTATTCTATATTCATTTTTACCAGTCTTAAGATAGTTCTCACTATTCTTTTTTCTACAATTCGCACATTATCGCCATCTTTTCTGTTATTGTCATTGTTTCCGCATCGCTCATCATTATCAGTCTGATTATTGTTTTATATACTTTTATTTTTGTTTTCTCTGTTGAGTTTTTATCCTCCAGTAATTTTTCATTCGCGGGAAAGGCATGATGCGCGGGTTCTCTTTTTCTCTTCTTATCATTTTGTTTTCTTCCCATTGATTTTTAAGCCCATTTTGTTCCCTTCTGTTACTATTTCTTCGACCATTTCTTTCAATATTTTCCTATTTTTGTTGCCAATACTATATCGTCTGCGTGTGCTATTATTTGTTTGCCTCTAGTTCTAAGTTTGAATCCATCATTACATTTCCTAACGCTATGTTAAACAGAGTTGCCGATAATGTTTCTCACTTCTTTGTTCATTCCAAACTCCTGGGTTCTTCTTTTTGGTGTTCTAATTGTGGTTGTTGTTGTCCTTAATGTCATTAGGATCAATCCTTGCAGCTTAGCTGTTATTTTCAATTCTTCTAGGGCTGTTATTAGTTTTTCTCTTTTAGTAGAAGCAAACGCTTGTTGAAAATCAATAAATAGTTAATCTATGTTTATTTTGCTTTCAAGTGCTTTTTCTATTATCTGTTTAACTGTATGTATTGCGTCTGTTGTTGATCTGCCTTGCATGAATCTGCACTGGTGCTGCCCTTTCATGTTTTCTGTTTCTTTCTGGACTCTTTTTTGTATTAATGTTGACATTATTTTATATGTCGTGTTCAGTATAACTTTCGCATGCTTGTTGATCTCTTTTCTTGTAAATTGTGACTATTTGGCTTCTTTCTCATTTCTTTCACATTTTTTTTTTTTTCTCCGTACCTTCATAATAAAATTATACATATATTCGTAGTTCGTCTGCTCCATATTTTATTAGTTCTGTGTTCATTTCATTTTTGATAGAGTTTTGCCATTTCACCTGCTTCTTACTATTTTTCTTGTTGGTTTTACTAATACTCCTTCATCTGCAATTTCATCTTGTGTTGTAATATCTTCGTTTTGTTGCGGTTCTGTTAGCAGGTTTTCCTATATCATCGATTTTTGTTTTGTTGTCCTTTGCGTCTTTTATACAGTAAACTTCCAGTTTGTTCTTTATTTCTTGTTCATTTATTGTTTTATAGAATTGTTTTGAGTTTTTATTTACACTTTCTTTTTCAATGTCTGTTATTTCATCATCTACTCAATCTCTTCTGTATTCTTTTAGAGTTTTACTGCATTCCTTTTTTACTTTTTTATAATCCTCTCTGTCTTCTTTTCTATTTGTATTGATTTACTTCAGCATTGCAATTTTTCTGATTACTATTTCTTGACATTATTTGTTGCATCATGTTTTTCATTTTCTGGTTTTTCTTCTCCTGTCCATTTTTTTGCAACTTAGTTTATATAGTTTTGTATCTTATGCTACTTCTTCCTCACATCGTCTTCTTCTTCATATTTTTCTGTGATGTGTTTTTTTATTTCTTCCTCATACTTCTTCTTTGTATCTTCATTGCTTAGTTTTTCTACCTCTTATTTAGCTCTCTTGCTTCTGTCGTTTTGATTTCGTCTTATTCATTGTTTAATATTTTCTTTACTGAATCCGTGCATCCGTTCTACTCTTGTTGGTTCTTCTAATACTCCTTCGTCCGCAATTTCATTAGCAGATTTATCTGTTTTGTTGTCCTTCACGTCTCTCATACAGTAAACTTGTAGTTTGTATGCTCTTTTTTGTTCATTTATTCTTCTATAGAATTGTTTTGAGTTTATCTGTTATTTTATCGTCTATCCAAACTCTCTTGCTTCCTCGTGGAGTTTTATTGCATTCTCTTCTTACTTTTTCATAATCCTTTCTGTCCTCTATTCTATTTGTATTCATTCACTTCAGCCTTGCATTTTTTATTCTTAATACTACTTCTTGACTCTCCTTGTTGAACCACTTTTTTTTTATTTTCTTGTTTTTCTTTTCCTATCCATTTTCTTGCAACCTGGCTTATACATTTTTGTATGTTTTGCCACTACTGCTCTACATCGATTTCTTGTCAATATTTTTCTTCGATGTGTTTCTCCATTTATTTCTCGTACTTCTTTTTTGTGTCTTCATTGCTTAGTTTTTCTATGTCCTATTTAGCTCTCATGCTTCTGTCGTTCTGATTCTGTCTTATTTATTGTTTAATATTTTCGTTACTGAATCCGTGCAATCGTTTTTCTCTTGTTGGTTCTTCTAATACACTTTCGTCCTCAATTTCATCTTGTATTGTAGTCTCCACGTTTTGTTGCAGCTCTGTTAGCAGATTTTCCTGTTTTGTTGTCCTTTACGTCCTTTATACAGTAAACTTGTGGTTTGTGTGCTCTTTTTTGTTCATTTATTCTTCTATAGAATTGTTTTGAGTTTGTCTGTTATTTTTTATTTCCTTGTTTCTCTTTTCCCATCCATTTTCTTGCAACCTGGCTTATACACTATTGTATGTTTTGCCACTTCTGCTCTACATTGATTTCTTTTCAACATTTTTCTTCGATGTGTTTCTCCATTTCTTTCTCGTGCTTCTTCTTTGTGCCTTCATTGCTTAGTTTTTCTATGTCCTATTTAGCTCTCATGCTTCTGTCGTTCTGATTCTGTCGTATTTATTGTTTAATATTCTCTTTACTGAATCCGTGCAATCGTTCTTCTCTTGTTGGATCTTCTAATACTCCTTCGACCGCAATTCCATCTTGTTTTGTAGTCTTCATGTTTTGTTGCAGCTCTGTTATAAGATTTTCCTGCTTTGTTGTCCTTTACGTCTTTTATACAGTAAACTTGTAGTTTGTGTGCTCTTTTTTGTTCATTTATTCTTTCATAGAATTGTTTTGAATTTCTTTAGACTTTTTCTTTCTTAATGTCTGCTAATTTATCGTCTATCCAATCTCTCTTTTATTCTTTCTTAGAACTTTACTACATTCTTTTCTTACTTTCTCATAATTCTTCCTGATTCTATTCTATCTGTATTCATTCACTTCTTGACACTCTTTTTTGAACCATGTTTTCTTATTTCCTCGTTTTCCTACTCTTATTCACTTTCTGCAGCTTGGTTCATATAGTTTTGTATGTTATGCCATTTCTGCTCTACATCGATTTCTTCTTCATATTTTTCTTTCATGTGCTCCTTTATTTCTTCTTTGTACTTCTTCCATGTGTCTTCATTGCTCAGTTTTTCTATGTTTCATTTAGTTCTCTTGCTTCTGTCTCTCTGATTTTTCCTTAATTTTTGTTTTAGACTTGCTTTTACCGTAAGATGGTTCTGTATGATCTTACTTTTGTTATGTATGACTGTTTTCTTTCTGTGATTAGTACGTGGTTTATTTGTGTTTCGGTTACTTAGTCATATAATATCCAATACTCTTGTGGATCGCATAATCGTAGCCATCAGAAGTTATACTTATAGAAAAGAATTATAGAACTCCAGTTCTAAAGCTTCTCTCGACATTAAAACATATGAAATATTCGAAGCCACATAACAATATATCAATGTGAGGATTGACATGAACTCCATGTAAGATTCAATTTGAATTACTTCTTACCAAATATCACTGTCGCAGGTCTTTTGCCACACCCACATTAATAATTTCACTTATTTGAATTATAAGCCATCAACATATCTTCAATTTTGAAGAAGGCTCTTGTTTTCCTCAAGTGACTTCTCAACTGTCACACGAAGAGAGAATAATTGAATATTACATCCTGGCCTATGCTAAAGCAGTCTCAGCACATCAATTTATTCAAGGCCTTGATAAGGCTCGCATCTAATTCCAATTTAAACTAAAGACTATTACACTACACTATAACTTAACTGCAATTATTTATGTCAATGTTGATTTATTCTAAGTAACACAATTTATTTCAATCACTAGCAGTCCACATTATAAGGTCACTAAGCCAAGAATCAATGATGCTCCTTGATGAGTCAGTCACATGTATATATCGTGGGTTCCACCCTACTACGTTTTTTCTGCAAACGTCCAGGCGTTTCTAGAAAACGCTAGAAGGTACCAGCAATTTTCCAGAAAACAAATATATTTCTTGATGTAATAGAGGATGCATAGAGGACGAGTAACAACCTTTCTCCAATTATTAGAAGCGACACAACGGTGCAAACAAAATCTCTCAAATTTGGCCGATGATTTTGAAAAATTCTCGCTAATCGCAGTTGTGAGTTCCAATTCAGATACTATAAGAAAAGCGATATGAGTTGAACAATACCAAGTCAGAAAATGTGTAAAATAAGAGTGCGATACAATCAAAACATGAACATCAAAAATTTCCACCAACTCAGGTCACGTAACACGCAGCTTTTAAGTTCATAGCGGACGGAAAGCACTTTCAATCAAGTCCGTAACAATGACACGAATCTTAAATTTAAGTATCCGGAAACATTTATTTATTCGTGACAGCATACAATAAAAATAATTCAATCTTTCATCACGCCTCACATTTTAATTCTTAAATAAAATTTGTTACAAAGCGATATGAGTTTGGAATCGCCAAGCGATCAATGCCGGGGTGGCAAGATAAGGAAGCACCACAACATGTTAATCAAGGGGCGGTCAGCGGTCGTCGGTTCCCGGTTTTTAGGTTAGGGCACGACAAGAACACCTTCGCTTCGAGTGAATTATGAGTTCACAGATGTAAATTATCTTTATAAAATGGCTGGTAATCACGCACGTTGAACTGTTGAGCTTTCCTGCTGTTATATGGCCATTGCCCAATAAATGAATAATTTTCTAAACAACTTGGGTTGAAATTATTTCATTTGTTAGAAAAAACAATGTTAAATTCAAATACCTATTTTTTTCTAAAACTTTGTCAATTGGGGCAGTTACAATACAATCATCAACGCACCGTTTGTCATATATATATAATACTAGAACCCATAGGAGAGCCGACAGTTTGTAACTTGCATAAATCGCTTATCCCATTTAATTATTAGCACCAGAAAGCAGACAGCACACCGTTAAAAAACAAACAGAATAATTAGAAAAACGCAACGGTTAATTCAAATTTTGTTTTGGGAAAAAACTGCTGCGGAGCACACATCACGCCCGGCTCTTGTGACCTTCCCTTCGAACCCCCTTCATCATGTTTGTGTTGAAAAAACAAGAACGCGCCACCATAAAAACAAGTAATTAAATAACGTGCACTCACCCCGTCACATTTGTTTACAGAGCATTCCTCTGTGTTTGCACACAAACGAGAAGACACAAAAAATTAATTAACAAAATTTTTTAATGCTTTTTAATACAAAGAGAGCTACAATGATTATTCTGGAAACTTAAAGGTCGGAAACTCAATCCAAACAATCACATTTCAAGGTTTTTTATTGTGTTTTGAAGCTTAGTTCATACAAAAATAATTTGCACTCAATTTTTATCACATTACAATTTTCTTCTTTACTGTATACATAACGAAGTTGGCTAACTTTTAAATTTCCGCTATATTCTTACTAAGAAATAAAAGACTGACAATTGTTTTCACATATGAACACACTTACTATTGTAACGTGCGAGGATGTGGGCGGGGCCTTTAATCTCCTTGGACCACTCCGCTCTACACAATTGAACATTCATGTAGCTTGCTAGAATAACGTAGAAATTTCGAGAGTCGTCTTGAGTAAGAAATAAATTGTATAGTGTTTGCTTCAGTATTGCATCAAAGAACCAAACTTTCATTCAAGTGAATTTTTTTTGGTCGAATCTGTTGTTTTCTGAAAATTGCTGAATATATAATTGAAGGCATTCGATTGCGTAGTCTTCGTACCTTATCAATAAATCGATCAGGATTGGGTCATGATTCCATGTTGCATATTGCAGCACATCCCAGGGATTTGACCAATAATCTGCTAATCATACGTGAATAATTACTTGTATCAATTATCTAATCCTGTTAACATTATACTGTTATCCACCTAATTGCAAGCATCATTCACTGATAATCATTATTCCGACCAATCTCAATGAAAATTATAATTTTGCCTCTATTTATATTAACATTGTAAAATTATCCGAAATTCAAGTACGGGGTAGCGGACCAGCAGTGATATTGCAAACAGAACAATGCGTGTACCTCCTAGTTTTGCAAAAAGACGCGCATTTATCCCGCAAATCCTGCCGGAAACCGGATGCGCTGTCTGAAGAACTGGATGCGTTCTCAAGAATTAGATTTGGCAAAATCCGACTTGAAATTTTGGTCGTTTTTGTTTCTTTCAGTTCTTCGTTTGACTCTGCGCAAGCTTCCAGTTTGCAGCTAATATTTAAAAGTGCTCTGCGCTGTTTTCATATCGAAAAGTAGACTCCAGATGATTTTAAATTGCCTAACGGAAGCAACAATCACTTTTAATCAAAACGAAGATGAAGAAATGTTAGTATAGATTTGATTCTCAAAATTTGCTCTTCACATCACTTTGACACTCAAAATAACGAATAATTATCAAAATAGAAATTCAACCAAATGTAATTTGTAATTTAACTTGCAAAACTACCATCTACAGAGTACAAAAACTTAGAGCAGAGAACAAATCTCATAACAACAAACATTATACAGAATACCAAAAGAGTATCCAATAAAATCATCTGGTTCAAAATGGGTGGAGCCAAGAACTACAAAGTGAGTTTACGTTGAAAAAATAGGCGAAACCGGATCAAAGTTATGCAGTAAAGGTTATCTAAATGAGACATACGTAATGCAAAACCAAAAAGGAATCAAGTAAAAATACAGAGTGAGAGGTGGGTGGAGCTTAAATCTACAGAGTAATAATGAAGTAAAACCACAGGGAAAACTAATCAATGCAATTTGATAAAGGGTTATCTAGAGGGAACAGATTAAAATGCAATGAATAATTTTTGTGTTTTCTCATGAATATAGGCTCTGGCATATTCAATTGACTATCATAGTTACCATTCCTCAGCAGTTCCAAATTATTTTTCTCTAAATTTGTGTTGTTTTCTCACCACTACCATAGAACCGGACACAAATTCAAGTTAACTAGACTTTAAAACGCTGAAAAACTGTGACTATCATAGTTAATTGAACATGTCAGAAGCTATATTTATGAAAAAACTGTAATTATCGATTGAATTTTGATCTGTCTCTCTTTGGTTGCCCTCTTTCAGATTGCATTAATTAGTTCCTGCTGTGGTTCTACTCTATTATCACACTGTAGTTCTTAGCCCCGCCCCTTAAAACTGTGTATTTTGATTTGATTTCTTTTTGGTCCTGCATTACGTATGTCTCCTTTAGATAATCTTCATTGCATAACTTTGATTGTTTTCACTTTAACTTACGTTGTTGATTTTGGCTCCACCCACTTCGAATCCTGTGATTTGATTGGATATTCTTTTGGTATTTTGTATGATGTTTGTAGTTATGATATTTGTTTCCTGCTCTGATTTATTGTACTCGGAAGATGGTAGCTTTGCAACTGGAAAAGTAATTGCAATAAAAAGTGAAGGAAAAGTTTAATTGTTTCATCATTTTAATCTTCATGTAGCATAAAACCTTTTCTTCACCTTCTATTCTGATCAAGGTTATGCTATAAAGATTATCTGAAAGAGACATACGTAATGCAGAACCTACAAATATCTAGTCAAATATAAAAGTTTCAGAGGGGCGGAGCTAAAAGCTACAATGTGAAAATAAAGATAAGCACGCAATATTTGAGTTCATTCTGCATGTTAACAATAAGAATGTTCATTTAATCTCATATATAATATATCTCAGTGCCGTTAAGGCTAGCGATTTTGCTAGAGTGGAAAATTCACTTCCAAGTCCAACTTCAAAAATGAAACAAAAGACTAGAAGACGTAAAATAAGTCGAAGAGAATTTATTACAACTCGAAAACTCGATTGCTAGCGGAATTCCCTCATGAGATATAGTTTGCAGTTCATTGTGATTTATCGTCGATGTAAAATATAAAAATCCAAATAATTTTATGGGGAGACTTCAATTGGAATATGGAATCATAATTATTGGTGAATTTATGAATATATACGGTCATTATTATATATAATCCAAGAACGTAGGACTTTGGGAAAATCAGAGTTGGTAATTATAATGGGTGGTTCAGAAAAAAGCAGCTGAGAATTCATACTACTCACTTATACAATCAACTTTTCTTCACCCTTTCATTCATCGACTGATGAACATTTTGATAGCAAAGATATCATCATCATAAATACATCATGATTCATACAGTTAGAGAATGACCAATTAGCATCACGTGAAGATGTGGGTGGAGCTAAAAACTACATGCTTTGAAAATCCTATAAATCCTAAAGATATCAACTGATGTACATTTCGATAGCAAAGCTTTCATCATCGGGGTGAGCAATTTTTAAAAAACAATTACAAATCTTATACTACTAAGGTGATACATACAGTAAGAAAAATGACCAATCAGCACCACGTTGGTTTTTGGGCGGGGCCAAAAACTACATGCTCTAAAAATCTTAGAAATATATATTTTTCAAGCTCATTCGCTTGTTAGGTGAACAACTATGAAAGTACACAATATTATCACAGCGACAACAAAATGCAAGAAATCAAGACAACATTGCTACTGTGAGGGCCAATGATATATTTTTCCAACAGGACGCTTTCACGTTACTCTTCTGGTGATACCATTGACGCGGAGGCCAAAGCTAAAACCAAATTTTCGTTCGGTCATATGAATTTGCTGTGTTATAGTTGGAATATATTGAAATTTCTGACTGTGAGCATAATTTTTCATATGATTGATTCTCCTATGACATTTGGACAGGGAAGTCTCACCAAAACAATTTTTAAACCTGAAATAGAAAATCTATATTCACAAAATAATTAATTATTGTGTCCTTTGAGTGTTACAGCAAAATTGAAATGATGAATCGTTTTTGTTAATTAAAGTTATCCATTCCAAATAATATTTTCATTATTACTGCATTCAAATCTATCAAAAATATGAGATATTCCATTACCATTTTTATATCATATTCAGTTTTGGCAAAGCAATCAATCATTTCACATTAATGAAAACATCCAATGTCAACTGAATACATCTTTAATATAAATTGAAGTCAAAACAATAATTTCACCAATGAAAAAAATTTAAGTACCTACATCAGCGATCTCAATCTTCCTGCAGGACAGAGTTACCTGTATAAATCCAAGTATATTGGAAATTTCACACTCAATCAAGTGAAGTGTTGTATTATTCATTTTGTTCAGCAGGTGGAAAGTTTTCCCAGTCAATTTAGTGAAATAATAAACAAGTTTGAAAGTTGTGTGGGATGATGGTATGAGGTATTCAATGTGGTGGCAACTTATTTTGTTTTGTTGTGTGTTGCAGTTGCATTCGTTGCGAAGACTGATGCAGGGCGACGAGAAGCATCCCAAGGCACCATTGGGAAATAACTTCAGACCGCCGCAACCCCTGCACAACCGCCCCATCAGGACGAACATAGACTTTAATGTCAAGAAAGGACAGGTAAAGGTTTCAGTCTCAATTGTAAATTGTCTGTCTAGTTTCTTGTTGCCACTGACTCGCTCTTTATCCACCCCAATTTTTTTTAAGTAGTGCTATAACACGAAGTGGGAATATGGATTACAGTTGCTAGAGATTGTTTACTCATTATCATATTTTGCAGCTGTTCCAAGCACTTTATTTGATGAACTCATACATTGATCTTAATTTATCTGGTAGATTAGAATATTACTGTATTTAATGCAGTCTATCTGGGAAAACCTGATTATCTCAAATTTATCTGCGTGGCAATTATGACTATGTAATTATTCTGAATCTGTTTTATATGTTTTAGCACCGAAAATGAATGAATAAGAATTTATCTTTGTTTCGTTAGCCATTGGCAGAACGAATATAATATTTTCATCAATCAATCTACCTCTCTGTGATGCTAATTTTTATATAAAATTTCATTTTGTATTATCTGAAGTATGAATTATTCAGCTATTATAAATAGCTTGTTCTACACAATACGAGCTCAATAACTTAACTCCTCCCACCTGCTTGAACAAGGAATTACTATAAGGGTACAGATATTTCCTTTTAACGATTTTGAAATCTCCTGGAAAGATTGGGACAATTTACCTGATAAATGAGGTCTGTTATTTTTTCTTCATAGCAGCCACAGCGTTCAACCAATCAAGTTGAAACTTCGTGCAGGCATAATCTTATTATAATTCGACTATATTAGAATACCCTCAAGTAGCACACTGATTCAGAAATTATTTATTTGGGATTTGGTTCTAAAGGGCAGTTCCAATTGAGATCAAATTTGAGCCTTGTATAGTAAGCTTATATACTAGGAGCCCGTTACAGAAAAACTGGCACGATTTGTTCCCGTCTGCAAATCTGAGTATTGATAGCTTTTCGATTTTTCAGCTGATTAAAGTCATTCTCAAGTTTCTCAGGTGGGTACTTCATAAAGAAACTTCATTTGGGAATTCATACATTCAATTGTTATATAGAACAAAAAAATTTAGTAAATCTGCCGCTCTTTTGTCTTCAACTTTTGCATTAAAAAAACTCTATGAATAGTTGACAGACAGGAATCAATTGTATTTCATTACCTTACTGTCTGCATGGTAGTTGAAATCATGTAAGGAACTCATCTGTTATGATTATGTATATTCTTCATGTATTCTCCAGATTGTATAAATCTGTCGAATGATATTAAATTTGACTGTGTCACCTAATTCTGATTCCTATTTGGCACATTGTTGTGATATTGACAACGATTGATGGATCATCTAACTCTAACCTAATAATTTGATAAAAGTTCAGTTTTTCTAGCGTCAGATAGCTTTATTGGGTTTGGTCTTCACATTATTTTTAGCGCACCTCTGCAAAATCAGGCGCCTATAGCTACAGCACTTATAGATCTGAAATTAGTACTGAATAAAAGCTGCTGATTCGTAGTTTAGTGCAGACTACTGGGTCTCAGGTTCAGTAATTGCGGAAGATGAGAATTTTTTCAATTCACAAAATGAAAAACATAGACAACCAAAGGGATGAAACCTTTGACTTTATTTGTGGCCGTTGTGAATGGAGATCGACTAAAATGGATAAATGAGCTCGTGCCAAAAATACGCTTTGATCATCAAGATCATCCATAATTTTTATTTCTTCTTCTAATTATTTTTTCTCACTTTCTTATAGATAAGATAAGATAAATGAGGAATAAAGCCTCCCATTGTCCCATAAATTACAAACATATATAATTTGTTCCTCTTCAACCCACTGGGTATCAAGGTTGCCTCGCTCAAATGTCTTCTATGAATTTTTCTCACTTGTTCTGGTTGTTCACTCTTCTGGTTGTTATTTTATTTTTGGTTATTATTTCTTGTATTACATCGTTCCATGTTTTCTGTGGCCTGCCGCGGTCTGTTTTCTCTATTGTTCTTGCTCTCCATATTCCTTTTACTTTTATATTATCCTCGAGTCGAATTAGAGGTCCATATCACCTCAATTGTTTCTGCTCTATCTTCTTCATTACTGACTACTTTCTCTGATCGTTTCATTCCAAATTTTGTTTAGTATTGTTATTCCGTCTATAGAACTAAGACTTCCAATTTTCACCGCTGTGATTTTACTTTGTTGTCTTTTATTAAGTACCCAGGTTTCTGAGCTGTACAGCAGCATTGGTACTATTATTGTTTTGTAGATGGCCAGCTTCGTTATTTTGTTCACTGTTTTGGTTTTAATGATGCCTTGCTAATTGAATGATAAGTTTCCACTGTTGTCTGTATTCTGCTATTTATTTCATCTCCGTACTTTGTACTTGCTAGATTTCTGAAGTTTCAGATTTGCTGTACATCTTTATTATCTATTGGTATTTCCAATTGTCTTTCTTCTTTGGCTATTACCATTTCCTTTGTTTTGTTGGCATTCATTTTCATATTTGCTTTGAGTAGTTCCACGTTCCATATCTTCCAGTTTTTTTTTGCACATTTTTATCTGTATTTGCAAATATTACCTTGTCGTCTGCAAAAATGCACTTCAATGTTAATTTTGTCCATGTATAGTATGAACAATGAAAGACTTGGAGTTCCTTCTCGTCCTAATCCTTCACCCGCTTAAAATTCTTCTGATAATAAGTTAGCGGTTCGTATATAATTATTTTTTTATATATTTTGGACTCCTTCTATTAGCTTTTCTTCTTCATTTCTCCTTTTTAGTATTTGCCATAACAATACTCCTCTTACTTTGTCGAAAGCTTTTTCAAGGTCTATAAGGCATCTACGGTAAGGTTTTTCCTTTTATTCGTCGTAATTTGTGATCAGTTTGAGCTCTTCATTGTTCGTTCCACTTGTCTTTATTTTCGTTTTCATTATTTGTATGGAATAGAGCTGTGTACTGTCTCAAATTATAACGCTGGCTCCAATTTTGTTGTTTTGTTTGGAGACGTCCAAGTAAAGCTCAGGTGGCGTTTGATTTTTTTGATATCCAAGAAGGTTAACGGTTATTTTTGGTCGCTTTATTGTCCAAGATGGGTTTTCTGTTTGAAAAAATTTTACTTGTATTTTATTCAGGTATGATACTATTTTCTGTTATAGCGGTTTTTCTCGTTTTATTTTTGTTCCTCTGTCCTAAAATTGGTTGTCTGCCCAATTTTTTGGGTCATTTGATAGTTTTATAATGTATAATTGCTTTCTTCTTATTATTAAGGATTGTTCGCCTGCTTCTGTTAGTAAACTAATAGGGCTTGTGCTCAATGCTTCTGAATATATTCTTATAGCAGTGTTGTGATCTGGGTCCAATATATTCAGCTTGTTTTTCCGAGCTGCTGAGATGCCCCTCCCATTTTGGGTGTCCTAGTACTTTCAATATGTTCAGTTTTTGTTTACATTCTTTTTTGTAAGTTTGTAATGGAACTTATTCAAGTTAATTTTGTGTTGAAAGTCACACCTAAGAATGTGGAGCATCATGACATGAAATCAAGTATTTCGAAACCACGCCCACCACATCATTAAAACATGTGTTATGTCAAGCTCGATATATTTAAAAACAATCACTGAGCATATGATACAGAAGTATAAGCTGACAAATAAATACATATTTCCCGCAAGATCGTTAAAAAATTTCATCGATTTGATTCACAATAATATCCAATTCAATTTTTTGACAGCAAAAATCAATTTATATAGAAAAAATCCATATTCTCTGTGGTGAAAATAAAAGAGAGGAATTGAATTTCAATGAATTCAAAATTTACATATTATATGCTCTACATACCAAAACAGACAATTGAGTCATATTTGAATTGTTTAACGAATGCCAAATTCAGGAACGTGCATCTATGAATGTAGATTAATTACGCAATTGTACGAGCAGATATTTCTATGTAATATTGATTGTATCGAACTGAATAATTACCTGATGGATCTCAAAAATTCTGCATAGTATTCAAATTGAATCATTCTGCCAAATACATTTACGATATATTCAGATTTAAACGGCATACTAGTTGAATGGAAAAGAATTGAAATGATTGCATGTTTCACTGATTCATTTCGTTTATTGTTCCAGCCCAGTGGAAAATACTGCCCAAGCATGTACAAAGACGTTTACTACAAAGCAAACAGTTGGAAGCAACATTGAAGATTGTAAAAATTATAAGTATAATTTAACGTGACCACTTGTGAACAAGACAATGAAGTGACTGTGTTACAAAATGGCAATGTTATAAACGCTTCATCTATTCTAATGTGAAGCTAATTAAATAAATGTGATTTCCTGCATTCAAATACAACACTAAATCTAAACAAAGGAACATAAACATATCATAATTTTACAAAATGTAAATTAATAAAGAATAAAATATCATTGACTATTATAACCTTAAAAATAAAGTGTCAGGCTGACGTTGCTTCATATCTGATGAAATAACTTAACTAGTAGAATAATTGTTAGAAGAATACGCTTTAGACAAAATGTTGAAGCAAAACAAAAAAAAAAATGAAATGAATATGTTTTACTATTTTTTTAAAGGAATTAATCAAGCTGCACTTGTTAACGAATTATTATGAGTTTGGTACCTTCTTTTTATTATTGTGAATGTGATTCAACTATACTTCATTGCTTAGTCTTCTGATTGGCCAGAATGCAGATCACTACAACAAAACTCATATTCGTACAGTTTTAAGATTCAAAGTCCCTACTATTTATTGTTCATAGGATTTGTTGGAAAGTTGTTTTTCTGACCTGCATTCTTTGTGAATGAATCATATCATCATCCAAGTGATATCCGCTTCCTCCTGAAACCGAATGAATAACATTTTAAGAAAAGCTTTCATTTGTTTATTATATAGAGCGATAAAATGGAAATACACATATCTAAATATTTTATTGTTGTATTATTCAATCAATCAATCATTTCAAAAATGATAAACATATCTAAGGAAGCATATCTTTGTTCATACCAAACAATATTCGTGGGAAAATCTTCTGCTTCTTCTCAACTTAAACTCATACCGATAACAAGTTTTTACCTATGTTGGAAGTTGTACCAGTAATGCCTGGTTTGATTTAGAATGGACGGAGTTTCCTGTATGAATATTTACTGAATAATAAGACAAATCACTCATGTACATCTCAGTTGCAAAGCTACTATCTTCAAAGTACAATTGAACAGAGCAGAAAACAAGTCACATAACTACAAACATGATACAGAGCACCAAAAGAATATCCAATCAAAGGATAGGGCTCAAGGTGGGAGGAGCCAAGAACTACAATGTAACATAATCAAAGTTATGCAATGAAGATTATCTGAAGAAGACTTACGTAATGCCAAACCGAAAGGAATCAGGTCAAAATGCCGAATTTCAGGTAGGCGGAGCTAAGAAATACAATGAAATAATAGAGTAAAACTACAGAAAGAAATAATCAATGCAATTTAAGAAAAAGTTATCCAGAGGAGACAGATCAAAATTCGATAAATAACTTTTATTTTTTCATGAACTTAGTTCCCGACATATCCAATTAACAATAATAGATACAGCTTTTTCAAAAATGTCAAACTATTCCCTTAAAATTTGTGTTTCATGGTGATGGTGATCTAGAATCAAAGCACATTATTGAATAAATACCTGGTTTCAAAAATTAATTATTTTATGTCGATCTATCTCCTGTAGATAACTCTTAATTAAATTGCATTGGTTAGTTCTTCCTGTGGTTTTACTTTATTATTACGCTGTATTTCTAAGCCCCGCCCACCTGAAACTCTGTATTTTGACTTGATTTCTCTTTGGTTTTGCATTACGTATATCTTCTACAGTCAATCTTCATCGCAGAACTTTGATAATGCTGTATTGTAGTTCTTGGCTCCACCCACTTCAAGCCCTATAATTTGATTGGATATTCTATTGGTATTTTGTATCATGTTTGTAGTTATAAGATTTGTTTTCTACTCTGATTCATTATACTCTGAAGATGTAGATGAAGATCCAGTATATTTTTGTTTCTCTAGATACTCACCTTGTTTATTTTTGTTCATTGTTGTAATAATGAAGATTTCAGATAACCCTCAAATTGCATTAATTAGTTCCATCTGTGGTTTTACTTTTATAGAACACTCTAGTTCTTAGCCCCGCCCACCCAAAACTCCTTTAGATAATCCTTATAACATAACTTCGAATAGGTTACATTGTAGTTTTTGGCCCCGCCCACCGCGAATCCTTCGATTTGATTGGATATTCTTCAGGTATTTTGTATCATGTTTGTAGTTATGAGATCTGTTTTCTGCTCAGATTCATCATACTTTGGAGATGGTGACGAATTAGAATTCTTATTCTACCCAGTATATTTTTGTTCATCTGGATACTCACTTTGTCAATTTTTGTTCATCGTTGTGATGAAGATTTTTGATGATCCTGTATCAAATTTCATTGATTAGTTCTCCCTGTGGTTTTACTTTATTGTTACACTGTAGTTCCTAGCCCCACCTACTCCAATTTTTTTATTTTGACTTGATTTCTTTTTGGTTTTGCATAACGTATGTCTCCTTTAGATAATCTTTATTACATAGCTTTGATTAAGTTACACTGTAGTTTATGACTCCGCCTACCTCGAATTCTTTGATCTGATTGGATATTTTTTTGATATTCTGTATCATGTTTATAGTTAAAAGATATTTTTTTTGCTTTGATTTATTGTACTCTGGAAATGGTAGCTCTGCTACTGAAATGTACATAAGTGATTTTAATGGAAAGAGAAGAGAAAGTTTCATTGTTTCATCATCATAATCTTCACGTAGCTTACCCCAGTGTCCATGAATAGCCATTATTTGTTCATTTGCGACGATTTCATGATAAACTCCTCTCTTAATACAAACATACAGACTATTAGATGATAAGAATGATTTCACGAGAAAAAATGAATATGAGAAGAAATGCGGGATCTATGTTCTAACGTCCAGTCTCCTATGATTCAATTCTTATTCATAGAGACAGTTTCTTGACATCAGTTTAGGGACTCTTGATATATGCACCATCTAGCGTACATTTAGAGAAGTGTCTCAAGGTCGTTGAAGACAGTCTCCTAGACATAAGAGATAAAATTTGATGTCATTTATTGACATTTATGTCATCAATAGACCAGTATTTTACTACTATGATTAATTATGACTTGGAAAAATTATTAATCATGAATTGAATTTGATTTCAAGCATCGTCCTCACTTGTTACAACATAAATTTATAGATTATATTATTTGCACCAGCATATGAATGTGACTTAAACATGGCGATATTGACATAGAGAATGGAAACTGTTTCTACGAATTAGAAAAGGACCCACGTTTATTTTGGTCAATTTTTTTCCTGATGGGCTTAGGTATTTTCTTTTCTAAGGGTACTCAATTCTTTCAATGTTTTTGTTCCCTTCGCCCAAATTGCATTTTTAGTCTAAGACGACGACATTTGTTTTGTAATTGATGAACAAGCAGATGGATTTTTCATATGTTTTCAATTATTTCAAAGTGCTTCTTCGTACATATCATCATATCATTCCAATAAAGAACGCAATTTACCATATGAAACAATAAATATATATTATTTTTCTTTCCAATTCGCTCATGAAAGCTTATCTAATGATAACAACAAACAATAACATGTAAAAATTGTAATTAATAGTTACGAGAAACATAGTAGAATTGATGAGATATTGCTCATGACATAATAAAAGTATTTTTCTGTTTTCCATTAGTGGATTAAGTTCGATTATCATGTGTATGTTCATTTGATAGTTCCCATTAAAAATCCATGTACTCAACGTGTAAAAATATTTAATAGATATAATTTACATATCCAAAACATATTTTGTTACGATATTTTTCATGTGAAAATCTGTAGCTAAATATTAAATTATTTGAAGCCAAAATTGTATGCATGAGGACTAAAATCATTTAATATGATACAACAAACAAATTTTCATGCATTTTATATATGAATTTTTGTTACGTTGAAGTCAACAAAACATTGTACTTCCTAATCAAAACCCAAGCTGAATGAATAATAAAATTGTTTACACTAAAATGGCACTCCATTGTTTTTCTTCAAGATATTCCCAACCCACTTATTCTTTGGTTTTATTATTTATTTTACTTTTTTTCCTACTTCACAGATTCGGCCACACCTTGATCATCTTCAGGAGTGCTTCAAGTTTCACTATAGTACACAAAAATGAGCAATACTCATAGAAGATTCAGTTAATTCGAATCAAACCACATGGTGAGTACCGACTGCGCCAGAACGCAGGTAATATTTTTTTGGCACGCTCCTTGGTCAAAACAGCCAAATATAGCGTCTAAGAATGAAGAAAGAATATTGAAATCAATTTGAAAGAATTCTTGTGGTGGAGCCATTTTTTTTTGAAACAATCACGTTTTTAAAAGTTCTTACCGCAAACTAAAGTTTTGCGCACGTAATGACGAAATAAAGGAATGCTTTCAAAGTTTTTCCTCTGGAATCTTTTTTTGAAAGGTTCCAGAAGTATTTTAATTGCTTTAGGAGCAAGCGAAGTCATTAATTATCAAGATAATTCACCAATCAAAAGAAATCTGATATAATAGTATCGGTTCCTTTAATGATAAATGTAAAAATGGCAGAATCTTTTGAATTCAACTTTCTTGTTTACTATCATTGGAATAAAAATTATACTTGCATGAAAAATGCTCGCGAGTCTTTTTTATGAGGTCTCAAAGTATCAGGTAGTTAACTTTTCTTACATATAAAAAGAAAACTAATTTATAAAAAGATGTTCTGAAGAAATCCTATCCGTGATAAAAATTTTATGTGACCAAATAAATCGCAGATCTCATAATAAAAAATATGTTCAGGATGTTCTCAACTCGTCAACTCAAGGGAAATGTTAACACCTGCGAAAAATCTGAAGGCAAAAATTCATGAAAGTTTTCTGTTGATTTATTTTGATAATAAATGTTTCGGTTTGAATTCTTCTTCATAAAAATGAAGCAGGCAAATTATTATAGTGAACATATTCACACAATTCGTCTACACAATTATCTTCTTAAAGTCTGTACTAAGGCTTCCTGTACATTGGAAGCATTGCTGCAGCATGAGACTCCTCCCCATTATCAGATTGTAAATTTTTAGGTGCTCCTTTTCCTTGTAGAGTATTTCTAATAGCATTCACTACTGCATCAATGGATGAGATTATTTATCACTGCATTTTTCAACTAATGAGTCATTATACATCTGCAAACTGTCTGATTCTTTTTTGTTTATACTGTCACTTTTTCAAGGACAGTTGATCTTTACAGCTTTTATTGATTGTATAGGGCGTATTATTATCCATTTGATTGATTTTTTTGTCACTGCCAAATATTTATATTTGAACGGTTTTGACTTTATACTCATTAAAATTTATGGCCCTTCTACAGAGGTTATTCCAAAACCTTTGGCATTATTTGATTCATTGTTTGATTTCTTGTGGAATTTATGAATTTCAAATCTTTGAGGCACGTACAGGGCAAAAAGGAAAAAATATCATGGGCACCGCAGCAGATAGAAATGAGTTTCTGATTTCATGCTGTTTGGGGAATTTTGTTAAAAACGATTTAAAGCTGTTCCGTAAAATCCATCAGCGGCAAGTAATTGGGAACTATTCCCTGTAGTCTACTACAGTAATAAAAGAAGGAAACAACAAGAACTGCTAGGGAGCAGTTACTAGCATAAGAAAAAAAAGATGTACACAGTTCAGGTTTGATACATACAACAATATGATACCTTTGGTACCCGCTGGACTATAGACCAACGCTCTACCTCCGAGCCATAGACTTTGTACCTATATTCCATTCACAAAATATAAGCACAATTTTCTAGACTCAAATCGAATGAAATGAAGTATGGTAACACTTTTGAGCTTATTTATAATGATTATAATAGTAGAGAGAACAAATATGTAATTTGTTTATTAAATTATTAATTTGGAATCTTTTTTAAAGTGATGACAGCAATAATAAGACGAAAAAGTTGAAAGCAAACCAAAAAAATGACTACAGAAATATTCATGTTTATAGTTGAAATAATGCTATACTAATGTAATCGGACCGAGGAGAGAACACTTAAAATAAATTTTTCTTAATTTTTGATATGGGTGATATGAATGCGGTTTTTCGTGGTTTTCAGATAACTATATATAATTACCATTGATTTAGCTCAAATTTGTTGCAATAATACGTAAAATCAGCCCAAATAATGGCGTTTTAAATTTGTCCATACGACAACATGTAAGTATATAAGGAAATTTCTTTTAGATTTGATATTATTGGAAATCTTAATTTGATTATTCAAAATCTGGGTGTGTCACACCCACTTATCTGTTGTTTTCGTTTTCCATCTATCAACAAAGTTTCGTGTGCAGTCAATTTTTCGATCTTCTGCAGTGGAGTTATCGGTCCCACGAGAAGATGTAGGCGGCTCACGACCGTAAAACAGAATAGGCTTCTTCTTGATTACCACAGCCAGAGCCAACTAACTACTTTCTCACTATGCAGTGTAATTTCAGAACCCCTAGTTCATAGAAGAAGTTGAATACTTTTTTATTTATACAATAAAAATTAACTCGAAATGTTGCTTTCTTACGCAGTGAGTTTTAAGAGTACAAGATTGCTGTTATTGTCAAAGAGACAGCAGGAGGTTATATTCTAGTCCCTTTTTGGATTATTGGGGTCTCTAATTCATTTCTAAGTGGGAAAATGAATATAGGCCAAACGAAGATTAGATTCAAAGAAGATTTTTATCATAATAAATGCGAAAATATATTGAAATCCCCTCTAGCTCACCACCACCATGAAACAGGATATAAATTTGAAGAAAGTAATTTGGAATTGATGAAAAACTGTAACTATTATAGTCAATTGAACATGTCAGAAGCTATATTTATGAAGAAACACAGAAATTAGCCATTAGGTTTTGATCTGTCTCCTCTAGTTAACCTGTGGTTTTACTTTATTATCAGACTTTAGTTCTTAGCCCCACCCACCTCAAATTCTGTCATTTGAGTTGCTGCCTTTTAGTTTTACATAACGTATATCTCCTTTAGATAGCTCTTTCTGCGTAACTTTAATTAGGTTTACCTATTGTTTCCACTTATTCTTACTTTGTAGTTCTTGGCTCCTCCCACTTCAAACCCTATGATTTGATTGGATATGGTTCTGGTATTCTGTATCATGTTTGTAGTTATAAGATTTGTTTTCCGCTCTGATTTATTGTACTCTGAAGATGGTAGCTTTGCTACTGAAATGTACATGAGTAGTTTTAGTAAAAAGTGAAGAAAAGGTTCATTTGTAAACTAGACTTAAATACCCTCGCTGTTCTTTCAAAGATGTAATTGGTTACAGAGCATTCAAAAAGAAAATGTGATAATTTTGTGTGCTTTTCTTTTTGTTAGGTAATGAGTTCCATTAATTAACATACATACAGCATTAATTGTGATGCATATCCCTACGATCCTTATCCATTGTTGTGGTTGACATATTACTAATTATTTCCGTTGATACAAGTGCTGAATAACCCGCAATTTTCATACTGTGATTTGTAATCAAGAATTATCAAAAGCAATTAGTTGAGAAATTAGCAAAACAAAAGGAATGGTTAATCCGATTGCTCTCTTCATGTTCTTATCTCATTTTAACTCTTTTGCATACACACCAATCTCTATTCAAAGTATTCTTCAGTCGTTGAATGAAAATTTTCTGGATGAAGGCAATGCACGATTTGGATGGGCTTCTTCATATAGACGCCGCGCTTGAAGTGCGTTTCTATTAGCAAGACCATACATAAGCATCATATCAGCCATTTCAATATTGGAATAAAACAACATGTCTCACTACTTTGTTAAAGAAGCCACACCAATGCTCAACTACTTAATTTTATGATCAATGGAAATGTAGGTATTATTACAAAACGCCAGAATAGAATTAACCAATTTATCATTCAACAATATAGAACTAATAAATTATGGAGGTAAAATAGTCATGCAGCAAATACATGTGCTTATACTAGAAATATGGAGAAGAGAAGAAATGCCGAAAGATTGGGAAATAGGACAAATAATAACTATACACAAAAAAGAAGACCAACATGTCAAAATTATAGAGGAATCACACTTTTAAACACAGCTTACAAAAAATGTCGATTTTAATACAGAGAAGGATAACAAATGTGACAAGAAACACCATCGGGCAATATCAGTGTGGCTTTGTGAAAGGGAAGTCAGCTACGGATACCATACACACAATAAAACAAATAATTGAAAAAACACTGGAATATTAACTAAAAACTTAAATACTATTCATTGATTTTGAACAGGTGTTCGACTCAATTAAAAGCGGAAAATTAATGGCAGCTCTAAAAGACTTGCAAGTACCAGAAAAATTGAGGAGATTAATAGTTATGACCATGAGAGGAACAAGAATAAGCATTAGGACTCAAAAAGAAGAAACAGAAGACATAATAATAAATAAAGGAGTGAGATAAGGCGATGCCCTATCAGACACGTTATTTTATTTCGCCTTAGAGCACGCAATGAGAAATATAACAAAGGGAACACTCAGAACAAGAGGAGGACAAATAATAGCATACGCTAATGACATAGAAATTGTAGCAAAGAATAGAAAAGTGATGATATAAATACTGGAGGAAATAATAAGTGAAGGAAAGAGAATAGGGTTAGAAATAAACAGAGGAAAGACCAAAATAATGATAATTGGAAACAATGTACAAGAAAATATAATTAAAATAAAAGTGTTCAAATACGAGCAAGTAGATAAATTTAAATTTCTAGGAGTATTGTTAACGACCAAAGGAGATAGAGGAATAGTAATAAAAGAAGAAATAACGGCAACAAATAAAACTTTCCACGCAAATAGAAAACTACTAGAAAGTAAAATTATATCGAAAACCACAAAAATGAGAATATATAGAACCATAATAAGACCAACAACATTATACGGCGCGGAAACAATGTCAATGACAAAAAAGGACGAAAAACAGTTGAGAATAACTGAAAATAAAATAATAAGAAGAATATTAGGACCCATAAAAATAACAGATACAGAATATAGAATAGGAATGAACCACAAGATTGAACAAGAACTGAATGGAGAAGACATAGTAAAAAGAATAAAACAACAAACGATAAAATGGCTTGGGCATGTATGGAGAGCCAGCAAGCAAGATGCAATCAAGTCAATAATGCAGAGGAGCCCTAGAAGCAAAGAAGAAAGGGAAGATTGAGATCAACGTGGATAAAAGAAGTAGAAGAAGACTTAAGATCAGCGGGAATTAGAGATTGGAAACAAAAAACAGAAAACAGAAAAATATGGAGCAACATAGCCAAGAATATTTGAGGTTGTAACGTCGTCACTGTATCAAACAATTATCTACGTCAAGAACTTAATATCAGCTATATTTACAAAAATAATTAAATTGCAATGTACACAAGACAAACTAAACAAACCCAACATTCTGCGCTATCAGCCTTCGGCTGCGCCTGCAAAGAAATAGTATATGTACTCTCTGTCACATGTGTTGAACCGTTCGTGTGTTTACCAGTAAGAAAAGTGAATTCCATGGAGTGCACCACGAGGTGTTGATTTCATTAAGTGCTCAAACAAACTAATACCCTAGTCCGATATAAATTACAGCGCACACAACATTAACTATATTTGCTTTTACAACTTGAACTTAGAAACGCAAGGATCGTGGTCTGCGGATTGGAAATATGAGTAGGATTCCATTTTGTTCCAGGAAATCCTCATCCAGGAAGTTTACAGTTGTAGCGATATACTTGTATGAAAACAATACATAAAGATTGCTATTTTCCAGGAAACATGAATTTATTTCATCAGGATTACCTAAATAAGTTGGTTTAATTGCAAATAAGTATTCAAATAATTAGTCAGAAGAGATTGAATGAACGAAATTGTGTAATGCGAAACTACCAACAAACATTGTGATGAATAAATGAACATCGCGCCGCAGCCAGCGCCACATTTACCATCAACCGGCTTCTCTACGAACTTCCACTTCGCACAAAATCAGTTCATAACTTCGCTAATAATCTGCATGGTTTAATAAGAAATACAGAAGCTATTAACATTCCGAACGAATGGCTTTTTCCGCAATGCGGATATGCCTCCGTCCGCTCGCTTTCGACACTTAAAACGGGAGGGAAAGGGTTGGCGGATTCACACCACAGCTTCTGATTTCAATTAAAATTACTTAAACGATCATGGATAATCGAGTTTGTTAGAGCTATAAAGTTAAATTAAATAGATCCGATGAAGAAAAACGACTAACAATCTTAGCAACTCACAATTAAACAACTTCCAATAGACTTGCAAAACTCGGAAAGCTATTAGAAAGCAAAACATGTAAAGAGGATCAATCAATCACAACAGTTTATCATTGCGGGTATTCCCCAAACTAACCTCAACCCAGTCACGTGTACGGAATGTGACAGTGCTGCCATCCTATGATAGATAATATGAATAAACCGCAGGAATACGCAATAGAGAGGATAAGACAACAGTGGACCTGTCTCCCACACCGGTTTACTCGTGTGGGATTTAGGTTGACGCTAAGCGTAAATTATGACGTCACTACATACAAACCCCAACCCGGTTTTAAGACGGCAGGATATTATAACAAGTGTGATATCCCGTCCACAAAGACACTGAACAATACCGCGTGAGGCTCCTGGGATTAGGCTGTCATGGCGTAATTGATAAACGAACAATAATAAACACGCACACAGACAAAAGTCGTGAGAGCATTACACAAGCATGATGGGAAAGAATGGCGAACGAAACTAAAATTACTTCTCATTTCTCTATCCCGGATAAACCAGATTACTCCAGTTTCTCTGTGAAATGGATAATAGATTTACAATTTATAGCATCAAATACTCAAAATATATCTTCTATGAATTCTTTCCATTCGTTCCGGTTCCTTGCTAGCTCGTGTGCTTTTCTGGTTGTTATTTTCTTTTTGATTATATTGGCTTCCTTTCCCTCTTGTTTTTGCTTTCCATATTTCTTTTACTTTTCTTTTATCCTCGAGTCGTTTCTGCTTCATCTTCTTTATTACTGACTGTACTTTTAATCTTCCTCTGAACTTTTTATTTCCAATTTTGTCTACTTTTATTACTCCCTCTTTAACGCTAAGATATTTCGTTTCCACCGCTGTGATTTTACTTTGTTGTCTTTTATTTAGTACCCAAGTTTTTGAGCTGTACAGCAGCATTGGTATTATTATTGTTTTGTACATGGTCAGCTTCGTTCTTTTGTTTACTGTTTTGGGTTTTATTAGTTCCTACTGTTGCCTGTATTCTGCTATTTATTTCATCTTCGTACCCTCCTTTATTTTCGATTATACTTTCTAGATTCCTAAGCTTTGGACTTGTTGTATATTTCTATTATCTATTTGTATTTCCAATTGTTTTTCTTCGTTGACTATTATCATTACATTTGTTTTGTTGACACTTATTTTCATATTAGATTACCATGTCTGCAAAAATGCACTGTGCAATTTTTATTTGTTTTAAATCCTATCCTGTGGCAGTTTTTATTGTTCTTTTGTTTGCTTCGATGCTAATTTCATTTAGGTTTACAAGTTCCTCCTTGCCAAAATCCTCTACTTGCTTTGAATTTTTCCGATAATAACTCAGCGGTTCTTACATAGTCTATGTTATCCTTATGAATATTTTGGATTCTTTCTAGTAGCTTCTGTCCTTTAACTCTCCTTTTTGATATTTCCCACACAATTCTCTATGAACTCCACCAAAAGCTTTTCAAGATCCATAAAGCATGCTCCAACGGAAATAAAGTGAACCAGAAGAAAAAGAAAAATTTTATGAAAAAGTAGGACTCCTAAATATGACAACAAAATAGTTATAGGAGATTTGAATGCTAAGGTCGGAAGAAAAGAGCTGTATAAGGACATAACAGGAGGAAACAGCAAACGTGAAGAGTCAAACGATAATGGAAAGATGCTAATTGAATTTGCAACAGAACTGAACATGAAGATAATAAGTACCAGGTTTCAAAGAAAAAATATTTATAAAGGTACGTGGGTTTCACCGGATGGGAAAACATGTGATGTGTTGGCGAAACAGACCACTACATGGTTAAAGTGATAATAAAAGAACAAATTCCGCAAAAAAAAGCTCCAATGTTAGTTAGAAACAGTATGAAGTGAATTGCAAAAAAAAATGTAAAAGAATCTTTGGAAAGATTAATAGAAACGAGTATAACAAACGTTAATTCCAGCAAATCAATTGAAGATGAATGGCAAGAAATAGAAGATACAACTAGTAAAATAGCTACACAAATACAAAAATTGAGATTGGTTTGATGTTGAGTGTAAGGAAGCGATGGACAAAAAAACAACGCCTATAAAGCACTCTTAACTCAAAAAAAACGAAAGAAAAAGCGTGATCTATAAAGAAGCACAGAAAAAATTCAAAAATGTATGTTGAAAGAAGAAGAGGGAGGTTATAGAAGAGAACCTCCTTCGGATGGAAGCTAATTTTAAAAATAGGTCGATAAGAGACTTCTATCAAGATGTGAAGAATGAAAAGGGGAACCACCAAAATAAACCAGTATACTCTAAGGATAAAGCAGGAAACTTAGTAACTGGTGATGAAAACTTAACCAGATGGAAGAATACTCACACGGATTTCAGAGGAGAAGAAGTAGTAGAAAAAGAATACACAGAACTTACAAAAGCACCCAAATTGGATGAAATAATTAAAACAATAAATAACATGAAAAACAACAAAAGTTTGGTGAGAACGGCATAGCTGCTGATATTTCTGAGTACGGAGGAAAAAATTACAAAATGAAGTTTACAATTTGATTAAAGAAATATGGGAAAAAGAACAAATACCAGAGAGATAGAAAGTCGCAGTAATATTTCCAATCTATAAAAAAGGCTATAAATCTGCTTGCCAGAACTATCGAGGCATAGCATTGTTGGATGCGGCATATAAGATTATAGCAATCTGCTTTTGTGACAGTTGAGGCTGTCTTCTTTTTTGTTTATTGATAGTATGATTGTTTTTCTCCAGTCTGTAGATGTCTGCTCTCCATCCCACATTTTGTTTACCAATGTGTGCAGCATTTTTGTTTTCTCCTCTCCCATATGTTTGATACATTTCATTCGCATCACATTCATCTTCATCACCTGAAATCATTTAATGTCAATCATCTCTCCTAATTGTTTATTTGTTCCTTACCTGTTGACCCAAAGTCATCGCCGTCGATCAGCTGTAACCTTCACCTTTCAGTTTCGTTTTGTTCATGCACCATGTCCCTCTAGCGTATACTATTGTTACCAGTATTATTGTGTCTCGTCTGCAATTCTCTTAGCGTCTCAGTGTTCTTGGTGGATGAGAATTGGAGTTTGAAATGCGTCTTCTTTTCTTATTAAACTAATAATTAGAAAAACCATACTTAACTTGAAAACAGACTTAACTTTGTGAAGGTCTTTCTAACGGCCACTTTCAAATTAGATAGTGAAGAGTTGATATCAGATAGTGTTCGGGAGTTTATCAAGAAATATAAGTGCCAAATTGCTTACCGGGCCGAAATTTTACTCACTTTTTGTGGATTTAAACTCTCAACGTTTTTTTGAACTCAGTTCAGGGAGATTCTCCGGATTTATTTTGATAAACTTCTTCAAGCTAAAAGCCGATCAACACCTCAAGGTTTTTTGTTTTGTACCATTTTCGTTGGGTTTTTCGTCTACGTTGCATTATTCCCACTTGTTCCTGTACCATTTTCATCGTTCTCGTCATCTTGGAGCTGTCGTTCAAATTCACCGACCATCTTTGTCCATCTCCGTGTTTGTGACGCCATCCTCGATCCTTGTACGCGTTGCTTATGGTTAGTTCTTGCGGTTCTAGTAGTTCTTCAAAATGTTCTCTTCATTTTTCCAGTTTGTCTGTATCCTTTCTCAGTATTGTCCCATTTTTGTCTTCTATTTGTTTAATAAGTTGTTCTTTTTCTTTTCTCAAATTATTCGCTACTTTATGGAAGAGTTTTTTGTTTTCTTTGTAGTTATTATTTATCTATTTCCGAAGGCCTTCCATTCTTGTTGTTTGGCATTTCTTATTAATTCTTCTGTTCTTTTCCTTTGCCCTTTGTATTTTTCATAATTTTCTTGAGTTTTATTACAGAGGTATATCTTTCATTTTTGTTTCTTTAATTTGATTTCTTCTTTCATTCCTTGGCTACACCACTTTGTTTGTATTTTGTTTTGGCTGTTTTTGTAGATACTACAACTGTTTTTTGCTGCTTCGCTCAATATATTTTTTAAGAGTTTTCCATACAGTTTCTATATCCCAGTTTCTATATTTAGTTTCATTATTTCTTCTTGTACTAGTTCAGAAGTAGAAAACGGGCTTATAATTAACTTTCTCAATATAAATTGGAACAGAAATAATAATGAAATCGATATTTTCACAATTTGCACAGTTTGGAAAGTAAAAGTTGGTGGAAAAAAAGAAGTGCGGTAATAATACTCAAAGAAATAAATAAATCAAGAAAGTTGCTTATTTGGTAAGTATTTGTGAGAAAAGCACGCCAAGTACTACTATATTGGAATTGTTACATCCATTTGTTTTTGAGTGAAGGTTGCGAACTGAAACTTTTTCAATTTGTGAATATTTGAAACGGTTAAATAAGCCGTAAAATTTATCCGTCCCCATGTAAAAGATGGTAATTCTTCCTTTTCACGGCGTTCTAAAAAGTTTTGATCTGGGATGACTTGCCCCAGAGCTCACAAAAAAGAAATAAAATCTCAGATTTATATCTGAATAAAACGTATTGAATTTCTTCAATTCAGTTTTTACAGTATGAAAATGTTACAAACTATCAACTGGCTCAATAATTAGTTGACAGTTATAAATTGCCAACAATCCCTTGAACAAAATAATCCAATCTTGTGATTTTATTAGCCTTAGTCTTATACAAATCTTCTTATTCTTTTATTAATTCTTTTGTTGGTACAAAGCGTGCGACACATTTCCTCGCCAAATTCAATTTCACATAACGATATTTGGACGCAAATAAATGAACATTCATCGCAAGACTCCAGGGAACTCGCAACTCCGCAACTCCGCGTCGCGGGTGACGGGTTGCTATTGTAAATAAGGAAGATAACATTCATTCCAGTGGCCGCTACCGGTGAAAAATGAAATGTGAACGGAATAAATCTTTCTCGGTGATATTTAAGCGACAATGCTCACCATTTGTGGGGCAAATTACGACTGAACTACGTTCTTCTACCCGCATTTTGTCTTGGGGTTTTTCTCTCGCGTAAGGCATCATAATTCAGGATTACCTGCAGAAGCGCTGTATTTATGGCGGGAAATTTCCTAATGGCATACACATGTTTCAGTAGCAATGTTTCATTTGCATCTAATGTCTCTGCTTTCTCTTGATTTCATTTAAACTCACAAAGAGAGAAACAAGTTGCGCAGCTCTCCAACTGATTTAATTTACACAAGTAATATGCTCAACAACAGAGATTTGAGCAATCTTTTCATTAATTATGATAAGAAATTATAGAGTATTATTCGGGCGCTTTGTAATAATACCTACACTATCACTCCTTATTGAAATGCATTGATTAGTTCTCCCTGTGGATTTACTTTATTATCACACTATAGTTCTTAGCCCCGCCCACCTCACTAAGATGAGCTACATGAAGTTTATAATAAGAAAACAATACAACTTCTTCTTCACTTTTCATTAAAATTACTTATGTACATTCCAGTAGTAAAGCTTTCATCTTAAGAGTACGATAAATCAGAGCAGAAAACAAATCTTATAACTACAAACATAATACAAAATATCCAATCAAAACATAGGGTTTGAGGTGGGTGGAGCCAAAAACTACAATGTAAGATGAAGTGGAAACAATAGACAAAATCAAATCAAAGTTATGCAAAAAAGATTATCTAAAGGCGACATACGTAGTGCAAAACCAAAAGGAATCAAGTCAAAATACAGATTTTAGGTGGGTGGAGCTAAGAACTACATTGTTTTAATGAAGTGAAAATACAGGGAGAACTAATTAATGCAATTTGATAAGAAGCTATTTAGAGGAGACAGATCGAAATTCAATTATTTTTATTAAACTGCATGGTTAAGCTCTTGGTGTGGCATCACTTCATTATGACACTGTAGTTCATAGCTTTGCCCACCTCATTAGCTAACGGAAAAGCTTGTTGAAACCATGAAAACCTGGAAGTCGTATGACTTATGAATAATTATATAATATTAATATGATCAAACGACAAAATCTTCCCTCAACTTCTTGTTGAAATTACTTATGTACATCTCAGTAGCAGAGCCACCCTCTGCGGAGTACAATAAAGCAGAGCGGAAAACAAATCTTATAACTACAAACATGATACACAATACCAAAAGAGTGTCCAATCAAATCACAGGGTTTGAAGTACGCTGAGTCAAGAACTACAATGTAAGTTTAAGTGAAAACAATAGGCAAAACCTTATAGAAGTTATGCGATAAAAATTATCTGAAGAAGACAAACGTAATTCAAAACCAAAAAAAAGCAAGTGAAAATACTGATTTGGGTTCAGCGAAGCTAACAACTCCAGTGAATTGATAAAAGAACCACAGGGAAAACTGATGAATGCAATTTATTTAAGGGTTATCTAGAAGTGACATATCAGAATTAGAACAATTATTTTTACTTAATTGCATTGATTAGTTTTCCTTGTGGTATCACTTTATTATGACACTGTGGTTCATAGCCCCGCCCACCTCATGAGTTGAGGGAAAAACCTGTTTAAACCATGAAAACCTGAAAGTTGTATGATTTATGAATAATTATATAGTATTAATATGATAAAACAACAGAACCTCCCCTCAACTTTTATTAAAATCACTTATGTACATTTCAGTAGCAAAGCTACTATCTTCGGAGTACAATAGATCAGAGCGGAAAACAAATCTAATAACAACAAACATGATACACAATACCAAAAGAATATCCAATCAAATCATAGGGCTTGAAGTGGGTGGAGCCAAAAACTACAATGTGAGATGAAGTGAAAACAATGAGCAGAACCAAATAATAGTATATTACAATACAAGTGAAGAAACTATGAGTTTTGCTCACGCCGGTGGTAGTTTTGTGCACGAGGCGCTAGCGGAGTGTGCAAAGGCACACAAGTGAGCGAATTCGTTTCTTCACGAGTGCTGTATAGCATTTTGTTCAATCCTATTATTGAAACATTCATTAAAACATTAAAATCTATTACACTTCTTGAACAAAAATCATGTATAAAGTATAAAGTAGCATAGGCGGCGGATGCGTTGTTATGGATCATGTAAATATAAACATCCGCAACTGTCAAAAATATTAAAATTGTTTTGTTCTGATATTTTTACGAATATAAATTGTGACACTAAAATGGAACGAGATAATAATAAAATTGTGCGAGGAAAATAATTAACAGAGAAGAGAAAACAAGTAATAGAAATAGCACTCAAGTTGATATTACAAAAGTTACTACGATAACCACAGAGTCTCATCAGTTTTCCGTTGCTGATATATCTTGTTTAAGTAACGCAATTTTCAATAATTATGAAGTTCATTTGCATATCAATAAATACATGTAATTAAAAGTATTGTAGTTTATTCTTTATTTCGTTATGAAAGAGTGAGTGGACGAAAATAATTACACTCACTACTTTCGCCCACCCGTTGTCATAGGAATCACTGTAGTTGACAAAACAAACAGTTTCAAGATCAGTATCTAAGTAAAAAATAACATGTTTCAATAGAAGGATTGAACAAAAGTTATTTAATGTATCAGATAATCAGAAACAAAAAAAAAAAAAAAGTCCAAATACAGTGTTTTAGGTGGGCGAAGTTTCAAACTACAGTGTGATAATAAAGTAAAATCACGGGGCAAATTGATTGATGCAATTCGATGAAGGATTATCTAGAGGAGACTGATTGAAATTCAATAAATGATTTTCGTGTTTTTTCATAAATATAACTGTAAGACAGTTCAGTTGACTTCAATAGTTACAGGCAATTTCAAATTATTTTCTTTAGATTTGTATCGTGTTTCATGGTTCCAAGGAATATTTTTATCATATTAAATGCAGAAATATACTGAAATTTGCTCTAGCTCATCACCACTATGAGACATCATAATAATTCAAAATGCTAGAAACTGTAACTTTTATATTCAGTTGAACATGCTAGAAGCTATATTTATTAGAAAACACAAAAATTATTAATTGAATTTCGATCTGTCTTCTTTTGTCAATCCTTTCTCAAACTGCAATAATTAGTTCTCCCTATAATTTTACTTTATTATTACATTTTAGTTTCTAACTCCGCCCACCTCAAACTCCATTATTTGACTTGATTCTTTTTGTTTTTGCCTCACATATCTCTCCGTTAGATAATAGTTCTTGCATAATTTCAATTAGGCTTACCTATTGTTTCCACTCAATCTCACTTTGTAGTTCTTGGCTCCACCCACCTTGAGCCCTATTATTTGATTGGATATGATTCTGGTATTTTGTATCACGTAGCTTCCCTTAGTGTTTCAACTTTGTAAGTTCTCACTGGAATCATGTAGATATTCCTACAACTGAAGTAGAAATATTACATCTTCAAGATCAATTGGAATAAATTAATTCTAATCTTGATAGAAACATTATTTTCTGCTATTTTTATCTAGATAACTCCGAATATAATACCTAACAACTATCATTTAGATGATATACTCAAATATCTGACTAGAAAGGAACTACAGCGACAATAACAGAGTGATGGTAACATGAGTTACTACTTATCCACTTAACAACTAGCTGGTTAACATTTTCAATTATTATTCTGTTCTCCTGGTTTGCACTGGAAACACATATGGAAACAAAATTCATTACAATCATCCCTATACTATTCGTAGATGTTTGCCGCTCGCGCTGCTATATTTTCTACAAATCATGTGATAACCTTTTTTTTTTCATAATATTGACAGTCTTGGCGTACGAGTGCCGCAAACCATTATACAACTTAGCCAATCCGTGACATTCAATTTCAACCGAAATTTGTGAATCATAAAATAAACTTGAATCTGAAAACTATACTAACAACAAATATTTCACATGCGTTGAAAAACTGGCTAACTATGCTCCGTCCTTCGCAATTATGAAGGAATGCGTCGACTTTGTGTCGGGCGTCCTTCTCTTCCTTCACAGTGTCGTTTGCATTTATAGAGCCATGGCTTCTAATGCAGTAAATTGTTTTATTTGTGCTAATCCATCGCATGGAAGTGATGTGATTAAAAGGAAAAGAAGGATTGGAGGCTAGTTGTAAGTCAAGTCCAGATATCGTAGAATAAGGTTGTCTTCTTCCATATACGACTACATATTACATATATTTGAAATCAAACCCCGAATATTTTATTATACCAAACTGATTAAGTTCGTTCAAGTACTTCGAAAATTATAAATTATCATGATGCTCGTACAATTGAGTTATTCGAGCAGAATATGAGTTTACAAAGCACAATTGTTCTTAGTTGTGAAACTAGAGTGAATAACTCGACAAAACCGAGGGTAATGCGACGATTGTGGTGGAGATGATTGTTTTAGTTTCGCCGTCTGCGGTGTTCCAAATCAAAACGGAAATGAGCGGAGGGAATCAATCGAGTTCTGTCCCCACAGACTGTAACATCCAATAAACAGATTCAGTGATGGATTTGCCAATATGGACTGAGATAATGTAAACATTATTTGCTATCAACATAGGTGATAAAAATCAACTTGAACTATGCATACTCAATTTTCGATGATTTCTTCTAGATCTTTTTGTGGAACAATAATATATTCGGGGTGTGCTCCAAAACAAACGAAAAAAACCATGGAGGCAACGCTTTTCCTATTCTTGGATGTAACGTCTTCTTTCATTTCAACCTTTTGATAAAAGTTTTAATTCTTTTGTGTTTGCTTTCTTCTATAGATGTTATTTGTTTCCCAATGTGATGCCTCTCTCTGGTACGGCACATCTTTTTAAATATTCTTCTTTGGTTTTGGTGTACTATTTCTTCTACTTCGATGCCAGTCTTTGAATATTTTACTCCTGTCTCTGTTACTTTAGTAATAGCATTCCTCATTGAACCAGCTATTTTCGGTATAATTTGTTCCCTTTGGTTATTTCCTTTATTTTCATTTGTATCGCTGTCCATTTTTCTTTCAAGGTACTTTGTATTCTATCCTCTTCTTCTTGTTCTCCTAATCCTTTCAGGTATTGTTGTTCTGTTTCTTCTTTTTTTAGCTTTCCCAGTTTATAACTTTGCTGGCTTAATTTTATGTTGGTTTCATTAGCTCGATTAGCTTCAAGACCGCGGTAGCTTCTGATATTTTCAACTGAGTGGTGATGGCTCTTATCTGGAATGTGTTTTACATGATATATCTGAATTTGAAAAAGCAGATTCAAAGCAATAACGAATGTTGTCAACTTAAATGATATCCTTCTATAAACTTACAAACGCTGCAACTGTAACCAACCTGTGTCAAAGAAACTCCACTGCATTCCCTCCAATTGATGAAATTAACTGTATAAATACGAATAAACACTGATGTACATTTAAGTGTACAATAAATCAAAGCCTTATAACTACAAACATTATACAAAATACCAAAAGTATATCCAATCAAATCATAGGACTTGAGGTGGGTGGAGCCATGAACCACAATGTAAGATAAAGTGAGAACAATAGACAAAATAAAATTGAATTTATGCGAAAGATTATCTAGGGGTGACATACGTATTGCAAAACCAAAAGGAATCAAGTCAAAATATAGATTTCAAGGTGGGCGGAGCTAAAAACTACAGTGTAATAATAAAGTAAAACCACAGAAAGAGCTAATGAATGCAATTTGATAGAAATTTATCTGTAGGAGACATCAAAATTCAATAAATAATTATAGTTTTTTCATAAATTGACTATGATGGTACAGTCTTTCAGCAATTTCAAATCATTTTTTTCCAATGTTTGTCCTGTTTCAAAATTATTATGATAAAAATGTTCTCTGGATCTAGTCCCAAACGAGGAGGAATTTAGATAGATAACCCTCTATCAAATTGCATTAATTAGTTCTCCCTGTGGTTTTACTTAATTATTACAATGTAGTCGTTAGCTCCTCCCATCTCAAAATCTGTATTTTGACTTGATTTCTTTTTGGTTTTGCATGTATGACTCCTTCAAATAGTCTTCATTGCATAACTTTGATTTAGTTTTGCATACTGTTTTCACTGTAACTCACATTGTAGTTTTTGGCTCCTCCCACCTTTAACCCTATGATTTGATTGGATATTCTTTCGGTATTTTGTATCATGTCTGTAGTTGTGAGATTTGATTTCTGCTCTGATTTATTGTACTCTGAAGATGGTAGCTCTGCTACTGAAAGGTACATGAGTAATTATAATTATTCATAAGTCATAGAACTCTTGGGCTTTTACGGTTTGAACAGGCTTTTCTCTTAATTTATGACGTGAAACCTCTTGTTAAAAATTTCTAGTATAGCATTCGTGGACAATACTTCCAAAACACTAGTAAACTATGGTGGGAATTATATAGTTTTTCATTATGACTATGCAATCTGTCTCACTTGAATGAAATGAGTGTTGTTTTGTGTGAGAACTACAATGAAAATTCCGTATCAAGCACAGGACAAAATGTATGTTTTCTGGTGATTTCTGTTCTTTCGCAAGGGCTTATCATCTGCTAGACTAAGAAGCAGGTACTAACTTCTTGAGAAACTTGTTGTTTGGTATATTATTTGTCTTTTAGTTCATGGTACAGTCGATCTTGATAAAAATCTAGAGAAATACAATAGCTTTCCAATCATATATACCTTATACCCCATAATAGAGTCATTTGGCGGTTTTACCTTGAAATTAGGTAATTTTATGGATTCTCATGTGCTCTTTCCAAATTTCAATTTTGCCACCTTGTATCTTTGCCACTCGTACCACCATATTGGAAAAGTTGCGTCTGGAAGCAGTTTTTTGACAATATCTCATTTCCGACTCATTTTACGATGGAAACATTCATATACAAAATCAAACTATAGAAAATTTCCTACAAAATTTTCCCGAAACTTTTTTCTGTGAAATCGATGGTTTTGGCGTACGAACGCCGCAAATTGCAGTTGACGTAGCTTCTTCTACACAAAGATGCAGCAATAAACTGCCCATTGTCATATTGTTATCAACATACATCGTAAACCACTATCGATCTCGGTTCCACCAAAAATTTATTCTTGTTGTCTCCTCTTTCAATAGTTGGTTCACGACAAATTTTCAATCCTTCTTCGTTCACTTCAATCACTTAACATTCATGCAATAGATGAGCATAAATTTAAAAATTGGATCTATAAATACAAACAACTCTGTGAAGAGAGAGAAGGACGCCCGACACAAAGGCGACGCATTCCTTCATAACTGCGGAAGACAGGCCATAGTAAGCCGGTTTTTCAACGCATGTTAATATGGTTTTAGGATTCAACTTGATTTTATAATATTCAAAACTTTCCAGGTTACCGTTTTTTTTTTAATCAAATGACTGTACTAAATATGTAGACTGTAATAACGGCCCTGTATGATTCAATAAACAGGCCGCAGTACACATCACTACATCCGACTATTCTATGCTAATGTCCACACACCATACAGGAAATTAAAATAAGCGTTGTTGTACATAGCTACTGGGTGAATCGTAAACCACATGCCACACTGATAGTGTTTTGCGACTTCACACCCTACTTGCCAATATTAGCTCAATATATCACAAAATGAAGAGAGAATAAGTGTTCTTTCGGAATAAAACAATGAAAATTACTTGATGATCATTATTATAGAATAGTTGAATGGGAATTACATTGAGGAAAAAATTTTTTTCGCATGAATTTTCCGCAAATTCTTCTTCAGGCTTTAGGATGAATTTCTTGTTAAAAAAGAGTAGTGCAATTTTCAAATATGAGCCCGAAATGTAAGTAACACAAAAGGACATGCTACACAATGAAATGGGAGAAATCCAAGTGGTAGTGAGGCCCATTGTCGCAGAAAAATAATACAAGAAAATGCCTATTTCATTTTCTTGGTGAATGCTGCGTGACAGTATCTAGATTCTTTTGTTTTTGTGCGTCATCTAGACAGTTGACTGCGCCGATGTGCGTGCTGTAAATTTTAATGAAATATAATTTTGACTCTCATTCTTTCGGAGAACACACAAATATAACTTTTTGTCACCATATTTTTCTCTGATAATTTTTATCAGAATGCACTAAATTTAGAATGTATCTGGAATTATTTCAACTGTCCAAATTACCAAATACCTTTGAGAATATATAATCAGGGACAATACGTTGAAAATAAAACCTTTCCTTCACTTTTTATTGAAACTACCTATGTACATTCCAGAAGTAAAGCTTCCATCTTGAGAGTACGATAAATCAGAGCAGAAAACAAATCTTATAACTACAAACATGATACAAAATACCAAAAGAATATCTAATCAAATCATAGGGTTTAAGGTGGGTGGAGCCAAGAACTACATGGTAAGATTAGGTAAAAACAATAGGTAAATCTAATCAAAGTCATACAATAAAGATTATCCAAAAGAGACATATGTAATGCAAAACCAAAAGGAATCAAGTCATAATATAGATTTTGAGGTAAGTGGAGCTAAGAACTACATTGTTATAATAAAGTGAGAACACAGGACGAACTAATTAATGCAGTTAGATAAGGGACTATTTGGAGGAGACAGATCGAAATTCAATGAATAATTTTTTTGTTTCTTAATCAATTTATCTTCTGAAATACTCAATCGACTATAATAGTTACAGTTTTCCAGGAATTTCATATTATTCCTTTCAAATTTGTGTCTTCCAATAGTAGTGGCAAGTTAGAGTGGATTTCAATATGTTTCTGCATTAAATATCACAAAAAAGTCCTTTGAATCCAGTCCCAAGCGAAGAAAAATACTATTACACTGTAATTCCAAGCTCCACCCACTTCAAAATCTGTATCTTGACTTGATTTGGGTTAAAGTGGAAACAATAGGCAAAACCTTATCAAAGTTATACAATAAAAATTATCTAAAGAAGACATACGTAATTTGAAACCAAAAAAAAAATCTAATAAAAATATAGATTTGGGATGAGCGGAGCTGAGAACCACAGTGTGTTGATAAAGTAGAACCACAGGGAAAATCAATCAATTCAATTGAATCAAGGGTTACCTAGAGGTGACAGATCGGAATTCAAACAATAATTTTTATTAAATTGCATTGATCAGTTCCCCTTTTGGTATCACTTCATCATGACACTGTAGTTCATAGCTCCACCCACTTTATAAGTTGAGAGAAAAGCCTGTTTGAACCATGGAAACCTGAAAGCTGTATGACTTATGAATAATTATATGGTATTAATATAATCAAACAACAAAACCTTCCCTCAACTTTTTATTAAAATCTCTTATGTACATTTCAGTAGCAAGGCTACCATCTTCGGAGTACAATAAATCAGAGCGGAAAACAAATCTGATAACTACAATCATGATACACAATACCAAAAGGATATCCAATCAAATAATAGGGTTCCAGGTGGGCGGAGCCAAGAACTACAATGTGAGATGAAGTGAAAACAATTAGCAGAATCAAAGTTATCCAAAGAAGACATACATAATACAAAACCAAACAAAAATCAAGTCAAAATGCAGAATTTGCAGTGGGAGGAGCTAAGATTTACAGCATTATGATAAAGTGAAATTATAGAGAAAACTGATTGATGCAATTCGAAAAAGGATTATCAAGAGGAGACAGATCGAAATTCAATAAATAATTCTTGTGTTTTAGATAAATATAACTTCAGACAGTTCAGATGACTTTAATAGTTACAGACAATTTCAAATTATTTCCTTTATATTTGTGTCTTATTTCATGGTTCCAAACAATATTTTTATCATAATAAATGCAGAAATATATTGAAATTTGCTCTAGCCCATCACCGCCATGAGACAGAACACAAAATTGGAGAAAATAACTCAAATTGCTGAAAAACTGCAACTTTTATATTTAGTTGAACATGAATTATGATCTGTCTCTTCTTGTTAACCCTCTTTCAAATTGCAATAATTAGTTCTCCCTGTGGTTTTACTTTATTATTACTCGTTAGTTCCTAGCTCTGCCCACCTAAAACTCTGTTCTTTGACTTGTTTTTTTTTTATCCGTATTACGTTCGTCTTGAAAAAGAAAGTGTGAATAGAAACTCGAAACAATTCAAAAAAAAAATAGATGAACAAGAAAGAACATACAAACCAAAAGTCTACAGTATAGAAGACACAAAGGGCAACAAAACAGAAAGCGATGAACGATATAAGAAAACATGGGTAGAATACTTCAAAAACCTGCTAACAGAACCGCAACAAAACGTGGATATTACAACACAAGATGAAATTGCGGAAGAAGGAGTCTTAGAATAACCAACAAAAGAAGAAGTCAGAGAAATAATAACAAGCAGGCGGAATGGGAAGACTCCAAGCGAAGATGGAATTAACACAGAACTAATAAAATATGAAGGAGATGAACTACACGAACTAATAATAAACTTATAATGAAGTTGTAGAGAACAGAAAAAATGCCAGAGGATTGGGAAAAAGGACAAATAGTCACAATTCACAAAAAGGAGACCAACAAACATGCGAAAATTATACTGAACACGACATATGAAATAATGTCAACACTAATACAAAAATGAGTCCAGAAAGAGAAAGAAAATATAATAGAACAGCATCAGTGCGGATTCACGCAAGGCACATTAACAACAGACGCAATACATACAGTTGGACAAATAATAGAAAAAGCGCATGAATATAAAATGAACATAGATTTATTATTCATTGATTTCAAACAAGTGTTTGACTCGATCAAAAGAGTAAAACTTATGACAGCCCTAGAAGAATTTGGAATAACAGCTAAACTAAGACGATTGATCTTGAGGACATTAAGTGGAACAACAACCACAATTAAAACACAAAAAGCAGTAACTCAGAAATTCGAAATGAACAAAGGAGTAAGACAAGGGGATACACTATCGGCAACTCTGTACAACATAGCATTAGAATATGTGATGAGGAATTTAAACAAAGGAACACTCAGAACTAGAGGCGAACAAATAATAGCACATGCAGACGATATAGTATTGGCAACAAAAAATAGGAAAATATTGAAAGGAATGGTCGAAGAAATAGTAGCAGAAGGAAACAAAATAGGCTTCAAAATCAATGAGAACTAAACGAAAATGATGAGGATAGGAAAAAAATCAGGAAATAGAAATATAAAAATATTTAACCTACAGTTTAAGGGGGTGAATAAATTCAAATACCTAGGCAGCATGCTATCAAATGAAAGAGATAGGTAAAAAGAAATCCAAGAGAAGATATTAGCAGCGAACAGAGCCTTTTAGGCAAATAAAAAATTACTCAAGGATAAAAATCTAACAAAGAAAACAAAATTAAAAGTGTATAGAACAATAACCAGACCGATAATAATGTACGCTGCAGAAGCAATGACAATGACCAAAAAAGATGAAGAAGATTCATGATTAGTAGAAAGAAAAATAGTAAGAACTATTTCAGAATTAGAAAAACGACAGAAAACGAATATAGAATATTAATGAACCATGGAATAGAACAAAAGCAGCAAGGAGAGGATATAGTGAGGAAAATAGAACAACAGAGGACGAAATGGTTAGGGCACATATGGAGAAAAAAAGAAGAAGACACCGTAAGGGCAATTTTACAATGGGAACCAGGCGGAAACAGAAGAAGAGGCAGACCTAGGTCGAAATGGCTACAAGAAGTAGAAGCAGACCTGAGTAAAGCAGGAATAAAGAAATGGAAGGAGAAAACAGAAGATAGGAAGACATGGAGAGGAATATGTCAGAAAATTTAGAACAAGGCGATGAGGGCTGATCCCCCTCATATAAAGACTCTAGAGAGCTTCAGTAGAAGCGGCGCAACCCACCTGGGGTGTCCAAGCCACTATATATATATATTACGTTTGTCTCTTTTGGATAATCTTCATTGCATAACTTTGATTAGGTTTTACCTATTGTCTTTACTTTATGTAACATTTTAGTTTTTGGCTCCGCCTACTTCAAACCCTACGATTTGATTGGATATTCTCTTGATATTTTGTATCATGTTTCTAGTCATAAAATTTGTTTTCTTCTCTGATTTATTGTACTCTGAAGATGAAAACTTTACTTTTGCAATGTACAAAATTAATTATACATAAAAAATATGCAATTAAATTATAAGACTAACAATAAAAACATTTATTGATATAAAAATACATCAATTCCTATTATCTGGTTTAAAAACTGAATATATAAGGTATATACTTAATGATTATGATTATATCAAAGCTATTGTGATGTATCAATCAGATGGATCATTGTAAATTGAGTTTCCGTTTCCTTCCATGACGGCATTTTTCATATCTGGAACAGAAATAAATCTTTCAATTCCAGATCGCTTCTGGTCTCAAAATTAACTCCTCCCACACGTAGTAGCTTATTAAAAACAACACAACTTTGTGTAACATCAGAAATTTTCAATATGCAATAAATTTACCTTTAAAAAACATAACTCGGGCGATACAAACTAATTCTACATCTTCCTGACGGAGTCTTCGCGTATTCTGGGCAAGTTGGCCTACTTGGAACAATCACAGGCGTAGCCTCAATAACACTTATTGTAATAAACATCAGAAGAACAATAAACAGCAATTTCACCCACATTTTGCAAACTCAACAACTTTCAAAATGAACAATGCTCCTACAACTTTGCAGCGAGTTGATTGGTGAGTTTATGCTGCATTATTTCGCGAACAGAGTTTAAGAAGTTGTTTTATCGCACAGGAAATACATTTGCGGTTTTTCTTCCTGGTATTAATTGTATTAATTACTCAATTTTACGTCAAATGGGCCTCGTGCGCTAATGGATTTTTTAATGATACATAGTTTGCGTAAAGCTGAGAAACAATGTGAATCACTATTTACTTTTCGGTTGACGTAAGCTTATTCCACATATATTCAATCTTACATAAATAAACACAGTTTTTATAGAGAATTATTCTAAAATTTACGTACATAAATTAAAAATTACTTACATTATAATGATACAGATTTTCTGCATCGTCCATTCACGAGCTGATATCCTGGTTTGCAGGGCACATTAATAATAGAATATTGAGGTCTTTCAGATGTTGTTACTTTCTCATCATTTTCTGTTATCTCAATTTGACAATTACTGGTTGTCGGTTGTGGAAACCCTACAGAAGTACTCGCCAAAAGCACCAAATAAACGAAAACGAATAATGCTTGCCGATAGGATACCATTTTGACAACTGACAATCATTAAATAAAGATTATGTTGATTCTCTTACCTGATTCATTCGCAGGAAGAGTTCAAGGTCGGGAAATTACGCTAAATAGCCTTCATTTCTTAACTGTGAGAATAAAATTCACAATGTCTATGTAAACAACAAGTAAAAGAAAGATTATGATCTTTACAATCAGTTAAATTACAGATCAAATTCCTCTAGAAACTCATTTATTCATACTGATAATAAAACAAATAAGATTTATTTATTCAACTAATGTATATTTATGTTAATAATTATCGTGTTTTTCTCGGATACATTATATTTGGAATATTTCACAATAAACTGTGATTCAGCAGATATAAAATTCAAGAATAAAAGAGAGACAGGCGTATAAAATACAGGAGTAAACAAGAAAAGGAACCCTCAAACCCTTGGAAGGGGAGAGAAAACTAAATGATCATTTTCCTATTTTGTGCTTATTTTCGATATATTCCAGCACAAAATAATATAATTTCAATCGGTCAATTGAAACTGGATAACCTGTATGTAATTGGGACTTTCTGCACTCCTTCTTCACATGAACTTCAAGTACTTATGTCAAATTTCACATCCCTTCAGGCGCACGGTACAAACTTTTCTCCCCACGTAAAACTGAAATAGAACAGCCTGTATGTAATCCCAGCACTTCTTCTAAACAAGAACTTCAAGTGTGCCCAATCTCGCATTCCTTCGTACGCGTTACAAAGTTTTATTCACATAAAACCAAAATGGGACAGCCTGTATATAATTTCTCCAGATGAACTTTGAGGATGTCATACCTCACATTCCTTTGTGCACACGGTACAAAATTTTCTATTCACTTGAAATTTTAGCTCTCCACACTTCTCTTCTAGATAAACTTCTAGTATGCCAAATCTTACATTCCTTCATGCGTGCAGTACAAAGCTTTCCCTTCAGGTGAAATTGAAAAGGGACGGCCTGTATATAGTTTCAGCTTGCTGCACTCCTTTCCCACATGAACTTCAAGTATACAAAATCTCACATTCCTTTGTGCGGTCGGTACAAAAATTTTTCTCTATTCGAAATTAAAATTAAACAGTCTATATATTTCTAGCTTTCTACCTACCTTCTTCATATAAACTTCAAGTGTGCCAAATATCACATTTTTTTATGCGTTCAGCTTTAAGGTTTCTCCTCACGTCGTAAAATTAAAATAAGACAGACTGTATATACCTTCAGTTTTCTGCACTTCTCCTCCAGTAGAATTAAAATGGTACATCAGTACATAAATTTAGTTTTCTGCACTTTCTCTTCACACGGACTGCGAGTATATTAAGTCTCACATAACTTCGCGTTCGTGCGCGTGATAAAAAGTTTCCTCTTCACGTAAAATTGAAATTGGATATACTTTCAGCTTTCTGCACTCTTTCTTCATATAAACTTTAAGTATGCCAAATCTCACATTCATTCATGCGCATGGTACGAAGTTTTCTCCCCACGTGACATTGAAATGTATGTAATTCAGCACTTCTTCTCCATATGAATTTCAATTATGCGGAATCTCACATTCCTTCGTGCACGTTACAAAGCTTTTTTTTACATAAAATCAAAATTGGAGGCCAGTATATAATTTCAGCGTGCTGCACTATTTCTCCAGATGAACTTCAAGTATGTCATACCGCACATTCCTTCGTGCGCACAATTCAAAGTGTTCTTCTCTCGTAGAATCAAAACGGTACAGCCTGTAAATAATTTTGACTTTCTGTTCTTCCTTTTCCACACAGCCTGCAAGTATGTCAAGTCTCATATTACAAATAAAATGATACACTCTGTATATACTGTCAGCTTTCTGCATTTATTCATATACATTCTAGTATGCTCAATCTCACATTCCTTCGTGTGCGCGGTACAAAGTTTTTTTTTCACATAAAATTCGAACGGGACACCTTGTATATAATTTGAACTATCTGCACTCCGTCATATAAACTCCAAGTATGTCAAAATTTACATTGTTCTATGTGTGCAGTACAAAATGAAATTAGAATGGGACACCCTCTATTTATATATCTCTTCACGTCGTGAAATTAAAATGAGACACTTGTATATACTGCTTTCTGCATTCCTTCATATGAACTTTAAGTATGCCAAATCTCTCATTGCTTGGTGCGCGCAGTACAAAGTCTTTGCTTCACGTAGAATTGAAATAGGACGCTTTGTATGTAATCTCAACTTTCTGCACTCCTTTCCCACATAAACTTCAAGTATGCCAAATATCACATTTCTTTATGCACTCAGTAAAAACTTTTTCCTCCACGTGAAATGGAAATGGGACACCTTTCTGCATTACTTTTCCATATAAATTTCAAGTATGTCACATCCCACATTCCATCATGCGCGCAGTACAAACTTCTCTCCTCATGAAAAATTAAAATGGGCTTTCTGCATGTGTGCGGTACAAAGTTTTCTCTTCACGTCGTGAAATTGAAATAGGACATCCTGTAAGCACTCTATGCATTCTTTTATATAAACTTCAAGTATGCCAAATCACACAATCCTTAGTGCGCGTGGTACAAAGTTTTCTCCCTACGCAAAATTAAAGTGGAACACCTTGCACATAATTTCAGCTCTCTGCATTTCTTCATATAAACTTCAAATATGCCAAATCTCACATTCCTTTGTGTATGCAATATGCTTAAAAAGGGGTCGAAAGCTTTCTCTTGATATATCAATATATAAATTTCATTACAATTAGATACTTTTTTGAATTGACAATATTTAATTATATTTATAATTTCAATCAGAAATTGTGATAAAATCTGCCCCAAATTCATACATAACTGTTCTACAATTTTATTATAATAAAATACTCAATTGCAATATTCAATTCTATTTGTACCGTTCCGCCTTACAGTTGTTCAGTGTCCTTCATTTTTATCTCCAATATTTTGTAGAATATTTTTGTTATTGGTTCAGACAGCCCACCCCCAATTAGTCATAATTAATTTGAATCATTTGTATAGGCTCTTGAATTAGCGACACTAAAAACACGCCTCCAGTGATACAGGAGTTGATCTTAATCCAATTCTGCTGTCCTGGTAATAATTCCAGTTTTAAAACTTATTAAAATTAGTTAACTTAAAGTAAGCTTATGTACTGGGAGAACATTTATTACAGTTATGTTGTAAATACGAACTTTTTTATAGCTAATATAATCGAATTTGATAATAGTAACTTATATTTCACTGGAATATAAATAATTAAGCAGTTTCTGTATAGTTAACTAAAAGTCTGCGCTCCTGTATCACTTTTATTTATCGATGAATTCCAATGTATTAGGTGGCTTTTAAAGCTGCAAATCTGTGATAAATATGAATTAAAGCAACAAAATTGATAATAATCATGTTTTTACTCATGTTTTCATTAGAAACAGGGTTACTTATAATTCTATTATTCAATTTACTGTTATACATAGTATTTATTGATCTTATTCACTTTTAAAAATATGGATTTAGTATGTTACACATTCATTTTATTTTAAATAATTGTATTTATACTTAAAACTTATCAATAGTTGAATAATGACAATGTTTATTGACTTTTTTTAATATTAAACAGAATAATTGAAAGTAAACTATTTTAAACAATAAACTGATGTTTTCTTGGTTATTATTGATCCGCAATCCCATCCCTGTAACAAAAAACTTTATTTAGTATTTTAGTTTTTATAAATAGGAGCAAGGGGTGAGTTACAAATGATTATTCTTACATTTACAATACAAAATGCTTAATTATTTATAATCAATTGAAATATGAACTAATATTCCTATAAATTATTCATTTGGATCATATTCCATTATAATTAATGCAAAAAAGTCCGAAATCATAACATAATAGCGTTGAAAACCACCCCAACACATTTACATACATAATTAAAATTTCTCGTCGGTCTAACAAAGTTTGCTTAAAACTGGAAAATATCACTAGGATAGCAGAATTGGACAGAGCTCAACTCCGGAATCACTGGAGGTGGGTCTTCAGTGCTGCTAATTGCTGAGTCAATCGAAATAATTCAATTAATTGACGCTAATTGAGGGAGGCTTATTTTAACCAATCACAAAAATTGAATATTTTATCAGGCTTGTGAATGGTTGCCATTAACTAAAAAGATGGTGTTTCAATTAGCACAGATAGAGGCGAATTAAAATATATATATATATATATATATATATATATATATATATATATATATATATATATATATATATATATATATATATATATATATATATATATATATATATATATATAACTTCTATGTTAAAATATGATTCAAATTATGTTAATATTTGCACTCCATGAAGTTTATATATTAATATGTATGTCAAGATAGAGAAAACTTCCGACCCTTTTTTAAACATATTGCATGCACGGAGGAATGTGAGACTTAGCATATTTGAAGATTAGATAAAGGAGTGCAGAGAGCTGAAATTATGTACAAGGTGTCCCATTTTAATTTTGCGTGAGGAGAAAGCTTTGTACCGCGCGCACGAAGGATTGTGAGATTTGGCATACTTAAACTTCATATAATGGAATGCAGAAAGCAGAAAGTATATACAGGTGTCTCATTTCAATTACACGACGTGACGAGACAACTTTGTATTGCACACAAGCAGCAAATCTATTTTAATTTATACTGCGCGCATGATGGAATGTGGGATGTGACAAACTTGAAATTTATATGGAGAAGGAGTGCAGAAAGGTGTCCCATTTCAATTTCACGTGAAGGAAAAAGTTTGTACTGAGTGCATAAAGGAATGTGATATTTGGCATACTTGAAGTTTATGTAAGAAAGGAGTGCAGAAAGCTGAAATTATGTACAAAGCGACCAATTGCAATTTTACGTGAAGACAAGACTTTGTACCGTGCGCACAAAGGAATATGAGATTTGGCATACTTGAAGTTCATATGAAGAAATGCAGAATGCTTGAAGTATATACAAGTATCTCATTTTAATTTCACGACGCAAAAAGAAGACTTTGAACTGAGCGCATAGAGGAATGTGATATTTGGCACACTTGAAGTCTATGAGAAGAAGGAATGCAGAAAGCAGCAATTATATATATATATATATATATATATATATATATATATATATATATATATATATATATATATATATATATATATATATATATATATATATATATATATATATATATATGCAGAAAGCTGAAAGTATATGCAGAATGTTTCATTTTGATTTTAGGTGGGGAAAAAACTTTGTACAACGTGCACGAAGGAATGTGAGATTTGGCATACTTGAAGTTTATATGACGGAGTGCAGAAAGCTACAGAGTGTCTCATTTTATTTGTAATGTATGACTTGACATACTTGCAGGCTGTGTGGACAAGGAAGTACAGAAAATCAAAATTATATACAGGCTGTACCGTTTTAATTCTACGAGAAAAGAACACTTTGTATTGTGCGCACTTGAAGTTCATCTGGAGAAAAAGTGCAGCATGCTGAAATTATTCACAGGTATCCAATTTTGATTTCATGTAAAAAAGCTTTGTAACGCGCACGAAGGAATGTGAGATTTGGCAAACTTGAAGTTTATGTGGAGAAGAAGTGCTGGATTACATACATTTCAATTTCACATGGGGAGAAAACTTCGTACCGTGCGCATAAAGGAATATGATATTTGACATACTTGAAGTTTATGTGGAGAAGGAGTGCAGAAATATGATTTTAAATAGGCTTAATGTGGTTATGTTTTCAAGTTTTAGTATTGGGTAGTGTTTCAGGCGTTTGATTGATCATAAAATCGTTTGGGTTTTTGGTGGAATAAGGTTAGAGGCTTGTTATTTTTTGTTACGTCTTGAAATTACTGATTAAGGATTTATCAAAGATAATTTGACTTAAAGTAAGTATTTTCATTGTGAATTATAACTCACGTTATCCTGACACAGCTTCCCTGCACCGTCCATTAACTTCTTGAAATCCAGGTTTGCAGGATGCTTTGATGATGTGGAAATTTATATCAGGCTTCATTTCTTTTTCTTGTGCATCATGTTTGGCCGGATAAGGCAGCCCTATAGTTGTGCTCACTAATATTAAGAATAATAATGCAAATGTTATTTGACCACCTGATGCCATTTTAAAGACTGATACTCAATAAATGAAGATAAGATTATTTTTCTCAGCTATTAAACAAGAAAATGCATGGAAAATACGCTAGTTGACCTCGACATTGTTTTTAATCTAAGTGCATAGTTTATAACGTCATTAAAAATGAGGAAAAGAAACTGTGTAGATTTATAAACCGCAACACAATTTTAGAGTCTCTTATGGAATGTTGATGTCACTTGAACCTGAATTTTTAGTTTGGCCGGATAAACTGAAATCAAACAGAATAACAATGAATTGATATAAATTGCATTTTATGCATTTTTCTTACCCCAAACCTTGTCTGCAATTTTTTCCAACTAATCTCCGAGAATGAACGCATCGAGGATTGATGACAATTGGAAGATACGAGTTGTTGGTCGGTGGGCGAATAATAATAACATATTTTGGTTTAGTTGCATTTGTAACATTGATTTCCTCCTCTTCACTTGCTTCTATTCCGCAAATTGAAGAATATGAAAGGGCAACAACTAACCAACAAACTAATATTTTCATATTTGAGTTTTATACTAGCGCTACTGAGAGAAATAATTTAATAATGATTGGAGTTCCTATCAGTTCGACCTTTAACTTTCCTAAGCGTACAAACGTATAAAACCAAATAATTACTTAAGTAAATTTCATATCTTCTCTTCCTTATCAATTTCATAATTATTATTAAAACTACAAATAAATAAATTATACGAATAACTATTTTATCTAAATTATTATTGCAGGTTCTTTCATATTACTCCAAAAGTCCGAGGCGATTGCCGGAACTGAAAAACAAATCAAATATTCAGTAACCAATAATTCAACGGCTAATCGTTTTGGATTTATCCAAAAATTCGAAAAATTGGCGCAGTCGGCTACTATAGAAACAGTGAATCATCATTTTTATGCTACAACATTCCTAAATACTGATTTTCAAGATTCTACAGCTGACAATACTGAATTTATACGCGAAATTGAAAAAAAAACAACTGAAGTGCACTTCCGGTTCAGCCGATTGCTATAAAAATAGTAGGCAATCATTCAGATGCTACAGCAGACTGAAATACTGAATTTCAATACTCAACAGCCAATCGTTCCAAATTTATGCGAAAAATTACAAAAGACTGACAAGTAAAGTGCACTTCCGGCTCAGCCGATCTCAATGAAAATAAAATATAAACATTCAAATGGTACAGTCGTCTTAAATATTGAATTTCAACATTCAACGTACAACCGTTTTGGATTTATGCGGAAAATTTAAAAAATGTTTCAAGTACAGACGATTGCAATCATAATGCGAGGTACACAACTAGACCTTATTCCAGTCTTGAACACAAAATTGCAGCATTATACGTTTGACGGGTTTTGACCGAAATCAAGCCGAAAATAGTAAAAATGGATTATGGAGTAATAAATTCATTACTTACCTCAAAATTGAAGAGTCTACGACATCTCCCAAAAATAAATATCGTTCCATTTGCACATTGTACGTGTATAATATTTTTGTACAATGTTGCATAAGAATTCACTTCTCCATCAAATTTAACTACATTTTGTACACATTTCGTAAAGAATATTGTTACAATTAGGAGTAATATCAATAATAACTTCATTTTGAAACTTTTTCTTTACGAAAATTATCTCACACTGAATGTAATTGTAATATTTTTCGTATGAAACAAATAATACGTACTTCCTCAAAACCAAAATGCGTTATCATTGTTTTGATAATTTGTTAGTTTAAACATCAAGTCCATGAATTATAATTTAAAATATTTGATCTTGTTATCTACATTCGAGTTATTAATCAAACAGACTAGTTCAATGTTTGCTAGAAGAATATTAATAGTTTGGATTTCAGACAAACTCACTCAAAAAATACTATTCAAAATCTATCAAATAAAGGAATATGGCAAAAAAATTGAATTAGAAGTTGGGAATTCAGTGTCGCTCTCTGAAGAGGCGCTCGTTTCTATCAATACTGTAACGAATTTAAGTCTGTAAATTAGTAATTTTGGCTTTATTGATGCTTAGAATTATTGTGGAAATATACTACATCCAGAAATAGAAGCGAATATATTTGTTTTCTAGAAAATTGCTGGTAACTTCCAGCGTTTTCTAGAAAAGCCTGGACGTTTGCGGGAAAAACGTAGCGGGGGAGACCCACAGTATATATTCGCTGACTCAACGAGGAGTATTATTGATTTTGGCTCAGAGACCTTATGATAAGGACTGCTAGTGGTTGAAATGAATTGTGTTATTTAAAATAAATCAATATTGACATGAATAATTAAAGTTAAGTTATAGTGTAGCGTGATAATATTTGGTTCAAATTAGAATTAGTTATTAAAAATATTGTTAGTTATCCAATTTACTATTTCAATGAATCATAAAAATTAATAGTAGTGTTTAGTAGCTTTTGCTCCCTAAATTAAATTGAAGACCGTGACAATACCATTACATATCTAATTATTTATTTGAGATAAACTTTGACATTTCATATTGTTACTTATCATATAATAAATTTGTATTCCATTCAATAGCTCTGGTACTAATTAATAAATATTCCTTGAGTGTTCATCTGGATCCGGAAAAGAAACTGCAGTTTGGCACGTAAAATTCAAATCAATCATCTGGAACAAAAAAAAAATATAGGTATGTTAACTTCACAACAAATTTCAAGGAATAATTCAGGGATTAAGACAAGAATTTTAACTTGAATTTTCGTGTATGTCTCATTTTGATATTTTGCAGGGCTCAAAACGAGTATAAATATTTGTATGTTTCATGTCTGTGCCAGCCATAGATCTTCAGTGTCAGCGTAACTGTGGAAATATACGTATCATTTGCGCGAGCGACCTGAACATATACAGCTCTGTTACATAATCTAATTGTTCTCTTTAAGGATGTACATATGAGCGTGACAACAATTTTGGATTTGAAGTCTCAAAATTTATTTATTAATAGTTTTCTACCCAAAGAATCTACTGTTAAAATTTCAGGGTAGGTCATCGTTCATATTTTGAAGTAATAAACTGTTGAAAATTTATACAAAATACATTGTTATTATGGAGAAAGAGGTGATTGAGCTCATAAATAAATAGATATCAGTATGCTCAAGTTTGCGTTGAATAAAAAAAAAAAAGAACTATACATAAGAAAGATTAACATTGCAGTGTTCTGTCAATATTTTAGAAACGGTATGTATCCGTTCATCCTGAAAAGAAGAATTGAAATGAAACTTAAATTACTTGATTGAATAAATTTTTAGTCGCAATGCATGGACACGGCAACGTTGCACTGCTTTAGCAAGGTGGTGAGCACGTGGCTTTTTGCTGCATTGCCAAGTTAATACAGATCACGTGAATAATTTGTCCGCTTCACTATTCCCCCCGCCTTCGCTCAAACATCCTTAAGGGTTATAATCTTCAGAAATAAATATTGTTAGCAACGATATTAATATTCACTAATTCTCTACGATCATTCATTACGATTATGGACGAGGTTTCGAGCAATAGAAGTAGGCTTCAATGGACATAATTTGCATATACGATAGTCAAACATAAAATTCCATCGTTCCACGGCCAATCGTTTCGGATTTATCCAAAAAACTCTAAAAATCTATCTAATAAAATGGGCTTTCGGCGCAGTCGGTTGCTTTGAAAACAGTAGGTCATCATTCTTATGCTACAACTAAATACTGATTCCCAAGTTCACGGCTAGCAATTCTTGACTGAAGTGCACTTCCGGTTTAGTCAATTGTTATGAGAATAGTTAAGATACTACAGCAGACTGGAATATCAAATATCAATACTTTACAGCCAATCGTTTCGAATGTATGTAAAAAATTCCTAAAGATTGTTGAGAAAAGTGCACTTCCGACTCAGTCGATCTCAATTAAAATAGAATATGAGTATCTAGATGGTACTATCGGCTCAAATACTGAATTCTAACAATCTACTTTTAACCGTTTTGGATTTATGTGGAAAATTCAAAAAATGCTTCGAGTACAGACAATCGCAATCATAATGCGAGGTGCACAACTAGATGTTACTGAAGTGCTCAATACGAAATTTCAATATTCTACGACTGATTGTTTTAAATTTATGGGGAAAATTAGAAAAGTCGGTCATATAAAGTGCACTTCCGGCTCAGTCGATTGGTACATAATATAAAATAATCATTTGGGTGCTACAGCAATTTCAAATACTGATTTTCTCAATATCTTACAGCAAGCCATTCTGGATTTATGCAGAAAATTCAAAAAAAAGTTTCAAGTAAAGTGCACTTCCGGTGCAGACGATTGCAACCATAATGCGAGGTGCACAACTAGACCCTATATAACTCTTAAATACAAAATTTCAGCATTATACGTTCGACGGGTTTTGAGATTTACGCACATACATACGTATCGACAACAAGCCGAAAATAGTCAAAATGGATTCAGGGATGCCCAAAACGGATACACCCCTTAAAATTTGGAAATATGAATTCTGTCGGTCTCACAATATTTTCTCATACTTTGCATAACTAAGTAAAAAAAAAAAAAGCCAGTTAAAGTAGAAAATAGACTGGAAGAACTACAGAGAGACTGTGCATAAGACTAGATATTTATTGAAAGACAACTAGCACAAAGAGCACCAATATATAACAAAGAGATATATCATTCTAGTGCTACCTGTCAACCCCGCTCAAAAAAAAAATATTTCAACAATCTATCCTTCAATTTAGTTCTTTCACTTTTTTTCGCTGCTGTTTTTTGTCCCTCACTTCCTTTCTGCTTTTGTAAAAGACAAGAATGGAACGAATTTAGTAAACAGCTAGAAGAGAACTACAAAGAAAAAAAGAAATTATTCAACAAAACCTCAAAAAAACTAAGAAAAAAGAAAGAAGTTCCTTCGAAACAAATCAAAGACAGCAATGATATCAATATAATGAAAAGAAGGAAAAAACACTTCAAAGAACTATGAGAAGCACAAATAACGACGTGATTCAAGACACAGAAGAAATAGCCACAAATGAAGTTAAAGGTACAATAAACAAAATAAAAATTGAAAATGCGTCAGGCTACGATAAAATTAAACCCAAACAATTAAAATACATTGGAGAACAAGGCATTGAGATGCTCCATGTACTATTTAACAAAATTTGGAATGAGGAAAATATACCATCAGACTTAAAGGAAACAATAATAATGCCAATTTTAAAAAGGAGACAGCTCCAACTATAGAGTCATATCCTTACTGTCAGTAACAGCAAAAATCAAAATTAAAGTACAAAATAGAGTAGAAGAACCACAAAACGGCTTTAAACAGAGATACTGTGCGCAAGACTAAATATTTATCATAAAACAACCAGCAGAAAAAGCACTAGGAAAATTAATGGCAGCTTCAAAAGACTTGCAAGTACCAAGAAAATTGAGAAAATTGATAGCTATGACCACAAGAGGAACAAAAATAAGCATTAAGACTCAAAAAGGAGAAACAGAAGACACAATAATAAATAAAGGAGTAGGACAAGGCGGAACCCTATCAGACACGTTATTTAATTTAGCCTTAGAGCACGCAATGAGAAATATAACAAAGAGAACACTCAGAGCAATAGGAGGACAAATAACAGATTGCACAGATGACATAGCAATTGTAGCAAAGAACAAAAAAGTGGTGGAAGAAAAACTGGAGGAAATAATAAGTGAAGGAAAGAAAATAGGGCTAGAAATAAACGAAGGAAAGACAAAAATAATGATAATTGGAAACAAGGTAGAAGAAAATATATTTAAAATAGGAGAGTTAAAATACGAGCAAGTAGATAAATTTAAATATCCAGGAATATTGTTAACGAACAAAGGAGATAGAGAAATAGAGATAAAAGAAAAAATAACGGCAATAAATAAAGTTTTCCACGCAAATAGAAAACTTCTAGAAAGTAAAATCATATCGAAAACTACAAAAATGAGAATATATAGAACTATAATATGACCAATAACATTAAACGCAGCGGAAACAATGTCAATGACAAAAAAGAACGAAGAACAGTTGAGAATAACTGAAATGAAAATACTAAGAGAAATATTAGGACCTATAAAAATAACAGATACAGAATATAGAATAAGAATGAACCACGAGATTGAACAAGAACTAAATGAAAAGTACATAGTAGAAAGAATAAAACAACAAAGGATAAAATGGCTTGGGCAAGTATGGAAAGCCAGCGAGCAAGATACAATCAAGTCAATAATGCAGTGGAGCTCTAGAAGCAAAAGAAGAAAGGGAAAACCAAGATCAACGTGGATAAAAGAAGTAGAAGAAGACTTAAGATTAGCAGGAATTAGAAATTGGAAACAAAAAACAGAAAACAAGAAAATATGGAGCAAAATAGCCAAGAATATATATATATATTTTTTTTTTGAAGAGTTGCCTAAGGCGCGGAAAAAAATAGTGATGAAGGAATCCATCAGGCGGCAGCACGATATGGAGCAATTGTTACGACAAGACAGCTGTCAAAATAATCATAACAACGACGAGGTCAAAGGGACAAAACGGGGCTAAAAACACATTTTTGCAACGTTAAGATATAAAAAACAACATCAAATTAAAGATATTCCGTGAGAGATATTGAACAGTTCCAGAAACTTACCAATATTATCCTATTAATCTTCTACATTTTCCAAAAACCAATTTGTAACCATGTTTACATTGCACATCTATGATATTTGCTGCAACTGGACGTGGAGTTGTTAATTCTTTTTTCCCAAACTGGAAAATTATTGTTCTGCCTTCACTTTTTCCAAAAATTAACAGAAGCACTATGCTTATAAGCAGTAAATAAGATATTATTCTAAATGCGTTTGCCATTGTGCTTAGCGAAATATGTCCAGTAACATTTATTTTATTTGCACTATAGTACTGATAAGGCAAAATGGCTGCTGAGGTTACTTTGTGATTAACGAAATCATTCCGACCGCAACTGATAATTCAAGTATGTCACAATATGTTGTCAATAACTTGTTTTATTTTTTTAATTCAACTCACCTAATTAATCATATTAATTTTTTACATTGTCCAAAAACAAATTTGTAACCAAATTTGCATTGAACTCCTATAATATTTGCAGTTTGTGGTTGTGCAGTTGTAGAAACTCTTTCACCAAATTTATAAACAATAGTATTCCCGGAACTGTGTGCAAAAATTATCAGAAACACAATGCAGATTAAAAGTAGACAGATTATTTTTCTAAATCCCATCGCTACTGCGCAGTACAAAATGTTTTCTCAACATCGGCCTAATCTGAACTGGCAGATAAGGAAGTAAAAACACTGCGGTTGTGAAAGTTGTGGTCTATTTTTGTCCATACTTAGTTCATTTCAAGATAGGGGACTTCTGAGTGGTATCAATACAAATATTATATTTACTTACTGTACAAAGTACATTGCAAGATTTTGATGGAAATATCCGTTTTGAGCATCCCTGAATCCATTTTGACTGTTTTCGGCTTGATGTTGGTACATATATATATATATGTGCGCAAATTTCAAAACCGTCAAACGTATAACGTTGAAATTTTGTATTTAGGACTGGTATAAGGTTTAGTTGTGCACCTCGCATTATGATTGCAATCGTCTGAACTAGAAGTGCACTTTACTCTAAACATTTTTTGAATTTTCCGCATAAATCCAAAACAGTTTAATAGAATGTTGCAATTCAAAATTTAAGACGATTGTGCCATTTAAATGCTCATATCCTATTTTCATTAAGATCGGCTGAGCCATAAGTGCACTTCACTTGACAGTCTTTTAGAATCTTGGAAATTGATATTTAGGAATTTTTATTATAATAAATGAATTGAAAATAAATTACTAGATATTCCTACCTCTGTTTTTGTATCCATAACCGGGAAGTATTTTGACACACCGATTCCCTGACATCTTGCGGTATCCTGGTTTACATTTGGTTACGAATTGTAGCCCAATAACAGTACATAAAGAAGAAACTATCACAAATATAAAAAAAATATAAACCCTCAAATTCATTTTGAGAATGAAACGTGAGAAACTACTTTCAAATTCACTGTTATACTAATTAATCTTCAAGCGATTTTAGGAAGAATATTATTAAACTGGAAAGCCCGGTTTTGTAGAAACCTTGGCGGTTGGGATCATATTTCATTGGTTCACTAACAGTTGCAGATTAAATATTGGTTAGGCGATAATTAAAAGATTAGGTGAATTGGTACAAGTAAAAATAATTATACACCACGTTTATAATAGAATTAATCCATTATATGTTGACGTTATATATATATATATATATATATATATATATATATATATATATATATATATATATATATATATATATATATATATATATTTATATATGTATGTATCTGGAATGCAACCATGGATATATATGATCATATACAAATAATGAACATTTCAATAAATATATGTGAACATGAAATTTACCAGGTTTATGGTGGAAAATAGTCAGTAGCTTATATTTTAAAGGATACATGCAGTCTCTATTGATATATCTTATTACAAATTTGTAAAGAACACCTTACAAGGTAAATTTTTCTGATTAACAAAAATATTTCACTCACTTGTAGATAATATATATTGTAACGTTTGAGAGTGTGGAGGCTCGTAAGGTGATCTTGCCAGGGCGGAGCCTTTCGTCCTTGATGCGTCGCGTCGCACTTCATCACATCACTCCTCCCGATGGAAGTTTCTAGCAATATTCCAGAAATGTGGTAGATTTTTTGAGAAATGGATATTTCTATATATAAGGGCAAGCAAAAGACTTGAGTAGTGTAATGGTGAAGCTAGAGCAGTGAATATCAAACAGTGAAGTGATCAGTGGATATAAATATTCAAATATGAATACTTAATTGGATAAAATGGTTGACGCTGACTGGATATGTAAATAATGTAAGAGATATATTCTTGGGATTTCAGTCAATATTTTAATTTTATTTCTTTTCTGCCTTACAGTTTCGGCTGCACCTCAGCCATCCTCAAAAGCGCTACAATTTTATTTGATTACTAATTATTATATATGGATGTCAGAAATACTTACAAATGAATTATTGTTTAAAAAATTGAAGTTGTACATTTGTTTGAATTTATATTAATATTTAAAAGCGAAGAAAGAAAGAGAAATTTTCTCTTGTCATATGCCACACCCGACATCTATGGAAGGCGTTGGCTAACTGCGTGTTAAAAAACGTGCGTGCACGCATTGTCAAAAAAATACATATTGACACTGGTAGAAGTTTGTCAATTGTGGTGTCAATCAATTAAAATTTTGCATCACGCAAGCTGTCAAAAATATAAACAAAAATCAAAAAAGTAACATGAGCTCAAATCTGAAGGATATTGTTGTAAATTGTGCTAAGCGCTATAGTATCTGTCTTTTCATTAATATTTTGTTTGTCCTGTTTTATATATAACATCTCTAATGTAAGTCTTTTATTTAAGTTTACTTCATCATGAATAATAGTAGTTTCATCAAAATTGAATGTATGACCTGAATCAATGCAATGTGTGATTCAGGTCATACATTCAATTTTATGTTATATATAAAACAGGACAAACAAAATACATAAAATTGAATGTATGACCTGAATCACACATTGCATTGATTCAGGTCATACATTCAATTTTGATGAAACTACTATTATTCATGATGAAGTAAACTTAAATAAAAGACTTACATTAGAGATGTTATATATAAAACAGGACAAACAAAATATTAATGAAAAGACAGATACTATAGCGCTTAGCACAATTTACAACAATATCCTTCAGATTTAAGCTCATGTTACTTTTTTGATTTTTGTTTATATTTTTGACAGCTTGCGTGATGCAAAATTTTAATTGATTGACACCACAATTGACAAACTTCTACCAGTGTCAATATGTATTTTTTTGACAATGCGTGCACGCACGTTTTTTAACACGCAGTCAGCCAACGCCTTCCATAGATGTCGGGTGTGGCATATGACAAGAGAAAATTTCTCTTTCTTTCTTCGCTTTTAAATATTAATATAAATTCAAACAAATGTACAACTTCAATTTTTTAAACAATAATTCATTTGTAAGTATTTCTGACATTCATATATAATAATTAGTAATCAAATAAAATTGTAGCGCTTTTGAGGATGGCTGAGGTGCAGCCGAAACTGTAAGGCAGAAAAGAAATAAAATTAAAATATTGACTGAAATCCCAAGAATATATCTCTTACATTATGAATACTTAAGTTAGTAATAAGTGATAAATAAATAATATAGCGTTGTTAGTGATATTTAGAAGAATAAAACTTTTATTTCATTTTAAACTATTGAATAGTGATTTTTTTTTCAATTATAAGCAATTTCGTACATATAAATCACACCTCTTCCTTAAAATGAGATTGTAAATAATACACTAATTAGAACTAAGTATAAAAATATCTATTATTTATTCTTTAAATATTCGATTGAAAATTGTACAGCTTACAAAATCAATTTGAATCATTTTTTATCACTATTTTACTCCGAATCCTTGATTTAAGATCTATCATTTCTATGTTGGGGACGAATATATAATTCCTATGCAAAACGTTCTGTCCAAGTAAGACTCTGACTTCAGTGTATCCATACTCATCGTTTTTCAATCTGAAACAAAATAGAACATGATTAATGGAATCTATGGAAGACGCTGACTAGATGCGTGTCAAAAATCGTGCGTGCCCGCAAGATCAAAAAAATACAAATTGGTTCAGGTAAAAATCAGTCAGTTGTAGCGACAATCAATTCAAATTGAATCTACGCATGTGCAAGGTGTCAAAAATGTAAACAAAAATTCAGGAAAGTTAACATGGACCTAGATTTTTGAGAATATTATATATTCTGCTAAGCGCTATAGTATCTTTCTTTTCGATATATAACGAATTTAGGTCTATAAATTAGTCATTTCGGCTTTACTGGGGCTTAGAATTATTGTAGAAATATTTTACATCAAGATATAGAAGCGAATATATTTGTTTTCTAAAAAATTGCTGGTACCTTCTTGCGCTTTCTAGAAAAGCCTGGACGTTTGCGGGAAAAATGTAGTAGGGAGAGACTCACGGTATATATCAGTGGTTGACTCAACGAGGATTATTATTGATTCTGGCTCAGGGACCTTATAAAATGGACTGCTAGTGGTTAAAATGAATGGTGTTATTCAAAATAAATCAATATTGACATAAAAAATTTAAGTTAAGTTATAGTGTAGTGTAATAATCTTTAGTTTGAATTAGAATTATTCATTAGAAATAGTGTTTGTTATCTAATTTAATATTTTAATAAATCATAAAAATAAATAGTAGTGTGTAGTAACTTTTGCTCCCTAAATTAAAATAAATAACGTTACAATATTGTTTGTCCTGCTTCATATACAACATTTCCAATGAAAGTCTTTTATTTAAGTTGACTTCATTATGGATAATACTGGTTTCCTGAAAATCAAATGTATGTCCTGAATCTATGCAATGAGTGACTAGAGCACTTTTTACTGTCTTGTTTTTAAATGATTCTTAGTTTGTCCAATGTACCGTGCATCACAATTATTACATGGTATTTTGTAAATTAAACTAGATCTTGAGTTTTTATCAGTTTTATTCTTTATTTTGGAGAATAAATTGCCTACTGTTTTGTACTGTTTAATACAAATTTCAATTCCCTCCTCATTTTTGAATATTCGTTCAATCATGTAACTAACGCTATCTATGTATGGAATTATCAATTATTTATCAGTCGAAAAATGCCAAATGGATATTTAATGGAACACAGTGAGTAAGTTACTGTGCAGCTAGCTTCAGACACATTTCAACATTGAGAAGTTGACTTTTTGGACGATTCGATCGAAAACTTAAGTATCTGGTACTTGTATGTCAAATGGTCACAATCTTACTTATTTTAGATCTTGGCACAGCTGTAGTTAACTCATCCACGTATTTTTTCATGAACGGAGCCTTGAGTGACAGCTTTGCAATATAACCAAATTAGCCTCAACAGGAGACATCGAATTTCCCATTTCTGCACCAAACACCCGTCTATAAAGTTCCCCATTAAATATGAAGAAACAACTTTCAAAACAAAATGCAATTGAATTTAGTAACTTGTCTAGTAGTATGTTTGTACATTGATCATATTTTGACACGTCAAAAACTTGAGAAAAACCGATGGAGATTGTTTTTTATCTTATGTTACGTATCATGGAATCCGTATTCATTAGATCGAAAAAATAACGCTTATGCTTTCACACGATGACAGCAATACGAGCAAATTTAAAATAATTAAAATCATTCATGTTTTCTACCTATTAGTGGGTGTAACACACCCAGATTTTGTATAATTTAGTTGAGATCAAACTAGCCGTCAACCAACAAGCATTTCCAATAAAATCAAATGAATATATCAAATCCAAAAGAAATTTTCTTATATACTTATACGTTGTCGTACAGACAAGTTTAAAACCCCATTTTTTGGACTAATTTTTCGTATCATTGCAACAAATTTGCACTAAATCAATGGCAATTATATGTAGTTATCTGAAAATCACGGAAAATTTGCACTTAAATTGCTCAACAATTTAGAAATTGAGAAAAATTTATTTCAAGTTCTCTCCTCGGTCCGATTACATTCACATCATTAATACAGCATTATTCTAACTATAGACATAAATATATTAGTGATCAATTTTTTGGGTGATTCTCAACTCTTGGGCCTAATTAATGTTGCAATTACGTTAGAAAAGCTTCAAAATCACTAATTTAATAAAAAAATTATATATTCGAACTCTCTACTATTATAAATAGACTCAAAAGTGTTACCATACTTCAATACTACATTTCATTCGATTTGAGTGCAGAAAATTGTGCATAATATTTTGTAAATAGAATGTACAAAGTCTATGGCTCAGAGGTAGAGCGTTGGTCTATGGTCCGACAGGTACCAAATTAGAATCGCGTACGGGTGAAGTTTATTTTTTAATTAGATAACTCACCAATTTCACACCAATCGACGACATTTACTATTTACCAACTTATATCCTGTAGCACACTTGATTTCAATAATTTTTGAAACCCTCCTAATAGCTTCATTTTTTGGTTTTTTATATTCAAAGTCTTCTACCGAATAAACTGCAATAAGCAAAGTGAAGAATTTCAACCAGAAAACGAACCACTTTAGTTTCATTCTGACACCCGTAAGAACAACTTGAAAATGAAGTCAGAACTGAATTTTATCATTCATCAATGTCACAGACCTAACAAACAAATTATTATCTAATTAAGGAAATATTCCCAGAAGAAATTATTTCAAAATTTGTCACTAATCTAATCGTTGGAATTTCTAATATATTTGCCATTTTCGGATTTTCTGGAATGCCAATTGATATGAGATACGAATAATTTGAAGATTCTCAGTAAGATACGGCATTATTTGCAATGATTTAATATTTATTCAACAATTTAAAGTCCAATTGAATTTATTATGGAATTTTCATATTCATCTTAGATATCGATAAAATCTCGAATACTCCGCGATATTTTTATTTGTATTGATCAAATTACATGAGATAAAAATGTTGATAATAAATACCTACACATAGAGAAATATTTAACCTAACTTATTTAATAATTTATCAATAAATTTCAGTTCACTACTGTTTTTATTGAATTGGAATCAAAATTTAAATGCTCAATCTAAGACTGCACAATTATTTACTTACGTCAAGTGAAGGTAGGCCGACACCGATTCCCAAGAAAAATGTACCCCGGCTTGCAGTCCATTGCAATAATATTTGATTTTCTTACGTGATTCTTCTGATAACGCTCACGATCCTCTTCAAACGACCCAATCCAAACTTCAGCGATTGCATAGTTTACAACTAACACTGAAATTATTATAAATAAACTCAATTTCATTGCCATGTGAGTGTACGGTTAGTAATTATATTTATGATAGTTAACCTGTTCAGCTAAACGCGGCGCCTTTAATATCTGATAACTGATATTTGATTTAGATAAGTAATCACCGATGAGACTTAAGTGTAAAAACATTAGGTCATTTTGAAATTATCATGTCAAAGAACATGAGGAATAAAAGTAAGTATTTGATGGGAATATCCGTTTTGAGCATCCCTGAATCCATTTTGACTATTTTTGGTTTGATGTCGGTACGTATGTGCGTTCGAAAGTTGCAAATCTGAAAACCTGTCGAACATATAATGCTTAGATTTTGTGTTTAAGGCTGGTATAAAGTCTAGTTGTGTACCTCGCAATCGTCTGTATATAGCATCTGAATGGTAACCTTTTATTGTTGTATCAATCGGCTGAGCCAGAAATGCACTTTATATAACAGACTTTTCGAATTTGCCACATAAATTCAAAATTCAAGAATATTGTATTGTATTGAGCACCTGTAACATCTAGTTGTGCACCTCTCATTATGATTGCAATCGTCTGTACCGGAAGTGCACTTTCCTCCAAACATTTTTTGAATTTTTTGCATAAAAACGATCAAACATATAATATTAGAATTCAATATTTAGGACTATTTTACCGTCTTCTAGATGCTTATATCCTATTTTCATTGAGATCGGCTGTGCACTTTATTTGACAGTCTTTCAGAATTTTTTGCATAAATTCAAAACGATCCGCTGTAGATTATTGAAATTCAGTATTTCAACCTGTTGTAGCAACTGAATGATTGCCCACTATTCACCTAACAATAGACTGAACCGGAAGTGCACTTCAGCACAGAAATAAAAAAAAACTCAATGAAAAACTAGAGGAAGACTTAGTGGAAGTACTAGAAGAAGAAACAAGAAAAGAAGATCATATAAAAGATCTAAAAATACATAAAATAACTTGGACATCGCCAGACCAAATAACCCAGACACAAATAGACCACGTACTAATCACAGGGAGAAAACAATCAGATGTACGATCATACAGGAAAGTATGCACGGATTCAGTAAAGAAAATAATAAACAATAAGTAAGACGAAATCAGAACGACAGAAGCAAAAGAGCTAAATAGGACTTAGAAAAACTAAGCAATGAAGAAACAATGAAGAAGTATGAGGAAGAAATATAAAAACGCATCCAAGAAAAAGATGAAGAAGAAAACGATGTAAAGAAGAAGTAGCATGAGATACAAAACTGTATGAACCAAAAAATGGACAGGAGAAGAAAAGCAAGAAAATAAAAACATGGTGCAACAAGGAGTGTGAAGAAGTAGTATTGTAATGTTTATTGCTCAGAAATTGCTTATAACTAAAATAAAAATCACTATCCAATAGTTTACAACGAATACTATCTCAAACAAAGTCGCAGATATTTATTTTGAACTATTCATATACACTGAACACTTCACTGTTTGATATTCACTGCTCTAGATTCACCATTACTCTATATTCTCAAGTCGTTTGCTTGCCTTTATATATAGAAATATCAATCTTTCGAATGTTCTACCACATTTCTGGATTATTGCTAGAGGCTTCCATCGGGCCGGGTGATATGATGCGGTGCGGCGCGACGCAATGAGGACGAAAGGCTCCGCCCAGGCAAGGCCAATTTCAAGCCTACTCCACCTTTACGAACCTCCACACTCTCGAACGTTACAGTATTAAGAGAGAAAAATGTAAGGTTGAAGTGAATGAATACAAATAGAATAAAAGACAAAGAAAATTATGAAAAAATAAGGGAAGAATGCAGTGAAATACCAAAAGAAAACAAAAGATTTTGTACAAACGATAAAATAACAAACATTGGAAAAAAAAGTGTTTAAAGAAACTTAAAACAATATAATTAAAAAATAAATAAGCCAAAAAGAACAAACAAACCAAAATTTTACTGTATAAAAGACGCAAAGGGCAACAAAACAAAAATTAGCGATATAAGAAAACCTGCTGACAGAACCAAAGCAAAACCAAGATATTACAAAACAAGATGATATTTCAGATGAAGGAGTATCAGAAGAACCAACAAGAGAAATGGCAAGACTCTAGCAAAAATGGAATTAACACAGAACTAATAAAATATGAAGGAGATGAACTACACACAAATATATATAAACTTATAATGAAGATATGGAAAACAGAAAAAATGCCAAAAGAATGGAAAAGAGGACAAATAGTCACAATTCACAAAAAAGGAGATCAACAAGCATGCAAAAATTATACTGAACACGACATATAAAATAATGTCAACATTAATACAAAAAAGAGTCCAGAAAAGGACAGAAAACATAATAGGGCAGCATCAGTGCGGATTCACGCAATGCAGATCAACAACAGACGCAATACATACCGTTAAACAGATAATAAAAAAAGCACATGAATATAGAATGAACATAGATTTATTATTAATTGATTTTAAACAAGCGTTTGATTCGGTCAAAAGACAAAAACTAATGACAGCCCTAGAAGAATTTGGAATAACAGCTAAACTGAGAAAATTGATCGTGATGTCATTAAGTGGAACAACAACCACAATTAGATCACAAAAAAGAGAAACCCAGGAATTCGGAATAAACAAAGGAGTAAGATTTATTATCAGCAACTGGGTTCAACATTGCGTTTGAATATGTGATGAGGAATTTAAACAAAGGAACACTCAGAACTAAAGGTGGACAAAAAAAGCACGCAGACAATATAGTAGTGGCAACAAAAAATAGAGAAATATTGGAAGAAATGGTCGAAGAAATAGTAACAGAGGGAAATAAAATGGGCTCAAAAATCAATGAGAGCAAAAATAAAATAATGAAGATAGGAGAAAAGTTAGATAATATAAAAATACAAAAAAGAAAAATAGTGAGAACTATTTCAGGACTAGAAAAAACGACAAAAAACGAATATACTAATGAACCATGAGATACAACAAGAACTGCAAGGAGGATATAGTAAGGAAAATAAAACAACAGAGGATGAAATGGTTAGGACACATATGTATAAAAAGAGAAGAAGACACCGTAAGGGCAATTCTACAATGGAAACCAGGCGGAAAGAGAAGAAGAGGCAGACCAAGGTATAAATGACTACAAGAAGTAGAAGCAGACCTGAGTAAAGCAGGAATAAAGAAATGGAAGAAAAAAATAGGATATTGGAAGACATGGAAAAAAATATGTCAGAAAATTAGGAACAAGGGTATGAGGACTGACCCCCCCTTCAAATAAAAAATCTAGAGAGCTTCAACAGAAACTGCCCAACCCCATATATAAATAATTGGTATCAACAGCATGGCTGGCAAGCTTGCATCGGACAATAATCTTTTCTTCTTATGAAGAGATAAATCATCAACCTTTAAAAAAGGCATGCGGAATAAAATCGAAGAGCCCCTTCTGTTATCAGCTTCCAGTCTGTATATGCAAATTCGAATAGATAACTCGAGAATTCCGATATGGAACAGTTGTTACCTCTATAGCTATTATTTATATTAATGTCCGACTAGTTTATTATTGTTGTCATAATAATACTGATTTCAGGGTTATTACGTAACAAATAATACTCGAGGGCACTATGTTTTAAAATAATAAACAAGTTTCCTAGTTACAGCAAGTAACTAGAGTAATTTCTCTGACAGAAGTCACAATGACAGGACATACATTGCTAAAAATTATGATTGAAATACAACAAAAGTCGGACATTAAACATTGAAGGCACCACGGGAGTTGAACAGACAATAATGCCTACGGTCAACGTACACATCTCGGGCCAGACGCCCTCGGAAAGTACACTGTTGACCTCAGGCATTATTGTCCTTTTAACACCCTTGATACCTTAATTACTATAATAGACCAAATTTTTTGATTAAAACTGAATATTATATCGTTATTTTGTGATGAATTATATTTTAGAAGATAACAATGATGAATATTGTTCTAACCTTATTTTAAAAGATCCTATTGCTGTCCTTTGGTACTTTCTTATAGATAAACAGCGAAAACGAGCACAGTTCAATTTTAAGAGTTACACCTCCAAATCACAAATGTTAATAAGTGTATCATAAAATACGAATAGAAAAAGGTAGTGAATAATACTTTTTAGAATGCTTTATTCAGAATAACTACTAATAGAATATAAGTCATAACAGAATATGTAAATCATAGTTAACAATCAATAGCGGTTCTTATTTCAATACCTTTCAAAGTTGATACCATTCTTTTCGAAATCTTCCTCCCTCTTTTCTTCCTTGGAATGTTTGGAATCGCGTTTTTCATACTTGCTTGGTCTCATTTTTTTGCTGAGCTCCTGATACTTCGAATATAATTCAGAATACCTTGGAGCATAGACGTCAGAGAAGTATCTACCGTAAATATAATCTTCTGGATATCCTACTCTCTGGAAACCTTCTTGAGTTTGGAAAGGATAAACATTTTCTTGTCCAACAGGAATTTCTTGTTCTCGTTGGATGATGTTTTCTCTGATTTGTTCCCCTTGGTAAGGGTAAAAAACTCTTTGGGGGAAGTCTCTTGTTTGTTGATAGATGGCTGGATAAACCTGACCTTGCCTTTGAAAGTTTTCCTGTTGGTATCCAACTACTGGGACTTGACCGACGACTGCTGGTGTATCTTCTTTTGTTTGGTAGATGGAAGGATATCTTACTTGGCCGGCAACTGTTTGTGGTACCTCTTTTGTTTGGTAATACTCAATTGGCATTACGTCTTGTTGATTATATCCAATGAATGGAATTTGGAAAGAGGATTTTTGGTAAGGATATGCAGGGGAGTAAATTTGTTGGTCATAAACTGGAACAACTTCTTTCCTGATATAATTTTGCTGGTAATTGTAAGGATTATAGTAACTTTGTCTGAGGAAGTAGTTAAGCGGATAAGAATAACTAGGATAGGACTTCAGGGAAGACTGAGTGGGATATTGAAATTGCCAAGGAAAATACTGACGAGTATTCACATCATACCCAAAAGCACTTACGGCAAGCAGAGCCAGAACCAAAACGTGGAAGGATGCCATTGTAGACAGACACTGATGAATTCATTTTTGCAGCGAGTTAATATACTGCCAAATTATCTGCATTCTCGTTGACCCTGATCTTCATGAATTAATCATAATTGATATACTCATAAAAATACAATAATTATTAATTATTTCGTCTAGCAACGAGGGTTGAATAACATTCGTTCGTTGTTTTCACGGATACAAATATTTTATCAGTGAATGGAAAATAAATAAGTTAATCAAAGTTTGATTTAAAAATTAGCGGTCACTGTCCTCTGAAAACAAGATTATCGAATACATGTTATGATTATGTATCAATTCCTTACAATAATAAACCATTCGTTACTTGACAAAGATACCTCAACAACATGGAAAAATTTTTTCCATCCATCTCGCCATATCTGTCAAATTGACATTTAAATGTTCGTTATATTGTTTGCATTTGCTGTGAACGTGATAGCACAGAACATGTAACAAACAATGGAATAAGTAAAGCTGCCATTTGGAAATGTATTATCTAAATTATGATGAAAATGTTTCCCATTCTAAACTTCATTAAGAATTGAACTACTACACCCAGCAAAAAAAAAAAAATTACCGATTTTTCAAATTGCCATAACTCAGCTGATTTTGATCGGAAATGGATAAATCTTCAAGTTTTGGAAAGATTGAAGCTTTCTCTTCCATAAAATATATATAATCCGACGCCAAGTTCATCTCACTTCCTACCACCTTCCTGAGAAAGAAAAAATATTTTTGTCAAATTTTGACAACTTGTACCGAGTGCAAAAAAAAATCGTCAACTCAACTCACGACTAAGAAAATCAATTTCATTCATTTTGCTCTAGATAGCAAAAGAAATCAAGGGTCTGCGACGATTCGGTACGAAGTTCAGAAATAAACAAGAAAAAAGTACATTTTGCCTTTTTTGCCCATAATTTGGGTAATCTTGCACGGATATGGATGAACTTTGTTTTGTTGGGAGCATTTTATTGACACTTACAATAAATTTTAATTGGTCAAGCTGTGATTGGAAATTTTTTTCCATCAAGCATCATCAATCATATTCATTCAAAATAATTTTGGAAGTTGCCAAGGAGATAGAAAGATTGTGATCACATGCAAGCCTACGAGTGAAGCGAGTTGCGAGAATATAGGTATATCGTCGATATAAAACAGCAAGATTACGTGAATTGTAATTACTAATATTCTAAGTTCCAATCAAAAACAGAAATACAATGACTGAGAATAGGCGGATTATGGCACAGGCATGTCGCAACGGACAGTGTCCTAAGGAAGGCTTTGAGAAATTATTTTTGCTGGAGGCGGTTCACATATGGAACTGCGGAGCCTAGGGTTTAGACCCGCGAAGCGGGTCAAAACGCTAGTTATATATCATTTTTCAACTCCTTGAACAACAATAAAAAAAGGCAGAGAATATATATTATAGTAATTAAAGTATCAAGGGAGTTGAAAGGACAATAATGACTGAGGTCAACAGTGTACTTTCTGAGGGATATCGCTACGGACAGTGTCCTAAGGAAGGCTTTAAGGAGTTATTTTTGCTGGAGGCGGTTCACATATGGAGCTGCGAAACTTAGGGCTCAGACTCGCAAAGCAGGTCAGACCGCTAGTTATATACTATTTTTCTACTTCTTTGAACAACCATAAAACAAAAAGCAGAGAATATATATTATAGTTATTAAAGTATCAAGGGAGTTGAAAGGACAATAATAAATGAGATCAACAGTGTATTTGCCGAGGGATGTCGCTCCGGACAGTGTCCTAGGGAAAGCTTCAAGGAATTATTTTTGCTGGAGGCGGTTGACATATAGAGCTGCGAAGCCTAGGGCTTAGACCCGCGAAGCGGGTCGGAACGCTAGTTATATACTATTTTTCAACTTCTTTAAACAACCATAAAACAAAAAGCAGGGAATATATATTATAGTATTAAAGTATCAAGGGAGTTAAAAGGACAATAATGCCTGAGGTCAACAGTGTACTTTCCAAGGGCCTCCGGCCCAAGGTGTGTATCATTACAATCAAAACTTCTTCCAAATTTTCCGCAAACTCTAACTTCAAATCGGCCTAGCTCAGAATATCATAAATTATGAAAATAATCCATGGGCCGGACTGGGTAGTTGTGAGATTAGCTTTAAAAAAATATAAACTTCACTAATAAAAATATATTGGGCGTTACGCAAAACGAATTCAAATTAATCAAGAAATTAGGGCGCCACGCCGCCAATAATTTTTTCGTCCTCAGGCACACAGCTGCGAAAGTACCTGTAAAAAAAATGGTAGGATGGACGGGTAGAATATTGGAATTTAGGATAATTAGATCTGTCGGCGTTGATCTAGATGCCGCAGAACATTAAATGAAACAATATCTCAAACAGCGATACTCACACATCTGCTGTAAAAACGACACTAAATAAATTCACTGTCTGAGATTCAAAGTGGTAGATATTTTTTACAAAATAAATGAATCAAAATTTACCTGAAGAAGTGTATATTTGATTGAGTTAATTCAAAAAATATATATAACACAATGAGAATAAAGTAAACTCAAATCAGCAAAATTAACGTATTAACAAAAGTAGAAGAGGTAAAACAAAATGGCGACGATTCGCGTCCCTGACGCAGACTTCAACAAGTCTCAACAAAATAATGTGAAAAAAAACGCTGATAAACCTACTCCAGAAAAAGTACAAAATAATAAAAATCAGCCCGAGATCGATCGACATGGTTTACAGCAGGTCGTAACAGAAAACAAAACTGAACCACTTAGTTGGTGATGTCACTGGAGACCATGATTGACTCGTTTCCCTGGTGTCTGGATCTTGGCCTTCAGGTCTGATTTTGCAGGATAGTCTGGAAATCCAGGGTGGGAGTCAAATACTTCAACAGCGTTGTGCCTTGGTCTGGACGATGTCAAATCGCAGGTGGTAGCGATAGAAAAATAGAACGGCCACTAACAATTTTAAATAATCCTCAACACGTGGGCTGCTCCGCTGAATAAACCCAATGACCAAACTGCCTCAAAATATTCGGCCGAAGCAGAGGTTTCTCCCCAAAAGAATGCCCAGTCGATTTGACTGAATTGGAAAAAGACCGTTTTTCATTATTTCAAAAAAAATCTCAGTCACGTCACTACAATTGCAACAAATATGAACAAAAATCTTGAACTAAAGTTAATTGACAAAAGTAAACAAAAAACACGCTTTGAATATAACCAAAAAAAAACTGATCCCTAAAGAAAGAAACAAAACTAAAAAATTTAAATGAAACTAATAAATTTAAAACTGGAAATATTTTCAACCAAAAGTAAGTACATGAAGTAAACCAAATAACTCAAATTATGATTTCATAATTTAACCCAACTTAAAATAAATCAAAAGCCAAATTGGCACGTAACAGTAGGCATTATCGTCCGTTAAACTCCCATGGTGCCTTCAAGATTTAATGTCCGACTAATGTACTCTTTCAATCAGAAATGTTTGCATTTTTTGTCAAAGAAACTACTCTAGTTAATTGCTGTTACTAGAAAACGTGATATTCTTGTTTTTTACTACTTAAAATAGTGCCCCTCCGACATACATTGCTCAAAAATTTTATTAAAATAGTACAAAAGTCGGACGTTAAACATTGAAGGCACCACGGGAGTTGAACGGATGATAATGCCTATGGTCCACGTACAGACCTCGGGCCAAAGGCCCTTGGAAACTACCCTGTTGACCTCAGGCATTATTGTCCTTTTAACACCCTTGATACCTTAATTACTATAAAAAAACTTATGAATTGAGTTACAGATTCGATTTGCACAGGTTTTTTTTTCTGTTGTTTAAAAATTTTTAATCAAGTTCCAGCTCAGAGAATGATATATTATTCATTCATTTATTTATTTATTTACAAGAAAGTAATAATGCTTGAAATGAAACAATAATTAAAGAAACCAAATAGGGAAACAAATTTATTTCGAATTACAGGATTTCATACTGTAAAGTTTTGATTTATAAAAGGTCAATAAATTGTAAATAACCTAAAATAAAAGCTTATATCCAGGTATTATCCAAATAGTCCCCATTTTTTGGTGGTCGTGATGTGGTTATCATCATCGTTGTCCTCTTTGTTATTATTTCTATTTTTATTAGTAATCGGTCCTGGAGTCTGTATTTCCACATGAATTTGCCCCTTAGGATCGAAAGTCCTCACAATTTTTGTTTGACTTGGTTCTGTCTTCACAAATTTGGTATTCCTTGTTGGAGTGGATGAAACATCAAAAACTGATTTGGATTCACTCAAAACAGGTGTGAATTTTGTGTCATCATCTGTACTGTTGGAAATTTGTCTGTTGGTATCGACAGTTCCGTTTTCATCAACATCGATAATCTCCACGGGAATATTTCCATAAGGGGTTTGAATTGACTGAGGGGTAGGAATTTGTTGATTAAAAGGGAAAATGTTAGTTCCTGGAGGATATTGAGATAATCCAGGATACTGTTGATCTGGATATCCACCTGGTAAGTTACCAGGATAAGAAACAGGTGGATAAGATGGATAAATAGGGTATTGTGGAGCTGGAGGATACATTGGATAATATCCTTGATAGGGGTTAGGGTTAGGATAGTTTGGAACAAATACCTGCGGATAACCTTGAGCTCCGAAATTGTTCACATCACCTCCAACATTTGGGTATTGTTGTTGGTTATAAGGATAAGGATAGTTTAAATTTTGAGCATTCGCAAGTAAACTTAATAACAGTAACACTAGCACTTGTGAATATCTAAACGGTGTCATCTTGATTTGCTAAGACAAACGCAACTTTGGAAATGCTCTCAACGCAACTTTGTCGTTGATATTTAAATTATCTAATAGTTCCATGATCTTTGAACTCTTTTTTTTGGATCTGTATTTATGGATAAAGTCTATTTTGATTTCAACATCTCCCAATTCAATCTAAATTTTATCATAACTTAGATTTGAAATTATTCAATCATGATAATTACTTATGTTTTAAAGATTTATTACTTCAATTCTGTCAATACAAAATATTTTATATGAAATAAAAGAAACATTACATAGACTAACAAATATTATTTTCATCCACAGTTGGGTGTTGCACCCCCATTCATAACTCCTTGATATTGAGGTATTACAAAAGGCGTAGGTCTTAGAACAGATTGAGGCAGTGGCATCGTCTGTGGCATTGGAATTGGCTGTGGCATTGGAACCGGCTCTGGCATTGGAACCGGCTGTGGCATTGGAACCGGTTGTGCTATTGGGACCGGTTGTGGCATTAAGACCGGTTGTGGCATTGGAACTGGTTGCGGCATCGGAAACGGTTGTGGCATTGGAACTGGCTGCGGAATTTTAACCGGTTGTGGCATTTGTGCAATTCGAAATACCGGAGCTGATGACTGCTGGAAAGGTACTTGCTGATACATCTGTTGATTCAACCGATGCAACAATTGTTGATCAAATTGCATGGGAATTTGTTGCGGTAATCCATACTGGAAGTTTCCATATTGTTGCGGGTATGAGGTATGTATTCCTTGATCACATGGCTGGGGGCACGCGGGATCTGGATCGGGTACAGGTTTACTAAAAACAAACACTGGCAGAAACACAGACACTAGAAACAATTGTAGCGAATACATGATTTTCATGCTTTGTGCTGAATGTTGCAAATAAAAATGTATGAAATTTTGATTTAAGATGACCATTGATCTGGTTTTAATAAATTGGGTAATGTTTTGATAATAAGATTGCTATAAAAAGTTATCTAACTGTATAAAATATAAATCATTTTGAAGATTTTGGATTGTTTATTACTTAAATCAGTTTCGGCCTAATTAAAATTATCAATTGCGTAAAAATTATTTTTTTCCGTTCATCAACATGAAAAGAAGGATTTTAGAGATAGTTCATTTTCAATGAGATGATTTTTTCTGAGCCAAAACAGAAAAAAGTTTGCTTTCTTTACAACAACAAATTCCCTATTCTTCTCCTATTGAATACATCCTTATGAACATTACCTTGAAATTCAAATTGTGCTAAATTCTTTTTGTCTGTCGGTAAAGTAGCTACGATTTAGTCCTCTGTCGGTTAACTGTCAAATGTCAAATATTTATTTGTTCATAATCAAAGGTTACGAGGAACATCTAATAAAATATACAATATACAACATATTTACAGAACAACGGTTGATTACATTCAGGATTCATTAACGGTAAACACAAGACATAAATACGGATCAAACAAATATAGATTGAATTTAATTTCAGATGTTCCAAAACCTAACCTCATTCCACCACATGTTACGAAATAATAAAATGTATTTATTTCAACTGGTGGCTGCTGATACTAAAGTAAACGGTAGTGTATATTTGAATAGAATTACGGATTTTCAAGGGTGTGCAAGATGTGAATTGATTTTGATGGACTGTAAAGTATTTGGCGGTAGCAGAAGGCTCTGGGATGTGCAACTGTGACGGAGTTTTGGGACATAATTCGTCACAACTTCTTTCTAGAAACGAGAAAATGAAGCAAAATCTTCATAAAAATATCTGCTGTGGCCACACAGTAATTCCTCGACAATGAATTTTATGGCCATCTTCATTATTGTTGCACGAATGTAGATTTAGAAAGCCATTTCAATTAATTTCATATTTCGAAGTGACAGTTGTTATTGTCAAAGTGACAGCTGTCATTGTCAAAGGCACAGCTGTCTTTGTCAAAGTGACAACTGCCATTGTTAAAGTGACAGCTGGTGATTATATCCTAGTCCCTACATAAAACAAGTATTTTTGAAAATGAAGAGTCCTTTTCTAGATTTTCGGGATTTCCAATTCATTGGAACATACAATTTCGACATTTGATCGCCAGAAGTGTATTTTGAAGATTGTAACGTGGATTTCACTAGTTATTTATTTTTAAAATTTACAAAGCTTATCTTCTTGAGAGCTTAAAATTGATACCAAACTAGACATCATTCAAATGATTTGTGGAAGAAACAATTGACAATCGTTTAAATATCCTCTTTTACACTTCTACTAGAATTATCTCCACAAGAGCTTCAATTTGATACGAACCATGATAGAGCCCAATTATTTATTTAAAAAAAAAATGGATGAACTTTTGCATGTGATGTCAAAATATAGTCGGATATAATTAGCGTAAATATTAGTTAGAATCAAGAAAATTTATAACTTGAAATATTTCTTCTTTATTTGTTAGCTTATAATTACATATCCCATTTGTAATGATTACGTTGTCGTGCAGGTTTTTAAAAAAATTGTCAAAAAAGTCTTTTTGTGTTTCACAAAAAAACTATACATCAGACGAAAAAGTGTTCCTATAAAAATATGTGCAATAAGAAGACAAATAATATGAGTTCTTTTGAGCCCTGATCGGTTCAGCATCTTTGACCATTTTATCGAAAACTCATAACTCGCATTCTATTCAATATTAAGACCCACAGAATATGGGGTCTTTAGCTCCCTATATATGCAACAAATTTCAGAAAGATCAGCTATAAACTTTCTGGAAAATGTTGTAAAAACTAAAAAAGGGCTCTACCGAAGAAGGGCCATTAAAAAGTTGTTAGCCAACGTAGACTTATTTTACAGAATGCGCTCCTTTTGGGCGAGTGTAAGTATAGAAAAAATCGATTGCAAAAATCGCATTTCACCAATACATGCAATATTTTCCGTAAGTTTTTGTAAAAAGCAATGCATTACTCATATTTAATATACAATTATGAGTCAAATAAGCGTGATTAAAGTGAAAAATGTTTTTTTTTTTCATCAAAAAGTAATATAAACTAGGTTGAAGTTCGGAATATGTTATATTGAATAACGAAAAAAGAGTATCATTGCCACGCGTCCTTCACATGTAGTAATAACCGCTTAGGTGAAGGGTAAAAATGAAGAGGAACGGCAGCCAGCAGCAATCATAGAGGCCACTTGAGTAGTGGCGAGAGTGAGAAGAGAGCTAGAGAGCAGCAGCAGCAATCGATGCTGTTTGGTGAGGGGAGAATCGGTGTCGTTCGAAAATCTGTCGGTTCTCGTCATTTCACTGCTCATGCGGAGAATCATAAGGTCAGAATAGAAGCTTCGCTTCAAGAACCGCATTTCTGTTCTCTGGCTGGCGGCCAATTCACGTAGACCGGCTCCACACATTTAGTTAGCTGGAAATGCGGTTGACATTGTCAATGGACAATGATAAAATAACAATTCATAATGCCTTTTCTATAATTGTTGATATTTTGAAAATCTTTATCACAGAAATTTGATTTTTGCAATTAATTTTTCTCATATTGATCTACATTGGCCAACAACTTTTTTATGTCCCCTTTTCGAAAGAGGCTTTTTTTGTTTTTATAACGTTTTTCAAAAAGCTTAGAGCCGATCTTTCTGATTTTTTTGCATATGTAGGAAGATAAAGACTCCACATTTTGTCAAAATAGAACGCGAGTTATGAATTTTCGAAAAAATGATCAAAACTGACGTTTTTTTTGCAATTTACCCAAAAGTTACTGGACAATTTTGATAATTTTTTTGGCAGCTTGCCTGACATTGTAGCCGCATATAAATGGGTTATGTTGTTTGTCGCTTTATAAGCTTGCAGTTTGCCTGACATCGTAGTTGCATATAAATAGGTTATGTTATCTGTCACGTTATAAGCTCACAAATAAAAATTGAGTTCCATCAATACAAATTTGGTACCACTAGTTGAAAAAAGCTCATTTACGAACTTGAGCCTAGCTTTTTGATAAAAAACTTAAATATAAAATTTCAGTCAGAGATTTGTACGCGTTCTTGAGTTATCGTGCTTTCAGTCCGATTATGTTTTTCGGGTTCAGTAGGGTCTAAAACGTGAAGATTCATTGAAATTTTAAATCTCGAAATGTCAAAAAATTATGATCACAATATTTTCCTTATTATATTATAGGATATAATAACAACGAAATAAATGCACTTAATCTTAGCTGGCCTAGCGGCCGTAAAGTATTCGAGTCCAAAAAAGTAGTGAGAAAAAAATAACAACGTCAAACTTTTCGCAAACATTACTGATACAATAATATCATTATTATATAATTATTCATTTGTTAGGTACATTAGACTTCATTAGCTTATCTTTATTCATATATATTACATAACAATATCAGAGAGAATAAAATAAATTGTCTATTTATCCAACAATACCACGGCAATTCCCACTGACAGATCTTGTTCCACCTGGACAAGGAACACCGATGATTGATCTAGAATTCAAATCAGGAACTGCGTTGGGGTCTTCAGGATATAAAGTCGATGCAGAGGGGGCGCTAGTACTAGCAGAACCAGTTAATGCAGCTTGATTGGGAGCACCACCTCGGATATCTATCGCTGGAACTGAAGAACAAAAATATTGTCACAAATTTTATTGTGATTAATTTATTTACACAGGTTACAGTGCTAATCTCTGAATGACTGACTTCCTCTCTTAGCTCACGCTCTTATATATCTAAGCCAGCAATGGGCCAGCACTCAATTGTCTAACAGTTGATGCCTGGCAACCACCGAACATCTAATGACCATAGTCTGTCAATCATGTCCGACAAGTTTATTTTCAAGTATTCATTTTACTCACTTTTGATTGTAGTTGTGATGTATTCTTCTTCATTTTCATGCGTATGTTTGCAATTATGGTCGTGTATATGATTTGGATGAATAATTCGGTGAACCTTCTCTCTTACGTTTTTTATTGTGTTCCTAATAAATTCGAATGATTCTACATCAACACTGCACTGCAAGATGCACAATAAAGTAGCTACTACAAATAATTTCACAAACATGTTGTTGCACCAAATATAATATGCTCTTCAAAATAACATTCACATCAATAATATACGATAAAATAACGGTGACTTTTTAACCTTATAAATGATGTCATCCATATGATAAATGTGCTCTAGAATAATTTTCTGCATTTACTACGAACGAACTTTTGTCCTGGAGGGCAGTAGTTCACAATAATCCCACCTGGAATTCCCCAAGAAATTTTCTTCACTTCTTTGTAAACCGGTTTTTCGAAATGGTGAGGGTCCAGCATTGAAAATGACAAGCTTTTTGAACAAACTGTACACAATAATAATAATGTGCTTATTGTGGAGAAAGACACCATGGCGGAATACTTGAACAACAAAATGTTATCGGTGAGAAATGATAGCCAGTGGTTATCGGCTGAAACAGAGGTCAAAGTGTTGTTGATCTTGAACATAAAAAAAAAATCAATAAAATTAATCACAAAATGAATATACAATTAAATAACAAACCAATTTCGGTTTCCTTCACACCCAAATCTCCCTCTAACAACGCTAATACATTGTTGAAAATCCAATTAAGATTATCTAAGAAAACGTAAACAGTCCGATAACATCTTCAGCGCACCTCACGGGTGGATTTGTAACGAACGATTACGTTAATAGAAGACAAAGACCGCATTTACATACCTACTCTAACAGCTCTACAAACGATCCTCAACTCTGCTGATCTTGATTCTTGATTCTCAACTTGCGCTGCTCTTCAGACAATTGCCAGCCCCAAAAACAAACACACTTCCTATTTCTACATCAACCGGAAATAGCTACCCACTCACTGCCATCTCACTTTATACTGCCAAACTACTCTCAGATGTCTGATGATGTTATTCTGATATTTGCATTTACTTTTGCTTCATTCTATTCTTTGTTGGATAATTACTGTTGGAGAAATGAAATGAAACTGTTTATACAGTACTAAAAAAACATTTGTCTAATTTAAATCTGTAATATCATTTGATAAAATGACTCATTTCCTAAGTACTTTCATGTTATCTCTTAAAATGGTTAATTATCTTGAGAAAACTTCCAATGGGAAAATAATTACGGAACGACAGAATAATTACTCCTAGAAATCCAAAATTATTTTACTCGAACGTGATTTTAATTTGGTACCTGTCGAACTATAGACCAACGCACTTCGTACATACATTCTATTTATAAAATGTGCACAATTTTCTGCACTCAAATCGAATGAAATGTAGTATTGAAGCATGGTAACACTTTTGAGCTTATTTATAATAGTGGAGAGTCCAAATATGTATTTTTTTCATCAAATTAGTAATTTTTAAGCTTACCTGACGTAATGACAGCAATAATTAGGCCCAAAAGCTCAGAATAGTCTAAAAAAAATGTGTGCAATGAGAATAATGCTGCACTAATGATGCAACTAATCGGACCGAAGAGAGAACACTTAAAATTAATTTTTCTCAATTTTTCAAATTGTTGAGCAAGAAATAAGAGAATATGAGTAGAGAAAAAAATTAGTCATTGAAGAAGAAAGATTGAAGAGAAACACAAAGAAATTACCGAACAAAATAAAACATACAAAATAAAAAACAAAAATGGAATTACATCAGAAAATGACCAACAATACAAGAAAGTGTGGATGGAATACCTCAAAGATCTATTAACTGAACCAGTTCAAGAATTAATAGTTGATACCCCAGAAGAAAACGAAATAGAATTTACAGAACCTACTCTGGACGAAGTAATTGAAATAATAAAAAACATGAAGAACGGTAGATCACCAGTAAAGGTGAAATGAACGTAAAACTAACAAAATTTGGAGAAAAGAAGAAATGCCGAAAAATTGGGAAATGGGACAAATAATAAATATACACAAAAAAGGAGACGAACAAGTATGTCAAAATTATAGAGGAATCACACTTTTAAACACAGCTTACAGAATAATGTCGACATTAATACAGAGAAGGATAGCAAATGTGACAAGAGGGACCATCGGGCAATATCAGTGTGGCTTTGTGATGCTACGGTTGCCATACACACTATAAAACAAATAATTGAAAAACTGGAATATGAACTAAACACTGAAATACTATTTATTGATTTCAAACAGGCGTTCGACTCAATTGAAAGAGGAAAATTGATGGCAGCTTTAAAAGACTTGCAAGTACCAGGAGAATTGAGAGGATTAATAGATATGACCATGAGAGAAACAAAAATAAGCATCAGGACTCAAAAAGGAGAAACAGAAGACATAATAATAAATAAAGGAGTAAGACAAGACGATTATTTAATTTAGCCTCAGAGCACGCAATGAGAAATATAACAAAGGGAACACTCAGAACAAGAGGAGGACAAATAATAACATACGCAGATGACATAGCAATTGTAGCAAAGAATAGAAAAGTGATGAAGGAAATACTGGAGGTAATACTAAGTGATGAAAAAAAAATAGGACTAGAAATTAACGAAGGAGAGACTAAAATAATGATAATTGTAAACAAGGTAGAAGAAAATATAATTAAAATAGGAGAGTTCAAATACGAGCAAGTAAATAAATTTAAATATCTAGGAGTATTGTTAACGAACAATGGAGATAGAAAAATAGAAATAAAAAAAAAAATTACGGCAGCAAAAGAGCCTTCCCCGCAAATAAAAATTTCTAGAAAGTAAAATTACATCAAAAATTACAAAAATGAGAATATATAGAACCACAATAATACCAATAACATTATACGCAGCGGAAACAATATCAATGACAAAAAAGAACGAAGAACAGTTGAGAATAACTGAAAGGGAAATAATGAGAAGAATATCAGGACCCATAAAAATAACAGATACAGAATATAGAATAAGTATGAACCACGAGATTGAACAAGAACTAAATGAAGAAGACATAGTAAAAAGAATAAAACAACAGAGGATAAAATGGGTTGGGCATGTATGGAGAGCCAGCGAGCAAGATACAATCAAGTCAATAATACAGTAAAGCCCTAGAAGCAAAAGAAGAAAGGAAAGACCAAGATCAACGTGGATAAAAGAAGTAGAAGAAGACTTAAGATTAGCGGGAATTAGAGATTGGAAACAAAAAACAGAAAACAGGAAAATATGGCGCAACATAGCCAAGAATATTTGAAGTTGTAGTGGAGAGCGATCCCCTCCAGAAAAAAGGATCTGGAAAGCTTCGTTAGAAACAGCGCAACTCCTTAAGGAGTGTTAAGCCACTATATATATAATAGTGCTACATAATATAAAACCATTTTGAAGCTCGTACTCCCTATAATTATAATCGTAGAATAATAAACTAAACATTGTTTATATGTTGGGTCAAACTCTAAAATATAGTTTGGATTAATTTGGGTTCAATTTGGTTAACTTCATTCACTTACGTTCAGTTGAAGATAATTTTTGGTTTATATTTCAAATCTTTAGTTTCGTTTCTTTACTTTTCTTCAAGCTCAGTTTCTTTTGGTTATATTAACTGCGTGTTTATTGTTTATTTCCATTAATTATCCGTAGTTCAAGATTCTACTTTCAAACTGTCGCTGTTGCAATGCGCGTGCTAGATATGGATGTTAGTTACCTTGGGCGTCCGCTAGGTTTTTTTTTTTGAGCTGATGAAAAGCAGTTTTCATCAATCGACCAGATTTTACTCAACTTGAGTGAAGAGTCAACCTCAAGTTCTCGTTTAGGACAGACGTTAAAATTGCTATTTTTTACAACTACAATTTTGTAGTTTGTTCCAAAATCTTTTTTTGCATGTGCAAGCCCAAGTTTGGGGATACTTTGAGGCAGAGCAGCCCCCGTATTGACGATTAGTTGAAATTGTTAAAGGCCATTCTATTTTTCTATCGTTACCACCTGCGATTTAACGTCGTCCGGACCAAGGCACAACGCTGTGGAAGTACCTGACTCCCACCCTGGATTCTCTGACCACCTGGAACCCAGCAAAATTAGACCTGTAGGCCAAAATCCAGACGCCAGACAATCAAGTCAATCAGGGTCTCCAGCGACGTCACCAACTAAGTGGTTCAGTTTTGCTTTTTGCTACTTTGACTTTAGTTTGTTGGTGCTAATTCATGTAATTAGGCATCTCGTAACTTCCAGTGCGGTAGGCATTTGTTGTCGCTTTTCTTCTTTCATGCTACTTTAGTATGTTATAAACATTACGTCCTGCTGTAAACCAGGTCGATCGATCTCGGGCCTGATTTTAATTATTTTGCACTTTTTATGGAGTAGGCTTATAAGTTCTTCTTCAAGCTCAGTTTTTTTGGTTATATCAACAGCGTGTTCATTGTTTATTTCCATTAATTATCTGTAGTTCAAGATTTGTGTTTCAAACTGTTGCTGTTGCAATGCGCGCGCTAAGTTTGGATGCTAGTTACCTTGGGCGTCCGCTAGGTTTTTTTTTTTTGTTTTGAGCCAATGAAAAACAGTTCACACCAATCGACCGGATTTGACTCAACTTGAGTGAAGAGTCAGTCTTAAGTCCTCATTTATCGCCATTTTGTCTTTTTTTGTGTGTGCAATTCCAAGTTTGGGAATTCTTTTGGAATAAGCTCCGCTTTGGCCGAATATTTGAGGCAGTTTGGCCATTTGATTTATTCAACGGAGCAGCCCACGTGCTGTGTAGTACTGTAGAAGTAGCTAGCTTCTGCCCCGGATTTCCTGACCACCTGGAATCTAGTCCAATTAGTCCTGAAGGTCAAGATCCAGATGCCAGGCAGACGGATCAATTAAAATCTCCAGCGACGTCACCAGCTAAGTAATTCAGCTTTATTTATTTATTTCCTGACCACCTGGAATCTAGTCCAATTAGTCCTGAAGGTCAAGATCCAGATGCCAGGCAGACGGATCAATTAAAATCTCCAGCGACGTCACCAGCTAAGTAATTCAGCTTTATTTATTTATTTGCTACTTAGACATTTGTATGTTGGTGCTAATTTATGTAATTAGGCACCTCGTGGTAATTTTGCGGTTGGCATTTGTCGTCGCCTTCATCTTTTTTTATAAACGCTACGTCCAATTGTGAACCAGGTCGATCGATCTCGGGCCTGATTTCCATTACTTTTGTACTTTTGCTGGAATAGGTTTATAAGCGTTAGCTTCACATTATTTCAGTCGAGACTTGTTGAAGTCTTATTTAGGGACACGAGTCGCCGCTATTTTGTTTTACCCTTTTTAGCGCATTTTTCCGAAAAAAGCGCTATCATATTCACTTTGGCTGGCTGGCTGGCTGGCTGGCTGGCTGGCGTGACGCTGAGATCTCGGCAACTATACTATTTACAGACTTGAAACTGGTACTAAATAAAAGCTGCTGTTTCGTAGGCTTGCACAAATTGCTCTAATTCAAGCTCAGTGATTGTGGAAAATTGAATTATTCAATTACTTGTTTCAAGTGAAACAATGTCCATAGATATCTATGACATTAGGGATATGGCAAATAAAATTTATTGAAGTAGATAAAAATTTAGTTACAACTTTCGCCGCGGGTGTCACTATTATTATGTACAGTTGTCAAATCTGTCCGGGATTCATTCAATGACTTGTTTGACGCGAATTTGAAGCTTATTAGAATGAATTATTATTATTGGATGAAAATCTGTTCACTTTTGGTGTATTTTTTTTATATAGCTTTGATAAAGATCAAATTATTATTTTAAGCTACAGCACTTGACCTCCTGTCAGTCAATAACCAAACAATGAAGATTAAAAGGTATTTTTGAGTTTGTACATGTATAAATTATGTACCTATTAAATAGTCAACTTGAAACTAGTACTAAATGGAAGCTGCTGTTCCGTAAGTTTGCCCAAACTGCTTGATTTCAAGCTCAGTAATTGTAAGAGATGGTAATTTGCGAAATCTCTGAAGTAACAAGCATTCATGAGCTGTCAAAAATGCGCTTCCATCATCTAGATGATTCTTCCATTTTTTGTTATCTTACTTCTGCTGCTACGTTAAATAAACAAGTTCCATTTTGATTTTCAGGAAGTGATTTACTCAGTATTTTTTGTTCAATGAGTCGAGTACGAAAATGTGTTACACTTAGGGGTGATTTCCACCCCTCCGGACTGGACGAGAATTGGTATGACTGTAGGTTGTGTGGGTTTATGTTTCTAAAATAGAAGAATAATCAATTATGTCTGCGTAGGAGTATTTTTTAATGAATTCATAATTTCAACGGAAGCTATAAAGTTTCGTGGAAGTACGTACCACGGTTTTGTTTATCATCTTTAGAATCTTAATTAATTTTCTTTCAACTTAAATTAGTTCCCAACTGATCTCTAGGACGTTTTAGTAAACAAACGCAATCTCTGAATCTGTAGTGAAGTTTATTCTCATTTTTATTTATTTTATTTTGTGATGGCCATTCACGTCCACGTTTAGCGGCCGCGTGAGAAAATATCGCAAAAAGAATAAATGTGGAGTGTATACTTTTCCTCACAATGTATTTTTGTCGAAGCGAAAAAACTTCAATCTTGGAACATCATTTTTCACGGACGATACACGCTGGTGAAGCAGACCAAGCCACATAAAATCACACTACAATGGCAGACCCGATGCACTATGAACTAGAATGACATCTGGAATGTGTAATATCACACCGGCAATTTTTCTTTTCACAGAAAATACAAGTCAAGTTTAAAAAGTTGCCTTTGTGTTGTGCTTACAGATATGAAATATGCTTTCACACTTTTACTTATCACGGAATTTTTAACATTAATCATATTCTTCATATTTTCAAATCGAATCATCATCGAAAATAAAGAAAAATCCAAAAATATAATAAAATATAGGTTTTTGCATTTGAAATAAGAAAGTTGGTGTCGACTTCCAGTACAACTGGAAGTGTCACCATTTTGAAATTATTCTAGATTAACTTGGTTTTGTTATTATGGTCCATGTGCAAAGATTCAGATTTCTAACTATATTAGTTCTCAAGATATTCATATAAATATGAATTACGCCTTTTACCCGCTACGGGTATGGCAGACACTTACAGTGTACTCGGTAAATTGATATTACGTCAACCGTAGGCTGCAATTACCAGTCTGCAAGCTACAGGTACATATAAAGCATATTAAAATTCATTGAAAATTCTACTAAGCCTGTAACTCGTACACCAATAACAATTGGTAACCGATACTATTTCTTTACAATTCTACACCCTTTCTGAATTCACGCCCTTAATTTGAACTTTCTTGAATCACTGGTTTACGCCAAAATCATCAATTTGTTTTAAGTGGTATCTGGTTTTTAGAATATTTGATTCTCAAGCCTGTAACTCGTACACCAATAACAATAAGTAATTATTATTATTTTTGAATAAACTACCATCCTCCCTAAATATCTACACACAATTTGGAAATTGTGGTACCTCTGGTTTACGCAGAAACAATTATTTAATCTTGAACGGTGCAATAAATTTCAACTGATCATTTGTATTCAATTGACTTTAAAAAAAAATTTGCACTTATTATTTTCGGGAAAAGATGTGCAACTATTTTAAAATTAAGAGTTGGAAGAGGACTACACATTTTTTTAATAGTCAAATTGCACCACTGTACACAATTTTAAGACATTTTTCAAAATTTTTGAAATAACTCTCCAAACAATATTTCTAAATCTATAAATTTCACTCTAAGGGGTGTTTCACCCTATGAAAAATATATTTTCGTCTGTAAAATAACGCAATATGTGTAAAATTTCCATTATTTCTAGGAATCAATTATTACAACATTTTATAATAATAATGAATGAATGAATGAATTCACGTAATCGAGCACATCTGTGCTCGCACCGTTACAGGGACTTCTGCCCTCTTCGGTGTTAGAGTAGGTCATCTTTTTATCAAGTTGTGTTATTCGCAGTTTTTAATTCATTTTTTTTCTGTATTTCCAATAGATGTGGCGATATTATAATTATTAATTTTCTTTACTTTCCCAATGTCTGTATATCATCAAGTTTTATTTATTTCCTTCAATCTTGTAACTCTATCTCCTCACAATGAGCGGAAATTGCTCTAGAGTCTCTAAAACTTCTTCCGATGGCTCGTTTATTGTTGAGAGAAGGATGGATGGAGGATGAATATATTTCTGGAGAGGCCTGCGTTTATAGGGAGGAGGTACTTTTAGAAGGAAGTTGCGCAGAGGATTTGATGGAAGTAGGTTTTGTGTAGCAAATTTATTCTGGATTTTCTCAATCCGGTGGCTAATGGGCTCCACGCCGGCCAGCTGATAAATATCCGCTGATGGGTACCATGGTGGCTGATGGCGTATTCTGCGTAGCACGCGTCTTTCTGTGGCCAATAGCGGAGAAAGCAGATGCTGTCTGACGTTCGCAAAAAGAACAGAATGGTGCTCTATTGCTGGTCTGACGAATGTGCGGTAAGTGTGACGAAGAACTCGCTGGCTACATCCCTTAAGCTTTCCTGCGAGCGAGTAAATGAGGTTTGCTCTTGTCCTCAGGATCTGCTGACAATGTTGCACCAATGGTTTGAAGTAAAAAGTGTTGTTAAACGGAGCGCCGAGGTAGGTGGCTCTTCTTGTAGTCGGAATATTCGTTCCCCACAGGTTCACCGTGAGATCCTCATCTCTTTGCCCATGTTTCCTTTTGTGTTTGAAAAGCACAAGTTGAGATTTTGCAGGATTCGCACGGACCCGCCATCGGCGCATCCACTCCTCCAGGAATCCGAGTTGTCGTTGCAACGCACGCTTAGCGTCCTCAGGGCATCTACCAATTGCTGAATACGATGTGTCATCTGCATATTGCAGCAGAGAGATAGTAGGCGACGCTGGTTGCGGGATGTCGAAGCAGTAGAGGTTAAAAAGAATTGGGGACAAAACTGATCCCTGTGGAGTTCCGGCTGTTGGTGCAAACATTCTGGACTTAGCATCCTGTAGGACAATAAATGATTGTCTGTTACTTAGAAAGCTGCTGATGATGCGAACTAAGGATATTGGCATCCCAGTCTGGCGTAGTTTGTAGATCAGCCCCTCATGCCAGACCCTATCGAAAGCTTTGTCTATGTCTAAAAATAGGGTCAGTAGACAGTGACCATTGTTGATTGCATGAGAGATGTTGGTAGTCAGCTTCACCATACAGGTGTTCGTGGAGCTGCCTTTGCGGAATCCAGACTGGGAAGGCGGGATGATGTTGTTTATATCAGCAAATTCTTCTACCCGTTCAAAAATCAGTCGATCAAGTAGCTTCGCCATTGTATTGAGAAGGGAAATGGGTCGGTATGAGTGGAGCTTGGTGGGGTTTTTTGTACGTTTGGGGATCATAACCACATTGGAAATTTTCCAGTGTGGCGGATAGTATCCTAGTGTGAGACAGGCTGTGAAAATCAGTGACAAGTAGGAGGCAGCGCTTGATGGGATGTGTTTCAAAGCTTGGTTGGTAATGCCGTCTTCCCCCGGGCTGTTATTCTTCGTTCTTCTAATAAGCTCAACCACTTTGATCTCTGTAATTCCGGGGCTCAGTATTTTGTCAGGGTCGTCAATGTCCTCCTGGTCATATTGTGATGTATGATTCAAATTTCCCAAGTCCAAGTTGTTGAGATAATTGATAACCTCCTCGTGAAACTCCCCATTAAATCTGTCGTCCTGTGGGATCTGCTGTACTTCCTCCATCATGTCTGCGAACGCGTTTACCTTCTCCTCTGCGGTTGTGAAAATTTGGTCTTCTGTGCGCAGTGGGTGATTACTTCTCCTTGCTTGTCCAGTCAAGGCCTTGAATTTCTTCCAGAATGCACTTCCATCTCTGTAATCCAGCTTGGCACAAGTGTCCACCCATTTCTTCTGCCTATGCATCGTTAGCTCTCTCCTTATTCTAGCATTCCAGTAATTCCATTCTCTTTTTAGAACGGGATCCCGGTTGCGTTTAAGGTCTCGATAAAGTTGGCGTTTGTAGCTTATCATCCGACGGATTGAAAGAGGAATGACATTGTTATAATGGATATGTTTTACAGGAATGGAAGTATGTATAGCATTTTGAAGGACCGAGGTAATTATCTCCACTGCGTCATCTACTTCCTCTGGAGTTTCGAGAGGGGAAGGATCAGCGGGTAGAGCAGACGTGATGATGTTGGTAAAAGTTTCCCAATTGGCACTTCGATAGTCGACGAAGGTCTTACGGGAAAAATGTGTAGGACGGGAGTCGATGAAAGAAGCCTCGGTTAAAAGGGGCAAGTGATTGCTTGTGACACAATCACTCACATACGAAGAATTGTCGATTAGACTTGGAAGATCTGATGAGCATATGATATGGTCGACAATTGACGAGCCCTGATAGCCTACGAAGGTGAAATCTTCATTCTCCAGTCTATGTAGGTCCAGTTGCTCCAGAAGTTGTAGAAGTTCAGTGCCTTTACTGTTCGTCGCGGTGTCCCCGAATAATAGATGTCTCGAATTCAGGTCTCCCAGGATGATTGATTTTGGTGTCCTCGCTGCGTATTCAAATACGTCTATAGGGAGGTCATTATCAGGTGGGACGTATAGTGATATTATAGTGTAGTAGTCGTTTATTCTTGGTTCTACTTTGGCTACCACGCATTGGAAATCCTCTAGCTCTGGGACAATCACCTCCTCGGCAATAAGGTTTTGTCTGATTGCAAGAGCTACCCCTCCGCCGCCCTGGCCATATCCTTTCTTATGGAACGTATTGCATCCCCTGACCTGAATTGGCATTTTGCTCTTGGTCTCTGTGATGCCCAAAATAGCAACGCCGTTCTTCCTCATCATTTCCTCCACCAGGAGCTTTTTTCTGTTCCACCCGTTCACGTTGATTGTTCCTACTGTTACGCCTTCTGTGATATAATAATAATAATAAAGTACCAACCGTGTAGTCAAAAGTATTTGAACGGAAAAGAGAATGCTGAAAATAAGTTTTCTTAATTTTTAAATTACTGGGCGATTTTAATGCAGTTTTTTTGTGATTTTCTATTGTATACATATAATTATCGTCATTTTAGTACAAATTTGTTGCAATGACATGAAAATTCACCCCAAAAAAAGGGTTTTTAATTTGCAAAAATGCAACAGAACATTTTCAAAGTTCGTCTCTCTTAAAATAATAATAGTAGAATAATAAACCAAATGCTAATTAAAATTTTATACAGTATCACTTCTTATTAAACCAGTTTCAGTCCTTTATGTTCCAGCCCTGAGGGCTTAGAGGGTTGAATGTAGCAACCAAAATTTATTAAACTTCAAAGCCCTGTATCTACTACAATGTTGCAACAAAAATATGTTACAATTCAAAAGCTTGTAACTCCTAAAATAATGATCGCAAAATAATGAACCAAATGCTTTTCAAAAGCTTATATAATACCATTTATTATAGAATTAGTTTCAACCCTTTATATTCCAATCCTGAGGATATGAGAGCCAAAATTTGTCACAATTTAAATGTTTATATTAATGCTCATAGGAAGCTTATTTATTACCATTTATTATAAATTCATCCCTCCATATTTCAACCCTGTCTGTTATAGTACAACCCTATTGGATTGGGGATTATTTATTGTAACTCGTACACCAATAACAATTAGTAATTGATAATATTTCTACATAAATATACACCCCTTCTAAATTCATACCCAACAATTAAACTTTGTGGAGCCACTGGCTTACGCCAAAATTATTAATTTGTTTTAAGCGATAACTGGTATTTTATATATTGAATTTTCAAGCCTGTAACTCGTACACCAATATCAATAAGTAATTAATATTATTTTTGAATAAATTGTCACCCTCCCTGAATAACTACACAATTTGAGAGTTCTGGTACCTCTGATTTACGCAGAAATAATTATTTAATCTTGAATGGTGCAATAAATTTTAACGGGTCATTTGTATTTATTCAACTTAAAAAATAGATTTAGCACTTATAGTTCTCAGGATTAGAAATTAAGGGTTGGAAGAAAACCACACATTTTTTTGATAGCCCTTCTAAAATTGTGTACAGTGGTGTTATTTTAAGACACTTTTCAAAATTCTTCAAATCACTCTCTTAACAATATTTCTAAATTCATAAATTTTGTTCGAAGGGGTGTTCCACCCCATGAAAAATATATTTTCGTCTGTAAAATAACAAAATAAGAATAAAATTTTCATTATTTCTAGGAATAGTTTGTTACAACATTTTAATTCTTAAAAATAATTTTTAAATCGATTCCATCCCCTTTATTTCATATTAGGGAGCAAATGAATAAAAAAATATTGCTAAATATTAAGAACGGGAGGTCATGTATTGTCTTTTTTGTTTTAAAAGTACTTCTGTATACAAATTTATTGATTAAAACATTCTTGTTCAATTTGGATTTATTAAGTAACGGAGTTTCAACTTGCTTGGCTGCAGGTGTTCAGGCTAGCGTACAGTGCTTTGTATATGTATCTATATGGCATTGTTGTTTTAATATTCGTACTGTTCGCACGTACGTCGCTCAAATCTCGAACAAATCTTTGATTTAAAGTTGTTTAAAAGTGTTCAAGTGTTATATTTGGGGTTTTAAATATTGCTTATTAACGTAGAGATCAAAATTTTGTTTATTTAAATATGTAAATTGGGGTGAATTTGTTCCGCATTGCGTGTCCGTTAGGGGCACGTATTTGCGATGTTAGTCTTTGCTTTTATTATGTAATAAATAAATAAAATGTCTTTGTTTTTTTTGCAAAGGCCTGTAATGAAAGGTCCAACGTGGGAATCGGTGCACACGTAGGTACCGCTACGAGAGGCACCCCCCCTGACGAACACCACCGCGTGGGGTTGCAATGAGTTCTAGGGCGAACGAGCGATCTAATTAGGGAGTAATGGCATACTCTCGATATGTACCTATCGGAAGTCGGGAAAATATGGTAGCTGGCGGGGGTCCTTGATTAAGTTCAAGAAACGACATTAGCTGAGACCGCTACTTAAGGTTACCATATCGCGTAATTAGGCGGTATCGCGGGCCTCGGAATATGCATTGGCCACGTATTCAAACAACGTATTTTTTCTTTTGCAAACGACGAGCACACCGGTGCTTGGGTGTCTGAGCGCTCAGGCACTCATTGGGGTAGTAAAGTAGAGTCAATCAGTAGCATAGTATAACCGAACACTTTTAAATTACTCGCGAAATTAAAAAACAACAATCAATCGCGTCTTCGAATGAATAAATCCGTCGAAAAGCCGCGAACACACACACAAAACACGTTTGAAAGTTGAACGAATGTTGAATGAATGTATTTAATAAAAAATTTCCTTTCAGCTTCTTCTTTCATTACCACCTCCAACAAATTAAAACCAGGACGTAAGTTGACTAATAAACTTTGCTTTTCAGGCTCTAATCAATATTTTTTTCAGCTACTTTTTCTTATTTTTTCGCAGATTTCTAATCAATTTGTATTTTTTCAGATCATTTGCAGAGGATGAGCCCAGCTGATGAGGTGGACATCGAGGGAATGGACATCGTGGGAATGGACATCGTGGGAGGAGCTGAGGATGAGCCCAGCTGCCAAAATCAACTTTCAATATTTGTTTTGTTGAATGGGATTCACCAAAATTTGTTTTAAGTTTCTGTTTCAGGTTGGGGGTCATCAATCATCAAAACATCATCGCATCATCAGCTAGGTAATATAATATTACCCATTATACAACTGCTTTTAACTACTGCTAAAATAATTTGTCTAATATTTGTATTTATAATTTTAATTTAGAGCCCAGCAGCATAACCGGAGCCCAGCAACAGAATTAGAGCCCAGCAGCGAAATCAGAGCCCAGCAGCGAAATCGGAGCCCATTAGCAGAATCAGAGCCCAGCAGTCGTCCAAAAAGTCCTCCAGTAGCTGCAGAAGATCAACACATCAATAGCAGCTGTTCCTGTCCCTAAATTCAACTTTAAAGAAGTCAGCTGATCAATTTTGGCCCGCGGCTTGCAAAGTTCAAGTAAGTTAATTTCTTTTAAAATTTTTCGACTTGTAATAATTATTTTGTTGTTACAGTTGCAGCACGCGAAGAAGCCACTTCTCTGGTCTAGGTTTCGCTGGGGTTTTCCTAGACCCATAGGGAGAATTCCTGGAGAAGAGTTCGTCTCTTTCCCCTTAGTCATTGCCTGGGGGCGAACAAGGCTTACAACAACGCAACAGCATCGCGAAGAAGACTTCCAACAACACAGCAGCATCGAGTAATCAACAATTAATCTTCGAACCTTTGTACCCTTTCCTTACTTCCAAAATAAACTCTTTCTCACAAAATTTGCAGTTTTATTTATTTCAAAAACCTATTTTTATTGTTTTCAGGAGTAGTTAGGAAAATAAGTGTATTAAATAGTTTGCAAAATAAATTAAATTCAATAATAACTTGTATTTTTTATTTTTGATGTAATTACAATTGGAAATTTAATTTGTATTGTTGAGATTTAAATATATTATTAAAATCAATCATTCGATTTAAATTTTTCTCCTCAGACAAGAATAAAGTTCAAAGATTCGCCGCCAAAGGCAGCACCTGTCAATGAATGCTACCAAAAAATTATTTTTCAAATAAATATTTGTTTGCTATGTTAATCACTTAAAAATATCAGATTTTATTGAAATGAGATATTTGGAGGTCTCTGGTAATAATAAATATGCCAAATAGTCGATATTTTTTGTAATTTAAAAATATCAATCTTAAAACGTGCTAGATGCTGCCATCTCTGACAATCTAAGCAAACTAGTACCTATTCAAACATATTGGTGTTGACATAAATGAAAGGAATATTCCCAGCTTATTTAATAATTTATAAATTATTTTTGTTAAATAATACACTCCTTATTAAATTCTTATAAGAATAATTGGAATGTATTTATTATTCAGGTAGTGATTCAAGAGTTATTTAGATAAATACAATGCCGGCAAGCGACGCGTCGCTTGCTAGTCAAGTCTGACTGAGCCCCCGGTAAGAGGTATGCAATAGAATAACTGGTGTTGACTTGGCAACCAAATATATTTTAATATAAATTTTGATCTGCAGAATCAGAATATGAAGAAATAGATTCAAATTGGTAACAGTTATCGAAAAATAAATTAATTCAACATTCAAAGGGGTTACTACGAATTATTTAGGGGCAAGATTAAAAAAAAATTCAACTGAAGTGTACTTCCGGTTCAGTTGATTGTAATGAAAATAGTAGGCAAGCATCCAGATGCAAAAATTTCCAAAAAACTGTCAAGTAAAATGCACTTCCGGTTCAATCGATATTAATGAAAATAGGATATGAGCATTTTTAGACGGTACTTTCGTCTTCGATACTAAATTCTAACATTCGACGTTCAATTGTTTTGCATTTTGTGAAAAATTCAAAAAATGTTTCGATTAAAGTGCACTTCCGGTACGGACGATTGCAATCATAATTCGAGGTGCATAACTAGATGTCAATACGAAATTTCAATATTTTACGGCTGATTGTTTTCAATTTATGTAAATTCGAAAAGTCTGTTAATATATGCACTTCCGGCTCGGCCAATTAGTACAAAAATAAAATAAAACCATTTAGATGCAACAGCAATTTCAAATTTTCAATTTCAATATCCAACGAGTGGCCATTTCAGATTTATGCGAAAAATTCAAAAAAAGTTACAAGTAAAGTGCACTTCCAGTTTGAACGATTGCAACAATAATGCAAGGTGCACAACTAGACCTTAAACCCAGTCTTAAATACAAAATTTCAACATCATACGTTCAACGGGTTTTGAGATTTGCGAGTACATACAAACATACCGACATCAAGCCGAAGCGGCAGCATCTGTCAATGAATGCTACTAAAAATATAATTATCTATGAAATAAAAGATTATTCATTATTTTAATCGCTCAAAAATATTGAATTTCATCACAATAAAAGAATTATAGTCTATTCTAATTGGGAACAGCCCAAAAACTCTTATGGGACTACGATTTAGGCGTTCTGATTGGCCGAAATGCGAATTAATTTTATATTAGCCCGAAAAGCAAATTTGGCTATTGGTCACTTGCATCAATAATCAATCTGCACTTTGAAGATTTTAATGTGAATACATTTGTTGCTTTTATTTCTTGAATTTGAACCTTGAAGCATTTTTAATTGAAATAGACTATAAATTATACGAATCGTTCCAAATTATTAAAATTTTATCTGTTAGCTAATTGTTTTCAAAAAATTAATGTATTTTCCATTAAATTCTGCAGTGAAAACCAAGCTTTAGCAAAAATATCTTTGCTGATGTCTCAAGCCAATCAAATTGCTCCAAACTCCCCACTACAAAATCAAAAACAAATTTGCTTGCACATAAATTATTGAATAAATTCAATTTAGTTGAGGTTTAAACAGGAATGGGAGGAATATATTTGAGTTGCTCTTGAAAATTACGTCGTATCTCCTAAACTAAGGCCCTAATCAAAAAAGTTCTGATGAAATACCCACAATATTTTCAAAAAATAGTAGGACTTTACTTGGAACATTTTTTGATTAAAGCCCTAATAACAGAGATAAATTTGTGCGTGATTTACGGGTTAGCCCATGGAAATCCAAGAGATGGCAGCATGTATCTCATTTTGAGAAAGCCCCAAGTTTATTTATTTTTTTTTTTAAGGGGTGTTTCATCCCTTGAATAATTTTTTTTAATAAATTTTACTCTATTTGTCAAAGAATAGATCCTTAGAGAGCTTGTATACAAAATTTGAACAGAATCAGAGAGAAAGTCCTTTTTTGCTTGAAAAAACACCAAGACTATAATAGTCTTGGTGTTTTGAAATGAATTATAAAAATATAAAAAAATGTGTTACGCATGTCATCCCCTCAATTGGACCCTCTAGAATCTAAATCTACAATCCAAAATTGAATAAATGCTCTAGTTCTTGCATAATTCGCATTTTAAATGTCATTCTAAGGCAAATTCCATATCATATTTAATGCAATATTTGACCCTCTAATTGGGCGTTTTAAGGGATGAAAAGTATATTTTCGTATAGACTAAGGTCCATACAATCAGAATATGAAGAGATCAATCCAAATTACTTGATAGTTTCTAGAATATGCGCCTATTAATATTTCGAAGGGGTATTTCATCCCTTGAATAATTTTTTTAAATTGATTTTACTCCAATTATCAAAGGATAGATCCTTTGAGAGCTTGTATACGAAATTTGAACACAATCAGAGAGAAAGTCTTTTTTTGCTTCAAAAAACACCAAGACTATAGCCTTGGTGTTTTGAAATGAATGATAAAAATATAAAAAAATGTGTTACGCATGTCATCCCCTCAATTCGACCCTCTAGAATCCAAATCTACAATCCAAAATTGAATAAATGCTCTAGTTCTTGCATAATTCGCAATTTAAATGTCATTTTCAGGCAAATTCCATATCATATTTATTGCAATATTTGACCCTCTAATTGGGCGTTTTAAGGGATGAAAAGTATATTTTCGTATAGACTAAGGTCCATACAATCAGAATATGAAGAGATCAATCCAAATTACTTGATAGTTTCTAGAATATGCGCCTATTAATATTTCGAAGGGGTGTTTCATCCCTTGACGAATTTTTAAATTGATTTTACTCCAATTATCAAAGGATAGATCCTTTGAGAGCTTGTATACAAAATTTGAACAGAATCAGAGAGAAAGTCCTTTTTTGCTTCAAAAAACACCAAGACTTATAGCCTTGGTGTTTTGAAATAAATGATAAAAATATAAAAAAATGTGTTACGCATGTCATCCCCTCAATTCGACCCTCTAGAATCCAAATCTACAATCCAAAATTGAATAAATGCTCTATTTCTTGCATAATTCGCATTTTAAATGTCATTTTCACGCAAATTCCATATCATATTTATTGCAATATTTGACCCTCTAATTGGGCGTTTTAAGGGATGAGAAGTATATTTTCGTATAGACTAAGGTCCATACAATCAGAATATGAAGAGATCAATCCAAATTACTTGATAGTTTCTAGAATATGCGCCTATTAATATTTCGAAGGGGTGTTTCATCCCTTGAATAATTTTTTTAAATTGATTTTACTCCAATTATCAAAGGATAGATCCTTTGAGAGCTTGTATACGATATTTGAACAGAATCAGAGAGAAAGTCCTTTTTTGCTTCAAAAAACACCAAGACTATAGCCTTGGTGTTTTGAAATGAATGATGAAAATATAAAAAAATGTGTTACGCATGTCATCCCCTCAATTCGACCCTCTAGAATCCAAATCTACAATCCAAAATTGAATAAATGCTCTAGTTCTTGCATAATTCGCATTTTAAATGTCATTTTTAGGCAAATTCCATATCATATTTATTGCAATATTTGACCCTCTAATTGGGCGTTTTGAGGGATGAAAAGTATATTTTCGTATAGACTAAGGTCCATACAATCAGAATATGAAGAGATCAATCCAAATTACTTGATAGTTTCTAGAATATGCGCCTATTAATATTTCGAAGGGGTGTTTCATCCCTTGAATGCTTTTTTTAAATTGATTTCACTCTAATTATCAAAGGATAGATCCTTTGAGAGCTTGTATACGAAATTTGAACACAATCAGAGAGAAAGTTCTTTTTTGCTTCAAAAAACACCAAGACTAGCCTTGGTGTTTTGAAATGAATGATAAAAATATAAAAAAATGTGTTACGCATGTCATCCCCTCAATTTGACCCTCTAGAATCCAAATCTACAATCCAAAATTGAATAAATGCTCTAGTTCTTGCATAACTCGCATTTTAAATGTCATTTTCAGGCAAATTCCATATCATATTTATTGCAATATTTGACCCTCTAATTGGACGTTTTAAGGGATGAAAAGTATATTTTCGTATAGACCAAGGTCCATACAATCAGAATATGAAGAGATCAATCCAAATTACTTGATAGTTTCTAGAATATGCGCCTATTAATATTTCGAAGGGGTGTTTCATCCCTTGAATGCTTTTTTTAGATTGATTTTACTCTAATTATCAAAGGATAGATCCTTTGAGAGCTTGTATACGAAATTTGAACACAATCAGAGAGAAAGTCCTTTTTTGCTCCAAAAAACACCAAGACTAGCCTTGGTGTTTTGAAATGAATGATAAAAATATAAAAATATGTGTTACGCATGTCATCCCCTCAATTTGACCCTCCAGAATCCAAATCTACAATCCAAAATTGAATAAATGCTCTAGTTCTTGCATAATTCGCATTTTAAATGTCATTTTTAGGCAAATTCCATATCATATTTATTGCAATATTTGACCCTCTAATTGGGCGTTTTGAGGGATGAAAAGTATATTTTCGTATAGACTAAGGTCCATACAATCAGAATATGAAGAGATCAATCCAAATTACTTGATAGTTTCTAGAATATGCGCCTATTAATATTTCGAAGGGGTGTTTCATCCCTTGAATGCTTTTTTTAAATTGATTTCACTCTAATTATCAAAGGATAGATCCTTTGAGAGCTTGTATACGAAATTTGAACACAATCAGAGAGAAAGTTCTTTTTTGCTTCAAAAAACACCAAGACTAGCCTTGGTGTTTTGAAATGAATGATAAAAATATAAAAAAATGTGTTACGCATGTCATCCCCTCAATTTGACCCTCTAGAATCCAAATCTACAATCCAAAATTGAATAAATGCTCTAGTTCTTGCATAATTCGCATTTTAAATGTCATTTTCAGGCAAATTCCATATCATATTTATTGCAATATTTGACCCTCTAATTGGGCGTTTTAAGGAATGAAAAGTATATTTTCGTATAGAATAAGGTCCATACAATCAGAATATGAAGAGATCAATCCAAATTACTTGATAGTTTCTAGAATATGCGCCTATTAATATTTCGAAGGGGTGTTTCATCCCTTGAATAATTTTTTTAAATTGATTTTACTCCAATTATCAAAGAATAGATCCTTTGAGAGCTTGTATACGGAATTTGAACAGAATCAGAGAGAGAGTCCTTTTTTGCTTCAAAAAACACCAAGACTAGCCTTGGTGTTTTGAAATGAATGATAAAAATATAAAAATATGTGTTACGCATGTCATCCCCTTAATTCGACCCTCTAGAATCCAAATCTACAATTCAAAATTGAATAAATGCTCTAGTTCTTGCATAATTCGCATTTTAAATGTCATTTTCAGGCAAATTCCATATCATATTTATTGCAATATTTGACCGTCTAATTGAGCGTTTTAAGGGATGAAAAGTATATTTTCGTATAGACTAAGGTCCATACAATCAGAATATGAAGAGATCAATCCAAATTACTTGATAGTTTCTAGAATATGCGCCTATTAATATTTCGAAGGGGTGTTTCATCCCTTGAATATTTTTTTTTAATTGATTTTACTTCGAATATCAAAGGATAGATCCTTTGAGGGCTTGTATACGAAATTTGAACAGTATCAGAAAGAGAGTCCTTTTTTGCTTCAAAAAACACCAAGACTATAGCCTTGGTGTTTTGAAATGAATGATAAAAATATAAAAAAATGTGTTACGCATGTCATCCCCTCAATTCGACCCTCTAGAATCCAAATCTACAATCCAAAATTGAATAAATGCTCTAGTTCTTGCATAATTCGCATTTTAAATGTCATTTTTAGGCAAATTCCATATCATATCTATTGCAATATTTGACCCTCTAATTGGGCGTCTTAAGGGATGAAAAGTATATTTTCGTATAGACTAAGGTCCATACAATCAGAATATGAAGAGATCAATCCAAATTACTTGATAGTTTCTAGAATATGCGCCTATTAATATTTCGAAGGGGTGTTTCATCCCTTGAATGCTTTTTTTGAATTGATTTTACTCTAATTATCAAAGGAAAGATCCTTCGAGAGCTTGTATACGAAATTTGAACACAATCAGGGGGAAAGTCCTTTTTTGCTTCAAAAAACACCAAGACTAGCCTTGGTGTTTTGAAATGAATGATAAAAATATAAAAATATGTGTTACGCATGTCATCCCCTCAATTTGACCCTCTAGAATCCAAATCTACAATCCAAAATTGAATAAATGCTCTAGTTCTTGCATAATTCGCATTTTAAATGTCATTTTTAGGCAAATTCCATATCATATTTATTGCAATATTTGACCCTCTAATTGGGCGTTTTAAGGGATGAAAAGTATATTTTCGTATAGACTAAGGTCCATACAATCAGAATATGAAGAGATCAATCCAAAATACTTGATAGATTCTAGAATATGCGCCTATTAATATTTCAAAGGGGTGTTTCATCCCTTGAATAATTTTTTTGAATTGATTTTACTCTAATTATCAAAGGATAGATCCTTTGAGAGCTTGTATACGAAATTTGAACACAATCAGAGAGAAAGTCTTTTTTTGCTTCAAAAAACACCAAGACTATAGCCTTGGTGTTTTGAAATGAATGATAAAAATATAAAAATATGTGTTACGCATGTCATCCCCTCAATTCGACCCTCTAGAATCCAAATCTACAATCCAAAATTGAATAAATGCTCTAGTTCTTGCATAATTCGCATTTTAAATGTCATTTCTAGGCAAATTCCATATCATATTCATTGCAATATTTGACCCTCTAATTGGGCGTTTTAAGGGATGAAAAGTATATTTTCGTATAGACTAAGGTCCATACAATCAGAATATGAAGAGATCAATCCAAATTACTTGATAGTTTCTAGAATATGCGCCTATTAATATTTCGAAGGAGTATTTCATCCCTTGAATAATTTTTTTAAATTGATTTCACTCCAATTATCAAAGGATAGATCCTTTGAGAGCTTGTATACAAAATTTGAACAGAATCAGAGAGAAAGTCCTTTTTTGCTTCAAAAAACACCAAGACTAGGTATAGCCTTGGTGTTTTGAAATGAATGATAAAAATATAAAAAAATGTGTTACGCATGTCATCCTCTCAATTCGACCCTCTAGAATTCAAATCTACAATCCAAAATTGAATAAATGCTCTAGTTCTTGCATAATTCGCATTTTAAATGTCATTTTTAGGCAAATTCCATATCATATTTATTGCAATATTTGACCCTCTAATTGGGCGTTTTAAGGGATAAAAAGTATATTTTCGTATAGACTAAGGTCCATACAATCAGAATATGAAGAGATCAATCCAAATTAGTTGATAGTTTCTAGAATATGCGCCTATTAATATTTCGAAGGGGTGTTTCATCCCTTGAATAATTTTTTTAAATTGATTTTACTTCAATTATCAAAGGATAGATCCTTTGAGAGCTTGTATACGAAATTTGAACAGAATCAGAGAGAAAGTCCTTTTTTGCTTCAAAAAACACCAAGACTATAGCCTTGGTGTTTTGAAATGAATGATAAAAATATAAAAAAATGTGTTACGCATGTCATCCTCTCAATTCGACCCTCTAGAATCCAAATCTACAATCCAAAATTGAATAAATGCTCTAGTTCTTGCATAATTCGCATTTTAAATGTCATTTTCAGGCAAATTCCATATCATATTTATTGCAATATTTGACCCTCGAATTGGGCGTTTTAAGGGATGAAAAGTATATTTTCGTATAGACTAAGGTCCATACAATCAGAATATGAAGAGATCAATCCAAATTACTTGATAGTTTCTAGAATTTGCGCCTATTAATATTTCGAAGGGGTGTTTCATCCCTTGAATAATTTTTTTAAATTGATTTCACTCTAATTATCAAAGGATAGATCCTTTGAGAGCTTGTATACGAAATTTGAACAGAATCAGAGAGAAAGTCCTTTTTTGCTTCAAAAAACACCAAGACTAGGTATAGCCTTGGTGTTTTGAAATGAATGATAAAAATATAAAAAAATGTGTTACGCATGTCATCCCCTCAATTCGACCCTCTAGAATCCAAATCTACAATCCAAAATTGAATAAATGCTCTAGTTCTTGCATAATTCGCATTTTAAATGTCATTTTTAGGCAAATTCCATATCATATTTATTGCAATATTTGACCCTCTAATTGGGCGTTTTAAGGGATGAAAAGTATATTTTCGTATAGACTAAGGTCCATACAATCAGAATATGAAGAGATCAATCCAAATTACTTGATAGTTTCTAGAATATGCGCCTATTAATATTTCGAAGGGGTGTTTCATCCCTTGAATAATTTTTTTAAATTGATTTTACTCCAATTATCAAAGGATAGATCTTTTGAGAGCTTGTATACGAAATTTGAACAGAATCAGAGAGAAAGTCCTTTTTTGCTTCAAAAAACACCAAGACTATAGCCTTGGTGTTTTGAAATGAATGATAAAAATATAAAAATATGTGTTACGCATGTCATTCGCTCAATTCGACCCTCTAGAATCCAAATCTACAATCCAAAATTGAATAAATGCTCTAGTTCTTGCATAATTCGCATTTTAATTGTCATTTTTAGGCAAATTCCATATCATATTTATTGCAATATTTGACCCTCTAATTGGGCGTTTTAAGGGATGAAAAGTATATTTTGATTCTGATACAAGATGGCTGACGGTGTGAATTTGCTCAGTGATTGTGTAGATAAAATTGACAATATTAACTGTAAAAGATGTCATAAAACAGCGCTTACTGGTCTGAAATGTGTTAAGTGCAATGTTGTGTCTCATACGAGCTGTGCAACTATTTTAAAACTGCCGATTGTGGGTGAAAATATGATAAATTGTTGTGGAGACGACGAAGATGAAGAACTATCCTTCAGTAGCTTGAGTAATGAAAATGACAGTTTACATCAATTGCTTAAGTGCAAAATCTTTTATTTAAAACAAATAATAAAAAACAAGGATAATTTAATAAACAATCAAGAGCAAACTATTAAAATACTGAATGACCACGTGTTCCTATTGAAAAATAATAACTGTAAAAGTGAACACGGTGAGTCCTCAAGGTCAAATTGACTGATTCAAACCTGAATAAGATATCTAATTTTACATCTGATAAAATAATTGAAATTTGTGAGCATGAGAACGATGAACACAAAAACAGTAAAAGAAGCAAAAGTGATGTCCCAAATAAGAAAAATCGTGAGAAAAAAAATGATAATAAAAAATTATCATCCAGAACGAATGTGAAAAGCGTGGACGACAATTCAAATGATTCGGCGAAAAAAGATGGTGGTACAAGAACCTCAAATATTCTATCTAAAAGAGGGAAATTAACCATCTTTGGAAACCTTGATACAAGTAATTCAATAATAGCCTTGAAAGCTGCTCCAAAATTTTTTGCTCTTCACATCTTCAGGCTTGAACCAGCAACACAAGAAGTAGATGTCAAAAAATATGTCGCTGAACTTTGTCCAGAAGTTTCGATTGAAAAATTGAATTCGAAGTATCCAGAACAGTATTCGTCCTTCAAAGTTTCAGTTCATCATGACAACAAAGAGAAAATTATGAACCCCTCATTTTGGCCTACTGGGACTTGTATCAAGCCTTTTTTTCAACGGATCCTCGCATCCAAAGACAAATTTTAACCCCTAATATCAAATTGCTTTTCCCATATGAAAATAATTTGAAAAAGTTGATAAATGCAAATTCTAATGTAAGTATATTTCACATCAATGTTCAGTCATTAACGAATAAGACAGATCAGATAATACTTTTTTTAAATGAATACTCTTTCGACATAGTATGTGTAACTGAGCACTGGCTCGATATTAATTCACTTAAAACTGTAAATTTATTTCCTTATATATTAATATCATCCTTTTGCAGAGAACCTGGTAAACATGGCGGAGTGGCTATCTTTGTCAAAAATTGCTCTAATTTTAAATCTATCAATTTGGACGATTTCAATGTTGCTTCTAACATTGAAATGAGTGCTGTGGAAATAATCAGCCAAAATATTGTTCTGATTGCTGTTTATAGAACAGGTTTGGGAAGATTTGATATTTTCATGACAAAATTTGAAGATATGCTCAATAAATACAGGTGCCATAACAGAAAATTTATAATAGCTGGAGATTTCAATGTTGAATTTGCTGAAAGAATCTCGAATAAAAATGCAGTAGAGTTCATAAATTTGATAACTTCTTTTGGTCTTCAAATTAGCATAAATGAGCCAACGAGAATTACAAAAAACACCAGCAGTTGCATAGATAACTTTTTAACAAATGTGAGTGCAGACTTTAAAGTGGGTGTGACGGAACCGGGCCTATCTGATCACAAGGATCAATATTTTGTTTTGCTTAATAATACTGGTAACAATGAAAAACTTAAATCTACAACAGTAAGGTCTTTTACTCAAAAAAATATTTTATATTTTAAAACAGCTTTGAATTATACAAATTTTCATGATGTTTTTATTAACTGTACACTTTCAGTTGAGGAATATTCGAACTCCATGATCAATTGGTTGTCTAATTTAATAGATATATACTTTCCACTGCAAAAATGTCGAATTAAACCGAGATCTCCTCCAGTAAGCTGGTTTAATTCACAACTTGCTCACATGCGACAAGTAATATCTTACTTAAAAATCTGCTTTGATAGTACAAAAAACTATCACTATTTTAAGCTCTATAAATTGAAATTAAAAGAGTATAGAACCGAAATTGAGCGTAGTAAACGGAATGCTTACAATACATTTATTCAAAATTCAAATAATACAAGCAAAGATGCTTGGCGTTTAATAAATTTTGAACGTAATAAATTGGTTGAAGATAAATTACATTCAGATCTTACACCCGATGATTTCAATAAATACTTTACTAACGTGGCAGTTAATGTTATAGAAAAAATCTCAAATGATAATCTCGAAGCGCAAGATATTTTGATGAGTACTGACAATATCACAATCAATTTCTCTCTACAACCTACAGATGTTGTTGAGGTTCATAAAGCAATTGAGTCATTAAAAAATTCAAATTGTCTTGACATTTACAATATAAGCAATGATTTTTTGAAGAAGATTATTGAGTATATTGTTGAACCTTTAACGATATTCATAAATAAATGTTTTGAGGATGGTACATATCCTGCCAGTTTAAAAAAAACAAAGGTCATTCCAGTCTTCAAAAAAGGTGATCAGAATAAGGCTGAAAATTATAGACCCATTTCTATCATACCTACGCTTTCAAAAGTTGTTGAAATAATTATTAAAAATAGATTAATCTCATACTTTGAAATGAATAATTTAATAAGTGAGCAACAATATGGCTTCCGTACTGGACGTTCAACAACTCAAGCCGTTTATAATATCATACAAAATTTAATTGAAGGCCTAGAAAAGGGTCATCACATGGAAATCACACAGTGTGACCTTTCCAAGGCTTTTGACTGTGTGTCTCATGCTATATTACTCAAGAAATTGGAATATTACGGTATTACTGGCACACCTTTGAAATTATTCAATTCATATTTACAAAATAGAATTCAATGTGTAAGTACCAATGGCAAATTTTCAGACTTTAGAAATATAGACCATGGGGTTCCGCAAGGCTCAATTCTGGGTCCGTTACTCTTCTTGATATATATAAATGATTTTAGCGACTTTATTAAACCATGTAATTGTATACTTATTGCTGATGACACGACACTCATTAGAAGTGTTTCAAATTATGAGACACTTCTCATTGATAGTGCTTTGATTCTGCAAAGAGCTGAGGACTGGTTTGCTGCTAATTGTTTGTTACTGAATAAAGATAAAACGCAGCAATTATTAGTATCGAATAATACTACTAGTAATGCTGGAAAATTCATATCAGTTTTGGGCTTGCACATTGAATCATCTTTGAATGGTTTTACACACATACAGTATATTAGCAAAAAATTATCAAGCGTATTATTTTTACTCAGAAGATTGAGAAACCTTGTTGATTTAAACAACTTAAAAATAGCCTATTTTGCTTTGTTCAACTCAACTATATCCTACGGGATTATATTGTGGGGTAATTCAGTCCATGCCATTAAAATTTTTCGCTTGCAAAAAACAGCAATTAGAATAATAAGTGGCCTCAACGCTAGGGATCATTGTCAGAATGCTTTCGTCAAATTAGGGATTATGACTTTTCCTTCATTATATATTTTTCATTCTCTAATAGAAATTCATAAAACAAGAAGAAATTACTTGAGAAACAAAGATATACACTCATATAATACTAGATCTGCTGACTTATTGAGAAAACCTTGTTTCAGATTACAAAAATCGAAAAATAATACTCTTAATCCAGACTTATTCAACATCTTACCTGAAAGTATTAGTAATTTGAATTTAAGAAAATTTAAAGTAGTAATAAAAAAATTTCTTATTAGTAAATCCTTTTACGACATAAATGAATTTATAACTTATAAATTCAATGAAAATGAGTTTTGATGTGGAATATATTTACTATTCTTATATTTTTACTTTGTTCAATACTGACATGTTACAAACAATATTTTTTTTGTAAAGTAATGAAATATACAATATACAATATACAATATACAATATAGACTAAGGTCCATACAATCAGAATATGAAGAGATCAATCCAAATTACTTGATAGTTTCTAGAATATGCGCCTATTAATAATTCGAAGGGGTGTTTCATCCCTTGAATAATTTTTTTAAATTGATTTTACTCCAATTATCAAAGAGTAGATCCTTAGAGAGCTTGTATACGAAATTTGAACAGAATCAGAGAGAAAGTCCTTTTTTGCTTCAAAAAACACCAAGACTATAGCCTTGGTGTTTTGAAATGAATGATAAAAATATAAAAAAATGTGTTACGCATGTCATCCCCTCAATTCGACCCTCTAGAATCCAAATCTACAATCCAAAATTGAATAAATGCTCTAGTTCTTGCATAATTCGCATTATAAATGTCATTTTTAGGCAAATTCCATATCATATTTATTGCAATATTTGACCCTCTAATTGGGCGTTTTAAGGGATCAAAAGTATATTTTCGTATAGACTAAGGTCCATACAATCAGAATATGAAGAGATCAATCCAAATTACTTGATAGTTTCTAGAATATGCGCCTATTAATAATTCGAAGGGGTGTTTCATCCCTTGAATAATTTTTTTAAATTGATTTTACTCCAATTATCAAAGAGTAGATCCTTAGAGAGCTTGTATACGAAATTTGAACAGAATCAGAGAGAAAGTCCTTTTTTGCTTCAAAAAACACCAAGACTATAGCCTTGGTGTTTTGAAATGAATGATAAAAATATAAAAAAATGTGTTACGCATGTCATCCCCTCAATTCGACCCTCTAGAATCCAAATCTACAATCCAAAATTGAATAAATGCTCAAGTTCTTGCATAATTCGCATTTTAAATGTCATTTTTAGGCAAATTCCATATCATATTTATTGCAATATTTGACCCTCTAATTGGGCGTTTAAAGGGATGAAAAGTATATTTTCGTATAGACTAAGGTCCATACAATCAGAATATGAAGAGATCAATCCAAATTACTTGATAGTTTCTAGAATATGCGCCTATTAATATTTCGAAGGGGTGTTTCATCCCTTGAATAATTTTTTTGAATTGATTTTACTCCAATTATCGAAGGATAGATCCTTTGAGAGCTTGTATACGGAATTTGAACAGAATCAGAGAGAAAGTCCTTTTTTGCTTCAAAAAAACACCAAGACTATAGCCTTGGTGTTTTGAAATGAATGATAAAAATATAAAAAAATGTGTTACGCAAGTCATCCCCTCAATTCGACCCTCTAGATTCCAAATCTACAATCCAAAATTGAATAAATGCTCTAGTTCTTGTATAATTTGCATTTTAAATGTCATTTTTTAGGCAAATTCCATATCATATTTATTGCAATATTTGACCCTCTAATTGGGCGTTTTAAGGGATGAAAAGTATATTTTCGTATAGACTAAGGTCCATACAATCAGAATATGAAGAGATCAATCCAAATTACTTGATAGTTTCTAGAATATGCGCCTATTAATATTTCGAAGGGGTATTTCATCCCTTGAATAATTTTTTAAAATTGATTTTACTCCAATTATCAAAGGATAGATCCTTTGAGAGCTTGTATACGAAATTTGAACAGAATCAGAGATAAAGTCCTTTTTTGCTTCAAAAAACACCAAGACTATAGCCTTGGTGTTTTGAAATGAATGATAAAAATATAAAAAAATGTGTTACGCATGTCATCCCCTCAATTCGACCCTCTAGAATCCAAATCTACAATCCAAAATTGAATAAATGCTCTAGTTCTTGCATAATTCGCATTTTAAATGTCATTTTCAGGCAAATTCCATATCATATTTATTGCAATATTTGACCCTCTAATTGGGCGTTTTAAGGGATGAAAAGTATATTTTCGTATAGACTAAGGTCCATACAATCAGAATATGAAGAGATCAATCCAAATTACTTGATAGTTTCTAGAATATGCGCCTATTAATATTTCGAAGGGGTATTTCATCCCTTGAATAATTTTTTTAAATTGATTTTACTCCAATTATCAAAGGATAGATCCTTTGAGAGCTTGTATACGAAATTTGAACACAATCAGAGAGAAAGTCCTTTTTTGCTTCAAAAAACACCAAGACAGCCTTGGTGTTTTGAAATGAATGATAAAAATATAAAAAAATGTGTTACGCATGTCATCTCCTCAATTCGACCCTCTAGAATCCAAATCTACAATCCAAAATTGAATAAATGCTCTAGTTCTTGCATAATTCGCATTTTAAATGTCATTTTCAGGCAAATTCCATATCATATTTATTGCAATATTTGACCCTCTAATTGGGCGTTTTAAGGGATGAAAAGTATATTTTCGTATAGACTAAGGTCCATACAATCAGAATATTAAGAGATCAATCCAAGTTACTTGATAGTTTTTAGAATATGCGCCTATTAATATTTCGAAGGGGTGTTTCATCCCTTGAATAATCTTTTTTAATTGATTTTACTTCAATTATCATGGGATAGATCCTTTGAGAGCTTGTATACGAGATTTGAACAGAATCAGAGAGAAAGTCCTTTTTTGCTTCAAAAAACACCAAGACTATAGCCTTGGTGTTTTGAAATGAATGATAAAAATATAAAGAAATGTGTTACGCATGTCATCCCCTCAATTCGACCCTCAAGAATCCAAATCTTCAATCCAAAATTGAATAAATGCTCTAGTTCTTGCATAATTTGCATTTTAAATGTCATTTTCAGGCAAATTCCATATCATATTTATTGCAATATTTGACCCTCTAATTGGGCGTTTTAAGGGATAAAAAGTATATTTTCGTATAGACTAAGGTCCATACAATCAGAATATGAAGAGATCAATCGAAATTACTTGATAGTTTCTAGAATATGCGCCTATTAATATTTCGAAGGGGTATTTCATCCCTTGAATAATTTTTTTAAATTGATTTCACTCCAATTATCAAAAGATAGATCCTTTGAGAGCTTGTATACAAAATTTGAACACAATCAGAGAGGAAGTCCTTTTTTGCTTCAAAAAACACCAAGACTATAGCCTTGGTGTTTTGAAATAAATGATAAAAATATAAAAAAATGTGTTACGCATGTCATCCCCTCAATTCGACCCTCTAGAATCCAAATCTACAATCCAAAATTGAATAAATGCTCTAGTTCTTGCATAATTCGCATTATAAATGTCATTTTTAGGCAAATTCCATATCATATTTATTGCAATATTTGACCCTCTAATTGGGCGTTTTAAGGGATCAAAAGTATATTTTCGTATAGACTAAGGTCCATACAATCAGAATATGAAGAGATCAATCCAAATTACTTGATAGTTTCTAGAATATGCGCCTATTAATATTTCGAAGGGGTGTTTCATCCCTTGAATAATTTTTTTAAATTGATTTTACTCCATTTATCAAAGTATAGATGCTTTGAGAGCTTGTATACAAGATTTGAACAGAATCAGAGAGAAAGTCCTTTTTTGCTTCAAAAAACACCAAGACTATAGCCTTGGTGTTTTGAAATGAATGATAAAAATATAAAAAAATGTGTTACGCATGTCATCCCCTCAATTCGACCCTCTAGAATCCAAATGTACAATCCAAAATTAAATAAATGCTCTAGTTCTTGCATAATTCGCATTTTAAATGTCATTTTTAGGCAAATTCCATATCATATTTTTTGCAATATTTGACCCTCTAATTGGACGTTTTAAGGGATGAAAAGTATATTTTCGTATAGACTAAGGTCCATACAATCAGAATATGAAGAGATCAATCCAAATTACTTGATAGTTTCTAGAATATGCGCCTTTTAATATTTCAAAGGGGTGTTTCATCCCTTGAATAATTTTTTTAAATTGATTTTACTCCAATTATCAAAGGATAGATCCTTTGAGAGCTTGTATACTGAATTTGAACAGAATCAGGGAGAAAGTCCTTCTTTGCTTCGAAAAACACCAAGACTATAGCCTTCGTGATTTGAAATGAATGATAAAAATATAAAAAAATGTGTTACGCATGTCATCCCCTCAATTCGACCCTCTAGAATCCAAATCTACAATCCAAAATTAAATAAATGCTCTAGTTCTTGTATAATTTGCATTTTAAATGTCATTTTCAGGCAAATTCCATATCATATTTATTGCAATATTTGACCCTCTAATTGGGCGTTTTAAGGGATAAAAAGTATATTTTCGTATAGACTAAGGTCCATACAATCAGAATATGAAGAGATCAATCCAAATTGCTTGATAGTTTCTAGAATATGCGCCTATTAATATTTCAAAGGGGTGTTTCATCCCTTGAATAATTTTTTTAAATTGATTTTACTCCAATTATCAAAGGATAGATCCTTTGAGAGCTTGTATACAAAATTTGAACAGAATCAGAGAGAAAGTCCTTTTTTGCTTCAGAAAACACCAAGACTAGGTATAGCCTTGGTGTTTTGAAATGAATGATAAAAATATAAAAAAATGTGTTACGCATGTCATCCCCTCAATTCGACCCTCTAGAATCCAAATCTACAATCCAAAATTGAATAAATGCTCTAGTTCTTGCATAATTCGCATTTTAAATGTCATTTTCAGGCAAATTCCATATCATATTTATTGCAATATTTGACCCTCTAATTGGGCGTTTTAAGGGATAAAAAGTATATTTTCGTATAGACTAAGGTCCATACAATCAGAATATGAAGAGATCAATCCAAATTACTTGATAGTTTCTAGAATATGCGCCTATTAATATTTCGAAGGGGTGTTTCATCCCTTGAATAATTTTTTCAAATTGATTTTACTCCAATTATCAAAGGATAGATCCTTTGAGAGCTAGTATACGGAATTTGAACAGAATCAGAGAGAAAGTCCTTTTTTGCTTCAAAAAACACCAAGACTATAGCCTTGGTGTTTTGAAATGAATGATAAAAATATAAAAAAATGTGTTACGCAAGTCATCCCCTCAATTCGACCCTCTAGATTCCAAATCTACAATCCAAAATTGAATAAATGCTCTAGTTCTTGTATAATTTGCATTTTAAATGTCATTTTTAGGCAAATTCCATATCATATTTATTGCAATATTTGACCCTCTAATTGGGCGTTTTAAGGGATGAAAAGTATATTTTCGTATAGACTAAGGTCCATACAATCAGAATATGAAGAGATCAATCCAAATTACTTGATAGTTTCTAGAATATGCGCCTATTAATATTTCGAAGGGGTATTTCATCCCTTGAATAATTTTTTAAAATTGATTTTACTCCAATTATCAAAGGATAGATCCTTTGAGAGCTTGTATACGAAATTTGAACAGAATCAGAGAGAAAGTCCTTTTTTGCTTCAAAAAACACTAAGACTATAGCCTTGGTGTTTTGAAATGAATGATAAAAATATAAAAAAATGTGTTACGCATGTCATCCCCTCAATTCGACCCTCTAGAATCCAAATCTACAATCCAAAATTGAATAAATGCTCTAGTTCTTGCATAATTCGCATTTTAAATGTCATTTTCAGGCAAATTCCATATCATATTTATTGCAATATTTGACCCTCTAATTGGGCGTTTTAAGGGATGAAAAGTATATTTTCGTATAGACTAAGGTCCATACAATCAGAATATGAAGAGATCAATCGAAATTACTTGATAGTTTCTAGAATATGCGCCTATTAATATTTCGAAGGGGTATTTCATCCCTTGAATAATTTTTTTAAATTGATTTCACTCCAATTATCAAAGGATAGATCCTTTGAGAGCTTGTATACAAAATTTGAACACAATCAGAGAGAAAGTCCTTTTTTGCTTCAAAAAACACCAAGACTATAGCCTTGGTGGTTTGAAATGAATGATAAAAATATAAAAAAATGTGTTACGCATGTCATCCCCTCAATTCGACCCTCTAGAATCCAAATCTACAATCCAAAATTGAATAAATGCTCTAGTTCTTGCATAATTCGCATTTTAAATGTCATTTTTAGGCAAATTCCATATCATATTTATTGCAATATTTGACCCTCTAATTGGGCGTTTTAAGGGATGAGAAGTATATTTTCGTATAGACTAAGATCCATACAATCAGAATATGAAGAGATCAATCCAAATTACTTGATAGTTTCTAGAATATGCGCCTATTAATATTTCGAAGGGGTGTTTCATCCCTTCGAATAATTTTTTCAAATTGATTTTACTCCAATTATCAAAGGATAGATCCTTTGAGAGCTTGTATACGGAATTTGAACAGAATCAGAGAGAAAGTCCTTTTTTGCTTCAAAAAACACCAAGACTATAGCCTTGGTGTTTTGAAATGAATGATAAAAATATAAAAAAATGTGTTACGCAAGTCATCCCCTCAATTCGACCCTCTAGATTCCAAATCTACAATCCAAAATTGAATAAATGCTCTAGTTCTTGTATAATTTGCATTTTAAATGTCATTTTTAGGCAAATTCCATATCATATTTATTGCAATATTTGACCCTCTAATTGGGCGTTTTAAGGGATGAAAAGTATATTTTCGTATAGACTAAGGTCCATACAATCAGAATATGAAGAGATCAATCCAAATTACTTGATAGTTTCTAGAATATGCGCCTATTAATATTTCGAAGGGGTATTTCATCCCTTGAATAATTTTTTTAAATTGATTTTACTCCAATTATCAAAGGATAGATCCTTTGAGAGCTTGTATACGAAATTTGAACAGAATCAGAGAGAAAGTCCTTTTTTGCTTCAAAAAACACCAAGACTATAGCCTTGGTGTTTTGAAATGAATGATAAAAATATAAAAAAATGTGTTACGCATGTCATCCCCTCAATTCGACCCTCTAGAATCCAAATCTACAATCCAAAATTGAATAAATGCTCTAGTTCTTGCATAATTCGCATTTTAAATGTCATTTTCAGGCAAATTCCATATCATATTTATTGCAATATTTGACCCTCTAATTGGGCGTTTTAAGGGATGAAAAGTATATTTTCGTATAGACTAAGGTCCATACAATCAGAATATGAAGAGATCAATCCAAATTACTTGATAGTTTCTAGAATATGCGCCTATTAATATTTCGAAGGGGTATTTCATCCCTTGAATAATTTTTTTAAATTGATTTTACTCCAATTATCAAAGGATAGATCCTTTGAGAGCTTGTATACGAAATTTGAACACAATCAGAGAGAAAGTCCTTTTTTGCTTCAAAAAACACCAAGACAGCCTTGGTGTTTTGAAATGAATGATAAAAATATAAAAAAATGTGTTACGCATGTCATCTCCTCAATTCGACCCTCTAGAATCCAAATCTACAATCCAAAATTGAATAAATGCTCTAGTTCTTGCATAATTCGCATTTTAAATGTCATTTTCAGGCAAATTCCATATCATATTTATTGCAATATTTGACCCTCTAATTGGGCGTTTTAAGGGATGAAAAGTATATTTTCGTATAGACTAAGGTCCATACAATCAGAATATGAAGAGATCAATCCAAGTTACTTGATAGTTTCTAGAATATGCGCCTATTAATATTTCGAAGGGGTGTTTCATCCCTTGAATAATCTTTTTTAATTGATTTTACTTCAATTATCATAGGATAGATCCTTTGAGAGCTTGTATACGAGATTTGAACAGAATCAGAGAGAAAGTCCTTTTTTGCTTCAAAAAACACCAAGACTTATAGCCTTGGTGTTTTGAAATGAATGGTAAAAATATAAAAAAATGTGTTACGCATGTCATCCCCTCAATTCGACCCTCAAGAATCCAAATCTACAATCCAAAATTGAATAAATGCTCTAGTTCTTGCATAATTCGCATTTTAAATGTCATTTTTAGGCAAATTCCATATCATATTTATTGCAATATTTGACCCTCTAATTGGGCGTTTTAAGGGATGAAAAGTATATTTTCGTATAGACTAAGGTCCATACAATCAGAATATGAAGAGATCAATCCAAATTACTTGATAGTTTCTAGAATATGCGCCTATTAATATTTCGAAGGGGTGTTTCATCCCTTGAATAATTTTTTTAAATTGATTTTACTCCAATTATCAAAGGATAGATCCTTTGAGAGCTTGTATACGAAATTTGAACACAATCAGAGAGAAAGTCCTTTTTTGCTTCAAAAAACACCAAGACTATAGCCTTGGTGTTTTGAAATGAATGATAAAAATATAAAAAAAGGTGTTACGCATGTCATCCCCTCAATTCGATCCTCTAGAATCCAAATCTACAATCCAAAATTGAATAAATGCTCTAGTTCTTGCATAATTCGCATTTTAAATGTAATTTTTAGGCAAATTCCATATCATATTTATTGCAATATTTGACCCTCTAATTGGGCGTTTTAAGGGATGAAAAGTATATTTTCGTATAGACTAAGGTCCATACAATCAGAATATGAAGAGATCAATCCAAATTACTTGATAGTTTCTGGAATATGCGCCTATTAATATTTCGAAGGGGTGTTTCATCCCTTGAATAATTTTTTTAAATTGATTTTACTCCAATTATCAAAGGATAGATCCTTTGAGAGCTTGTATACGAAATTTGAACACAATCAGAGAGAAAGTCCTTTTTTGCTTCAAAAAACACCAAGACTATAGCCTTGGTGTTTTGAAATGAATGATAAAAATATAAAAAAAGGTGTTACGCATGTCATCCCCTCAATTCGACCCTCTAGAATCCAAATCTACAATCCAAAATTGAATAAATGCTCTAGTTCTTGCATAATTTGCATTTTAAATGTCATTTTCAGGCAAATTCCATATCATATTTATTGCAATATTTGACCCTCTAATTGGGCGTTTTAAGGGATGAAAAGTATATTTTCGTATAGACTAAGGTTCATACAATCAGAATATGAAGAGATCAATCCAAATTACTTGATAGTTTCTAGAATATGCGCCTATTAATATTTCGAAGGGGTTTTCATCCCTTGAATAATCTTTTTTAATTGATTTTACTTTAATTATCAAAGGATAGATCCTTTGAGAGCTTGTATACGAAATTTGAACAGAATCAAAGAGAAAGTCCTTTTTTGCTTCAAAAAACACCAAGACTATAGCCTTGGTGTTTTAAAATGAACGATAAAAATATAAAATAATGTGTTACGCATGTCATCCCCTCAATTCGACCCTCTAGATTCCAAATCTACAATCCAAAATTGAATAAATGCTCTAGTTCTTGTATAATTTGCATTTTAAATGTCATTTTTAGGCAAATTCCATATCATATTTATTGCAATATTTGACCCTCTAATTGGGCGTTTTAAGGGATGAAAAGTATATTTTCGTATAGACTAAGGTCCATACAATCAGAATATGAAGAGATCAATCCAAATTACTTGATAGTTTCTAGAATATGCGCCTATTAATATTTCGAAGGGGTGTTTCATCCCTTGAATAATCTTTTTTAATTGATTTTACTTCAATTATCAAAGTATAGATCCTTTGAGAGCTTGTATACGAGATTTGAACAGAATCAGAGAGAAAGTCCTTTTTTGCTTCAAAAAACACCAAGACTAGAGCCTTGGTGTTTTGAAATGAATGATAAAAATATAAAAAAATGTGTTACGCATGTCATCCCCTCAATTCGACCCTCTAGAATCCAAATCTACAATCCAAAATTGAATAAATGCTCTTGTTCTTGCATAATTCGCATTTTAAATGTCATTTTTAGGCAAATTCCATATCATATTTATTGCAATATTTGACCCTCTAATTGGGCGTTTTAAGGGATGAAAAGTATATTTTCGTATGGACTAAGGTCCATACAATCAGAATATGAAGAGATCAATCCAAATTACTTGATAGTTTCTAGAATATGCGCCTATTAATAATTCGAAGGGGTGTTTCATCCCTTGAATAATTTTTTTAAATTGATTTCACTCCAATTATCAAAGGATAGATCCTTTGAGAGCTTGTATACTAAATTTGAACAGAATCAGGGAGAAAGTCCTTTTTTGCTTCGAAAAACACCAAGACTATAGCCTTCGTGATTTGAAATGAATGATAAAAATATAAAAAAATGTGTTACGCATGTCATCCCCTCAATTCGACCCTCTAGAATCCAAATCTACAATCCAAAATTGAATAAATGCTCTAGTTCTTGCATAATTCGCATTTTAAATGTCATTTTTAGGCAAATTCCATATCATATTTATTGCAATATTTGACCCTCTAATTGGGCGTTTTAAGGGATGAAAAGTATATTTTCGTATAGACTAAGGTCCATACAATCAGAATATGAAGAGATCAATCCAAGTTACTTGATAGTTTCTAGAATATGCGCCTATTAATATTTCGAAGGGGTGTTTCATCCCTTGAATAATCTTTTTTAATTGATTTTACTTCAATTATCATAGGATAGATCCTTTGAGAGCTTGTATACGAGATTTGAACAGAATCAGAGAGAAAGTCCTTTTTTGCTTCAAAAAACACCAAGACTTATAGCCTTGGTGTTTTGAAATGAATGGTAAAAATATAAAAAAATGTGTTACGCATGTCATCCCCTCAATTCGACCCTCAAGAATCCAAATCTACAATCCAAAATTGAATAAATGCTCTTGTTCTTGCATAATTCGCATTTTAAATGTCATTTTTAGGCAAATTCCATATCATATTTATTGCAATATTTGACCCTCTAATTGGGCGTTTTAAGGGATGAAAAGTATATTTTCGTATGGACTAAGGTCCATACAATCAGAATATGAAGAGATCAATCCAAATTACTTGATAGTTTCTAGAATATGCGTCTATTAATATTTCGAAGGGGTGTTTCATCCCTTGAATAATTTTTTTAAATTAATTTTACTCCAATTATCAAAGGATAGATCCTCTTAGAGCTTGTATACGAAATTTGAACAGAATCAGACAGGAAGTCCTTTTTTGCTTCAAAAAACACGAAGACTAGGTATAGCCTTGGTGTTTTGAAATGAATGATAAAAATATAAAAAAATGTGTTACGCATGTCATCCCCTCAATTCGACCCTCTAGAATCCAAATCTACAATCTAAAATTGAATAAATGCTCTAGTTCTTGCATAATTCGCATTTTAAATGTCATTTTTAGGCAAATTCCATATCATATTTATTGCAATATTTGACCCTCTAATTGGGCGTTTTAAGGGATGAAAAGTATATTTTCGTATAGACTAAGGTCCATACAATCAGAATATGAAGAGATCAATCCAAATTACTTGATAGTTTCTAGAATATGCGCCTATTAATATTTCGAAGGGGTGTTTCATCCCTTGAATAATTTTTTTTAATTGATTTTACTCCAATTATCAAGGGATAGATCCTTTGAGCGCTTGTATACGAGATTTGAACATAATCAGAGAGAAAGTCCTTTTTTGCTTCAAAAAACACCAAGACTATAGCCTTGGTGTTTTGAAATGAATGATAAAAATATAAAAAAATGTGTTACGCATGTCATCCCCTCAATTCGACCCTCTAGAATCCAAATCTACAATCCAAAATTGAATAAATGCTCTAGTTCTTGCATAATTCGCATTTTAACTGTCATTTTTAGGCAAATTCCATATCATATTTATTGCAATATTTGACCCTCTAATTGGACGTTTTAAGGGATGAAAAGTATATTTTCGTATAGACTAAGGTCCATACAATCAGAATATGAAGAGATCAATCCAAATTACTCGATAGTTTCTAGAATATGCGCCTATTAATATTTCGAAGGGGTGTTTCATCCCTTGAATAATTTTTTTAAATTGATTTTACTCCAATTATCAAAGGATAGATCCTTTGAGAGCTTGTAAACGAAATTTGAACAGAATCAGAGAGAAAGTCCTTTTTTGCTTCAAAAAACACCAAGACTATAGCCTTGGTGTTTTGAAATGAATGATAAAAATATAAAAAAATGTGTTACGTATGTCATCCCCTCAATTCAACCCTTTAGAATCCAAATCTACAATCTAAAATTGAATAAATGCTCTAGTTCTTGCATAATTCGCATTTTAAATGTCATTTTTAGGCAAATTCCATATCATATTTATTGCAATATTTGACCCTCTAATTGGGCGTTTTAAGGGATGAAAAGTATATTTTCGTATATACTAAGGTTCATACAATCAGAATATGAAGAGATCAATCCAAATTACTTGATAGTTTCTAGAATATGCGCCTATTAATATTTCGAAGGGGTGTTTCATCCCTTGAATAATTCTTTTAGATTGATTTTACTCCAATTATCAAAGGATAGATCCTTAGAGAGCTTGTATACGAAATTTGAACAGAATCAGACAAGAAGTCCTTTTTTGCTTCAAAAAAACACGAAGACTAGGTATAGCCTTGGTGTTTTGAAATGAATGATAAAAATATAAAAAAATGTGTTACGCATGTCATCCCCTCAATTCGACCTTCTAGAATCCAAATCTACAATCCAAAATTGAATATATGCTCTAGTTCTTGCATAATTCGCATTTTAAATGTCATTTTTAGGCAAATTCCATATCATATTTATTGCAATATTCGACCCTCCAATTGGGCGTTTTAAGAGATGAAAAGTATATTTTCGTATAGACTAAGGTCCATACAATCAGAATATGGAGAGATCAATCGAAATTACTTGATAGTTTCTAGAATATGCGCCTATTAATATTTCGAAGGGGTATTTCATCCCTTGAATAATTTTTTTAAATTGATTTCACTCCAATTATCAAAGGATAGATCCTTTGAGAGCTTGTATACAAAATTTGAACACAATCAGAGAGAAAGTCCTTTTTTGCTTCAAAAAACACCAAGACTATAGCCTTGGTGTTTTGAAATGAATGATAAAAATATAAAAAAATGTGTTACGCATGTCATCCCCTCAATTCGACCCTCTAGAATCCAAATCTACAATCCAAAATTGAATAAATGCTCTAGTTCTTGCATAATTCGCATTTTAAATGTCATTTTTAGGCAAATTCCATATCATATTTATTGCAATATTTGACCCTCTAATTGGGCGTTTTAAGGGATGAAAAGTATATTTTCATATAGACTAAGGTCCATACAATCAGAATATGAAGAGATCAATCCAAATTACTTGATAGTTTCTAGAATATGCGCCTATTAATATTTCGAAGGGGTGTTTCATCCCTTGAATAATTTTTTTAAATTGATTTTACTCCAATTATCAAAGGATAGATCCTTTGAGAGCTTGAATACGAAATTTGAACAGAATCAGAGGGAAAGTCCTTTTTTGCTTCAAAAAACACCAAGACTATAGCCTTGGTGTTTTGAAATAAATGATAAAAATATAAAAAAATGTGTTACGCATGTCATCCCCTCAATTCGACCCTCTAGAATCCAAATCTACAATCCAAAATTAAATAAATGCTCTAGTTCTTGTATAATTTGCATTTTAAATGTCATTTTCAGGCAAATTCCATATCATATTTATTGCAATATTTGACCCTCTAATTGGGCGTTTTGAGGGATAAAAAGTATATTTTCGTATAGACTAAGGTCTATACAATCAGAATATGAAGAGATCAATCCAAATTACTTGATAGTTTCTAGAATATGCGCCTATTAATATTTCGAAGGGGTGTTTCATCCCTTCGAATAATTTTTTCAAATTGATTTTACTCCAATTATCAAAGGATAGATCCTTTGAGAGCTTGTATACGGAATTTGAACAGAATCAGAGAGAAAGTCCTTTTTTGCTTCAAAAAACACCAAGACTATAGCCTTGGTGTTTTGAAATGAATGATAAAAATATAAAAAAATGTGTTACGCAAGTCATCCCCTCAATTCGACCCTCTAGATTCCAAATCTACAATCCAAAATTGAATAAATGCTCTAGTTCTTGCATAATTCGCATTTTAATTGTCATTTTTAGGCAAATTCCATATCATATTTATTGCAATATTTGACCCTCTAATTGGGCGTTTTAAGGGATGAAAAGTATATTTTCGTATAGACTAAGGTCCATACAATCAGAATAAGAAGAGATCAATCCAAATTACTTGATAGTTTCTAGAATATGCGCCTATTAATATTTCGAAGGGGTATTTCATCCCTTGAATAATTTTTTTAAATTGATTTTACTCCAATTATCAAAGGATAGATCCTTTGAGAGCTTGTATACGAAATTTGAACAGAATCAGAGAGAAAGTCCTTTTTTGCTTCAAAAAACACCAAGACTATAGCCTTGGTGTTTTGAAATGAATGATAAAAATATAAAAAAATGTGTTACGCATGTCATCCCCTCAATTCGACCCTCTAGAATCCAATCTACAATCCAAAATTGAATAAATGCTCTAGTTCTTGCATAATTCGCATTTTAAATGTCATTTTCAGGCAAATTCCATATCATATTTATTGCAATATTTGACCCTCTAATTGGGCGTTTTAAGGGATGAAAAGTATATTTTCGTATAGACTAAGGTCCATACAATCAGAATATGAAGAGATCAATCCAAATTACTTGATAGTTTCTAGAATATGCGCCTATTAATATTTCGAAGGGGTATTTCATCCCTTGAATAATTTTTTTAAATTGATTTTACTCCAATTATCAAAGGATAGATCCTTTGAGAGCTTGTATACGAAATTTGAACACAATCAGAGAGAAAGTCCTTTTTTGCTTCAAAAAACACCAAGACAGCCTTGGTGTTTTGAAATGAATGATAAAAATATAAAAAAATGTGTTACGCATGTCATCTCCTCAATTCGACCCTCTAGAATCCAAATCTACAATCCAAAATTGAATAAATGCTCTAGTTCTTGCATAATTCGCATTTTAAATGTCATTTTCAGGCAAATTCCATATCATATTTATTGCAATATTTGACCCTCTAATTGGGCGTTTTAAGGGATGAAAAGTATATTTTCGTATAGACTAAGGTCCATACAATCAGAATATGAAGAGATCAATCCAAGTTACTAGATAGTTTCTAGAATATGCGCTTATTAATATTTCGAAGGGGTGTTTCATCCCTTGAATAATCTTTTTTAATTGATTTTACTTCAATTATCATGGGATAGATCCTTTGAGAGCTTGTATACGAGATTTGAACAGAATCAGAGAGAAAGTCCTTTTTTGCTTCAAAAAACACCAAGACTTATAGCCTTGGTGTTTTGAAATGAATGGTAAAAATATAAAAAAATGTGTTACGCATGTCATCCCCTCAATTCGACCCTCAAGAATCCAAATCTACAATCCAAAATTGAATAAATGCTCTAGTTCTTGCATAATTCGCATTTTAAATGTCATTTTTAGGCAAATTCCATATCATATTTATTGCAATATTTGACCCTCTAATTGGGCGTTTTAAGGGATGAAAAGTATATTTTCGTATAGACTAAGGTCCATACAATCAGAATATGAAGAGATCAATCCAAATTACTTGATAGTTTCTAGAATATGCGCCTATTAATATTTCGAAGGGGTGTTTCATCCCTTGAATAATTTTTTTAAATTGATTTTACTCCAATTATCAAAGGATAGATCCTTTGAGAGCTTGTGTACGAAATTTGAACAGAATCAGAGAGAAAGTCCTTTTTTTCTTCAAAAAACACCAAGACTATAGCCTTGGTGTTTTGAAATGAATGATAAAAATATAAAAGAATGTGTTACGTATGTCATCCCCTCAATTCGACCCTCTAGAATCCAAATCTACAATCCAAAATTGAATAAATGCTCTAGTTCTTGCATAATTCGCATTTTAAATGTCATTTTCGGGCAAATTCCATATCATATTTATTGCAATATTTGACCCTCTAATTGGGCGTTTTAAGGGATGAAAAGTATATTTTCGTATAGACTAAGGTCCATACAATCAGAATATGAAGAGATCAATCCAAATTACTTGATAGTTTCTAGAATATGCGCCTATTAATATATCGAAGGGGTGTTTCATCCCTTGAATAATCTTTTTTAATTGATTTTACTTCAATTATCAAAGGATAGATCCTTTGAGAGCTTGTATACGGAATTTGAACAGAATCAGAGAGAAAGTCCTTCTTTGCTTCAAAAAACACCAAGCCTTGATGTTTTGAAATGAATAATAAAAATATAAAAAAATGTGTTACGCATGTCATCCCCTCAATTCGACCCTCTAGAATCCAAATCTACAATCCAAAATTGAATAAATGCTCTAGTTCTTGCATAATTCGCATTTTAATTGTCATTTTTAGGCAAATTCCATATCATATTTATTGCAATATTTGACCCTCTAATTGGGCGTTTTGAGGGATGAAAAGTATATTTTCGTATAGACTAAGGTCCATACAATCAGAATATGAAGAGATCAATCCAAATTACTTGATAGTTTCTAGAATATGCGCCTATTAATATTTCGAAGAGGTGTTTCATCCCTTGAATAATTTTTTTAAATTGATTTTACTCCAATTATCAAAGGATAGATCCTTTGAGAGCTTGTATACGAAATTTGAACACAATCAGAGAGAAAGTCCTTCTTTGCTTCAAAAAACACCAAGACTATAGCCTTGGTGTTTTGAAATGAATGATAAAAATATAAAAAAAGGTGTTACGCATGTCATCCCCTCAATTCGATCCTCTAGAATCCAAATCTACAATCCAAAATTGAATAAATGCTCTAGTTCTTGCATAATTCGCATTTTAAATGTAATTTTTAGGCAAATTCCATATCATATTTATTGCAATATTTGACCCTCTAATTGGGCGTTTTAAGGGATGAAAAGTATATTTTCGTATAGACTAAGGTCCATACAATCAGAATATGAAGAGATCAATCCAAATTACTTGATAGTTTCTAGAATATGCGCCTATTAATATTTCGAAGGGGTGTTTCATGCCTTGAATAATTTTTTTAAATTGATTTTACTCCAATTATCAAAGGATAGATCCTTTGAGAGCTTGTATACGAAATTTGAACACAATCAGAGAGAAAGTCCTTTTTTGCTTCAAAAAACACCAAGACTATAGCCTTGGTGTTTTGAAATGAATGATAAAAATATAAAAAAAGGTGTTACGCATGTCATCCCCTCAATTCGATCCTCTAGAATCCAAATCTACAATCCAAAATTGAATAAATGCTCTAGTTCTTGCATAATTCGCATTTTAGATGTCATTTTTAGGCAAATTCCATATCATATTTATTGCAATATTTGACCCTTTAATTGGGCGTTTTAAGGGATCAAAAGTATATTTTCGTATAGACTAAGGTCCATACAATCAGAATATGAAGAGATCAATCCAAATTACTTGATAGTTTCTAGAATATGCGCCTATTAATATTTCGAAGGGGTGTTTCATCCCTTGAATAATTTTTTTAAATTGACTTTACTCCAAATATCAAAGGATAGATCCTTTGAGAACTTTTATACGAGATTTGAACAGAATCAGAGAGAAAGTCCTTTTTTGCTTCAAAAAACACCAAGACTATAGCCTTGGTGTTTTGAAATGAATGATAAAAATATAAAAAAAGGTGTTACGCATGTCATCCCCTCAATTCGACCCTCTAGAATCCAAATCTACAATCCAAAATTGAATAAATGCTCTAGTTCTTGCATAATTTGCATTTTAAATGTCATTTTCAGGCAAATTCCATATCATATTTATTGCAATATTTGACCCTCTAATTGGGCGTTTTAAGGGATGAAAAGTATATTTTCGTATAGACTAAGGTTCATACAATCAGAATATGAAGAGATCAATCCAAATTACTTGATAGTTTCTAGAATATGCGCCTATTAATATTTCGAAGGGGTTTTCATCCCTTGAATAATCTTTTTTAATTGATTTTACTTCAATTATCAAAGGATAGATCCTTTGAGAGCTTGTATACGAAATTTGAACAGAATCAAAGAGAAAGTCCTTTTTTGCTTCAAAAAACACCAAGACTATAGCCTTGGTGTTTTAAAATGAACGATAAAAATATAAAATAATGTGTTACGCATGTCATCCCCTCAATTCGACCCTCTAGATTCCAAATCTACAATCCAAAATTGAATAAATGCTCTAGTTCTTGTATAATTTGCATTTTAAATGTCATTTTTAGGCAAATTCCATATCATATTTATTGCAATATTTGACCCTCTAATTGGGCGTTTTAAGGGATGAAAAGTATATTTTCGTATAGACTAAGGTCCATACAATCAGAATATGAAGAGATCAATCCAAATTACTTGATAGTTTCTAGAATATGCGCCTATTAATATTTCGAAGGGGTGTTTCATCCCTTGAATAATTTTTTAAAATTGATTTCACTCCAATTATCAAAGGATAGATCCTTTGAGAGCTTGTATACGAGATTTGAACAGAATCAGAGAGAAAGTCCTTTTTTGCTTCAAAAAACACCAAGACTAGAGCCTTGGTGTTTTGAAATGAATGATAAAAATATAAAAAAAAATGTGTTACGCATGTCATCCCCTCAATTCGACCCTCTAGAATCCAAATCTACAATCCAAAATTGAATAGATGCTCTTGTTCTTGCATAATTCGCATTTTAAATGTCATTTTTAGGCAATTCCATATCATATTTATTGCAATATTTGACCCTCTAATTGGGCGTTTTAAGGGATGAAAAGTATATTTTCGTATAGACTAAGGTCCATACAATCAGAATATGAAGAGATCAATCCAAATTACTTGATAGTTTCTAGAATATGCGCCTATTAATATTTCGAAGGGGTGTTTCATCCCTTGAATAATTTTTTTAAATTGATTTTACTCCAATTATCAAAGGATAGATCCTTTGAGAGCTTGTATACGAGATTTGAACAGAATCAGAGAGAAAGTCCTTTTTTGCTTCAAAAAACACCAAGACTATAGCCTTGGTGTTTTGAAATGAATGATAAAGATATAAAAAAATGTGTTACGCATGTCATCCCCTCAATTCGACCCTCTAGAATCCAAATCTACAATCTAAAATTGAATAAATGCTCTAGTTCTTGCATAATTCGCATTTTAAATGTCATTTTTAGGCAAATTCCATATCATATTTATTGCAATATTTGACCCTCTAATTGGGCGTTCTAAGGGATGAAAAGTATATTTTCGTATAGACTAAGGTTCATACAATCAGAATATGAAGAGATCAATCCAAATTACTTGATAGTTTCTAGAATATGCGCCTATTAATATTTCGAAGGGGTGTTTCATCCCTTGAATAATTCTTTTAGATTGATTTTACTCCAATTATCAAAGGATAGATCCTTAGAGAGCTTGTATACGAAATTTGAACAGAATCAGACAGGAAGTCCTTTTTTGCTTCAAAAAACACGAAGACTAGGTATAGCCTTGGTGTTTTGAAATGAATGATAAAAATATAAAAAAATGTGTTACGCATGTCATCCCCTCAATTCGACCCTCTAAAATCCAAATCTACAATCCAAAATTGAATAAATGCTCTAGTTCTTGCATAATTCGCATTTTAAATGTCATTTTTAGGCAAATTCCATATCATATTTATTGAAATATTTGACCCTCTAATTGGGCGTTTTAAGGGATGAAAAGTATATTTTCGTATAGACTAAGGTCCATACAATCAGAATATGAAGAGATCAATCCAAATTACTTGATAGTTTCTAGGATATGCGCCTATTAATATTTCGAAGGGGTGTTTCATCCCTTGAATAATTTTTTTTAATTGATTTTACTCCAATTAACAAAGGATAGATCCTTTGAGAGCTTGTATACGAAATTTGAACAGAATCAGAGAGAAAGTCCTTTTTTGCTTCAAAAAACACCAAGACTATAGCCTTGGTGTTTTGAAATGAATGATAAAAATATAAAAAAATGTGTTACGCATGTCATCCCCTCAATTCGACCCTCTAGAATCCAAATCTACAATCCAAAATTGAATAAATGCTCTAGTTCTTGCATAATTCGCATTTTAAATGTCATTTTCAGGCAAATTCCATATCATATTTATTGCAATATTTGACCCTCTAATTGGGCGTTTTAAGGAATGAAAAGTATATTTTCGTATAGACTAAGGTCCATACAATCAGAATATGAAGAGATCAATCCAAATTACTTGATAGTTTCTAGAATATGCGCCTATTAATATTTCGAAGGGGTGTTTCATCCCTTGAATAATTTTTTTAAATTGATTTCACTCCAATTATCAAAGGATAGATCCTTTGAGAGCTTGTATACGAGATTTGAACAGAATCAGAGAGAAACTCCTTTTTTGCTTCAAAAAACACCAAGACTATAGCCTTGGTGTTTTGAAATGAATGATAAAAATATAAAAAAATGTGTTACGCATGTCATCCCCTCAATTCGACCCTCTAGAATCCAAATCTACAATCTAAAATTGAATGAATGCTCTAGTTCTTGCATAATTCGCATTTTAAATGTCATTTTTAGGCAAATTCCATATCATATTTATTGCAATATTTGACCCTCTAATTGGGCGTTTTAAGGGATGAAAAGTATATTTTCGTATAGACTAAGGTCCATACAATCAGAATATGAAGAGATCAATCCAAATTACTTGATAGTTTCTAGAATATGCGCCTATTAATATTTAGAAGGGGTGTTCCATCCCTTGAATAATTTTTTTAAATTGATTTTACTCCAATTATCAAAGGATAGATCTTTTGAGAGCTTGTATACGAAATTTGAACAGAATCAGAGAGAAAGACCTTTTTTGCTTCAAAAAACACCAAGACTATAGCCTTGGTGTTTTGAAATGAATGATAAAAATATAAAAAAATGTGTAACGCATGTCATCCCCTCAATTCGACCCTCTAGAATCCAAATCTACAATCCAAAATTGAATAAATGCTCTAGTTCTTGCATAATTCGCATTTTAAATGTCATTTTTAGGCAAATTCCATATCATATTTATTGCAATATTTGACCCTCTAATTGGGCGTTTTGAGAGATGAAAAGTATATTTTCGTATAGACTAAGGTCCATACAATCAGAATATGAAGAGATCAATCCAAATTACTTGATAGTTTCTAGAATATGCGCCTATTAATATTTCGAAGGGGGGTTTCATCCCTTGAATAATCTTTTTTAATTGATTTTACTTCAATTATCAAAGGATAGATCCTTTGAGAGCTTGTATACGAAATTTGAACAGAATCAGAGAGAAAGTCCTTTTTTGCTTCAAAAAACACCAAGACTATAGCCTTGGTGTTTTGAAATGAATGATAAAGATATAAAAAAATGTGTCACGCATGTCATCCCCTCAATTCGACCCTCTAGAATCCAAATCTACAATCCAAAATTGAATAAATGCTCTAGTTCTTGCATAATTCGCATTTTAAATGTCATTTTTAGGCAAATTCCATATCATATTTATTGCAATATTTGACCCTCTAATTGGGCGTTTTAAGGGATGAAAAGTATATTTTCGTATAGACTAAGGTCCATACAATCAGAATATGAAGAGATCAATCCAAATTACTTGATAGTTTCTAGAATATGCGCCTATTAATAATTCGAAGGGGTGTTTCATCCCTTGAATAATTTTTTTAAATTGATTTTACTTCAATTATCAAAGAGTAGATCCTTAGAGAGCTTGTATACAAAATTTGAACAGAATCAGAGAGAAAGTCCTTTTTTGCTTCAAAAAACACCAAGACTATAGCCTTGGTGTTTTGAAATCAATGATAAAAATATAAAAAAATGTGTTACGCATGTCATCCCCTCAATTCGACCCTCTAGAATCCAAATCTACAATCCAAAATTGAATAAATGCTCTAGTTCTTGCATAATTCGCATTTTAAATGTCATTTTTAGGCAAATTCCATATCATATTTATTGCAATATTTGACCCTCTAATTGGGCGTTTTAAGGGATGAAAAGTATATTTTCGTATAGACTAAGGTCCATACAATCAGAATATGAAGAGATCAATCCAAATTACTTGATAGTTTCTAGAATATGCGCCTATTAATATTTCGAAGGGGTGTTTCATCCCTTGAATAATTTTTTTAAATTGATTTTACTCCAATTATCAAAGGATAGATCCTTTGAGAGCTTGTATACAAAATTTGAACAGAATCAGAGAGAAAGTCCTTTTTTGCTTCAAAAAACACCAAGACTATAGCCTTGGTGTTTTGAAATGAATGATAAAAATATAAAAAAATGTGTTACGCATGTCATCCCCTCAATTCGACCCTCTAGAATCCAAATCTACAATCCAAAATTGAATAAATGCTCTAGTTCTTGCATAATTCGCATTTTGAATGTCATTTTTAGGCAAATTCCATATCATATTTATTGCAATATTTGACCCTCTAATTGGGCGTTTTAAGAGATGAAAAGTATATTTTCGTATAGACTAAGGTCCATACAATCAGAATATGAAGAGATCAATCCAAATTACTTGATAGTTTCTAGAATATGCGCCTATTAATATTTCGAAGGGGTGTTTCATCCCTTGAATAATTTTTTTAAATTGATTTTACTCCAATTATCAAAGGATAGATCCTTTGAGAGCTTGTATACGAGATTTGAACAGAATCAGAGAGAAAGTCCTTTTTTGCTTCAAAAAACACCAAGACTATAGCCTTGGTGTTTTGAAATGAATGATAAAAATATAAAAAAATGTGTTACGCATGTCATCCCCTCAATTCGACCCTCTAGAATCCAAATCTACAATCTAAAATTGAATGAATGCTCTAGTTCTTGCATAATTCGCATTTTAAATGTCATTTTTAGGCAAATTCCATATCATATTTATTGCAATAATTGACCCTCTAATTGGGCGTTTTAAGGGATTAAAAGTATATTTTCGTATAGACTAAGGTCCATACAATCAGAATATGAAGAGATCAATCCAAATTACTTGATAGTTTCCAGAATATGCGCCTATTAATATTTAGAAGGGGTGTTTCATCCCTTGAATAATTTTTTTAAATTGATTTTACTCCAATTATCAAAGGATAGATCTTTTGAGAGCTTGTATACGAAATTTGAACAGAATCAGAGAGAAAGACCTTTTTTGCTTCAAAAAACACCAAGACTATAGCCTTGGTGTTTTGAAATGAATGATAAAAATATAAAAAAATGTGTAACGCATGTCATCCCCTCAATTCGACCCTCTAGAATCCAAATCTACAATCCAAAATTGAATAAATGCTCTAGTTCTTGCATAATTCGCATTTTAAATGTCATTTTTAGGCAAATTCCATATCATATTTATTGCAATATTTGACCCTCTAATTGGGCGTTTTGAGAGATGAAAAGTATATTTTCGTATAGACTAAGGTCCATACAATCAGAATATGAAGAGATCAATCCAAATTACTTGATAGTTTCTAGAATATGCGCCTATTAATATTTCGAAGGGGGGTTTCATCCCTTGAATAATCTTTTTTAATTGATTTTACTTCAATTATCAAAGGATAGATCCTTTGAGAGCTTGTATACAAAATTTGAACAGAATCAGAGAGAAAGTCCTTTTTTGCTTCAAAAAACACCAAGACTATAGCCTTGGTGTTTTGAAATGAATGATAAAGATATAAAAAAATGTGTCACGCATGTCATCCCCTCAATTCGACCCTCTAGAATCCAAATCTACAATCCAAAATTGAATAAATGCGCTAGTTCTTGCATAATTCGCATTTTAAATGTCATTTTTAGGCAAATTCCATATCATATTTATTGCAATATTTGACCCTCTAGTTGGGCGTTTTAAGGGATGAAAAGTATATTTTCGTATAGACTAAGGTCCATACAATCAGAATATGAAGAGATCAATCCAAATTACTTGATAGTTTCTAGAATATGCGCCTATTAATAATTCGAAGGGGTGTTTCATCCCTTGAATAATTTTTTTAAATTGATTTTACTCCAATTATCAAAGAGTAGATCCTTAGAGAGCTTGTATACAAAATTTGAACAGAATCAGAGAGAAAGTCCTTTCTTGCTTCAAAAAACACCAAGACTATAGCCTTGGTGTTTTGAAATCAATGATAAAAATATAAAAAAATGTGTTACGCATGTCATCCCCTCAATTCGACCCTCTAGAATCCAAATCTACAATCCAAAATTGAATAAATGCTCTAGTTCTTGCATAATTCGCATTTTAAATGTCATTTTTAGGCAAATTCCATATCATATTTATTGCAATATTTGACCCTCTAATTGGGCGTTTTAAGGGATGAAAAGTATATTTTCGTATAGACTAAGGTCCATACAATCAGAATATGAAGAGATCAATCCAAATTACTTGATAGTTTCTAGAATATGCGCCTATTAATATTTCGAAGGGGTGTTTCATCCCTTGAATAATTTTTTTGAATTAATTTTACTTCAATTATCAAAGGATAGATCCTTTGAGAGCTTGTATACGAAATTTGAACAGAATCAGAGAGAAAGTCCTTTTTTGCTTCAAAAAACACCAAGACTATAGCCTTGGTGTTTTGAAATGAATGATAAAAATATAAAAAAATGTGTTACGCATGTCATCCCCTCAATTCGACCCTCTAGAATCCAAATCTACAATCCAAAATTGAATAAATGCTCTAGTTCTTGCATAATTCGCATTATAAATGTCATTTTTAGGCAAATTCCATATCATATTTATGGCAATATTTGACCCTCTAATTGGGCGTTTTAAGGGATGAAAAGTATATTTTCGTATAGACTAAGGTCCATACAATCAGAATATGAAGAGATCAATCCAAATTACTTGATAGTTTCTAGAATATGCGCCTATTAATAATTCGAAGGGGTGTTTCATCCCTTGAATAATTTTTTTAAATTGATTTTACTCCAATTATCAAAGAGTAGATCCTTAGAGAGCTTGTATACGAAATTTGAACAGAATCGGAGAGAAAGTCCTTTTTTGCTTCAAAAAACACCAAGACTATAGCCTTGGTGTTTTGAAATGAATGATAAAAATATAAAAAAATGTGTTACGCATGTCATCCCCTCAATTCGACCCTCTAGAATCCAAATCTACAATCAAAAATTGAATAAATGCTCTAGTTCTTGCATAATTCGCATTTTAAATGTCATTTTGAGGCAAATTCCATATCATATTTATTGCTATATTTGACCCTCTAATTGGGCGTTTTAAGGGATGAAAAGTATATTTTCGTATAGACTAAGGTCCATACAATCAGAATATGAAGAGATCAATCCAAATTACTTGATAGTTTCTAGAATATGCGCCTATTAATATTTCGAAGGGGTGTTTCATCCCTTGAATAATTTTTTTAAATCGATTTTACTCCATTTATCAAAGTATAGATCCTCAAAGAGCTACTTATTCAACTTTAAAAAAAAAATCATTCCTGTAATTTTTGGAAAAAGATATGCTACCATCTTTAAATTAAGGGTTGGAGAAAAACTTATAATTTTTTTGATATCCCTTTTAAAATTGTGTACAGTGATGTCATTTTAAGACACATCTCAATATTCTTGAAATTACTCTCCTAACAATATTTCTAAACTCAGATTTCATTCTGAGGGGTGTTCCACCCTATGAAAAATATATTTTTGTCTGTAGAATAACAAAATGAGGAGAAAATTTCCATTAATTCTAGGAATAAATTATCTCACCATTTTACAATAATAATAAAGTACCAATCATGTAGTCAAAAGTAATCGAACGGAATGCTGAAAATAAGTTTTTCTTGTTTTTTAAATTACTGGGCGATCTTGATGCAGTTTTTTCATGATTTTCTATTGTATACATATAATTATCGTTTACCCCAAAAAAGGGTTTTTAATTTGCAAAAATGCAACAGAACATTTTCAAAGCTTGTATCTCTCAAAATAATAATACTAGGATAATAAACCAAATGCTAATTAAAATTTTATACAGTATCATTTCTTATTAAACCAGTTTCAATCCTCTATGTTTCAACCCTGCGGGCTTAGAGGGTTGAAAGTGGCAACCAAAATTTATTCTACTTCAAAACCCTGTATCTACTAAAATAATTATCGTTAAATAATATACTAAACGCTAATTGAAAGCCTATATAATACCGTTTATTGTAAAACCAGTTTGAAGCTTTGATCTTTCAACTCAGCCGGATTGGGGAGTCGAATGTTGCAACAAAAATATGTTACAATTCAAACGCTTGTAACTCCTAAAATAATGATTGCAAAATAGTGAGTCAAATGCTATTCAAAAGCTTAGATAATACCATTTATCATAGAATTTGTTTCAACCCTTCATATTCCAGCCCTGAGAATATGTGAGCCAAAATCTGTCACACTTTAAATGTTTATATTAATGTTTATAGGGAGCTTATTTAATACGATTTATTATTAATACATCCCTCCATATTTCAACTCTGTCTGTTATATTACAATCCTATTGGATTGGGGATTTTTTATTGTAACTCGTACACCAATAACAATTAGTAATTGATAATATTTCTACATAAATATACACCCCTTCTGAGTTCATACCCAACAATTGAACTCTGTCGAGCCACTGGTTTACGCCAAAATTATGAATTTGTTTTAAGGGATAACTGGTATTTTACATATTGAATTTTCAAGCCTATAACTCGTACACCAATATCAATAAGTGATTGATATTATTTTTGAATAAATTGTCATCCTCTCTTAATAGCTACACACAATTTGAGAATTCTGGAACCTCTGGTTTACGCAGAAACAATTATTTAATCTTGAATGGTGCAATAAATTTCAACTGGTCATTTGTATTCATTTAACTTAAAAAATAAATTTAGCGCTCATAGTTTTCGGGATTAGAAATTAAGGGTTGGAAGAAAACCACACATTTTTTTGATAGCCCTTTTAAAATTGTGTACAGTGGTGTTATTTTAAGACACTTTCCAAAATTCTTCAAATTACTCTCCTAACAATATTTCTTAATTCATAAATTTCATTCTAAGGGGTGTTTCACCCCATGAAGAATACATTTTAGTCTGCAAAATAACCAAATAAGAATAAATTTTTTATTATTTCTAGGAATAAATTGTTATAACATTTAAATGCTTAAAAATAATTTTTAAATTGATTCGATCCCCTTTATTTTATATTAGGGAGCAAATGAATAGAAAAATATTGCTAAATATTAAGAACGGGAGGTCATGTATTGTCTTTTTTGTTTTAAAAGTACTTCTGTATACAAATTTATTGATTAAAACATTCTTGTTCAATTTGGATTTATTAAGTAGCGGAGTTACAACTTGCTTGACTGCAGGTGTTCAGGCTAGCATACAGTGCTTTGTAAATGTATTTATATGGCATTGTTGTTTTAATATTCGTACTGTTCGCACGTACGTCGCTCAAATCTCGAACAAATCTTTGATTTAAAGTTGTTTAAAAGTGTTCAAGTGTTATATTTGGGGTTTTGAATATTGCTTATTAACGTAGAGATCAAAATTTTGTGTATTTAAATATGTAAATTGGGGTGAATTTGTTCCGCATTGCGTGTCCGTTAGGGGCACGTATTTGCGATGTTAGTCTTTGCTTTTATTATGTAATAAATAAATAAAATGTCTTGGTTTTTTTTGCAAAGGCCTGTAATGAAAGGTCCAACGTGGGAATCGGTGCACACGTAGGTACCGCTACGAGAGGCACCCCCCCTGATGAACACCACCGCGTGGGGTTGCAATGAGTTCTAGGGCGAACGAGCGATCTAATTAGGGAGTAATGGCATACTCTCGATATGTACCTATCGGAAGTCGGGAAAATATGGTAACTGGCGGGGGTCCTTGATTAAGTTCAAGAAACGACATTAGCTGAGACCGATACTTAAGGTTACCATATCGCGTAATTAGGCGGTATCGCGGGCCTCGGAATATGCATTGGCCACGTATTCAAACAACGTATTTTTTTCTTTTGCAAACGACGAGCACACCGGTGCTGGGTGTCTGAGCGCTCAGGCACTCATTGGGGTAGAAAAGTAGAGTCAATCAGTAGCATAATATAACCGAACACTTTTAAATAATCTCGCGAAATTAAAAAGCAACAATCAATCGCGTCTCCGAATAAATAAATCCGTCGAAAAGCCGCGAACACACACACAAAACACGTTTGAATGTTGAACGAATGTTGAATGAATGTAATTAAAAAAAATTCCCTTTCAGCTTCTTCAATTCATCATTACCACCTCCAACAAATTAACAAAAGGACGTAAGTTGACTAATAAACTTTGCTTTTCAGGCTCTAATCAATTTTTTTTCAGCTATTATTTATTATTTTTTCACAGATTTCTAATTAATTTGTATTTTTTCAGATCATTTGCAGAGGATGAGCCCAGCTGATGAGGTGGACATCGAGGGAATGGACATAGTGGGAATGGACATCGTGGGAGGAGCTGAGGATGAGCCCAGCTGCCAAAATCAACTTTCAATATTTTTTTTGTTGAATGTGATTCACCAAAATTTGTTTTAAGTTTCTGTTTCAGGTTGGGGGTCATCAATCGTCAAAACATCATTGCATCATCAACTAGGTAATATAATATTACTCATTATATAACTGTTTTTAACTACTGCTAAAATAATTTGTCTAATATTTGTATTTATAATTTTAATTTAGAGCCCAGCAGCAGAACCAGAGCCCAGCGACAGAATTAGAGCCCAGCAGCAAAATCGGAGCCCAGCAGCGAAATCAGAGCCCAGCAGTCGTCCAATAAGTCCTCCAGTAGCTGCAGAAGATCAGTACATCAGAAGCAGTTGTTCCTGTCCCCAAATTCAACTTTAAAGAAGTCAGCTGAATAATTTTGCCCCGCGGCTTGCAAAGTTCAAGTAAGTTAATTTCTTTTAAAATTTTTCGACTTGTAATAATTTTTTTGTTGTTTCAGTTGCAGCACGCGAAGAAGCCACTTCTCTGGTCTAGGTTTCGCTGGGGTTTTCCTAGACCCATAGGGAGAATTCCTGGAGAAGAGTTCGTCTCTTTCCCCTTAGTCATTGCCTGGGAGCGAACAACGCTTACAACAACGCAACAGCATCGCGAAGAAGACTTCCAACAACACAGCAGCATCGAGTAATCAACAATTAATCTTCAAACCTTTGTACCCTTTCCTTACTTCCAAAATAAACTCATTCCCACAAAATTTGCAGTTTTATTTATTTCAAAAACCTTTTTTTATTGTTTTCAGGGGTAATTAGGAAAATAAATGTATTGTTAAATAGTTTGCAAAATAAATTAGATTCAATAATAATTTGTATTTTTTATTTTTGATGTAAATACAATTGAAAATTCAATTTGTATTGTTGAGATTTAAATATATTATTAAAATCAATCATTCGATTTTTTAAAAATTAAATTGTACTCCTCAGACAAGAATAAAGTTCAAAGATTCTCCGTCAGAGGCAGCATCTGTCAATACATGCTACCAAAAAATTATTTTCTGAATAAATATCTTTTTGCTATTTTGATCATTCAATATATCAGATTTTATTGAAATGAAATATTTGAAGGGCTCTGGTGATAATAAATATGCCAAATAGTCGCTATTTTTCGTAATTTAAAAATATCAATCCCAAAACGTGTTAGATGCTGCCATCTCTGACAATCTAAGCAAACTAGTACCTATTTAAACATACTGGTGTTGACGTAAATAAAAAGGAGTATTCCGAGCTTATTTAATGATTTATAAATTATTTTTGATTAAAAATATACTCCTTATTTGATTCTTATGAGAATAATTGGTATATATTTATTATTCAGGTAGTGGTTCAAGAGTTATTTAGATAAATACAATGCCGGCAAGCGACGCGTCGCTTGCTAGTCAAGTCAGACTGAGCTCCCGGTAAGAGGTATGCAAAAGGATAACTGGTGTTGACTTGGCAACCAAATATATTTTCATATAAATTTTGGTCTGTAGAATCAGAATATGAAAAAATAAATTCAAATTTGTTTACAGTTATTGGAATATAAATTAATTGAATATTCAAAGGGGTTAACATCGAATTATTTTTGCGCGATTAAAAAAAAAAATTGACTAAAGTGCACTTTCGGTTCAGTCGATTGTTATGAAAATAGTAGGCAAGCATCTAGATACTACAATCGATTTTTTCGAATTGAAAGACTTCCGGTCCAGTCGATATTGAAGAAAATAGGATATGAGCATTTTTAGACGGTACTATCGTCTTAAATACTGTATTCCTACATTCGATGTCCAATTGTTTTGGATTTATGCGAAAAACTCAAAAAATGTTTCGAGTAAAGTGCACTTCCGGTACGGACGATTGCAATCATAATGCGAGGTGCATAACTAGATGTCAATAGGAAATTTCAATACTCTACGGCTGATTATTTTCAATTTATGAAAATTTGAAAAGTCTGTTAATAAATGCACTTCCGGCTCAGCCAATTAGTACAAAAATAAAAGAAAACCATTCAGATGCAACAGCAATTTCAAATTCTTAATTACAATAATGTACGGGTGGCCATTTCAAATTCATGCGAAAAATTCAAAAAAAGTTACAAGTAAAGTGCACTTCCGGTTTAGACGATTGCAACCATAATGCTAGGTGCACAACTAAACCTCAAATACAGTCTTAAATACAAAATATCAACATTATACGCTCAACAGGTTTTGAGATTTGCGAGTACATACAAACATACCGACATCAAGCCGAAGGGGCAACATCTGTCAATGAATGCCACCAAAAACATGATTATCTATGAAATAAAAGATTATTTATTATTTTAATCGCTCAAAAACATTAAATTTCATCACAATAAAAGAACTATAGTCTATTCTAAATAGGAACAGCTTAGAAACTCTTATGGGACTACGATTTAAGCGCTCTGATTGGCCGGAATGCGAATTAATTTTATATTAGCCCGAAAAACATATTTGGCTATTTGTCACTTGCATCAATAATCAATCTGCATTTTGAAGATTTCAATGTGAATACATTTGTTGCTTTTATTTCTTGAATTTGAGCCTTGAACATTTTTAAGTGCAATAAATTATTTGAATCGTTTCAAATTTTTTAAATCTTTTCTGTTAACTAATTGTTTTCAAAAAATTAATGTATTTTCTATTGAATTCTGCAGTGAAAACCAAGCTTTAGCAATGAGATCCTCGTTGGTGTTTCAGGCCAATCAAATTGCTCCAAACTCCCCACTACAAAATCAAAAACAAATTTGCTTGCACATAAATTATTGAATAAATTCAATTTAGTTGAGGTTCAAACAGGAATGAGGAGGAATATATTTGAGTTGCTCTTGAAAATTACGTCGTATCTCCTAAACTAAGGCCCTAATCGAAAAAATTCTAATGAAGTACCCACAATATTTTCCAAAAATAGTAGGAGTTTACTTGAAACATTTTTTGATTAAAGCCCTAATTACAGAGATAAATTTGAGTGTGATTTACGGGTCAGCTCACGGAAATCCAAGAGATGGCAGCATGTATCTCGTTTTGAGAAAGCCCCAAAACAATTTTATTTTTTTTTGACTGAATGGCTACTTATTTCCTAAAATTTCCCAAGATATAGTCATGTTTAAATATAATTGTGCATCGATTGAACATAGAATAGTTTTCGTATTCAGCATCAGTTTTGCGAGGGTGAGAGTTATTGATTAAAGGCTTTTCAAGGGTTTAAATTACCAAGAAATTGGAATAAATTTTCTGGTGGATCAGAGATATGTAGAAAACAAAGGCGTCTGATGAAATATTCCTTGCTGTAAGTAATAGTTCTAAAGTAATAAGTACTTTTATAAATTCATGATTTTCTCCAAAACAGGGGCTCTAATCAAAAATTTTCACATGAAGTACCCCACTTATTTTCAAAAAATAATATGAGTTCAATTGGAACATTTTCCGATTGGAGCCTTTGTTCCTGAGATAACAGCATACAAACTTTCCATTAAATAATTTGGTGAAGTCCAGCTATTAGTTGACGTTTTGTTGCACAGATGGCACCACGTACCTCATTTCGAACAAATGAAGACAAATTCTTTTTTTGGCTACACGCAGAGGCATAGGCATCTCTAGCGGGATTGGGATTGTGGACTTTTGATTGGGACTGGGCTTCTAAATTTTGGATTGGAATTGGGATTGTGGATTTTTGATTGGGATTGTGGATAGTGGATTTTGGATTTTGGATTGGGATTGAAATTGTGGGTTGTGAATTGGGATTGGGATTAAAATTGTGTATTTTGGATTGGAATTGTGATTGTGGATTTTTATTTGGGATTGGGATTAAATTATCGATTGTGGATTGTGGATTGGGATTAATATTTTGGCTTGTGGATGAGATCAAAATTGCGGATTTTCCTGAAAATGCGCTAAAAAGCACTATTATATACACTTTGGCTGTCTGGCTGGCTGGCGTGACGCTGAGTTCTCAGCAACTATACTATTTACAGACTTGAAACTGTTACTAAATAAAAGCTGCTGTTTCGTAGGTTTGCACAAATTGCTTTAATTCAGGCTCAGTGATTGTGGAAGATTTAATTATTCAATTACTTGTTTCAAGTGAAACAATGCCCATAGATATATATGACATTAGGGATATGGCAACTAAAATCTATTCAAGTAGATAGAAATTTAGTTATAACTTTATCCGTGGGTGTCACTATTATTATGTACAGTTGTCAAATCTGTCCGGGATTCATTCAATGACTTGTTTGACGCGAATTTGAAGCTCATTAGAATGAATTATTATAATTGCATGAAAATTTGTTTACTTTTGGTGTATTTTTTCATATAGTTTTGATAAAGATTGAATTATCATTTTAAGGTACAGCACTTGACCTCCCGTCAGTCAATAACTAAACAATGAAGATTAAAAGGTATTTTTGAGTTTGTACATGCATAAATTATGTACCTATCAAATAGTCAACTTGAAACTAGTACTAAATGGAAGCTGCTGTTTTGTAAGTTTTCCCAAACTGCTTGATTTCAAGCTCGATAATTGTAAGAGAAGGTAATTTGCGAAATCTCTGAAGTAACAAGCATTCATGAGCTGTCAAAAATGCGCTTTCATCATCTAGATGATTCTTCCATTTTTTGTGATATACTGAAGACCACACACACTTGTACTTTTGTTCTTAGTTTTACATAAGTATTCATTCACACTAACATTCACGAAATAAATGAATGGAATTCGCGTGATGTGTGCATGTAATTACAAGAAATTTTGCAATGACACAAACGGCGCTTTCCCGCAGGCGCTTATCGAGTTCACCTTATTATTGCCTCTATTTTTATCTTAGGCATAACACGCTCACTCCCGGAAACCGTGTGATGATGTATTTAACACTAATTATCAGGACAGAATCATCTGTTTTTATTGAGCTCTGTGCAACAAATGGTATTTCCGTAACACTTATATTTATTTTGTTTTACTTACCCTTCACAGATTTAACCTCAGTACTTTTTGATTTTTACTATTCTCTGCTGCATTTATCTGCGGTTACAGTTTTTCTCGTAGAGCCTTAAATTGAAATAATGGTGTATTTAGTTGCAAGCAAACTAATAATTGTTTGAAATTAGTGCAGAAAATTACCGCCGCTGCAGCAAAATCACTCTACTTCTTCATTTCATATCCCACTTAAGTAGTTGTTGAATGATGATTCAATCCCTCAAACTTGAATAATAAATCAATACCTCTCACATTTTTCCATTTCCCATAATGATCTATAATAGAGTCGCTCGACGCGTGTGCGACATAACTAGTGGTTGTCATTTAGATGCGGATGAATAATTCATGAACCGGAGCTTAAGTGTCATCTCGAACGAATATATCCGGTGTCATTTCATTTTCCTTATCTTGGTAACGTGTTTGAGACATGATAGTTTTTTCATTGTTTTACATTAAGAATATGAACAATCAAACAACTATTCATTTATTATTGTGACGAATCCTTGTATATTTTCTTTCGAAGCTTCGCCCCAGTTACACATCCTAGAGCTTTCAGCTGTCGTATTTTGTTTTGAGGTAACTCACAACTAGTTTTCACATTTTACCCTGTAAATTTTGAAAACCGTAGTTCTGTCCGTTGTTTTGTATATTTTGTTTACCGTAACTTTGACTTGACAAATAAAATCTTTTCTTCTTTTTTCATTGAAATTACTTATGTACATTTCAGTAACAAAGCTATAATCTTTCGAATACAATAAATCAGAGCAGAAAACAAATCTTATAACTACAAACATGATACAAAATACCAAAAGAATATTCTATCAAATCTCAGGAATTGAGGTGGGTGGAGCCAAGAACTGCAATGTGAGTTTAAGTGAAAATATTAGGCAAAACCCAATCAAAGTTATGCAATGAAGATTATCTAGGGGAGACATACGTAATGCAAAACCAAAAACAAATAAAATCAAAATACAGAGTTTAAGGTGGGTGGAGCTAAGAGCTACAGTGCAATAATAAAGTAAAACCACAGGGAGAACTAATCACTGTAATTTAATGAAAGGTTATCTAGAGACAGATCAAAAATCAATGAATAATTTCTGTTTTTTATTTCCCATAAATTAACTATAATAGTTACAGTTTCCCAGCAATTCAAACGATTTTCTTCATATTTGTGTCCTGTTTCAATATGATAAAAATGTTCCTTAAATCTGGTCTCAAACGAAAAGGAATATGAATGGATAACCCTCCATCAAATTGCATTTATTTGTTCTCCCTGTGGTTTTACTCCATTATTACAATGTAGTTGTTAGCCCCGCCCACCTCAAAATCGGTATTTTGACTTGATTCCTTTTGGTTTTGCATTATGTATGTCTTCTTTAGTTCTATATTGCATAACTTTGATTTGGCTTTGCCTATAGTCCTCACTTTATCTCACATTGTAGTTCTTGACTCCACTCACTTCAAAGCCTATGATTCGATTAAATATTCTTTTGGTATTTTGTATCATGTTGAAAACCCTGATTTCTAACAATTTGATAGAATAGATGATTGATTCTATTCAATAACTTGCTCTGATTGTGATAAAATATATGTTGGCCAAACGAAGATTTGGCTTCGCCTATAGTCCTCACCTTATCTCACATTGTAGTTCTTGGCTCCACCCACTTCAAAGCCTATCATTTGATTGAATATTCTTTTGGTGTTTTGTATTATGTTGAAAAATCTTATTTCCAACAGTTTAGATGGAATGAATGATAGAATAAAATCAGGTTTTTAATAAATAACTTGCTCTGATTGTGATGATATGGATGAAAGCCAAACGAAAAGAAATATTGGGACTAGATTTAAAGAACATTTCCATCATAATAAATGCAAAAATATATTGAAATCGCTCTAGCTCACTACCACCATGAAACAGGACACGAATTTGAAGAAAATAATTCGAAATTGCAAGAAAACTGTAACTATTATAGTCAATTCAACATGTCAGAAGCTATATTTATAAAAAAAAACACGAAAATTATCAATTTAACTTCGACCTGTCTTCTCTGGATAAGCTTTTATGAATTGGCATTGATAAGTTCTCGCTGTGACTTTACTTTATTATTACAATGTAGTTGTTAGCCCCGCCCATCTAAAACTCTATATTTTGACTTGATTCCTTTGGGTATTGCATTATGTTTGTCTCCTTTAGGTAATCTTTATTGCATAACTTTGATTTGGTTTTGCCTATTATACTCATTTTATCTTACATTGTAGTTCGTGGTATTTTGTATCATGTTGGAAAACTTGATTTCCAACAATTCAGATAGAATACATGATTGATTTTATTCAATAACTTGCTCTGATTGTGATAAAATGTATGTAGATCAAACGAAGAGAAATATTGGGACTAGATTTAAGGAGCATTCTTATCATAATAACTGCAAAAATATATTGAAATCTGCTTCAACTCAACACTACCATATAACAGATTACAAATTTGGAGAAAATAATTTGGAATTGTTGAAAAACTGTAACTATTATATGAATTTTGAAGTTTGATCCTATCCTTATAGCATTATTATTGGAAATTGGTTGGTTTATAGGATTAGAATAAATTATAGTCATTGTAGACACAGTTTATTTGGACGTTTCGGTTGTCACAGCAACCATCTTCAGCGACTATTTAATAAATTACATGATTTTATACTATGTTATCTGGTACATTGGTAGTGATACTTACATGGATAATATTTTTTTTAATAAATAGATTCCTGAGAAAAACATTGATATCGTTTTCTTTTAATACAGATATAAAATCATGTAATTTATCAAATAGTCGCTGAAGATGGTTGCTGTGACAACCGAAACGTCCAAATAAACTGTGTCTACAATGACTATGATTTATTCCAATCCTCTAAACCAACCAATTTCTAATAATGTATGTATTATATTCTGTTGAACATGTCAGAAGCAATATTTATAAAAAAACACAAAAATTTTCAATTGGATTTTAATTTGCTTGCTCTGGATATCCTTTTATGAAATTGCATTGATTAGTTCTCCCTGTGATTTTATTTAATTATTACACTGTAGTTCTTAGCTCCACCCACCTTAAATTCCGTATTCTGATTTGATTTCTTCTTGGTTTTGCATTACGTATATCTCCTTTGGATAATCTTTATTTCATAACTTTGATTTGGTTTTGCCTATTGTTTTAACATTATCTCACATTGTAGTTCTTGACTCCACCTACCTCAAACCTAGTGATTTGATTGGATATACATAAGTAATTCTATTAAAAAGTGGAGAAAAGATTCATTGTTATATTATCATAATCTTGACATAGTTTGCATCAGTGTTTATTTGTTTTTATATAGTTAATTACATATATCAGACAGACTACAGTGGAGTTTCTCTCACACAGGATATCATACGACATGACAAGTTTCGTTATTGCCTTGATTCTGCTTTCTTGAATGTAAAACACATATTAGATAAGCGTTACCACCACTCAGTCTAAAATATATCATATTTTATGATTACACTGTAGTTCTTAGATCCACCTATCTCAAACTCCGTAGTTTGATTTGATTTCTTTTTGGTTTTGCATTACGTATATCTCCTCTAGATAATCTTTATTGCATAACTTTGATTAGGTTTTGCCTATTGTTCTCACTTAAACTTACATTGTAGTTCTTGGCTCCGCCTACCTCAAACCCTTTGATTTGATTGGGAATTATTTTGGTTTCTTGTGTCATGTTTGTAGTTATAGTATTCGTTTTCTGTCAATTACACTTTTCTGTGACTGTTTCCTCCTTGAGCTTGTAAATTTTTGTTACTCCTTTTTTGGTTTTTGTATTACTTTTTGTCCTTGTTACGTCTATTCCATATTCTCATAAGGAATGGAATTACGGTGAAATTCATTCATTGAAGAATAATGTGGAATAATTTTTGGAAAAATTATTTATTTCAATCAGTTTTGCTTGCTTACAACGAATGCAGTTGGAAGAACCAAATTCACTAAGCCTATTATCCAGATATTCTCGTAGTAGAATTAACATCAAGTAATTTATTACATATTTCAAAACACATTAGCCTATTTTATCTCATGTATCTATATCAATTAAAAAAATTTATTTGAAGTAACCAGAACTGAAGTTATAAAAATATGTGTTAGAAATATTTATGACGCACATTTTGAGAGCTGACCTCATAAATATAACTACTTATCAATATAAATCATAAATATATATGTTTTTTTCAAATCAACTGCTTAGAATTGAAATAATCTAATTCACAATCGTATGTATTCAAATTGCGAAGTTGAGGATTAAGATGTAGTAAAAAAATATCATGTCAAAGAAAGCAGGTGACATAATTTAATCAAAATTTATTGGGCCTATTTGAACAACATTCATCCAGTTTGCTTGAATATGTAATCCATATTATTACTGACTATTATACGCTATTATTCGTAGAAAAAACCATTAAAGCAATGAATAATCAATACATCTGTCCGAAATTAATAACCGTATTATGAAAGAATATTTTTTCAACAGTACGTACATCGACGGGCTGCTTTATGAGTGTCTTTCCACTAGTGGAAAGAAATAATAGGTAGTGATCAAGTCGGAGTCACTGCATTGGATGGTGAAGAATTTAGTTTCTTTCCATTATGAGCCCTTAGTACACTTGTCCCACTGAACTCCATGAATAAATTAGTTACGACTCTTAGGTACAATTATAATATTCATGCGTGGAACTAATATATTATTTCACCCTTTACCTTCGGGCGCGTGCCGTCACTTCCAGCCCTGAATAAATATTAATATTCCAGATTATTACTTAAGATATTTAAATTAACCGAAATATTAAACGCTGGAGCACGTTAAAAGTAGGCGTTCTTTTCGTGTTGTTTTAATGGAAAAATGAAATTTAAATTAATACATCCGGCTACCTGCAGTTTTTTGTGGAATATAGGTTCACAGCTTACAGATTTTATTGATCATATTAGTGATTTAACGGTGAGAACCACTTTCAGTTTAGTTAAAGCCCAGGGCTGTTTATTGGTTACAGATTAAATTGATATGAAAATTAGATATTGGATGTGTCTGAGTCTACTGGATTGATTTACTAATGATGAACAATAGAGTCTGAGAAATCGAATTGTTTGATATTCAGGATTCGTTTGGCGCCAGTAAATTATACAATTTAACACAGATTAACCGTTCAAGTTCTAGCAATTCTTAAATGATATATAATCAGAGAATAGTTTACTGAATCTTAATGGGTAGATATCAGTAATGGAATAGAATCACGCGCTCATTCAAAATTTGCAGCTCATCATCATTTTATACCCACATGCAGAAATTACTCATGTACATTTCAACAGCAAAGCTAAAATCTTCAGTGTACAATAAATCAGAGCAGAAAACGAATATACAAGAAGAAATAATGAAACAAGGAGAATAAAGAAACTGGAATGTAGAAAACCTATGCGAAACCCTTAAAAATATATTGAGCGGAGCAGCAAAAAACAGTTGTGGTACCTATAAACACAGCCAAAACAGAAAATAAACAAAGTGATGGAGTGAAGAAGAAATCAAATTAGAGGAACAAAAATGAAAAAGCAAACAATACAAAATGCTAAATAACAAAAATAGGAGGATTTCGAAGAATGTATGAATAATAACTACAAGGAAAACAATAAACTCTTCTATAAAGTAGCAAAGAATTTCAGGGAAGAAAAAATACAACAAATTGAACAATTAAAAGATAAAAATGGGACAATACTGAAAAAATGATACAGACAAACTAAAAAGAAGAAATACTAGAACCGCAAGAACTAACCATGAGTAACGCATACAAAAACGACCCTGTACCAAAGCAAAATCAAGAAATTACAAATACTGAAATCAGCATCGAAGAAGTTACAATAGCTATTTGAAAGCTAAAGGTAAGGAATACAATTAAAAATGATGTAATAAAACCAGAGCAGCTAAAATACATGGGAGAGGAAGGAACAAAAATGCTGCACACATTGGTCAAAAAAAATTTGGATGGAGAGCAGACATCTACAGATTTAGAAAGACAATCATACTGCCAATATACAAGAAAGAAGACAGCCGCAACTGTTGCAATTATCGAGGGATCTCATTCCCATGCACAGCAGTAAAAGTGTACGAAACGATACTTGAAAGTGAACTAAGAAAAATATTAGAAGACAAGATTGAGGATACTCAAAGCAGATTTAGAAAAGGACACAACACCCAAGACCATGTATTAACAATTCGGCAAATAACAGAAAAAACACTAAGACACAACAAGGAAACCTTAGCATGCTTCATAGACCTTGAAAAACCTTTCGATAGAGTTAAGAAAGAACTGTTGTGGGAAATATTAAAAAGTATAAATAAAGGACAGAAGCTCCTAGAAAGAGTCTAAAATATATATAAAGATAACATGAACTATGTACGAACCGCTAACTTATTATCAGAATAATTCAAAGCGAGTGAAGGATTAAGACAAGGAAGAACTCCAAGTCCATTTTTGTGCATACTATATGTTTGAACCATTTAAAATAAAATTAAAAACTTCATGTTTAAAGAAGAATAACTACGTTTACTAAATTAAATTTATCGGCCTGAGAAGGATCACGTATCAAGTCAATTGTTGAAATTGTACTCGGAGCGCCATCTACTGGTCTTCGGTACTGCCTTGCGCGTTGGACATCTTTTTGGATTTTCGTTAAGACACGCTGGTTTTTGTTCACTATTGGTCATGGTTTTGCATCAATCACCTGTAAAAAAACCTCGGGTTGCTGAAATCTTGAGTGCCAATAATTTGTCGTTTACGCCAAAGTTACCGGTTTTTTTGTGTCGTGGGACGAGATTAATTGTCAATCGCGACGTAAATGGTGTTGAAGTTTGTTTACCATTTGCCTGGAATCGAGGGCAACAACCAATAATTTTCTCCACTGGACCAGAAGCTCCTGAAAGAAACTGGGCCGATCACCAGACGGGTAAAAGGGGATTGATTCCTAAAATTTCCTACCAGCTGCTTTCTATCCTCTTCCGGAAACCATCCCCTTTTTCTTTTCAGTGAGACGGCGCAGCGGGGACGGAGATTCTACTATTGGGGGTAAGTTTGAAATTTGTTGGCATCGCAATTATTAATTTATTGATTATCAATATAATTTGTTCATGTATTCTGTTCGATTTCGATATTTGTCGTTAAATATATTATTACAGTCCACTATTTCGTTCTCTATCAGAGAAATCATTTTAAAGCCCGTTTCGAGTTGGATTCGTGGTTTAAAACATTTTGATTTTTCTCAGAAAATTGATCCGCGAACACACTATACACGGATGGAATTAATATTGAAGCAAACCAAATAGAAATAAGAACTGTACTAGGATATTCGAATTCAAAACAAATAAGGATAGTTGATTTTAGGTGCCAGTTTGGCTTAATGATTTTAATTTATTCAAATCTTTAGTTTTGTTTCTCTTTAAAAGCGTATGTATTGTTTACTTTTGTCAAATAATTTTAGTTCAAGATTTTTGTCTCAAACTATCGATGTTGCAATGCTCACGCTACAGTCAATTACGTAAAGTTTTTTTTTGAGTGTTAGTTACCTTGGGCGTCGGCTAGGTTTTTTTCCTGTTTCTAATGAAAAATAGTCTTTTCTCACTTAGGTCAAATCGATCGGATTTGAGTAAGAAAGTCAGCCTTATGTCCTCTTTTAGGACAGACATTAAATTTATTGCTCTTTTTGTTATTTTACTACTACAATTTTGTGAACTTTTCCAAAGTTTTATTGCGTGTGCAAGCTAAAGCTTGGGGACTCTTTTGGGAAAAATCTGTGCTTTGGCCGAATGTTTGGGGCGGTTTGGCTATTTGTTTCATTTGGCGGAGCAGCCCACGTGTTATGGATTAATGAAAATTGTTAGTAGTCGTTCCATTCCCTATCGCTACCATCTTTCGAACTAAGGCACATATTGGGGAAGTACCTCACTTCCACCCTGGCTTTTTTGATCATCCGGAATCTAGCCAATTAAATCCGAGACCGAGATCCAGACGCCCGGCAGAGGAGTCAATCAGAGTCTCCAGCGACATCACTAACTAAATGGTTCAGTTTTATTTTTTTGTTGTTTGAACTTTTGTTGGTGCTATTTGTGTAATAAGACATCTCGTGGTTTCACCACGATTCTGCTGCGGTAGATATTCGTGATCGCCTCTATCTTTTTTCTCTTTGTTTTTTTTTTTGTTACATTATAAACGCTACGTTCGATTGTAAACCAGGTCAATCGATCTCGGGCCTGATTCTTATTATTTTTACCTACTTGTAAAGTACAAGTGAGTATTGTGAAACCGACAAAATTCACCTACCGAGATGTTGATGAGAACATCCGTTCTGAGCATCTTTGAATCCATTTTGACTATTTTCGGCTTGATGTCAGTACGTATGTGCGTGAGTTCGTTCGTAGCTTGCAAATCTCAAAACTGGTTATACGTGTAATGTTGAAATTTTGTATTTAAGACTGGTATAGGGTCTAGTTGTGGACCTTGCATTATGGTTACCGAAAGTGCACTTTACTTAGAACTTTTTCCAAATTTTTCTAATTAATCCAGAATTATCAATCTTAGGATGCTGAAATTCAGTATTTGAACTTGATGTTGTATCAGAATATTTACCTGCTATTTTGTATGAATCGGCCAAGTAAGAAGTGCACTTTACTTGAAACTTTTTTATTTTTTTCTGAAATTTAATGTTTGAACTTGTTGTAGCATCAAAATAGTTATCTTCTATTTCTGTATCAATCAGCTGAGCCGGAAGTGCCGTTTATATGTATAACAGACCTTCAGAATTTGCCGTATGAAACAAACAGTTTAATTGGAATGATAAGGTAGGCAATGATAATCTGTTGTCAATTTTTTGATTCAGTTAGACATTTTACATGTCAAAATATCATTAAAATCATATTAATTATAATATGGAGTGACAGAAAACTTTATTGAATAGATTTGTGTATAGATCAAATGATGTACAAGTGAGTCACGTGATGTTCAAGTGAGATTTCTTTTGTTACGTCCGATTGTAAACCAGGCCGATCGATCTCGGGCCTGATTTTCATTATTTTGTATTTTTGCTCGACTAGGTTTATTCACGTGTTGTTTTATCTACAATTTTTAGTAGCCAGGAACCGGAACAAGTGGAAAAATTCATAGAAGGCATCTGAACGATAAAATTTTGATCAAAAAATATGTAAATATGCAATTAGTACCTATATTAATACAACAGCGCTCTGTCAATGCTCCTCTAAAAATTTCAACTCATTCTAATATTAATTAAGATAAGCATCAACCAGATTCCAAAAAACCCTTAGAGCCACGTGCCAAGATACATCATAACCTAAAACATATTCAAATGAGGTGGACTTAAATAACGATAAGTATCACCATAGTTAAGCTAATTAAATAAACACAACTGTTCTTAAGTAAAGGGTTGTCGCATGCGCTCAGAAATAAAACTAGATATAACAACAGAATAATTGGATCAAAAAAATTTAGTGTCATTTGCATTTGAAGATAGCTCTACTTTAGACGCATTTCTAGGGATCCGAGCTACCAGGTGGAGTATTTTTTATGTCACAGTTATTATACCTTCACCTGCTTTGGGATATCTTGATTTCTACCCCACACATTCTGAAAGTTTGAACCCTTCCGAGTAGCATTTTTCTAACAATTTGTCGCTGTAATTATTAAATATCATCCCTTGTGGAACATTTTTTCTGGTCGTTTATTTTATTAGAACATCTTTTTATTTAATTACGGTCCCTAAGAAATTTGATATTGGTCATTCGTATAACTTTAATGACATATAATTTCTATGTATGTAAATTTGTTTGTATTTGACTGTGATGTCTTTTTAATAACTATATTAATAAGTTTGAAACTGGTTTTCATTGCGAGTTATTGAGCTATTTGTGAGGAAATTATCAAGGAAGTTGTATATTATATTTTGCAAAAATAATGCATAAATTTACAAATTTTATTTAACACATGCTGTTTTGAAATGTGTTTTTAATTGAAACTATTTATTTGCAGTACTGAATCAGCTGGAGATGATATTATAGAGCAATTTATTGTTATTTCACAAATTTTCATTTTTATTAATATGCATATGAAACATTTCTACTAAAAGTCACTTTGTGCCACATTTAGTGACTCTTGTAAATTCAAAAATAAAATCTTGTAGTTGCCTTAATAATGTTACACAATGGGAGGCTAAAATTGCTTTTTGATTGATCGATATTAACATAAATAAATCTGCGCTGGAATCCCACTGTCCGTTTTGGGCATGATTATTATACTTCCTCAACCTGTAACTGACAACCAAAAAGAGTGGAAAGAATATTGCGTTTCCTTGTAAGGACGAGGATGAATCAACGACAATTACATGAGGGTACACACATTTTGCGCCCATGCATAGCTTTCTAGATTATAATTCACCGCAGGTTAAACTTTGTGGAACCGGTTCATAAAGCAGTTATGATTTATACAAAACCGATGCTGGGTGCTTGTATATATGTACTTCTCTTACGAACACAAATTTATTCCTTTACTCGATTAAAAAGAGATTTGTGTGAATTTGGCCGTAGTGGTTATTTCAATAGGGGCTATATTTGAATAATTAGCAGTAGTGGATGTATACCTGTGCTGCCTGCCACTGGGAATAACTTAATAATCCTAACATAACTTAACGGAATCACGAAAGCACGTAATCTAGGAATTTGTGGGATGCTATAACTCATGGGTACAATGGAACAGATTTTTTCGGTGTTGAGATATGCTGACATATGTTATTTTCGGTTATTTTTAATTATGGAAGTGAAGATCAGATTCACACTGGGTAAATTCATTAATACATTACAATGTATTTATAAACATTGACGTCTCTAGGTGAACACTGTGACGAATTCTTCTCTCAAAGCTTCGTCACAATTGCACATCTTAGAGCCTTCCACCTCCGTCCAACATTTGAAGTTCATCACATCTAGTTTTCATATCTTGCTTGCCCTATAAATTTTAAAGAACTGTAATTCTGTTTAACCACTACACCACCACTTACCTTACCATCACCAGCCATCAGCTGGAATAACTACGTTTTAATACACAACATGTGGTTGAGTAAAATTAGGATTTGGGAATCTGAAATACAACTCTGTACTGTATGATCTGTGTTTATGTCATGTACTTACCGTAAAAGTATCCTGAATGTAATCAACTGTTGTTCTGTAAAATATTTTGTATGTAACCGATACAAAGATGAATATAAGCATTACTCTATAACAGCACTGAATTTGAATTAATTTAAAAGACAAGATAAGTGAGGTATCATTGAACTTTTAGTATAAATAAGGCCTTGCGGCCGATTTAAGAGACTTCTTTGAAAATCCAGTCTTTTGAATAGCCGTCTCAAAGTGCGCTTCTAATTATTATTCCGAGTGTCATCTTCAAAGAGTTTACCGTTTAAGTCCGTTGGCACAACTGTATGACACGATCTGTGAATCCATTCGTTTTTCATAAGTCTGTAAAAGGAACTTAGATTTGTTTGCTCTTGCTGTTTTGAACTTAGGATTATTTTGCTTGTTGCTGTTTTAAATTAGAATAATTTTCTGTTTGGAATAACGTAGCGTCACCTCTGGAGGAGTCTTTTTTGATTCCACAGTGTTAAATTGATTTAACGTAGAGTCACCGCTAAGGAAGTCTTCGTGAAATCGCAGTATTAGATTGATTAACGTAACATCACCGCTGGAGGAGTCTGTTAATTTTACAGTATTGGGTTAACTTGACGTAGCGTCGCCGCTGACGAAGTCTTCGTGATTTCGCAGCGTTAGATTGTTTTAACATAGAATCACCGTTGAGGTAACCTACTGTTTGTGGAGGTGAATAAATTCAAATACCTAAGCATTATGCTATCAAATGAAGGAGACAGGCGACCAGAAATCAAAGAGAGGATATTAACAGCGAACAGAGCTTTTCACGCAAATAAAAAATTACTCAAGGATGAAAATTTAACAAAGAAAACAAAATTAAAAGTATATAGAACAATAATCAGACCGATAATAATGTACGCTGCGAGCACAATGACAATGAACAAAAAAGATGAAGAAGATTTGCGAATAGTAGAAATAAAAATAGTGAGAACTAATTCAGGACTGGTAAAAACGACAGAAAACGAATGGAGAATACTAATGAACCATGAAATAGAACAAGAACTGCAAGGAGAAGATATAGTAAGGAAAATAAAACAACAGAGGACGAAATGGTTAGGACACATATTGAGAAAAAGAGAAAAAGACACCGTAAGGGCAATTCTACAATGAGAACCAGGCGGAAACAGAAAGAGGGGCAGACCCAGGTCGAAATGACTACAAGAAATAGAAGCAGATCTGAGTAAAGCAGGAATAAAGAAATGGAAGAAGAGAACAGAAGATAGGAAAACATGGAGAGAAATATGTCATAAAATTTAGAACAAGGCCATGAGGACTGATCCCTCTCAAATGAAGGATTTAGAGAGCTTCAGCAGAAGCGGCGCAACCCCAGCTAGGGTTTCCATGTCACTATATATGAATATAAAAGAAATTTGGATTTGTTTGTTTTTCCTGTTTTGAACTTAGAATTATTTTGCTTGTTGCTGTTTCAAATTAGAATCATTTTTTGTTTGGAATAACGTAATGTCACAGCTGGAGGAGTCCTGTTAGATTTCACAGTGTTGCATTGATTCAACGTAGAGCCACCGCTGAAGAGCTCTTCATGATTTCGCAGTGTTAGATTGATTAACGTAGCACCACCGCTGGAGAAGTCTCTGTTGATTTCACAGTGTTGGATTAACTTGACGAAGTTTTTGTGATTTCGCAGCGTTTGATTGTTTTAACGTAGAATCACCGTTGAGGAGGTCATTGCTGGCTTCACAGCGTTAAGGAAGCTTAACGTAGGGTCACTACTTGGAAATCAGTTTGGTTTCGCAAACGTTGAAGATAAATTAATCCACTGTTTATGAAACCGCTTCACGATTTTTGTTTTAGAGTTTCTTGTCGTCTGCGACCGCCTGTATGTGACGATTTACTCATATATAAGGCAATATGATCTAAGGAAGATTCAATTAAAAGGATTGTAATGAAAATTTAGTACATTTTGTACCTAAGTATTGTGGAATCGACGGAAACATTTCGAGATTTTAACATATATATCCATTTTGACTGTTTTAGATTTGACTTCTGTATCTCCGTATGTGTGTACGTCTGTTTTTTTTGTGACATTTTAATACTCACCTCCTCCAATTTTCATTAATTTGCCGCAAATGTTTATTGTTCGAGTAAAAATCACTATTCAATAAAAAGAATATAAAAGTTTTATTCTTCCAAGTATTACTGAACAAACACTAAACAATTTACTCCTCACTCACTATTATCAAACCTGAAATACAAAGCCACCAATATTTATTCACAACAACTTATTTATTTATCACGCTCTGAATATTCACTCTATTTCTATTCACTGTTTCCTCAGTCAGCTTGTTTGCCCTTATAATACTTATTTACTTACTTAATCCTTCGCCTTTCTACCTTTCGGTGTGAGGCTGTGTGTGGTTATTTCTTACTTTTTCTGGTTTTCTTCTCCACACATCTTTCCACGCTTTTATGTCTTGTATGAGTCTTTCCGCATTACTTCATTTGATCCCTTTGTTATTTAACGCCACGTTCACTTCTTCGTCTCTCTTTTTTATCGGCCTGCCCCTCTTTCTCTTTCCAGTTTTGCTTCGTGTATTCATGTCCTCTCCATCTGAGCCGCCCTTTTTGTATGATGTCCTTTATGGGTCTTGTGTTAAGCGTTTCTCTATACTTCTTGTTTCTAATTCAGGCCAGTTTTGTTTTCCCTTCTATTTTTTTTTTAAATCTCATATCTATGTTTCTTTCTCTTGTTGTCCATGTTTCACAACCAAAGTTCATAACTGGGATTGCAACTTTTTTGAATACCTCTACTTTTGTTTTCTTGTCAAAAATTTGCCTTTCAGTGCATTGAACATTCTACCTCCTTTGTTTAGTTTCTCTGTTATTTCTTGCTCTATTCCACCTTTTTCTTCTTCTATCGCCCCTAGATGCTGCAACTTGTTTTATTTTTTCTCCTTTCATGCTTTATCACTGTTCATGATAATCGTCTTAGTTTTATCTGTATTGATTAACATATTCCATTTTTCTAGTTCCTTGTTCATTATATTTACATTATATTGTAAATCATCTTCATTTTCTATTAAAACAACCATGTCGTTTGCGTAGCATAATTGTGACACTGTAGTTCCCTCCATTTTTCTGTATCGTACTTTGTAAGTTCTTAGTTTGTCTCTTATATTTCTAATTATATCATCCACATATAAAGTAAACAGCAGTGGACTCAATATACAACCTTGTTTTAGTCCAGTCTCTGTAGCAAATTTTTGAGATTGATTGTTCCTGACCCTTAGAATTTTTTTTTTTTCACATTCTCTATTGTCTGTTTATCGATCCCTCTTTGAGCTCAGACTTTCCATACTTTGTCTCTTCCCACTTTATCGAACGCTTTTCTAAGGTCTATAAAGCATCAGTCTTGCTTTTTCAGCTAGTTGTCTTAGCACTGAACCCGCTCTATGTTTCTTCAAATGTGTGGTCTAAATAATCTCTTATTTTGTTTTCCAGTATCCTTGCGTACAGTTTCCCTGGAGTGCTTATATATACAGAGATCCAGCATCCAGAGATTTCTACGTTATTCTTGAATGTCGCTTGGCGCAACCTGAAGAGATAACAGGCTCCACCCAGACCAGAGGGACAGATTCAGGGCCTATTTCATTTCACGAATCATGACATTTTTGCACGTTACAGTCGTTTGTAAAATGAGGCACATTCTTTGTTGAAGAGCATGCTGTTGTGATATAATAATACTGTATACTGATAGTGGAGCAAATATCGTTCGTTAGTTTTCAAATGCAATTTTTTTTAAACCAAAGTGTAGATGAGACATAAGGTATACAGAACAGCTTGCATTTATTTCTTATGTCCTTATGTATGATATAATGTGTAGAATTTCTTATTCCCATCTCAAGTATAAACAGATAAGCAAGATTCAAAATATCGAACTTCTTCTATTTCGGCATATACGAAGCATGATATAACCTAAGATACTTAAATTTTAACATTCTTATAGTAATTAAGGTATTAAGGGTGTTAAAAAGACAATAATGTCTGAAGTCAACAGTGTACTTTCCGGGGGCCTCCGGCCCGAGGTGTGTACGTTGACCGTAGGCATTATCGTCCGTACAACTCCCGTGGTGCCTTCAATATTTAATGTCCGACTTTTGTATTATTTCTGTCAGACAAATTACTCAAGTTACTTCCTGTAGCTAAGAAACGTGATATTCTTGTTTGTTATTTTGAGAATATAACGTCTTCAATCCCCTGAAAAAAAATGTTTAGCAGTGTAACTCTACCTTCACTTACCTCCTGTATAAAGCTAAAGATATCTCTTTATTGTGTGCTATTTTGAAATGCAGAATAATAAATTTACAACTGGTGGCCAGTCGAAGATATAAATCGTTTCACATAAGAATCTTGACTTCTTTGTATGAAGTCACATATAACTTGCAGTGTTACAATATGTTTGATGTCTTGCAATAAGTTGCAATTTGCTACAGCTTCCTTGGATATCTTCGACTTAGGAAAAAAAAACTGGGAATACATAAATTGAACATACCCAATGCTGGTAACTCACAAGAAACTGTTTTGGTGGGAAAAAATTATTGAACATTGACATTTTCAATATAAAAATTAAGACCCAATAACAAAAAAATCATGTAACCTTCGACAAATCATCTGCCGGCTTAGTGACCAGTGACCAGTTCTTATTGACCAGCTGGCATGACCAGTATCTCCTTCGCCACGCTGGGATGAATCAATGGTCCTCTTAAATCAACATACGCTTCAAAAAACAACAACGTCTAATGTCTGTAATTTTTAATTTAAAAATTCAAATGAGCACATGCTTCTAAGACCGCGCATTAGAACGCACTTATTAGATCCGTTGTTCGAGAATGGATTTATTTTTTGTTAGTAGGATGGAACATTTTATTCTAGTAGCCTGATAAATTATACATGCGCTTCGGATTTGTAATGTTTTTCAAGTGAACAATTATGAATTCAATAATGAATAATTGATATTTGAAGTATCTTGTGATTGATTTTAATAGAGGATATTATCAACCCATGTTATAATACAAGTATGAGTATGAATACATTATTATTTGTATTACAGTCTCCCAACTCAACATCCAATATTCAAGACTAGATTTTTACAATTCGATATGTTGATTTTCTTTATAACTTTGACAGCTGTCAAACAAACAAATAGTTGCCATAACAATGAATAAAATGCTACTTGATCAAGCTATGAATTTTACACTAAATGTTTTTCGACTGTCAAACATCAAATAAAAAATCTAGTTCAGCAACAATTAAGGCCGTCGTAGATGAAATATTGAATGATACACGTTTTATATAGCTAGTGTAATGAAACTTGAGTGATAAAAACACTCGGCTAATCACCTCGTGATTTAACGTTTCATTACAACGGCTATATCAAACTTGTATCATTAATATCTATAATCCATCCATTAATTGTGATAAGGGATGAATCCTGAACAGTATGATGTATTAGCTATTCAGAATTCATAATGCTAATCAAAAAATCAAACCTCAACCCTATATTTCAGGAGTAACGTCATTTGTAAGATCAGAGCCTGGAGCATTAGTAGACTTATTGCTGCTTATATATCACACGCTATCAAATATTCAAACCATCCACTTCGCGGCAGCATCAACTAATCCGCCCTATCGAGTCCTAATAATTGTATAAGATAATCTTTTGTATATGTTTTACATGTTCTGTCAAAACTGCTAGAACAAGTTCAAGGTCAAACTATTTCTACCAATTTTGCCTAGAGACCATTGATTCGTCTTTATTTCTGCATAGCAAAACCAATCTGAACTTTATTGAACTCTTCAACATATCCATATTCCACTCCCACTATTATTGAATTTATTCATTAGAAATTTTATTAAAAGGGTGACACTCCACTGATGCTCCACATCTTGTCTATCTCAGTAATTACAATCTAAGAAGCTGATTACTGAACTTGGTGCACCTTGTCATTCTTAAGCCCAAAAAAGGAACATAAAATCACTTACTAGATGAATAAGTGAATAAGTAATTGTGTTCTTGTTGTTCTAGCTAAGAGGCAGATGTGCCCCTTTCTTAATATCGGGTTGTTCGTCTCTTTAATTGAATTTTTTATGGACACATATAAATTTGATAATGAATAATATCTGATAGGGGTAAGTGGTTGTATGTTCTTATTCTTATTAGTCAAGAGCTACGAATATTTCTTCTTACAATTAAAAAGTTTCATAATTAATTCACCTTACATGCATTTAGATCAGGGGCGGGCAAAATTCCAATTTCAGGAATTTCTGCGGGCCACAGGATTGACAGATTATTCTACGATTATTATTTTGGAAGATATAAGCTTTCAAAGTGTACCCTGGGTTAGGTGTCGAAGTTGCAATTTCTGTCTACCTCTAGCTTTTGTCCTTCTTGTCCGTCAATATTTTATCCATATTTTTGTCCCACTTCTTCTTCAGACTGCCTTTTCTTCTTTTCCCTGTTATTTTTGTTTGCCATATCCTTTTAAATTTCTTCTTTATCCTTCCATTGATATCAATCTCTTGTATTATTTTCTGTTATTGTGCCCAAATACCGGAAATTATTTACTGTAACGATAACCTCGCTGATGGCAGGGTTGTTAATTTTTGGCGTCGCGGTCAAAACTGCTAACGGTGTGCTTGGGCGTCAATACGGTCGGTGACGCAGTCTCTAAGGCAGACGGCTGGATAGCTCAGAAAAGAAGGGTTAGGGTTGTCAGAATAATCATCAGGGGGTAGGTATCACAATACGACGACAGTGAACATAGAACATATATTTTTCAGGCACTTGCACGGAGATAACTTGACTGACGGTGACGGAACGGCTGTACATGACACTCGACACTAATGGTCGCAGATTTCCCAAACAGTGGATTAACTTATCTTCGGCGCTTGTGAAACCAAACTGGTTCCCAAGTAGTGATTCTACGTTAGCCCCTCAACGGTGATTTTACGTTGAAACACTCTAACGCTGCAAAATCTCGAAGACTTCGTCAGCGGCGACGCTACGTTAAATTATTCAAATACTGCGAAATCAACAAGGACTTCTCCAGTGGTGACTCTACAGTAAATTTTTCAAAAAATATTCAAAAACAGCAAAAGCAAACAAATCTAAGTTCCTTTTACGGACTTATGAAAGAACAATCAAACTCACAGATTGTGTCAGACAGTTGTGCTAACGGATTTAGCACAAAAACTCCACTTGGACGGTAAACACTCTGAAGATGACACTCGAAATCGGAACTAGAAATGTACTTTGTTGACGTGAATAAATATTCGTGGCTTTGTAGTTGAAGTTTAATAGAAGTGAGTGAGAAATGAATTGTATAGTGTTTGTTCTAGTTGCATTAATGTGTTCTATGCATGAAATTGAGTCCATCTATTTTTTATATTATTCTGAAACGAAAGTTCAGTGTTACATCTTATATCTCTTTACCTCGAAAGTCTTGAGCAATTTAAGACAATTGTCTTGTTCGCCTCACTCTTGTACAACTCTATTTCCGAACATACATCTTAATCGGACAGAAACAAGAAATAATGTGTAAATACAACCAATGAATTAAATTCAAATTTGAACTTTATAGTCGCAAGCCTTACCTTTTCGAGTTCAGGAATGGTTAGCAGATAACAAAGGAAAGGATCTAGGTACTTACATTGTAGGATGTAAGAGAAAGTGTTGATGTATGTCTATTGACATCAAAGAACAACATATTTAAAGTAAATTAAACATCTGATAAAAGAGTATGTTAGTTTTGTTGGGTTAGAATCTCTATATTTTATATTTCACAGTGCTGAATTTACAACGTTATAACTTTCAATGTACAACACAACCAAATCAAAGTCTTTAACTATATCCTAAAGGCTTCGACGCGTTTTATAGAGTTGTTTACGCTAATCTAACAAAATTTATGTTTAATCGTATAAAATTGATTGATGCAACATATCGATCATAATTTCAAGATCAAAGAAAGCCTTACAATTATGGAAACATTAAATAGTTGAACATTGTAAATATTTAGACCATAAAAGTCAACAAGAGACCAGCAATATTATTCCTCCCTATGTATGTGCATATTGCTTTTAAAACAAAATTTTGAAGTAAGAAGAACAATGTTGCTCATAATTTTACGCAGATATGTTGATGTAAAAATGCTCTATACTAAATCAAGAAATATAAGATGCTTGAAAATACATAAATCATGATATAGAAATGTATTTGTATGTACATAAATTCGTGCTGGTAATGCTTGGTAATAAATTACGACAACAAATTAAAGTCTTGTGTTTTGAAGTACTACTTGCTTGCACACAATTATCATCCATAAAACGCTAACAACTTACTTTGAGAAACCTCTTTTTTATAGTTCCATTTTAGCTTGAAGATTGTTTGAGCTTATCCGGATACTATAGACAAAACTTTAAAGCTATCAACTGCTGAAGATCATCATAATCGGTTAATGAGTCTATGAGCGCTTGCTGTTTCAGTGGCGGGAAAACAAAACAATAACCAATAATCCTGTAGCATCCTTTGGAGTCAGAAAGAAAAGTGCGTCCCAGTAAATTCCGCGTTAACGATCATCTCTCTATATAGACATGTTACATTGTGAATGGTTGCTAACTAAGTAGAAGTAGTTAAAACGATCGTTAAAGACCAGAGAGGTCGCATTATTGTCGGTTATATGGCTTCAGCACGGCCACGGGCAATCAGAGAATGTTAATGCACCCATTTCATAAGTGATTGATCATGGGAATGAGTAAAGAGTGGCTACACCCTTGTCGCGAGAACTGTCTCTGCATCCACTCTTTACGCTGTGTTTAAATTCAGCTTACGAAGTTAGTATTCTGATTGTATATTGTTGTATAACACTGCTGAGTATACATTACAGTTAAAATTTATTTCCCTTTTGTGTAATGTTCTGTATCTATTTGTAGGTACTATTATAGTACTCTTCGAATATCTCTTGGGTGTATATTCTGTAACGATACCCTTCGCTGATGGCGTGGTTGTTACTTTTGACGTCGCTGTTGAAAAACTGCTATCGGTGTGCTCGGGCGCCAAAACGGTCGGTGACGCAGTTTTTCTATGACGGACGGCTGGATAGCTCAGACGGGAAGGGTAAGGGTTGTCAGAAATAATTATCAGGAGGTAGGTGTCACAATGAGATTTATTCACACACAAAAATACGACGACGATGAACATAGAACATTATTTTACAGGAACTTGTACGGCGATACTTCGGCGGACGGTGACGGACGGCTGAACATGACACTAGACACCAGCGGTCGCAGTACGGACCCAGGCGGTCGCAGATGACGAGAAACTTTCTATGCGGGTGGAACCAAACTTGCTCCCTCGCAGTGATGCTACGTTAAGTCGATTCGATACTGTGAAGTCACCAGGTGACTTCTCCAGCAGTGCTTCTACGTTAAATCAATCAACGCTTCGAAATCACGAAGACTCCTTCAGCGGTGCTTCTACGTTAAATAATCGACGTTTCGAAATCATGAAGACTTCTTTAGCGGTGCTTCTACGTTAAATAATCAACGCTTCGAAATCACGAAGACTTCTTCAGTGGAGCTTCTACGTTAAATAATCAACGCTTCAAAATCACGAAGATTTCTTCAGCGGTGCTTCTACGTTGAATAATCCAAAAATATTCTAAGTTCAAAAACAGCAAAAATATTCCAAGTTCAAAATAGCAAAAATATTCAAAGTTCAAAACAGCAAAAATATTCTAAGTTCCTTTTACGGACTTAGAAAAAACCAAACAAACTCACACATTGTGTCGGACAGCTGTGCTAACGGACTTAGCACAAAAACTTCACTTGGACGGTACACACTCTGAAGATGACGCTCGGTATCGGAACTGGTAGCGTACTTGGAACGGCTGCTCAGAAGACTTGACTCACAAAGAAGTGACTTAAGTCGGCCAGAAGGCCTTATTCATACCCATATTTTAATGAAACCTTACTTAACATGTTTCAAAAATTAAATCCATATTAGCGCTAGCAATAATATAAAGAAGAAATACCGGGAAAAGAAGAAGTAATTTTTCAAATACAAATTTCGTTACAATAATACATTTCTTATTACTCTCCTGTCGACTACATCCTTTTCTGATTCTATTTCTTTAATATTGAAATTATTCTAAATAATTTTCACATCGGTCGATAATATAGAAATTGTCAAGTGTCGGATCTAGTTTATGGTCAACGGTCGCGCAGAATGTCAAACAACAACAAAATATACAATTTACAATATACAACATATTTACAGGACAACAGTGGATTACATTCAGACTTTATTACGGTGAGACATAAGACATAAATACAGATCACACGATCTCAACTTCTTTTAATTTCAGGTGTTTTTAAAAACCTAACTTTATTCGTCCACATGTGAAAGATAGTAAACGGTATTGGAAACAGCTGAACACGGATGAATGAACGGTATGTGATGTTGTAGGTTGATGCAGAGTTACTGAATTTAAAGTTTACAGGGTGCGCAAGAAGTGAATAAAATTGTGATGGACTAAAAAATGTTTGCGGTAGCAGAAGGCTCTGGGATGTGCAACAGTGACGGATTTTGGGGCCTAATTCGTCACAATTCTATTCATCAATTCATCAAAAGTATCAATATTGGTAAGATATTTTAATAATAATTCTTATCACTTTTAGAGTGAACTGTGCAGAATACGATATTTTTTACAGACTTCTATTATCTCAATTCGTTTAAGAGATACAGAATCAATCAGTGTGTGCGTCTGATTCGGCTATTCTCTCCTCCGTCCGTCACTCAAGTAATACAGCGTGCGATCGTAATTATCAGAATCAATTCTCCTTGGTATATTTTATCTTAAATATACATATTTCAGGATATTTAGGCCTATTACTATGATCCTGAATGTACCAGACCTCATTAAAGATATTCAAGAACTGTTTCAGTAGATAATGAGAATTAACTTGAAAGAAATTTACCCAAATAATCACATTGTCCATTCGATTTTGTTAACAATTGTGATGAAACAACAGTCTCCGTTTTAGAGCAAAGTCTGCAAACATTATAGTCTGCTCACTCAGCCTCTAAGGCGTGATTCTGTTTTATTTGTCGGATCTCTACAATATATTCTGTTAACTTCTCCAAGTCGCTAATGAGGTCAAAACATCCAGAGCCGATCCAAGTTCATTTCTGCAAAATAACAAACCCTATCATGTCCATATTGCAATCCAACTCACCTCCTCAACGGTTATTCTACGTTTAAAAAATCCAAGGCTGCGAAACCACGAAGACTTCGTCAGCGGAAGGCTACGTTAAGTTACCCCAACACTGTGAAATCAACAGAGACCTCTCCAGCGGTGATGCTACGTTAATCAATCTATCACTGCAAAATTATGAAGACTTCTTCGGCGGTGGCTTTACGTTAAATCAATTCAACACTGTGAAATCAACAAAGATTCCTCTAGACGTTACGCTACGTTATTCCAAACAAAAAATATTCTAAGTTGAAACAGCAACAAGCAAAATGATTCCAAGTTCAAAACAGCAAAAGCAAACAAATCTAAGTTCCTTTCACGGACTTATAGAAAAACAAACGGACTCAAAGATCGTGTCGTACAGTTGTGTTAACGGACCTAGCACAAAACTTCACTTGGACGGTAAATACTTTAAAGATGACACTCGGAATCAGAACTAGAAGCGCACTTTGGGACGACTACTCATAGGACTAAACTTTCAAATTAGTGACTTAAATTGGCTGCATGGCTTTATTCATACTTGAAATTCAATTAAACGTTTCCCAACTTCTTTTCCTGCTTATACACTCTTTCTTCCAGTTATATTTCATTCACAGTACATTGAAGTACTAAATTATTTATTTACGTCGATAATTTAGTCCTCTATCAGTAAGATCAGAACTGCCAAATGTCAGATTTTTATTTGTTATGTCAAGGATCACGAAAAACAAAATCAGAAACAGAATATTTTACAGAACAACTTTTGATTACATTCAGGATACATTTACGGTAAGTACATGACATAAACACAGATCATACAGTACAGAGTTGTATTTCAGATTTCCAAAACTTAACCTTAGTCAACCGCATGTTGTGTTATATTGAAACGTATTTATTCCAGCCAATGGCTGGTGTAATATTTAAATAGAATTACGGGTCTTTAAAATTTATAGGGCAAGCAAGATGTGAAAACTAGATTTGATGAACCTCAATATATTGGAAGGTAGCGGAAGGCTCTATGATGTGCAACTGTGACGGAGCTTTGAGAGAAAGAATTCGTCACACTATTTTTTGATTCATAATATATAAACATCATATTTCCGGTACTTCTTCCTAACTATATGAAACGCAACATGAAAACTTTTCCAATTACCCATTGATGATTAATCGTCAATGTGAAAATCAACTTACGTCATTCCAAATATTTTTAGCATTGACTTTATGTAACTGAACTAAAATTGATAGACACCGGATACGCTAAATTAAATTTGTCGAAAATTTGGCCAATGTGTTGAAACATTTCTAAAAAGATAAATGTTCGGACCGACAGACCATTTACTCATTCTTTTGTTTGAGTTCTCAGGTATCAGTAACATATTTAAGTCAGTGTTTTGTAACAAATTAAAAACACTGTTGTCAGGAATACTGCCGAGTAATCAGTAATTTCATAAGAAGCTGGTAGCCAAGCTGCGCATTTCCGAATAGCAACTGCCACTACTTTGAAATTGAATAATACTTTATTAGATGATACACAAATATTTCAAAGTATGCATACTGGTCGATTGAGATCTTGAGGCAGCTGTGAAATGAACATTGCAAACTTTAGACGGCAGCCACCCTCGATCAATGACTTAGCAAAAATCGCAAGCGCTGGACACAACTGATGATTGACTAATGATTATCACACTTAACACTAACGTGTTGCTAGTGACGAGGCGAACTAGTGTTCTTTGTTAATGAGATGGCGTCAAACTAGACACTATTCTAAATTAATCGAGTTTTTTTCCTCCTATAATTTATCGCTGTTGCTACAAACGTAAAATATTCGACTACTCCCTTTAACATTCACAACGCATATTCGAAGTTCTAAGTGTGCTCTACTTTATTATAAAGTTATCTAAGTCAAAATTCGACACTGTTAATGTATGTTCGACAGGCGTGCTCTACATGCTTAAATCTGCTATATTACCAGTGATAACGTCAGCGATTTAGGTGACATGCAACGATTCATCATTCCCCTACCGATTCTGCAACCTGAATTTGGAATTCTGTCCTCTGATTCATGTAATTTGTATTGTTCACCCTAATATTCCGGCAGGCAGCGTTGCAATTTTACGAGTAATTTTATAAAGTTCAAGTAAGTTGAAATTAGGAGCAAGCGTCAGTCGTTAGCGTCTTGGGTTCCTAAAATCAGGAAAATAAAAGTTTTGAGTCGTCAGTCTGTAAGAGTCAGCAAATTCGCAGTTTGCTGAACTCTCATGAAATTGAGGAATTTGCTCTTCTCGCAAGCAAACAATAGAGGTATATAAACTATTTGCGAATACGATTGACGTCAATATTGAATATTTTTATATTGGCATTTTGGATTTTATATATAGAAGTCAATAGGGAGTCAAGAGATAGTTAGTCAAAAGAAGATGGATGGGAGTTAGTCAGTAGAAAAAGTCAATAGTCAAGAAGTAGTTGGTTAGTTAGTTAGTTAACAGTTGCACATCCCAGAGCCTTCTGCTACCGCCAAACATTTTAAAGTCCATCAGAATTAGTTTACATCTTGCATACTCTATAAATTTTAAATTCTGTAGTTCTGCTCAAACATACACAACCGCTCACCTTAATTTTATCAGTCATCAGCTGAAATAAATCTGATTTAATATTTCATATGTGGTGGAATGAGGTTAGGTTCTTGAAAACACCTGATTTGAATTCAACCGACATTGCTTGATCTGTATTTATGTCTTGTGTCTTACCGTTAATGAACTCTAAATGTAATCAACCGTTGTTCTGTGAATATGTTGTATATTGTATATTTTGTGTGATGTTAAGCTCGACTTTGACACAACAAAATAGAAGATTCGCTACTTGACCGTTTCAAACTTACCGACATAGCATTACCTACGTTACCTACAGATGAAAAGATATTTAGGACAATTTCGAAGTAATATAATCATGAAAGTATGTATTCAACAGGAAAGTAACAGGAAATTTGTTATTGTAAATAAATTTTTATGTGTAAAATTACTTCTTGATTACTTACTGATAGCGCTAATATTTATTTAATTTCTAAACATGTTGAGTAAGGATTCATTGAAATTTAAATATAAATAAGGCCTTCTGACCGACTTAAGACACTTCTTCGAAAGTCCAGTCTTCTGAGCAGCCTTTTCAAAGTACGCTTCTAGTTCCGATACCGAGTGCCATCTTCAGAGTGCTTACTGTCCAAGTAGAGCTTTTGTGCTAAGTCCGTTAGCACAACTGTCTGACACGATCTGTGAGTTTTTTTTTTATAAGTCCGTGAAAGGGACTAAGATTTGTTTGCTATCGCTGATTCTGAGCTTGGAATATTTTTTGAATAATTCAACGTAGAATCACCGCTGGCGAAGTCTTGGTTGACTTCACATTGTTTGAATAATTTAACGTAGAAGCGCAGCTGGCGATGTCCTTGTTGACTTCACAGTGTTAGATTAAATTGACGTAGCGTCGTCGCTGACGAAGTCTCTATGATTTCGCAGCGTTAGATTGTTTTAACGTAGAATTACCGTTAAGTGGGATATTATTGGCTTCACAGCGTCGAGCAAATTAACGTAGAGTTACTATTTGGGAACCAGTCTTTATTATTCTTCAATACATTTTATCATTTGTATATGTGCAAATTGCTCCAAGTTTCTATTGCAAGTCATTCTCCCCTTTCAGAAGTAATACATCAGAGCAGTGGAACCCTTACAAAAGGAGATAAGAAAGAATGTAGTAATTATAGAGGTATATCGCTACTGTGCACAATTCTGAAAGTATATGAAAGAGTGCTAGAAAAAGAATTACGAAACAACGAAGGAGCAACGCTATCTGAAGCGCAAAATAGATTTAGAAAAGAACAGTACACAAGATCATATTTTCACCATCAAGAACAACATTAAGAGAACAATAGCCACTAAGTCTGGAGCAATTATGACGTTTATAGATCTAGAGGAAGCTTCCAACAGAGTGAAATGGGACAAACTATGGAAGATCCTGAGTGGTAGAAAAGGAGTTTACCCTAAATTAATTAAGTCAAAATAGAAGATCAGGAATATTTGAGACAAAACATGGCCTTAGACGAAGGGGTGTGATCAGTCCAGTTTTTTAATAATATACCGTAGAGTCACCGCTGGAGGGGTCCTTGTTGATTTCGCAGGGTTTGAGTAATTTAACGTAGTGTCGCCGCTGAAGTCTTCGAGATTTTGCAGCGTTAGAGTGTCTTAACGTAGAGTCACCGTTGAGGGGGTCATCATTGGCTTCACAGCGTTGAGCAAGTCACTATTTGGGAAACAGTTTGGTTTCACAAGCGTCGAAGATAAGTTAATCTACTTTTCACAATTTTTATGGGTAAGATTACACAATAATGTGAAAACCAGAAAGTTTTATCTAGGATAAGGATACTTAAGACCAATGTCAATATCAGTATGTGCATTTGCGGATGACCTAGTGATTGCAGCAAGAAGCGAGGAAATAATGCAACAGAAGCAGAATATATGGAATAAAGTAATGGAGAAATATGATATGAGGATCAATGCAAGTAAGACAAAATCATGATAATGAAAACTGAACAAACAATTCTTTATTTAATAATTGACAATGGAAAAATAGAACAACTGAATAATAAAAATAATGGTGAACAAGAGATTGATATCAATGGAAGGATAGATAAAATAGCAAGAATATTCCATACAATAAAACATGACTTCATAGGAAAAAAAGAATTTGCTTAGAGAACAAAAACAACAGTATACAAAACAATATTGTGTTAACATATGTTTGTGAGACTTGGATACTGTCACAAAGAATAAAAAGCAAAGTCCAAGCACTCGAAATGAGATATTTTATAAGAGTTCAAGGGTAACAAAGATGGACAAAATAAGAAATGAAACAATAAGAGAAAGAGAGCAAATCAGTACAAGATTTCATAGAAAAGCGACTTCGTGGAGGACCAAAGGACACCTGGGATACAACAAGATGCTCAGAAGATGGCGAAGAACAAGAAACAGTGGGCAAAATCCGTACACGATTAAAAGACCTCCAACACCCTACACCTTTTGGTAGAAGGATACACGACTATATATACATACATTGTGCACTCAGTTGATCACATTCTGGATATTCACTATTTACTCAGTCAGGCCGCTCGACCCTATATTAGGATGTCCATTTCTAGAAATTTCTACGTCATTCTAGCAAGCTACTCGAATGTTTGAATGAGTGGTGCGTAGAGATGAACGGCTCCGCCCAGAGACCTTCGCACGTTACAATAAGCAAACTTTTGGACATATCCCTCATAATAAGTTGAGTAATATTCAAATTAAGGTCAAAATCAAGAATTCGAAATTTTACACCCTTAACAAATCCGACTCCAATTCCACCCTCACTTCCCTATGAAATTCCAATTTAGAAGGTCAATTCACCTGCGAGAAAATACAAAAGCTATTTCTCAACCTGAAAATTAATACTTTATAACTATTAACACACCCTCTGATATTTCCGAACAAAAGATTGAAGAACTATCTCGATTCCCGTTACACCCTCTGTCATAGAAATGAGATTCAGCACAGATGACTCGTGTTTTCACTTATTGGACACACACAAAGAACTACCTGTCAAAGGCCCTTCAATGGAGTATCATTGAATGATGCAATTCTTGTACAAAAGTAGATTTTTGAAAAAAATATTGCAGAAGTCTAATATACAATTTAATACAATATTTAGCATAACTAGTATTGTCTTATCTCTATTATTATATTATGAAAGCTTGTGGCATACCTGTGGCTCAATTGAGCGTGTAAGGGTGGCAACATGACAACAGCTTGTCGGGTTGATGATGTGAAATTGTATTACTAAACCACTACAACCCTCATCCTTCGGTGATGTTATCGTACCAACAAGTAGCTAACAACACCCCTACTGGCTTTAAGATTGAATTTCTCTTTTCTTTAATAGGGTGGGATTGTTAACCAATAAGATAGAATTACCATTGTGGTTCAACATATTGAGATAATATGCCTTGCATCAACTTTATTGAACAAGAGATTTTTTGTAATTTGATATTTCATGTTTGTATGTTTGATGTATTTTTAATTTGAAAGTAAAAAGAATTGATAAATGCTTGTTGATTATAAGCGCGCAGATCGTTGTGCGCATGCGTATAAAGTTCGCTAGTTCGCTATAATTCATGCAGAAGCAGACATTAATCCCAAAAACTCATATTTTACGCGCCGAGGCTTAAAATTTCAGCAATTCATTGAGGACAACTCATATATCAGCGTGTTATTCCAGCGCTAACTAGACGTCAATGTGCCGCTCTGTGTCGCAAATCAGAGGAAACTAAGCGACTCTTTTTGCTCTTCTTGGACGCTGATTTTCAGGTATTCATCTTCGGTAATATAGTTGTGGATGTGATAAGAAAGGTAGAGAAATTGGTATCGCAGGCTTGTGACATGCTAATGCGGGGATTAAATCCAGCTCGCGAATTATTTGTGACGAAAAAAGATATTGTTCACAACGCATACCTTCTCGGTAAGTTCGATATTTATTAGTTAAAATATTCTAGAATCAAGAATGTGGTGCTGCTTTCAAATGCAGATATGAATTCTCCATAGGAACTATAATTAAGTGTAAAATAATTCACGGCTCGGGCGTTTCTGCGTAAATGAAAACCGTAAAATTTAAGAAAAAGATCATCAGCCCAAACAAACAAAACACGAACGAAATTAATCATAATTTGTTCCAAAACCTTGCTGCATCAGTTCAGTGTACTGTGAAGGTAGCAGCCGAATTAATTATAAAAATCCCACAGGTGGCAGCATAATCAGCGCACTATTGAACACCGCGACGTGCTTACTGTTCTTACGTATCGAATTTTTATAATACATCTGCGGAATTAATTGTATGACAAGATTATAAATAATATTCTTGGGAAGCTTTCTCCTTAAAAGGTCGCAAATATTACAATTCGATGCAGGGCCCTTGCTTTATTAATTTTGGAAATTATTGCTAATGTATGTAAAGAAATACTTTTTATGACACATAAAATTCAAAAAAAAGCCATACTTCACTTTCTCATCTGGCCTACTGTTCAAGAAGAGTAAGAGTCAATAAAAAATTGACTTATGTCTTAATTTTACAAATTTATGCATCGAATGCAGTATTTGGCTCATTTATTATCGATATGATGCGCATATTCATGAGATAACGAATTTAAAATAGAAGTAACGTTATTTCAAGTATATATACAGGATGTTGAAAAGAGGGTGAGAAAATTTTATGATCTATACATTTCGATGTGCTGATTCACAATCAAAAAGAATTTTTTTTCCAATGCTGGTGGTCGACACGAAATTTTTATTGAAACTAATAATAAATTAATCAACTTTATTCTGGTGTTTTGTGATAATATCTACATTGTCACTTATCATGAAATTTTGTAGTGGAACATTGGTGGGGCTTCTTTATAAAAATAATAAAATTATTTTTATGTATGGTCGTGCTAATGGAAACGCACTTCAAGTGCGGCGTCTTAATGAAGGAGCCTATGCAAATTGCGTATTGCCTTCATCCAGAAATTTTTCGAAAAGTTTGCGACAATTAAGGGATACCGGTTTAATACGATAGTGGACGGTCTAAGGCAGTAGTTACACCCGAAGTTAAAGGAAGAATGTTGAATATTGTGACGAATTCTTTCTCTCAAAGCTCCGTCACAGCTGTACATCCTAGAGCCTTCCACTACCGTCCAATATCTTGAAGTCCATCACATCTTGCTTGCCCTATAAATTTTGAAGAACCGTGATTCTGTTTAAACACTACACCACCACTTACCTTAACATCACCAGCCATCAGCTGGAATGAATACGTTTTAATATTCCACAACATGTGGTTGAGTGAGGTTATGTTTTAGGAATTCTGAAATACAACTCTGTACTGTATGGTCTATGTTTATGTCATGTACTCACCCTAACGACATATGACTGAACTACCAACGTAAACAAAGAATTTGGTGTAATATAATTCCAATGCTTTCAATGTTTTGTGAATGAAATGTAACCGCTGTAAAGCTGTAACAAAGCAGGAAAATAAGTTGGAAAATTTGTTGTGGAGAAATTAGTACTTTTGAAATGACTTCTTCTTTTTAGTATCTCTTCTCCACATTATTCTAACAGCGCTGAATTGAAATTAATCCAAAAGACAAGTTGAGCTATGTTTCATCACTCTTGAGGTATAAATAAGGCACTTTTTTGAAAGTTAGTTCTTCAAGCCATCTTCTAAAGTACTACAGTATTTACCGTTCGACGTCCGTCCGAAGTTTTCATGCTGAGCGATTTCCCGAACGGTGGATCAACTTCACAACTCTTTCTATGCTTGTGAAACTAGACTTGTTCCCAAGCAGTGACTGTACGTTAAGTAGTTTCAATACTGTGAAGCCACCAAAAGAACTTTCCAGCAGTGATTCTACGTAATAAATTTCTGACACTGTGAAGCCAGCAATGACTCCCACAGCGATAACTCAACGTTAAATTATGCAAACACTGTGAAATCAATAAGGACTTTGCCAGTGGTGACTCTACGGTAAATTATTCAAACGCTGTAAGATCAACAAGGACTTCTCCAGCGGTGATTCTACGGTAAAACAATCTAACACTGTGAATCCATGGAGACTTCTCCAGCAGCGACTCTACGTTGAGCTTGTTGAACACTGTGAAGCTAACAAGGACTTCTTCAGTGATGTTTCTACGGTAAAACAATCTAACACTGTGAAATGAATAAAGACTCCACCAGTGGTGACTCTACATTAAGTTGATCTAAAATGTAGAATAAAACGGAATGACTCTAAGTTAAACTTAGTAGAAATATTCTAAATTCAAAAACAGCAAAAGCAATGGCAGAATAAACTAAGTTCCTTTTACGCGCTTTTAAAATAACAGATGAAAGCAATCAAACTTACGATTTCGTCTCAAACAATCGCACCAAACGGACTTAGCACGAAAACTACGAACGGACGTCGAACGATGAACGCTGTAGTACTTTCTAAAGAAGTTACTCAAATCGGCTGCAAGGCCTTATTTAAACTTAAAGTTCAATGAAACCTTACTTATCTTGTCATTTAAATCAATTCCAATTTGACGCTTCTAGAGTAATATGAACAAGAGATGCTAAGTCATTTTACAAATACTAATTTCTTTACAACAAATATCCTAACATCTTCTCCTGCTCAGATACAGCTTTATATCGGTCACATTTCATTTACTGGAGGGGATCGCTTTCCGTTACAACAATTAATATCCTTGGCTATGTGCTCCATATTTTCCTGTTTTCTGTTTCTTGTTTGTCTTCCCTTTCTTCTTTTGATTCCAGGGCTCCACTGCATCATTGACTTGATTGTATCTTGCTAGCTGGCTCTCCATACATGCCCAAGTCATCTTATCCTCTGTTGTTTTATTCTTCTTACTATGTCTTCTCCATTTAGTTCTTGTTCAATCTCGTGGTTCATTCTTATTCTATATTCTGTATCTGTTATTTCTATGAGTCCTAATATTCTTCTTATTATTTTCCTTTCGGTTATTTTCAACTGTTCTTCGTTCTTTTTTGTCATTGACATTGTTTCCGCTGCGTATAATGTTATTGATCTAATTATGGTTCTATATATTCTCATTTTTGTAGTTTTCGATATAATTTTACTTTCTAGAAGTTTTCTGTTCGCGTGGAAAGCTTTATTTGTTGCCGTTATTTTTTCTTGTATTTCTATTCCTCTATCTCCTTTGTCCGTTAACAATACTTCTAGATATTCAAATTTATCTTCTTGGTCGTATTTGAACTCTCTTATTTTAATTATATGTTTTTCTACCTTGTTTCCAATTATCATTATTTTGGTCTTTCCTTCGTTTATTTCTAGCCCTATTTTCTTTCCTTCACTTATTATTCCCTCCAGTATTTCTTTCATCACTTTTCTATTCTTTGCTACAATTGTTATGTCGTCTGCGTATGCTATTATTTGTCCTCCTCTTGTTCCGCGTGTTCCCTTTGTTATATTTCTCATTGCGTGCTCTAAGGCAAAATTAAATAACGTGGCTGATAGGACATCGCCTTGTATTACTCCCTTTTCTATTATTATGTCTTCTGTTTCTCCTTCATGAGTCCTGATGCTTATTTTTGTTCCTCTCATGGTCATAGCTATTAATCTTCTCAATTCTCCTGATACTTGTAGCTGCCATCAATTTTCCTCTTTTATTTGAGTCGAACGCCTGTTTAAAATCAATAAATAGTATTTCAGTGTTTAATTCATATTCCAGTGTTTTTTCAATTATTTGTTTTATAGTGTATGGCATCCGTTGTTGACTTCCTTTTCACAAAGCCACCCTGATATTGCTTGATGGTCCCTTTTGTCACATTTGTTATCTTTCTGTATTCTCTGTATTAATGTCGACATTATTTTGTAAGCTGTGTTCAAAAGTGTGACAGAACGCTGAAAACATTAAAATAATATAACACTAAATTCCTTCTTCACGTCCGTAGTTCAGTCATGTGTCGGTATGGTTGAAACTTTCAAATGTTAGATCCTTATTTGTTATGTCACGGTAAACGAAATCCGAATAACGATTGACGGTGAGTACATGACATAAATACAGATCATACAGTACAAAGTTGTATTTCAGATTTCCAAAACAACCTTACTCAACCACATGTTGTGAAATATTAGAACGTTATTATTTCAGCTGATAGCTGGTGGTGTTATGGTAAGTGGTGGTGTAGTGTTTAAACAGAATTACGGTTCTTTGAAATTTATTAGGCAAGCAAGATGTGAAAACTAGATGTGATGAACTTCAAAGTGTTGGACGGCAGCGGAAGGCTCTACGATATGCAACTGTGACGGAGCTTTGAAAGAAAAATTCGTCACACTATGCAACATCAGCACGCAATTTGAAACAATTGTAACAACGAATTGTGCAAAGCTGTGAAACAATTTTTGAAAGAATAAGGGCATTATTTTTAAGAAGATGCAGAGCTTGTGTTGAGATGGAGAAAGGGCTTCAATTTATTTGTTATTCAACATGAATTAGTTCCAACAAGAATTTCGTGCCGACCAGTGGAACAAAAAGCACTCCCATAATTTTGCGTATTTTGAAAAAATTCTTTCAGATTGTGAATCAGCTCATCGAAATTTATGTTATGAAATGTTTTCACTTTTTTCCAACCCCCTGTATAATACTGATAAGTCATTATGCGATGTATAACTTGAAGATGTGCCGCATGATTGTAAGAAATACAGTAGCAGATACCAACTGCATATTTTTTTAACGATATCATTGAACATCTTCAATAAATATTCAGTTTCCGATCGTTCAATCCGATATTCAATTCAAACATCTGTTTGCAGTGTCCTCGGTCAGTAATGAACGCAAATATCGTGTATCTGCACCCGGTACAGCATTCTTTAATTAGCTGTTACATTTAGCAAATTTTTTATTTAATGCAGTGGTTGTTCCGGTTGTTATTGGACGTGTAGCACGCGTACCAATTTAGCACGGTCACCCGCGCCATCTGCAGACGCGTCGCCAAGGATTGTCGTTCGTTCTCGATTTTATTATATCGACATCGAACGTTTCGTAATCGTATGCGTAATTAAAAATGTTATTACTTCGTTTTTGCGATAGACATGTGCAAGTGTTTCCCTTTCAATCATGTGCAAGTGCCCTAATGAACTGAATTTTATTGAATGTGTGTCATTTTTTCCTTAAGTTTATCACTCATTTATCAGTTTTATTGCTTTTTTATTAATCTTTTATGCTTGTCCCTTTCCAATAAAGTACTTGAAATTTAAAAATATGTAGAAGACAAAGCATGTGCTACCTCCCAACCCAACTTGTTGCCGAATACTTTTTTGCCCCTGTAATTGTCATGGTCGATTTGTTACAAAATTTAAGAGAATTTCCACTTGCAATAAGTTATGAAGTCATTGTTTGGTAACTAAAGATACTTATATCGTTATATCATCCAATTTACAGAGTATTAGAGCTGTTACTTCACATCCGTTTATCTATGATTGAACCATTCAAACTCATCTCGCATCCGTAAGGTGAGCAAACGGTCAAATGATACTTTATCATTTATAAAAGCGGCCAGGTTCGACTTATAACGTATCAGGTATCTTCAAATCAAATGTTCACATTCCACAATGATGTAGCACAAACTAATTCTTTAATAGTTTGTGAAGCTCGCAGCTTCTGCTTTGTGCCGGGAGGTCCGACGTCATATTGTTCTTAGCTCTGGTTTGATTAACGAAGAACCTTCACAGTCTAAGCGCGCGCTGTGTTTTTTTACACCTGATGAGTATAAAACGAGACAATGTAATTTTCTGCTTTGATAGACAAGGGCGCTGTATGGGTGAACAGAATAAGAAGGATTCGACAGGTAACTGTCTAGTTAGCACTCGTACGGACATTGTGCTGATGCTGAGAACAACAGCAACATCACTCTTTGTGTTGTCCGATTGATGAAATGAACATTGTCTTTATCTTTTGGGCTTTTTGTATCCTTAAAAGTAATTACTCGCAAATAAGAATGTGATAATCACCTCAATATTCAAGAAGACTCCAAAACTCTTTCAATCTAACATTGTAGCGAGATAAATAAAATAATACATCTTTATGTTTCTTGACTTTTCGAACATAATAACGTTTTACGTGCGGTCCAGTAACCAGTATCTAATTATACCTCTTGCAGCCGACATCGCATAAGAAGACATAATGAAATTTATGGCCATAAATTTAAATATGGACAGCGAATGTCACGTTCCAAACCTATATTTTATTTTTTCGCAAGGCTTGTCGAACTGATGCAAATTTATCGGAATAAAATCAATTTGCGTTAACGTCAAAGACCTAATAGAATCATAATTAAATAGAATCTGAACTAAAATACTAAGCTCTAGTAAACTTCATTTGAGTTATATACTAATTTGAACTTGCAATTTTTCAAGAGGAAGCTTAGAAAGAATTGATCTCCCACATTTAAAGTCTGTCCCAAAGAATTATACAGCCTCAATCTCTGATTTGAAAAATTGAGATCTCTTTTCATGTTCCTTACAAAACATATTGCAATTCAACCCAAAGAATAATGAAAAACCAGGAAAACCAAATCAGGCGAATATGATGGATGTAGAAGCACTTGAGTTTCCATTTTGGCAACATTTTCTGATCACTGGCATTTGAGTGGGAAACTGCACTCCCTCGATGGGACAAATTTACTTTTTGATCAATTTTGATCATGTTCCTATTATAGTCTCTTCAAGTTCACAAGTAGTTCTCTTCTATTCTCAAATATACTTTTTGATTGATTAAAAAAAAAAAAAACAGTGCGCTATAGCTTGTTACAAATCTTGGCCTCTTCAAGGATCCTCCTCCATTCTGGTCTGGACTCTACTTTGGACTTACAGTATGAGATGCCCAGACTTGGGCCTTACTTTACTTCTTTGACCTATTAATTAGCTTGATTAATTTGACGTCTTATTTCGTTGGTCACGCAATGAGCCTAGGTATGTGAATTTCCGTACTTGATAGAAGTTGTACTGGTTGATCTTTAGATTATTGAGTCTTCTGTGCTTTTTCGGGACAACCATATACTTTGTCTTTCATTCATTCATTTCAAGGTCAGCCTTCTTTGCTTTTTTTTCTGGACTCTTGGAAATATTTTCGACGTCTCTTCTTGATCTTTCTATGATGTCTCTATCATCGCACACCTGTATTAATAACTCCATAAGAATTTATTCTATCCATGGAAGAATTCTGAGAAACTAAATGAAAATAAATGTAGGTATTCCAAAAACCTGTTTTCTTTTATTGAAATGATGAAACAAGGAAGAAAATTTGATTTTGCAATGTAAATCATACAACTGTAACGATACCCTTCGCTGATGGCGTCGTTGTTACTTTTGGCGTCGCTGTTGAAAACTGCTAACGGTGTGCTCGGGCGCCAATACGGTCGGTGACGCAGTTTTTCTATGGCAGACGGCTGGATAGCTCAGACGGGAAGGGTTATGGCTGTCAGAAATATATATCAGGAGGTAGGTGTCACAATGAGATTTATTACACAGAAACGATGACGATGAACATAGAACATTATTTTACAGAACTCTTGCACGGTGATAACTTGGTTGACGATGACGGAACGGCTGCACATGACGTTGTATGTTGAAGCAGAGTTACTGAATTTAAAGTTTACAAGGTGCGCAAGAGGTGAATAAAATTGTGATGGACTAAAAAATTATTGACGGTAGCAGAAGACTCTGAGATGTGCAACAGTGACGGATTTTGGGGCCTAATTTGTCACACAACTTATCAAAAACATACCTCAAAAGTATGAATAATTAATGTTGACCTATTGATTTAGAATCATCTTTGACTCCTAACGACCATTCTTGATTTTTACTGCCATATTTCACACCTTTAATATTATGAATACGTCCTGACCCTGCTAAAAATAATAAGAACTCTTTATATCAACACGTGGAGAGAAAACTTTTGAACTCTTTTTGAGCATACTGCATGCAAGAAGGAATGTGAGATTTGGTATACTTGCCCCATTTTAATTTTATTCGAAGAGAAAACTTTGTTCTGCGCAAACAAAGGAATGTTAAATTTGGTATACTTGAAGTTCACATAGGGGAATGCAGCAAGCTGAGAGTGAATGCAAGTGTTTCATTTTGTACCGCTCACACGAGGTAAGACTTGGCATACTTGAAGTCTGCATGGAAAAGGAAGTGCAGAAAGCAAAAATTATATACAGGATATCCTATTTCAATTTTACGCGTGGAGAAAACTTTGTACTGCGCGCATCAAGAAATGTGAGGTTCAACGTACTTTTTATATGGAGAAGTAGTGCAGAAAGGTAGAAGTATATACATGGTGTCCCATTTTAATTTAACGTCAGAAATAAACTTTGTATCGCGCGCATGAACACAATATAATGTTAGAGTTGACATACTTGCAGACTGTCTTCCTTCAAAGCTTCGTCACATTTGCACATCCTAGAGCCTTCCGTTACCGTCTTACATTTTGAAGTTAATCACATTCAGTTTTCATATCTTGCTTGCCCTATAAATTTTGAAGAACTGTGATTCTGTTTGAACACTACACAACCACTTACCGTAACATCACCAGCCATCAGCTGGAATAAATATATTTTAATACTCCACAACATGTGGTTGAATGAGGTTAAGATCTGAGAATCTGAAATACAACTCTGTACCGTATGATCTGTGTTTATGTCATAGACTCACCGTAAATGTATTCTGAATGTAGCCAACCGTTGTTCTGTGAAGTATTTTGTATATGATTTTGTTAACCGTGACATTGACTTTTAGCTCAACAAATGAAGATCTGTCGTTTGACAGTTGTGACCCTACCGACACATGACTAATCTACCAACATGAACAAAGAATTTGGTGTATTATCGTTTTAAGGTTTTCAATGTTTCCTAAATTATTATTATTAGTTATAAAGATGTATCTGAGCAGGAAAAGAAGTTATGAAAAAGTTAAATGACTTCTTCTTTTAAGTATCTCTTCTTCACACTAACTGATTGATTCAAAAGACAAGTCAAGTAATGTTCCATCAAACTTTAAGTATAAATAAGGCCTTGCGGCCAATTTGAGTCACTTCTTTTGGAAGTTAGTTCTTCGAACCATCTTCCAGAGTACTACAGTGTTTACCGTTCCACGTCCGTTCGAAGTTTTTGGGTTAAGTCCGTTCAGTGCGATTCTTTGAGTCAAAATTGTAAGTCTGATTGTTTTCTTCTGTCTCTTATAAGTTCGTAGAAAGAGCTTAGCTTGTTTTGCAATTGTTTTTGCTGTATTTGAACTCAAAATACTTTCGCAACGTTTAACTTGAAGTCATTTCGTTTCATTTTTTTGCCGTTCGCTCGGCGAACGTTAGAATTACTTAACGTAGAGTTCTTGCTGGAGAAGTCTCAATTGATTTCACCGTGTTAGATTATTTCATCGTAGATTATCCGCTGGAGAAGTTCTTGCAGGCTTCACAGTATTGAACAAGTTTAACATAGAGTCACCGCTGGAGAAAACTCAGTTGTTTTTACAGTGTTAGATTGTTTCACCGTAGAATCACCGCTGGAGAAGTCTTTGTTGACTTCACAGTGTTTGATTAATTAGAGTCACCGTTGTGGAAGTCTTTGCTGACATCACAGTGTTTGATTAATTAGAGTCACCGTTGTTGAAGTCTTTACTGACTTCACAGTGTTTGATTGATTCAACATAGAATCACCCCTAGAGAAATCTCTGTTGACTTCACAGTGTTTGATAAATTTAACGTAGAGTCACCGCTAGAGAAATCTTTGCTGGCTTTACAGTGTCAGAAATATTCAACATAGAATCACTGCTGGAGAAGTCAATTTGTGGCTCCACAGTATTGAAACAATTTGATGTCGAATCACTGCTGGAGAGGTCAATTGATCTCTTGAACACCCTGACCCTTTTCTCTAAGCTACTCAGCCGTCCATCACTAGAAACTGCGTCAGCGACTGCATTGGCACCCGAGTATATCAACTGCAGTTGCAAGAATTATTATACAAAGTGTCCAATTTCAAATTTACGTGGAGAGAAAACTTTGTATCGTGCGCATAAAGGAATGTAAATTTTACATACTTGAAGTTTATGTGGAGAGGAAGTGCAGAGACTTATACACAGGTTGTTCAATTCTAATTTACCACTGGAATTGATATTATTTTCTGCTGGAATATATCGAGAAATATATACCGAATGGGAGAATAGCTGAAGGAAAAACCTTGACGATTTCTTTTTCCTTCCGAAAGTTGGAAATTTAGATTTGGATACAAAGTCGAATACTAAATTTATTTTATTTGGAACCCTCAGGGATGGAAGGTTTTTTTATTTTTGGAGGAAATGGTGGATATATACTCTTGAAGGGTTGGTAATAAGAGTGCGAAGTAGACGAAGTTATGAAGAACGTTGATACAGAAGATAGACAAAAAGAATCTAGTCTATGGACTAGATTGATATAGAAAATGCGAAGACAGAATATTAGTAGAATGTGACTATTAGTTTAATGGATTCCATCAAGTATTTACAAAAGGTTCAAGCTGTCAATTATTCTCCCTAAAATCTAAAATGCAGTGAATTATCTCAACCAGTTCTCTAATTTGAATACAGCAGGCCCTCGAGTTTTTTCATGTGTAAGATGCATATGTTGGGACACGTGTGCCACACACATACTCTCGATCAATTAGTTCTTAATGTAGAACGTAATGCATTATTAATTATATGGCGCATATGAAACAGTGTATTAAATAATTGTTTCAATAAGGGGTCTTATTGACTCTTGCATTAAAGTGGAAGCTAAGCACTTAATTATACGAATCTCGAGCACTGCAGCTCTACCTACCTGAATATTGGGAGCGTTTGCAATTTTTAATGCTTTTATTTGGTGCTCGATTAAGTGTTATATATAATTAAACTATTATGCCGAAATTATTGTTCATAATTATTGCCCTGCTGCCCACTATGATCTCAAGAAATTTCTCATGATTACTTTTTGTTTGATGGAGGTTTTATCTCTATTACACCTGTAGAACTAATGTCCCCAAATCACAGAAAATAAAAGATTTTCTCGGCACTTTAAACGTGTGCAACGTGTGCAATCTCAAAAATTAATCCCTTTCACCTCATTATGTAACGTAATTGTCCATGTCCACCTTTCCGGCCTTGATCAAGTCGTCCTAATTGGGATTAATATCGTTTTATATCTCATCGTTTATCATTAATTCACTCCCAAAATATTGTAAACATTATGCAAATAAGACAGTTACAAACGAAGGACTGCATTCCGTATTGAAAGTAAAATGCATCTGTTGTTATTGGATGTTGACGGACATAATGACGTCTGAATTTTGTAATTTGGGGATTCGACGTTCAATAACAGTAATTTTATTGTAATTAAATTTAATGAAAACACGTTAAATAGCCTCATCTGTGACACTTTAAGGAACGAAACCCTGCAATTTTGCGTTACTAATGATGCGTATCGCACAGCTTGACAAGCGTCAAGGAATTTTATCGGCTGTACAAGCTGCAGATATTTGTTTACTGATAAAGTGGATAAAGAATGCCAGTACATAGACGTAAGTCTGTTTGCAATTAATTTTATTCTCTTATGAACATAACGAAAATAAATTTAATGGTTCTACCAATTAATGACATACTGATTAATTTAAAACGGCCAGATACTAGGTTTGAACTCAACTCCCAAAGGGATCTATCTCCAAAAAGTCAACGTTGATATTAACCAAAACTAATAGTCTCATTTCATCAACATAACTTACATGTTCTATCCTATCGGAAAATCAGCGTCCATTTATCAGAGCCTAAATTCTCATCTACATATCTGAATGACCGGAACGCAATGCAAATCCGTTGTTCAATATTCCACTTTCACTTTTATGTGACCCGGTCGAAGCATACAGCACTGATAAACCTGCAAGCTAAATTTTTAACATTTGCAAAGCACCTGCTTAACATTTAAACCAAAGCGCCACGCCGGTCGTGTACCAAGCACATCTGCTCAAAAACCATGCCGTCCGTTTCTTTGCTCTTTAAGAATATGATTTAATATTTGAGGCATATCTGATTCCGACATTCATAGAGCATAGAATTCAGATAAGTTGCTGTGTTTAACGCCTGGCAATCAATCAAATCAGTGTGTACCTCATAGATCGATGTATGATGTGCTATCATAAGAATATAAGAGGGAGGGACTTAAGTTTACATTGTTCATAAGGACAGGAGAAGAATTCTTAGTTAATTTTTGCATTATTTTCATAAGTTTAAGAAACCGAGAAGATAAATAAAGACAGTTCACTACGAATATTATTGAAATTTCGAAATAAGATAATGTGTTCCAGAAAGAGAAAGGTTTATCTATGAGCTATACGCCATTATATAGCCCAATAATTGATTAAGGATGTTCCGAAATCATTCAAACACATTTATTATAAGAATATATCAATATAGAATCATCTAAATTATCCAAGAAGCTATTTCAAGAATATCAATTACTTTTACAAAGGAGAATAAGTATGATCATTCCGCTGACTTTACTATTGGATGAATTTCATAAATATTGCAAACCTCTCACATAATAAATACATTGAAAACTTCTTCAATCACTTCTATTTTCACTTCATTAAAATAAAGTCGCAAATTCATGAATATTACTTTAGACAGATTTAAAGCATAGGAGTCAGATGAGTTGCTGTGTTTAACCTCCGGCAATCTTATAGATAGATAGATGATGTGGCCTCATAAAAATATTAGAGGGAGGGACTCAAACATACATTTCTTATCAGGACTGAGAAAAATTCTTAGTTGATTTTTGCATTATCTACACGTCAAGAGACTTATCGACCCCCTTTTTAAGCATATTGCATGCACGGAGGAATGCGAGATTTAGCACACTCGAAGTTTATGTGAAGAAGATGTGCAGAAAGCAAGAATTATATACAGGATGTCTGCTGACGGTGTGCCCGGGCGCTAATGCGGTCGTTGACGTAGTTTCCAAGGCAGACGGCTGGATAGCTCAGAAGGGAAGAGTTGGAGTGGTTAAAATAATCATCAGGAGGTAAGTATCACAATGAGATTTATTTACACACAAAAATGATGACGATGAACACAGAACATAAATTTTGTAAGAACTTGCACGGAGATAACTTGACTGATGATGACGGAACGGCTGTACATGACACTAAACACCAGAGATCGTAGTACGGACCCAGGCGATCGCAGACGACGTGAAACTTTAAAACAAACAAATCGTGAAGCGATTTCCCAAACGGTGGATTAACTTATCTTCGACGCTTGTGAAACTGAATTGGTTCCCAAGTAGTGACCCTACGTTAACTTGCTTAACGCTGTGAAGCCAATGATGACCCCCTTAACGGTGATTCTACATTAAAACAATGAAAAGACTTCGCCAGCGGCGACGCTACGTTGAGTTGATCCAGCACTGTGAAATCAACAAAGACATAGCCAGCGGTGACTTTACGTTAAATTATTCAAACACTGCGAAATCAACAAGGACTTCTCCAGCGGTGACTCTACGGTAAAACAATCTAATACTGTGAAATCAATGAAGACTTCCCCAGCGGCGACTCTACGGTAAATTATGCAAAAATATTCCAAGTTCAAAAACAGCAAAAGTATTCCAAGTTCAAAACAGCAAAAGCTAACAAATCTAAGCTCCTTTTACGGACTTATAAAGAACAAACAAATTCACAGATTGTGTCAGATAGTTCTGTTAACGGACTTACTACAAAAACTTCACTTGGACGGTGGACACTCTGAAGATGACACTTGGAATCGGAACTAGACGTGTACTTTGGAACAGCTACTCAGAAGACTGGACTTCCAAAGATGTGACTTGAGTCGATCACAAGGCCTTATTTATACTCAAATTTTATTGAATCCTCACTTAACTTGTCTTACAATTGATTTTCTCATCAGTGCTGTCGGTAATGTCAACAGGAGATACAGATAAAAAGAAGAAGTAATTTTACAGATAAAAATTTCTTCACAGCAACAAATTTCATATTCTTGCCCCACTAAATACATCCTTATAAACATTTCTTGAAATTCAAATTGTCTTAAATTATTTTTGTCTGTCGGTAGAGTAGTTACGATGCAGTCTTTTGTCGGTTAACTGTCAAATGTCAAATATTTAATTGTTTATGGTCGAAAGTTACGAGGAACATCAAACAAAATATACAATATACAACATATTCACAGAACAACGGTTGATTACATTCAGGATTCATTAACGGTAAGCACAAAATATGAATACGGATCAAACAAATATAGATTGAAATTGATTTTAGATTTTTCAAATCTAACCTCATTCCACCACATGTTATGAAATATTAAAAATTAATTTATTCCAACTGGTAGCTGATAATACTAAAGTAAACGGTGATGAACATTCAAACAGAATTACGGATATTGAAATTTATATGGTGTGCAAGAGGGGAAATAATTTTGATGGACTTTAAAATATTTGACGGTAGCAGAAGGATCTGGGATGTGCAACTGTGACAGAGTTTTAGGACATAATTCGTCACAACGTACTTTTTTTGAGCACATTACGCGCAAGAAGGAATGTGAGATTTGGCATACTTCAAAAGAGGAGAGGAGTGCAGTAAGATAAAATTACATACAAGCTGTCCCATTTTAATCTTACGTGAAGAGATAACTTTATACCGCGCACACAAAGGAATGTGATATTTGGCATACTTGAAGCTTATGTGGAGAAGTGCAATAAGCTGGATGTATATTTAGCGTATCCTATTTCAATTTTATTGCGCACACGAGGCTATGTGATACTTGGCATACTTGAAGTCTGTGTGGAGAAGGAAGTGCAGGAAACCAAAATTAAATACAGGCTGTCCTATTTTGATTTTACGTGAGGAGGAGACTTTGTACTGTTCGCATAATGGAATGTGAGATTTGGTGTACTTGAAGTTTATATGGAGAAGGAGTGCAGAATAGTTCAATTTTAATTTTACAGGAAAGGAAACTTTGTATTGCGCGCATGAAGAAATATGGGATTTGACATATTTCAAGTTTATATGGGAAAGGAGTGCAGAAAGCTGAAAGTGTATGCAGATGTTTTATTCTAAATCTACGTGGAGAGACAACTTTGTACTGCGTGCACGAAGAAATGTGAGATATGGCATACTGTCTACAGTAGACGTGCAGAATCATATAAAGAGTTTCCCATTTTGATATAGGAGGAAAAAATTGTGACGCGCACGAAGGAATGTGATCTGACAGACTTGAACTTCATGTGGAGAAGAAGTGCTGAGAATTTCACGAAGAGAGATAGTTTTGTATCGCGCGCATGGAGGCATGTAAGATCTGACGTACTTGAAGTTTATGTAGAGAAGGAATGCAGAATGCTGCAATTATATACAGGGTGTTTAACTCTAAGCTATTGTTGAAAATTATATTATTTTTTGTTGGAATATATCGGGAAATATGCACCGAATAGGAAAATAGCTAAAGAAAAACCTAATGATTTCTTTTTTCTAAAAAATTATCTATATTTGAAATGAGAGAGTTCAAAATATTAAGATACCAGTTTTAAGGAATGAAATCACATAAGAATCCGCGATCTGCACGTGTGCCGTTGCGGTCTTGTTCCTTAATGACCGGTTCGTAATTTTCCACCGAAACTTGTAATTACTTAATAAAAGCATGCATTACTAAATCATTATTTTTATACAATCTGAAATATATCCTGTTTATTTTGTCTTGAATAAGGGCGGCTTTTGGGTTTTCTGATTTGGATTTATTAATTCAAGTGAGATTTTAAGTAGTCTCACCACCAATGGAACAATTTTAGATTACTGATATTTATGTTTGTCCAATGAATTCTTTTTCGTGAATTTTGATGTATCATGGTATTAATTTGAGTGGATTCGTCCCTGCGCTGTTGTTCTTAGAGCAGCAACAAGAACGAGACGCCCCGCTGATCATCCTCGATCACAAAGCCTACCATAAAAAGATTATTGGTCGCCTTTTGTTAGCAGTGATGAGGGCGGACTACGAAGATTAACAAAAAGTCACTCGCTTTATTACGCGTTGTTATTAACAACCGATCTGACATAATCTCACCTCGGTCGCTTCTGAAACAATTCAGTAGCATCATACATGATACCATCAATCCTCAAAAAGTACTAATAATTTATTTAATCACTTACAATAGAATCAAAAATCGATTATGGTGTACAGAATTCTGATTTCCAATTAAAATTGGTGATGACGCATGCCTATTGCTAGAAGCTTTAAAGCATAAAATTATAGATATAGAAGCATTCTTTTGGCTGTGAATAGGGGGTGGCGAAAGGTTAGTCCATGGCTACCTGCCTGCCGCTTCGGTAGTCGGTCTTAGTAATTAATCATCACCTAACAATTGATTGAAAATTAATCAAAATTGTAACGAGACAGGTGATCAGTAAGTAATGACTCTTCGCACTTGTATAGACGCTGTCGATCGACAATTTACGTCAACTCTGATCAACAGGAAACCGTCTTATATAGCCTGAATGCATTTCATTCGTAGTGTGTTATTTTCATGCCGAATATTCATAATTGCATACTTGGCAAAAGATTCATTATTCTCGCTATTTAAAATACTACAGGTCAGGCCTCAAGAAAATAGTAAAGAATTGTTTAATAAAAAGTGGCGTGAAAAATTCATCAATGTTTACATGGTTAAATCGAAACTACATTACTGTTATGATTAAATATAATTTGGCTCTAGGTGATATGCAGCGGCTGGAGTCCCGCTGTGTTCTTAATAAACTAGACGAATAATAGGAGTATTCTGACTTGCAATAAATCCAAAAGCACACTTTGTTATAGTCTGACTAACGATAGTCCTATAACATTCAATACAGAGGCGGACTTTATTTATAGTAAAATCTAATGATGTAGATACATGAATTTTGTATCCAAGACTGGTATAAGGTCTAGTTGTGCACCTCGCATTATGGTAGCAATCATCTGTACCGAAAGTGCACTTCACTCGAAACATTTTTTCTAATTTCTCGCATAAATCCAAAACGATTGAACGTAAAATGCAAGAATTCAGTATTACAGACGATAGTACCATCTAAATATTCATATCCTATTTTCATTGAGATCGACTGAGCCGAAAGTGCACGTTACTTGATAGTCTTTTGGAATTTTTCGCATAAATTTAAAACGATCAGCTGTAGAGTATTGAAATTTAGTATTTCAGTCTGCTGTAGCATCTGAATGATTGCCTACTATTCTCATAACAATCGAATGAACCGGAAGTGTACTACAGTTGTACTTTTTTTTAATTTTGCGCTTAAATTCAGAACTGTTAGTCGTGGAATCTTGGAAATCAGTATTTAGGAATGTTGTAGTATGAGAACGATGACCTACTGTTTTCAAAGCAACCGACTGCGCCGAAAGCGCACTTACTTGACAAATGATGAGATATGTGTTTGATTATCGTATTTTATTTGTTTAAAATCGCCTATTATTATCATATAAACATACAATGTTCTCTTCTATCAATTAAATTGCCCTTCGTGCAATTACGAACAAGTCCGAACCAACTAATAAACGAAATAATATTTTTAAGCTAGTACAAAGTCAATATGGCGATATTGTGATATGTTTTGATTATTTCTTGAGTGTTTTGTGTTAAAATCTTAGGAAACTTTTGACTAAATGTGCGGAATTTGTGTTACTAGTGTGTGTTAGAGTATTGCTGATCCTTTGGACTAATTTTTGTGGGGAAATGTGTACAGGAACGCCAAATATGAGCCAGAAGGTGAGTGGTACATATTTATAATTACAATATGAATTGATAATAAGCATAGCCCTTAAAATATGATGCTAATAATGTAATTGCCAACGAAATGACAATCTACTCGTATATAAGGCAATATCATACAAGGAAGATTCAATTGAAAGGAATGTGACGAGAATTCTGTACATTTTGGGTTCATTTGAAACATTAATACTCAGTTTCTAGATTGCAAGTTAAATAATTTCAGATGGAATATAAATAACAGTCAATTCGAGATAAGAAAAACGATACATGTTCTTCATATTAAGGTTATCATTTCCTATTCAAAAGATAGAGAATATCCAATTACAGCTTTTTATCTCTCTCACTTGCACAATTGAACAACAAAAAATAGTAGTGTACTCAATTTTTTTCACCACGAACGCTCACAATTTCCCTTGTTCTGTTTCCACGACTCGCCCTAAGAATTTTTGCAAGCCTATATTTCTGGATGGCACGTCTCATCCATAAGTGAATTGACAAATGTGACTTTATTGCTATCAGATTATCTCTTTGAATTGCTTGCTTTTTCAGTTCAACTTAGATTATTCTATATTTGATAATTCAAATATTATTCATTTTATGTATTCTCCAGTTTCTCAGGAGTTGATGCTACTGAATACTGAATTATCATAATATTCTTCATATTGCGAGTGATCAGCATTGTTATAAGTACTGTGAATAGTGTCGCCCCACGTCTCGTCTTGGTCTCGAGTAGGTCAGTCTCATCTTGGTCTTGAGTATCCACGAGAGTCTCGCCATGATTTTTCAAAATTATATATTCTTACATGCGGAGATCAATTCGTTTCACCTGATTATTATTTGTTATGAATTCTACTAAGAATATATTGCACGGAAAAAAGTAAATGTCAACATTTAGTGAGATTTCTACTAGTTTTTGATGTTTTGAATAGTAACCCGGAACCTGCCTCGAAATTTGTCACTTATTACAAAGTGAAAAGTGGAAAAATATATCCTTGATCCACTAAAATGTGTTATTTCTGAAGAAAAATAATACAGAGTCAACATACAAATTTTAAAGTTCCAAATGATAAAATTTTCCATTTCTATGCATATAATTCCATATAGAAGTATATAATATGTAACAGGAACTATTGTAAATAATAACTCTCAATCTTTAAATTTTAATGTTTCAAACACTAAAAATCTCCTATCTCGTTTATAGAATTTCACGTATCAACATTATTTTTTGAATATATATAATAGTAAATATTCCTATCTTGGTTTTAAATATTCTTCATTTCAAACAATAAAAACTAGCAATTCTTTCAGTAAAATATTTACTTGTACAATATACTTATCGAAGTTTGAATTTCCATTTTTTTAAATATCAATAAATATTTTTTTTATTAATAATTGGTTCTTGGATGCAATATTGTATTTTTTTTTCATTTCAGTTTGACATTTCGATCTTTTAACAAAGAGTCACCATCAGAAAATGATGATAAAAAGGAAACACGGCAAGTATCAAGATAATGAAAAATATACAGCAGATCAGATGAAAACGTAGATTATACATCTAGGACAAAAAGAACAATAAACTTCTGGCATTCATTCAAGGTTTGAGGAAAACAACACTAGAGAGCCTCAAGCAGAGGAATCTATAATATTAGTCTTGACAAATATCATTGTGACTAGAATTATTTTTCCCTTTGTTTGAGGTACTCACATGGTTTTACCCAAAACTTGGATGAATTGCAAGAGATTATTGATTCTTTTTGTTGTAAATGTAGAGTCCACGTTTTCATGTCAAGGCTTCTGTAGATCTTTTACTATCAAGATTTTTGCTTTGTTTATTTTTGTATTATTATTTTTGATGATGATTATTGGTTCAAAGATCGAAACGTCAAACTGGAATGAAAAAAAAATACACAGAATTAAAATCGAAGAACCAATTATTCATAATTGAATTTCGAAGAAATAGATCGATTTTTTTTCTTACCTTGCATTTTTGTAAACATGAAATATGCTATAATAAAGCTCAATAATTCGTTCGATAAGTAGTAATTTGTCAACTGAAATAAATAAATAATATAATCACAGCTTTTGTTTCAAGAGTGGTAATTTATTTAAGAGAATAATATACTTTTACATTTTCAGTACAAAAGTAAAATAAAAAAATAAAAATAAAAAACAATTATTACTATAAAATAATATCAAAGCGATGATCGACTGGATGGGTGATGAATGAAAACGATGATTGGAAGTCAGTCACAGTTTAAAATTTTATTCACACAAAAACCGACGTTTCGCTCACATTGTTGATATTGTTGCATTCTTCAGGGATATGTGTAGTCTAGAAATAGAATAATTATGGCATAAATCAAGTATCACACAAAACGGATATCTCACATTAGAAAAATAAATTGACACACTGTTGAAATTATAGATAAAGCAATAAATAAATAATTTAGAGTCTGAAAAAGTTTCTATGAAACTCCCGGAGCTCAAATTACAGATAATTTTCATAGAAAACTTCATTATTGTTGCAGGATATTATCAATCCAACCGAATTTTCTTAGATAAATTATGTTATAAGATCATGAACTTCCTTCATTTCGTGCAAATGTCAACTTACAATACTTACATCGTACTAATCGGACGTTAGCAACATCTCAATTTGTTCAACTTTTGGGGTATGATTTGTCAATTCGTTGATAGAAGTTCGAACTACTTGTTGTTTTATTTATTATGGAATTATGGATAAAAATATGATTTATATTAAAAAGTCGGCAAGTAGGGCTAGAAACACGTGATCAAATATTTGACAATATAATTAACCTTAACAATGCTTTATACAACTGGACCTTTATTGATATTGATGTAAATAATTTATATTTTAATGCTATACATCACTTACCTATTCTGTTAATTTTTCTTAGAGATAACCACTTAGCAATTCACTTGGTGGCACTTTCACTGCAAACTTTAGAGGCTTGTAGCTAATAATAGACTAGGAATCCTATGGGCTCTAAACGCATTCGAGGAAAGGGTCAGAGAATCAGGTTTCAAACATGAAAAATCATAATGCAAATGATAAAATTGTTGAGCTCGAAATATACTTTTTACAAGCTGATGATTATAATAAGTAGGAAGTGAATTTAGTATTGTATATAAAATTTACCATTTCACTTAAGTAGATTTTCATGGAGCTCATTGATAAAATTTAATAATTCTTTTTATATTAAGTACACTTGAAAATTCATTATTTAATATTGAAATAGTATAACTTAATATTCATTCTACATAAAATATGAGATCTGAACATGTATATTTTCATTATATATAATATATTAAAAAGTTCAGTTTGACTTACAAATTTTATGATTTGTCTTTGAATATTTTAGCTTTCAGACTATGAATTTTTACTTCCTAAACGATAAAGATTGAGTTTTTACTCAATAATTATTACAATTCCATTTTTTCAACAAGCACATTGTAATTTTTAATGTTTATAATACCAGTTTTTTGCATATAAACTTTAAATTTGAGAATTTAAACAATGATTATTGTGAAATGATTGTCAAAACAAAGATATTATTGCTTAAAAGTGTAATAATTAGTGATCATAACACTGCTTATTGAACATCAATCTTTATTTAGTATAATTCATTTTTTTCCGTGTGTATTTGTGTGTTTGGTGCGCAAATTTATGTTTTATAGCTTGGTCATAAGCCCTCAGACGTGAACTTCTGGCTCATTTCAGAATCGTTAAGCACCACAAAAACATCACTCCACAAATAATGTGTCTTTCAAATTTTTCGCATTACGCAATTATTCTCATCTTGCTGAGCAGCTTTGGAAATTTGCAATACCAAGAGTTGCTCTGGAGTTTAATTCTAATTCGTAAAGACTGTCTTTTGACGTCATTTTACAGACTCTCGACATATGTACCACCTATCGAGCAATTAGGGAAGTAATTCAATGTCATCATCGTTAAAGACAGTTTTCTAGAAGTAAGAGACAGAGTTAGGTCAGTTTCCTTAGCTCTATGTCAGATTTGATATTCGTATGTCATAAAATTGTAGCAATAGAATGAAATTATACTATAATAATAATAATAAATCAGAAGTATGATTAAACAAAAATTGAAAATAATTTCAAACATCGTTCTTAACTAACTGCCAGCATAAAATTGTCGATACAATATTCAAGTCCCTATAAATATAACTACGACATAACAACATTGACATAGAGACGGCGATCTGTCTCCAAGCTGTCTGTATAAATTAGAATAGGATCCCTGGAGCAACAGGGATTCAAGATAATTAAGAGATAATAGTTTCATGCAATGATTGTGTAAACTTGAGCATTATGACGAGGTTGAGGGTACATATTCCAAGTCAAGAATGCAGCTTACGAAAACGTTCATATGAATTGATGGTAGATGTGAGATTCCAGAATGCTCAGTTTATGCATTGCTTGCGATGTGTAAACCACCAAATTCAGAGGTGGATGAAGAATGACCAAATTTTCAAATGAGGTTATTGACTGTGAATAACAAGCTATAAGGCTCAAATTACTGGAATTTATGAAAGAATAATATTGATTCTCTTCTTATGGCTCAGTCCAGCCTAATCTGATATTATTTTATAAGAATCGATTTATGTAACGTATTTCCAGTGAAAATCAAGTATAGTACGGCAATATTTTCTTCCATTATGTTGATAATTTTTTGTGAAATTGAATGTGTTGTGCTAGTATTGGGACTCGTCCTGTTGCACAATCTTATAATATAAAATCTGCTGCGGCCACAAAGTACTTCATTGGATGTAACTTGAAAATTGATTCAAGTAATTAGGATTCAAGTCTCGTCGAGAGTCTCGCGGACTCTCGCCGAGATTCATTTCTGGTCTCGTCTCGATCTTGACTTTTAGCTCGGAACCATTCTATAGTCTCGTATCGGCTTTCTAAATCGAGATGAGACGAGACCGAGACTGGTCTCGAGTCACCAACTGTGAATAATTTAGTGTCTTGTGTAGTTTGCTATATACAATTATAGGTACCAAATTTTGTCTCAAGCTTTGCATTAGATACCATCTCAACCTCATTACTCTCAGGCGAATCTATAAAAAGTATGATATTGTACATAAATATTATTATGATGAATAAATTCTGATGTATTCGATGGGATATTTGCGGAGAGATTGAATCATTTAAAAACTATACGCTCGACGAACCCAGCTATCAAAAATATTGTTTTCGACTGATAATTATTCACCGAGCTATATTACAGTAATAACAAACAAGTTTCCTAGTTACAGCAAATAATTAGAGTTATTTCTCTGACAGAAATCACAATGACAGAACATACATTGCTAAAAATTTTGATTAAAATACAACAAAAGTCGGAAATTGAACATTGAAGGCACCACGGGTGTTGAACAGACAATAATGCTTACGGTCAACGTACACACCTCGAGCCAGAGGCCTTCGGAAAGTATACTGTTGACCTCAGGCATTATTGTCCTCTTAACACCCTTGATACCTCAATTACTATAATGTCCGACTAGTTTATTATTGTTATCATAATAATACTGATTCCAGGATAAATACTCGAGGGCATTATTTCCAAAAATAATACTCGAGCAAGTATCTAGAGTAATTTTTCTGACAGAAAACACAATGACTTGACATACATCGCTGAAATTTCTGATTGAGATAGTACATTAGTTGGACATTGAACATTGAAGGTACCACGGGAGTTGAACGAACGATAATGCATACGGTCTACGTACGAATCTCGGGCCGAAGGCTCCTCAACAGTATACTGTTGACCTCAGGCATTATTATCCTTTTAAAACCCTTGATATCTCAATTACTATAATGTCCGACTGACTTATTATTGTTATCATAATACATCGCTGAAATTTTTGATTGAAATAGTACATTGGTCGGATCTTAGATATTGAAGGCACCACAAGAGTTGAACGGACGATTATACCTACGGTCAATGTAGACACCTCGGGCCAGAGGCCCTCGGGAAGTACACTGTTGACCCCAGACATTATTGTCCTTTTAAGACCCTCGATACGTTCATTACTATAACAAAATAGCCCTTACTGTTGGACGTATTTCAATTCAATACATTCGAAGATAGAACTAACAGAGCTTCGACTAAAGTCTTGAGAGTTGTTTGACATAATACATTAAGTGCTGCATTTTGATTTACTCTATAATCTTGAATTTTGATGTAAGAAAATGCAACGTGCCAAAATTATATGTATGACACGGTGCACTTTTCTCTGCATCAGAATGCAGCATCAAAATGCAGAGATTGATACAGCATTTAATGCATTGTAAGTTCATGAACTCTCTCACTTTGCTCATGACGAATAAGGAAAGATTTTTGACTATGAACCTTCTTATTTACTGTATTAGAAGTGTTTTAGATACTCCCAAAATATTGGGTATTATTATTTAGAGATGATTGTGATGTAAATACTTATATGTTTGCATTCGCATTGATGGAATACAGGTTTAATTGTATCGCCCAGTCAATTATAATTAACCTTTTTTTTTCGAATAATTCCATGGACCACTTGCACATCAGATTGGTTTTATTGGCAAACGTAAGTTATAATTGTCACGGCATGGCATTCTGTGTGTATAATTGACGCAGGCCGTTTGTAAACGCGATTGGCAATTTTATTTGAAATTGTAATTGCACGTGAGGAATGTCAGTTCGATATAGATATTGACGGCATACTGAAGTTTCTTTCTTTCATTCCTCAATAAAATAATTACTCAATAATTGCTCTGTGTCAGCTCACAATGCTAATGGAATGTATGTATTATGTCCGTGCGAATCGTTTTAAAATATTGCCTACTTGTTCCATTCACAATCTTTTTGTGTTAGCTCATTGGATATATATTCATACTTATAGTTGATTTATAAATCACTGTTTGTATGTTTTCTTGGGAAATTTATCGCATAAATTAATACATTCAATACCTAACTCCACATGGTTATAAATTCGTTGAACGAAGCTACATTGATTCCAATCAAATTCAATAGGTGGCAGTGTACGATACACGTGATGACGAAGCTGCGGAGAATATAATTTCATTGCCTTTTATAGCCGTGGCTGGCGCGCATGTCATTAATTTATCACGACGCTAGTTTGTTGTGGATACATATTGTTGACATGACAGATAGAAAACAATTAGTCTTTCAGTGAGTTGGCGCTCTGTAGCCCGCTATTATTGTGTGAACGAACAATCGGACGGCTCTTCACTGTCTTGATTCTTAGGCTCATAGTCAAGTGTCTGATCAACCACAGTTTGACTCTTTGACTTGCCTACTAGATATTAACCAGAATGCAAACATACATACTTTACTTCCACACAGATTATTTTATTATGCTTCATTATTAGTTGTCATAAAATACAACTCGCATTCCGCGTTTTTCGAAGTGAGGAACTGAGGAAGTAACACCAACTCTTTCATATACCAAGCCGAAACAATTGACGGTTATAACCCCATTGTTGAGGCCGGTAAGAAAAGATAAACAACCAGTTCAAGTTGGAAGAGCTCCCAAGGCAGCACCCTTTAATGCGAGAAAGGAGATAGCATTCAAAACTGAGTTCTATTTGACGAGCTCCCAAGTCAGCACGTCGTGCGAAGTGCTGCTCTATACTCCTTCAACATCTTCTTAAGAATATGGTGGAGACCTGCAGATAAACGAGGTAAATGAACTATTCCTCTGTCATAGCCAAAACTTCTTCTCCAGAATAAGATATCCAAAAGGCAAGGTATCATGGCTCGTAAAAATAGAATAGACCCTGAATCCGTCCCTGTTGTCTTAGCAGAGCCTGTTATCTCTTTACGTCGCGTCAAGCGAAAATTGAGAATAACGTAGAAATTTCTGGATGTTTGTTTCCGTATATATATGGGCGAACAGTGAACAGTGAAATATAATGAATATACAGTACGTGATGAATAAATAAGTTGTTGTAAATAAATATTGGTGACTTTGTAGTTGAGGTTTGATAATATGCTCCCTGCATTTTTGATTTTTTGTTCTTGTTATTGTAGTTTCTGCCTCTCTTTCATTCATCGCTTCTTGTGGTTGGAGGATGTATAATGGCCACAATGGGCTGAGTACATCTCTGTATTTGTGTACCATAGCCATAGCCCATCATGACTATACAGATATTATTATAATTATTATTGGAGTGTAATTCGACGAATTACAGCGTATCTCAAACATTAATCAGTGGAATTCAAAAACAATTTGTACAAATAAGGAACAATCTGTTTAGCATGAAAGTTTGATATTAAACAACTCCAAAATCGTCGACTGGATGAATTTGGGTTGGGTAGATTATTTACTTCGTAACTATATTCAATTTACTATTCCATTTTTGGTCTTGAAGGCGGCTACAAATGTTGGAAAGTTTTAAGTTCACTGTTGTAGCATCTTCGGTTAGGAGTGTGAAGTGGTCGGAGCTTTGAACGGATTGTGTGCTCACACAATCATGTTTCGTACCCACGTAATCATTGTCAAGACTTCAGTATCAGAATGGGTCCCTGCCCAAAGTTCTAAACTATTACTTCTCTGTTCTTTTATGTATTTTGTTTCCTGATCACGTGGGCTTTGAAGATTTCACATCAGTCAAATGACGTGTTATTTGTTCAGTGTAGAAATTTAGGGAGATATTTACATTACTGTTGATTGTTTTCGAGTAGGAGTGAATATTATACGAAGTTAGTAGATATGTAACACCGGTTTCATAACAGATCTATCCATTTTCCAGTGGCACTATCTTTTAAGCAGTGGTGAGTGACGCCATCTATCATTCAGCAGACTAACTAGTGTTAAGAAAGGTAGATTTCTATTTTGTGAGTGGCGACATCTGTTGTCTGTTTTAAAATTGAAAATATTCATTACTTACACTTATTGATTATTCTCAGTGAGCACTGTCATCAATTTGTTTCCACCTCTTATTTATTTCTAACTAATCCAGCTTTGCGTGCTCGGTAACCAACCAACCAAACAATATTACTTCTACGCGCTCCGACTCACTCAATATCTATCTTACTATCCACCTATCCCCTACTAGAATAAATTTCTGCAAAAATTTATATATGATATTTCCGTGTTACTTAAATTTTGTAAGAGAAAACACTTGTTTCCACCTTTGGTAATACATTACAAGCGATCGGACGCGCCCCTTCAAAGCAGCCGCGTAGCTTAATTACTAAATTACGCATTAACACGGTTTTGATTGCGTTTTGACCGGTGTACTAATTAGTTGGCCTGACCGATGGCCGGTAGATGAAACCAGAGCCGTATTAATGCATGGATTAATTGGTCTACTCTCTAAAACTTGAATAGTATCCTAGTATATATTATATTGTAATGAGTATTGCTTTTAAAAAATTGTTTATTGTTACTCAACAAACACTGTACAATTTATTCCTTACTCACTTTTATTAAACCTCAATCACAAAGTCACCAACATTTATTCACAACAACTTATTTATTTATCACGCTTTGAATTGTACTGTATTTCATAATTCACTGTTCACTCAGTCAGGTTGTTTGTCCTTATATATACGAATACCCCACATTCAGAAATTTCTACGTTATTCTCGAATATCGCTTGGCGTGACGTGAAGAGATAACAGGCTCCGCCCAGACAACAGGGACGGATTCAAAACCTATTATGTTTCCACGAATACTAGCACTTTGCAATATATAAACATTAGTTTCATGAATTAGTTAATGTGCTACAATGTGAGGAGAGAAGTGTTGATATACTTCCTTTACCGTTTAAGCGAGTAAGCTCATTGAAATTAATGGAGACTTCCGATTATACAACATTGGTACTTGTAGTTCAATTATAATAAGTCAGTAGTTCGGACAAAACAATAATGGACATGGACACTGGGCACTCTGGGCACGTGCTCAGGGCCACTTGATCGATAGGGCCCTCTAGTTTCTGCCAGATCACTATTTCCTCGCAGGACTTATACAGCAACATAAAACTAAACTTAACCGATTAAGGGATAACCGTATAGTGGAGCTGCGATAAGAGCGACGATAAGTGAGGAGAGAAGAGCGACGAATACAAACACATGCATTTTAATAGGACATCGCATAGTAGAGACTAGAGAGGAGAGCAATGCGACAATGAGCGCTGCTACAAATCATTGCTATTCTCGCTGGTGGTATGTGGCAAAATGAGTGCTGAAATGTTCATAAATGGAGTGTTTGTGAAAAAACCTGTCATGATTGATGAGATTGTGATTGAAATTCATTCAATTTTTCAGTAGTCTATGTTCAATTTAGTCTAGGATGTAGTCAAGAGTGTTTATTTATAGGTTATAGGGACCCGACTATCTAGATGTGCCCAGGGCCTCCAATTCACGCTTTGAATGTTCACTCTACTTGATATACGCTATTCAGTCAAGTTGCTCGCCTTATATATATACGAATATCCATATATCTGGAAATTTCTACATCATTCTAGTAAGCTACTCGATTGTCGCTTGTATAGAGCGGCGCGACGCAAAAGGCTAAAAGGCTCCGCCCAGGCAACAGGGCCTATATTATCCTCACGAATTATGACACCTTTGCACCTTACAGTAAAGTCCCAAAGTACCTGAATCTAAAAAAATCTACTTTTGTAAGGCAATTAATTATTATATTATTCAAAGTCTATCAAAATTATAATACTCCGACTCTGGGTGGAGTTGTTGCTGGGAAGAAATCGAAGTGGCATAGCCCAGGGTCCAACTCTTATTCTGAGCTTTTGTAATAATGAAGATTTATTTGAGTGGATTGGGCGTGAAGTGCTGTGTAGGTTCCAAAGAATTTTGCTCGAGGGGATGACTTGAGTGGAATTAGTTTAAGTGACAATGAATTCAAAGGAATTATTGAATGTGTGTGGCATGATGATTAACAAATATCATAAGCAGAACTATTAGTGTTGTTTCAATAAATTTAATGTCCGACTAGTTATTTTGAAAATGATAAACAAGTTTCCTAGTTACAACAAGTAACAAGAGTAATTTATCTTACAGATGTCTCAATGACATACATTGCTAAAAATTTTGATTGAAATACAACAAAAGTCGGACATTAAACATTGAAGGCACCACGGGAGTTGAACAGACAATAATGCCTACGGTCAATGTACACACCTTGGGCCAGAGGCCCTCGGAAAGTACATTGTTGACTTCAGGCATTATTGTCATTTTAACACCCTTGATACCTTAATTACTATCTCTACTCTTTTTGAAATTTCACATATTATGATACTATTCTACTTTATTAGCTTTCCGATATCTGTGAAACAAGAGAAACACGCCAGTAGGAAGAATAGAGCAATGTAATGTAATATAAAAATTTCAACCTGTTATTAAAACGCTATCAGCTATCTTACACTATATAAATTAATTTACTTCGTACGCTTACATACAGCACAGAAGCCAAGTAGCACAAAAAATTGAAATTACTACCTACCTTCCTTCGTACGGCTACTAAAATAACAAATAATTAATTAATTAGATTTCAGTAGTCGAAAAGTAATTCCACCCGTAATATTTCAAGCTTTGACGTCTCACACTGCTTCATAAAGCTAATATAAATTCTAATTATTATAATTAAAGTGTGCTCCTTATTTGACGCATCGGTAATGAACTGTATTCCGACTAGAAAAAATAAATGATATTCGGATTAGAAGCATTCCATCCTCTCGAACATCACCTCATTTCCAGTGCTTGCTGCATTTCTTTTTTCAATATTTTTCTGGATTCTTCTTTCTGCTTTGTTTTTGCTGTTCTTGCTTTGTTGTTGTTCTTTTTTCTCCCATTCTTAGTATATGTCTCTACCTTCTCAATCGTCCCTCCTCTATTATGTTTTCTAACGGTTTTATATACAGTGTCTTCTTATATTCCTTGTTTCTTATCCTGTCCAAGGCGACTCTACGTTAACACTGTGAAATCAACAAAGACTTCGCCAGCGGTGACTCTTCGTTAAATTATTCAAACACTGCGAAATCAACAAGGACTTCTCCAGCGGTGATTCTACGGTAAAACAATCTAACATTGTGAAATCAATGAAGACTTCCCCAGCGGCGACACTACGGTAAATTATGCAAAAAAAGTCCAAGAACAGCGGAAGTATTCTGAGTTCAAAACAGCAGAAGCAAGCAAATCTAAGTTCCTTATAAAAAAAACAAACAAACTCACAGATTGTGTCAGACAGTTGTGCTATCGGACCTAACACAAAAACTTCACTTGGACGGTAAACACTCTGAAGATGACATTCGGCATCGGAACTAGGAGTGTTCTCTGGAACGGCTGCTCAGAAGACTGGACTTTCAAAGAAGTGACTTAAGTCGACCAGAAGGCCTTATTTATACTTGAATTTTAGTTAATCCTTACTTGACTTGTTTTAAAATCAATTTCATATTAGTGCTGTCGGTAATGTGAAGAAGACACAGATAAAAAAAAGAAGTAATTTCACAAATACAAATCTCCTTACAACAATGAATTTCATATTCTTCTCCCACTGAATACATCTTTGTAAATATTACCTTGAAATTCAAATTATCCTACATTCTTTATGTCTGTCGGTAAAGTAGTTACGATTTAGTCCTCTGTCGGTCAACTGTCAAATGTCGGATGTTTATTTGTGTATGGTCAAAGGTCACGAAGAACATCAAACAAAATATACAATTCACAACATATTTACAAAACAACGGTTGATTACATTCAGGATTCATTAACGGATCAAACAAATATTGATTGAAATTAATTCCAGATATTTTCAAACCTAACCTCATTCCACCACATGTTATCAAATATTAAAATGAATTTATTCCAACTGGTAGCTGATAATACTGAGGTAAACGGTGATGTATATTGAAACAGAATTACGAATTTTGAAATTTATAGGGTGTGCAAGATGTGAAATATGTTGTGATATACTTCAAAATATTGGACGGTAGCAGAAGGCTCTGAGATGTGCACCTGTGGCGGAGTTTCGGGACAAAATTCGTCACAATTTATGAAGCATAGGTGTTCTTTGTCCCCTTGTTTAGGAGATAGGATAGCTTACCATCGTTTTTGGTATTACTTTCTGTTCATATTGAAGTTTCACTAATACAAACAAACAATGACAATTTTTTATTCTTGACCACAAAACACAAACATATCATTTCTGAGCTACAAGTAATTACAAATACGTTTCACAGTATTGTATTAAGTTATTATCTCCAACGACTTACACTATATATTAATTATTAATTCCACAGCCTTCATCTAAATCATCACGTAGTATTCTCCATTAGTGATCGTTTTTCTTCTTGCGGATAAAAATTATGTACACATGTTTTAATTGTGATAATATACAGCCATTAAAACACCTTAATTTAAACGTGAAGAAAAATGGTAATAATCGAGCAATAAAAATATGATACATGATTCCGTGATTTGTTTTGTTGTTTATGAATGTTTCATGGATTGGCTGAACGTAGCAACTAAGCTTGCGCGGCATGCATGACAATTAACTTGTCATAATCTCGGATATGCGGACTCTGCTTATAAGTTATAAAATTATGGATTTCTAGCATAAAAGCATTACTTGCATGATAAAATAGCCACTACTGATGATATCAGCGTCTAATTATTTCTCCCAAAAATTTCAATTATAAAATTCCCTTGCAGCGATAAAAAATGGATCTATAATGATCTAATAAGTATTATTCTAGTCAAGTATATAAATCTCATCTAATAATTAATAACACGAGAAGGTGAGCCCCAGATCAAAACCAGTGGCTAAGCTTCGTGCAACATACAAATGAGTAGCGTTGTGGCCCAGGGCGACGCCGCATCAAGCAGTCTAGCACGCTACTGGAATTCCACAAAAAGCCAAGTCTGGACTTTCAGATATATATTTTGATGTTACACCTCCCTTGCTAATTATTATAACAATAAATCATTTCATAATTCAACTTGTACTTAAATAACTCATTTTGGACATGGTCGGTGTTTCCTATGTACTTTTATACATTGTTGAATAATCCCATTGATTTCAGATGTTTCTGTGTCTTATTTAGAAACACTGTTCAGGAATGTTCGTGGATAGATCCGACTGAAACTCCCAAATGGTTTTTTGTCGCATTCCCGTTTTGTCTAGACGAATAATATTGTCTATGATTTGATTAAAATTATAAAATAGGATTAAGGGGTATAAACCCAGAAACAAAATCATAATTCTATGTTATTAAGAAAATTATTAGAATTCAGGATAAGGTTTCTCATGTTTTCCGAACAGCTTCTCCTTTTTACCCTACTCTGGCTTTTTGTTTTCTTCTAATGAGTACTATTGAAGACGTATCGAAAATATAAGTTTCTTTTTGTTGAGACACGCACGCGATGCAACACGTCACGACATATAAAATGATTTGGCCTTCATTTCTAATCGCTCGTTTTAATTTGTTTTGTCCAGAACTTTCAACAAATATTTGAAGAATCAATGAAATCCACCTGCTCACCAGATAATTAATAGATAATCTACCTGATAGAAAAGAGAACATACAATTTTCATAATTTATACATCCAGGAACAGTTTTTTCAAGAATATTTAGTGAGATACCAATTAAATTGTAATTATATACTCTGAAAATGTTATAACTGATCAAGTTTCAATGTTGAGTTATTAAATTATGTATACATTTTACAAGCGGATATACAGGAAAAAAAGTTGAAATTGGCGTGTCAGATTTGTGCTAAATTAAATTATTTTTAACACGCACTGAGTTTGCTTGAATTCTCAATTCCATATTGTTGTTAAACTGTCGAGAGAATTGTAAATTTTGCCTCTGATATCATTGTTCAAAGAATTTTTGTCTCACTCACTACTGTCAAACTTCAACTACAAAGCCACCAATATTTATTTACAACAACTTATTTATTTATCACGCTCTGAATACTCCCCCTATCTGTCAGGATATCCATACATATAGAAGTTTCTACATTCTTCTAGTAAGCTACTCGAATGTCGCTTGGTGCAACGCAGATATATAAAAGGCTACGCCCAAACAACAGAGTCGGATTTAGGGCCTATTTTATTTTTACGGATTATAACACTTTCGCACAATCCAACTTTCTCAATTCTACTTGTTGTTTGATCCAATTGAAATAATTCAGTCCCCATTGGAAGACTCTGTTCAGAAAAGCCATGATTCAATATCTAATTCTTGTTTTCTGCAAAAAATCGTGGAATGAATATATTTTATGAATATATTTTAAGACTCTAGTTGTTAACTTTATCTTTTCCGTTATTAAACACTATTGTGACGAGTTATGTCTCAAAACTCTGTCACAGTTGCACATCCCAGAGCCTTCTGCTACCGTCGAACATTTTAAAGTCCATCAAAATTAGCTTACATCACACACACTCTATAAATTTTTTATTCTGTAACTCTGCTTAAACATGCACTACCGTTTACTTCAATTTCATCAGTCATCAGCTGGAATAAATCCGATTTAATATTTCACATGTGGTGGAATGAGGTTAGGTTTTGTGAAAGCACCTGAAATTAGATTCAACCGACATTGCTTGATCTGTATTTAGGTCTTGTGCCTTACCGTTAGTAAACTCTGAATGTAATCAACCGTTGTTCTGTAAATATGTTGTATATTGTGTATTTTAGGTGATGTTATGTTCGACTTTGACACAACAAAATAATAGATCCGACACTTGAAAGTTCCAAACTTACCGATATAGCATTACCTACGTTGCCGACAGATAAAAAGATATTTAGGACAATTTTAATTTCAAGGAAATATAATCATAAAAGGGTGTATCTGACAGGAAAAAGATAGGAATCCAATTAGAATAATTCAGTCCCAATTGGAAGACTCTGTTCGGAAAAGTCTTGATTCAATATCTAATTCTTGCTTCCTGCAGAGAATTGTGGAATGAATATATTTTATTAATATATTCTATGACACTAGTTGTTTGCTTTTTCTTCTCCCGTTATTACTTACAAGCACTATTGAAACGAATTATGTCCCAAAACTCCGTCACAGCTGCATATCCCAGAGCCTTCTGCTACCGTCAAACATTTTAAAGTCCATCAAAATTAATTTACATCTTGCACACCCTATAAATTTTAAATTTGTAATTCCACTTAAACATACACCACTGTTTAGCTTAATTTCATCATTCATCAGCTAAAATAAATCTGTTTTAATATTTCACATGTGGTGAGATAAGGTTTTTTGAAAACACCTAAAATTAAATTCAACCAACATTGCTCGATCTGTATTTATGTCTTGTGCCTTACTGTTAATAAATTCTGGATATAATCAACCGTTGTTCTGTAAATATGTTGTACATTGTATATTTTGTGTGATTTTATGTTCGACTTTGACACAACAAAATAATAGATCCGACACTTGACAGTTCCAAACTTACCGATATAGCATTACCTACGTTGCCGACCGATAAAAAGATATTTAGGATAATTTTAATTCCAAGGAAATATAATCATAAAAGATTGTATCTAGCAGGAAAGTGATAGGAAATTTGTTATTGTAAAGAAATTTGTATTTGTAGAACCACTTCTCATTTTTATCCGCATGTCTTCTTTATATTACTGATGACGTTAATATAAATTTGATTTTCGAAATGTTAAGTGAGGATTTATTGAAATTCAAGTATAAATAACGCCTTGTGGCCGACTTAAGTCACTTCTTTGAGAGTCCAGTCTTCTGAGTAGCCGTTCCAAAGAACGTTACTAGTTCCGATCCCGAGTATCATCTTCAGAGTGTTTACCGTCCAAGTGGAGTTTTAGTGCTAAGTGCTAGTGCCTGACATGATTTATTAGTTTGTTCGTCTTTTTTCATAAGTCCGTGAAAGAAACTTAGATTTGTTTGCTTCTGCTGTTTTGAACTTAGAATACTTTTGCTGTTTTTGTACTTAGAATATTTTCGCATAATTTACCGTAGAATTGCCGCTTGGAAAGTCTTCATTGATTTCACAGTGTTAGATTGTTTTACCGTAGAATCACCGCTGGAGAAGTCCTTGTTGATTTCGAAATGTTTGAATAATTCAGCGTAGAGTCACTGCTAGCGAAGTCTTTAAAACCTCCTTTCAATCCCTACCCGGGTTGAAACCTCAGCTAGCTCGTAGGAGACGGCGTGCGGTCTACGTCGAATCTGGAGGATTTTGAAGAATGTTTCTGTTGGGCGCCAGGCGACCTGGTAGCGTCCTTCGTTCAACCGACGGTTGGGGGAGGAAAAAAAGGAAAGCGCTGGAAAAAATTAGTCACTAGCTTTGCAGACAATTCGACTTATATTGGCAATACGAACATTCATAAACAAATATGTCAATCAAACTGAGTATAACGATAACTGATGTTTATTACAGTCGCGGCGTATGGCAGGCGCAGTACTACGAGAATCGCGTACACAATAGCGGATAGAGCTCGTGCATAGATCAAGGCAAATGACAGTCGTGCTCAACACACTATACGGGACAGTTGGGGGTACCCTCACGGTTCGTAGTGCGCACACAAAGGAATGAGTGATTGACTCGCTCTAGGAGCTACGGCGCCGCGCGGTTAACGCTTAGTGCGTTTGCCACACGTTAATGGCAGCAACTCACCAAAACAGTAGAAAATAGAATAAAAAGTAAACATCGGTTTGATTTGAAACGACGCAATACTGCGATGAAATAATTGATTTGAGCGATTAATTTTCAATTAAGTTTTAGTTTGATTTGAGCAATTAATTTTTAATCAAGTTTTAGTTTAGCAAATAAGAAAATGTAACTAATATGAATAAATGACTCTAGGAAATTGCAATAGCTTCTATCTTCTGATGTTGATCTGCTTGTAGGTTTTGATTTTTTTGAAGATCAAGTTCGAAACAAAATCCGGAATAATTTCCGCTGAACCGTGGTTCGGAACGCTGCGAATTCGAATCCACCACAGGTGTTTTAAATTTCGGCCCGATAATAAACTTTGGCACAAAATTCACAAAATAATAATTCGCAAGCACTTTTCGACAAGACTTCCAAAATCGGAATGAATGGCCGTTAAAATAACCTTCTCAAAGTTAAGTACAGTTTTCCTGTTAAGTATGGGAATTACTAATCGTTAGTTTAATAAAGAAATATCGGCATTTCAAACTCCAATCGGGAATCCCATCAGCTGGAAATACAGAGCTGAAAAGAAAGTTGCATAAACACGCGAAAAAGATTAGTTACAACTATTGCCGCCGGGCAATGGCACCGTACAGCAGAAAACGAAAGTCGACAGTTGACAGGGTCACAGCTGATAAACAATGAAAGTAGTTTAGTAGTATGACGAGGGTAAGGAACAAACAACATTTAAATTTAACAATTAAACATTTTAGGTTTGAAGAAACAAAAGATGAGAGGAAGAAGAAATGAAATGTTACATCTTTGATGATTTCACAGTGTTGGATTGAATTAACGTAGCGTCACCGCTGATGAAGTCTTCATGATTTCGCAGCGTCTGATTGTTTTAACGTAGAATCACCGTTGAGGGGGTCATCATTGGCTTTACAGCGTTGAGCAAGTTAACGTAGAGTCACTACTTGGGAACCAGTTTGCTTTCACAAGCGTCCACCGTTTGGAAAATCGCTTCACGATTTATTTGTTTTAAAGTTTCTCCAAAAGCAACTCAACGCTTTAGAACTGCGATTGTAAAAATAAAATGTCTACGTTTTAATTACTCAGTCATTAATTCTATCTTGGAGACAGTGAAATTGACAAATGCTGTATAATTATTAAAGACAGTATTACAAATGACTCAATTACATTTTTTATCGAGCAGAACAACTTCCATATAAGTCTTAATAAGTATCAACAAACAATAAAACGCAGAACATTGAGTTTATAGATGCTTATTATTTATATGCTGTGCTTGTTTGAAATTATATTTGTGTTCTCTAATTGCGCTTATTGAAACAATAAAGTCTTGTTGTTAATTCCTTTTGATTGTGTTGCCTTAATGACGAATGTGATTCTGTATTTTGTATATTGGCCTGCATTTCATTCACACAATTTTTGTAGTCTCTATTATTGTTTTTGTTTCTGCTTTGCGGAATCGATATTAGCACCTCTTTTAAATAATCGGTACAATTGAGTTATAAAAATCAGTACGAGTACATCAACATATCTGCTATCATGCGCATAATAATGTATATTGTACAAGTCAGATATTTATCGAGATGGAAAGACAAATGTGTTAGAAACAGTTCTTAAATCAATTATTTGAGACGCATAATGTCAGTTATCTCGCAATATTATAACGACAGTGCAACATTTGATATGACATTAATGTTTCTGCAGAGTTTTATGTGATAATAATCTGCCATGTAACAAACCTTGGATAAAATGGCAACAAATCTATTTATTTTTATTCCGATGCTTAAGCCCGTTACTGCCAATTTTAAGTGCGGATATATTGCGCGAATAGCACTAAAATATGGTTGATCATGATCGTAAAACGGTAGGCTATCATTGAAGGTCACTGGACTTCGCGAAGGAGTCTATCGAACCGAGCACAATATATAGATATATTGGCGACAATATACGAACTGCTATAAATGTTTTATCTTGCTCGTTGCTCACCACTTGTGAATTCATTAATCGGGCTGTGATCGGACTTGAATTAATACCGATGATTTTATTACACCGACAGTTTTACGACACTTGATCTGTTAATCGGACGCTCTTAAGCAACAAAAAATACCAATCCCAATCTTGGAATGTTCTGATTTGTGAGCAGAATGGTGGAACATTAATTATTCCCTGACATCTATGTTGAAATTGTAGCAGATTTGTATCTGATTCTCACAAACATATTTGAATTTGAGACAAGAAACATAACAGCCTATCAACCATAAGCAACGCGTGCAATAACGACCCTGTACCAGAGCAAAATCCAGAAATTACAAATACAGAAATCAGCATCGAAGAAGTTACATTTGCTTTTGGAAAGTTAAAGATATTAGCTTCCTTGGGCGTCCGCTAGGTTTTTTTCCTGTTTTTACTGAAAAACGGTCTTTTCTCAATTTAGTCACATCGATCGGATTTGATTCAACTTGAATAAGACAGTTAGCCTTAAGTCCTTGTTTTATTGCTCTTTTTGTTATTTTACCACTGCAGTTTTGTGGGTTTTTTCAAAGGTCTATTGCATGTGCAAGCCCAAGTTTGGGTACTCTTTTGGGAAAAACCTGTGCTTTGGCAAAACTTTTGGGTCAATTTGGCCATTTGTTTATTCGGCGGAGCAGCCCACGAGTTGTTACTAGTTGTTTTATATCGCTACCATCCACAATTCAACGCTTTCAAACCAAGGCATATATTTCCACCCTGGCCCTCCCGATCATTCGAAATCCAGCCAATTGGATCCGAGGCCGAAATCCAGACGCCTAGCAGAAGGGTTATCAGGATCTCCAACGATATCACCAGTCAAGTGGTTCAGTTTTATTTTTTTGTTGTTTGGACTTTTGTTGGTGCTATTTGTGTAATAGGTCTTTTTTTTTGTGTAACTTTTTGCTGCGATAGACATTCATAATCGCCTTTATAATTTTTCTCTATGTTTCGCTGCGCCCGATTGTGAACCAGGTCGATCGATCTCGGGCCTGATTTTCATTACTTTTACTTACTTGTAAAGTTTAAGTGAGTATTGTGAATGCATTTTTGCAGACGACATGTTGATCTTTGCGAATACAAAGAAGAATTTGCAAGAGAACTTGAAGATGTAGAGCGAAGAACTACTCAGAGCAAATATAGAAATGAATGCCAACAAAACAAAGGTAATGATAATAGCCGAAGAAGAAAAACAATTGATAATGCAAATAGATTATAGTAATATACAACAAGTCCAATGTTTTAGGTATCTAGGAAGTATAATTGGACATAAAGGAGGGTTATCACGTTCAAAACTAAGATAGCGAAGCTAAATAGATTCTTATAAATTTCCGTTAGCTCTAACTTTAAGACGACCTAGCTCAGTTCAATGAAAAATATTGAAAATAATCTCAGGGCCAGACTAAGTATTTGTGAGATTAGCTTCAAGAGAAAAATACAAACTTAACTTAAACAAATATACCGGACGCTACGTAAACTAACTTGAAATGAAACAAAAATAAGGGTGCCACGCAGGCACACAACTGCGAAAGTACCTATAAATAAAGGAGATGGTAGGATGGACTAGTAGAATGTTGGATTTTAGGACAAATATATCTGTCGGCGTCGACCGGAATGCCGCAGAGCATGAAATAAAACAATATCTCTAACAGCGATACTTACTCACCAGCTGTAAAAGAAAAAACACTAAATAAAATCACTCTCTGAAAATTAAGCTGGTAGTTTTTTTTTACAGAATCAATTAAAATCAAGTTTACCCTGATAGTGAATATTCAATAAACTTCATTGGAAAATAAAATAAACAAAGGGAATGAAAAGCAGGCCCGAGATCGATCGACCTGGTTCACAACATTAGGATGTAGCATTTATAACGTAGTAACAAAAAAAGCATCAAGAGAACGGCGACAACGAATGCCTCCAGCAGCAAAAATTGTACAAAAAGATGAACAAAAATTGTGGCGAAGCCACGAGGTGCCCTTTAAGGCAAATAACACCAACAAAAGTCTTAGTAGAAAATAAATAAAAACTGAACCATTAAGCTGACGACGTCACTGGCGTCTGGATCTTGGCCTTCAGGTCTAATTGGACTGGATTCCAAAAAATGGAACGACCACTCACAATTTTAACTTATCTTCAATACGTGGACTACTTCGCCTAATAGCAAAAATATTCGGCCGGAGCACAGGCTTTCCCTAAAAGAATCCCCTAATTTTGGCTTGCATAGGCAACAAAATCTTTGGGAAGACCCACAAAATTGTAGTAGTAGAAATAAGAAAAATATAACGTCCGTCCTATGTTAGGAAATAAAGCTAACTGTTCTCAATTGGTCGGTTTGACCTAAATGAAAATAAACCGTTTCTCATTGAAAAAAAAATACAAGCAACAGTAAGAACTTATCATCTAATTGGCAAGGTACTATTAGAGCACAAAACAGAGAACAAAAAAATGAATCTGACCATCTACAAAACAATAAATGTACCAATGCTGCTGTACAGTTCAGAAACTTGGGTACTAAATGAAAAACAACAGAGTAAAATCACAGCTGTGGAAATGAAAATAGTGCTATAGAGAGGGTAACAAAACTAGACAAAATTAGAAATTGTAAGAGAGATTGGAAGTACAGTCAGTAATGAAAAAGATAGAGCGGAAACAATTGGGGTAGTATGGACATCTAATTCGACTCGAGAATAGAAAAGAAGTAAAAGAAATATGGAAAGCAATAACATGGGAAAAAGAAACCGCGGCAGCTTACGAAAAATATGGGACGATGTAATAGAAGAAATAGTAACAAAAAAAAAAAAGAACAACCAGGAGAGCACACGAGCTAGCAAGAACCGGAACAAATGATGTCGAATGGTTGGAGCGATTGTTTGAATATTTTACTTTGTGTATTAGTATTCTGTAATCTAAAATTTGGATATGCCCGATAATCTTTGTAACGATACCCTTCCAAATGGTGACTTGCTCAACGCTGAGGAGCCAATTATGACCCCTCAACGGTGATTCTACCTTAAAACAATCTAACGCTGAGAAGTCACAAAGACTTCGTCAGCGGCGACGCTACGTTAAATTGTTCAAACATTGTGAAATCAAGAAGGTCTTCGCCAGCGGTGCTTCTACGTTAAATAATTCAAACACTGTGAAGTCAACCAAGTCTTGGCCAGCAGTGATTCTACGTTAAATTATTTAAGAAATATTCCAAGTTCAAAAGCAGCAAATGTAAATCTCAGTTCCTTTTACGGACTTATATAAAACAAACAAACTCACAGATCGTGTCAGACAGTTGTGCTAACGGACTAAGCACAAAAACTTCACTTGGATAATAAACACTCCAAAGATGACACTCGGTATCGGAGCAAGAAGTGTACTTTGGAACGGCAAGATGTAAACTAATTTTGATGGACTTTAAAATGTTTGACAGTAGCAGAAGGCTCTGGGATGTGCAACTGTGACGGAGCTTTGAGACATCATTCGTCACATCTTTTTGATCATAACTTCATGGTTGTTCATCCATTATATTCTTAGTTTGATTATTAAGGTGTTGATTTACTTCTTTGATAGTACACGTGCGATAACTACAATCGCCTTTCTTGACTCTAGTATCACGTAATAATCTAACATATCTAGTATATAGATCCAATCCATCACCTCTCATTAACTCAACTATTTACATAAAATAAATCGTTATTTCTAAAAGTGTTGTTACACGAGCCGATACCGTCTAAGATATCTCCATTCATGGAGCAGTCTCCATCACCAGTTGTAAAACTGCTATCTAAAATCACAGCCTGGGCCAGTGCGAACGCACGCACTAAATCAATCGCCGTTTATCGCTTGATCCTCCGTCTCAACATCAGGCGCAGCGGACGGCTTTTATTGTTACCTTTTCTTTAATTGCTTACACCGGATTCTTCTAGTAGTTCTTGTAAAGCACGGAGTGGTCGCTGGACCAGCCAGCACACTTGGTGACACGTTGCTTTGGTCACTGACTTTTCAATTCAGTTTTTTGTTCAAATCTGATTCATTGATTCGTCGCTCAACATTTTATGTTGCTGATGCGCGAGTTATAATAATATACAGTTATAAATATCAGACAGTTATGTCACTTTTTGTTTGCATTCTCGGACGAGTTTGGGATAAATCAGTAGTATGCAAAATGGAAGGTGGCAGTTTTAATAGGCGTGAAGACACTAAACCGAGAATCAGAACATTTATAGAAAAGTTGGCACCTCCGGATTGATTAACCGGTTGCCTTCTTGATCTGGCGTGTTTATCAAGCGCTATAAAGTGTACAGCTTTGAATTTAAATGGCCCCTTACCTGATGGCTTAATTGGACAGTGTATTCCGTCTCCAAGAACCATCTACATTGGTTTTATATTTCCAGGGAGACGTCAACTAGTTCTTGCTCATTATTTTGCAATGAAAGTCTACTTAGGGGCAACAAATTGCCACAATCACGTTAGTTTGTATTTGTTGTTCATTCTCTACAATATTACGCTATTCCAAAATTCTTTTTCAGGAACAGATTCTATAATTTTTCTAGTCTCTCCTAATCTTGGTCGGAGGATATGGCTGGGTCACTCCTGAACTGCTTATTTATTCTAAGAACATTCTGATTGTCATTAGTTTAATCTCAAATTGGATAGATAAAAAAAATCATGCCATAAATCTGTCACTAGCTAAATACAGACTGCCTAATTTCAATTATATACGTAACACATTAGATTTCCTGTTTTAGTTTCAATAAATTTAGTCAAAAAGCAGAAACTAATTAATGTAAATCTACTTTAACCAGCATTCTTATCCATACAAGCTTTCATTAAATGTAGGAATGATTAGTAGACAGATAGATCTGTACCAATTTAAATTCCGAAAGGATTACTTGCCAAAGTTTATTAGTTATGTGACGAATTATGTCCCAAAACTCCGTCACAGTTGCTCATCCCAGAGCCTTCTGCTACCGTCAAATATTTGAGGTCCATCATAACATGTGGTGAAAAGAGGTTACGTTTGAAAATATCTGAAATTAATTTCAATCTATATTTGTTTGATCTGTATTTATGTCTTGTGCCTACCGCCAATGAATCCTGAATGTAATCAGCCGTTGGTTTGTAAATGTGTTGAATATTGTATATTTTGTTTGATGTTCCTCGTGACATTTGACAGTTGATCGACAGAGGTCTGAATTGTGACTACATTACCGACAGACAAAAAGAATGTAGGACAATTTGATTTTCAAGGAAATGTTTACAAGGATGCATTTAGTAGGAAACGAAATTTGTATTTGTGAAATTACTTCTCCTTTTTATCTATATGTCTTCTTTACATTACAGGCAGCACTAATATGAATTTTATTTCAAAACAAGTTGAGTAAGGATTCCTCAAAATTTAAGTATAAACAAGGCCTTCTGGCCGACTCAAGTCACTTCTTCGAAAGTCCAGTCTTCTGAGCAGCCGTTCCAAAGTACATTTCTAGTTCCGATACCAAGTGTCATCTTCAGAGTGTTTATCGTCCAAGTGGAGTTTTTGTGCCAAGTCCGTTAGCACAACTGTCTGACACAATCTATGAATTTGTTTTTTTTTTTTCATAAGTTCGTGGAAGGAACTTAGAATTGTTTGCTCTTGCTGTTTTGAACTGCTTCTACTTCTTGTAGCCATTTCGACCTGGGTCTGCCTCTTCTTCTGTTTCCGCCTGGTTCCCATTGTAAAATTGCCCTTACGGTGTCTTCTTCCCTTTTTCTCCATATGTGTCCCAACCATTTCGTCCTCTGTTGTTTTATTTCCCTTACTATATATTCTCCTTGCAGCTCTTGTTCTATTTCATGGTTCATTAATATTCTATATTCGTTTTCTGTCGTTTTTACTAATCCTGTAATAGTTCTTACTATTTTTCTTTCTACTATTCGTAAATCTTCTTCATCTTTTTTGGTCATTGTCATTGTTTCTGCCGCGTACATTATTATCGGTCTGATATTGTTCTATATACTTTTGATTTTGTTTTCTTTGTTAGGTTTTTATCCTTGAGTATTTTTTATTTGCGTAAAAGGCTCTGTTCGCTGTTAATATCTTCTCTTGGATTTCTGTTTTCCTGTCTCTATTATTTGATAGCATAATGCCTAAGTATTTGAATTTATTAACCTCCTCAAACTGTAGGCTACCTATTTTTATATTTCTACTTCCTGATTTTTTTCCTATCCTCATTATTTTAGTTTTGTTCCCATTGATTTTTAGACCCATTTTGATTCCTTTTGTTACTATTTCTTTGACCATTTCTTTCAATATTTTCCTATTTTTTGTTGACAATACTATATCGTCTGCGTATGCTATTATTTGTCCACCTTTAGTTCTGAGTGTTCCTTTGTTCAAATTCCTGATCACATATTCTAACGCTATGTTGAACAGAGTTGCTGATAGTGTATCTCCTTGTCTTACTCCTTTGTTTATTTCGAATTCCTGAGTTTCTCCTTTTTGTGATTTGATTGTGGTTGTTGTTCCACTTAATGTCATCAAGATCAATCGTCTTAATTTAGCTGTTATTCCAAATTCTTCTAGGGCTGTCATGAGTTTTTCTCTTTTGATCGAGTCAAACGCTGGTTTGAAATCAATGAATAATAAGTCTATGTTCATTTTATATTCATGTGCTTTTTCTATTATCTGTTTAACTGTATGTATAGCGTCTGTTGTTGATCTGCCTTGCGTGAATCCGCACTGATGCTGTCCTATAATGTTTTCTGTTTCTTTCTGGACTCTCTTTTGTATTAGTGTTGACATTATTTTATATGTCGTGTTCAGTAGCGTTATACCTCTATAATTTTTGCATGTTTGTTGGTCTCCTGTTTTGTGAATTGTGATTATTTGTCCTCTTTCCCAATCCTTTGGCATTTTTTCTGTTCTCCACACCTTCATTATAAGTTTATATATATATTCGTGTAGTTCATCTCCTCCATATTTTATTAGTTCTGTGTTTATTCCATCTTTGCCTGGAGTCTTCCCATTTCGCCTGCTTCTTATTATTTCTCTGACTTCTTCTTCTGTTGGTTCTTCTGATACTCCTTCGTCCGCAATTTCATCTTGTGTTGTAATATCCACGTTTTGTTGCGGGTCTGTTAGCAGGGTTTTGAAGTATTCTACCCATGTTCTCTTATATTGTTCATCGTTTTCTGTTTTGTTGCCCTTTGCGTCTTTTATACAGTAGATTTTTGGTTTGTATGTTCTTTTTTGTTCATTTATTTTTTTATAGAATTGTTTTGAGTTTCTATTTCCACTTTCTTTTTCAATATCTGTTATTTTATCGTCTATCCAATCTCTCTTGTTTTTTCTTAGAATTTAACAACATTTCTCCCTTATTTTTTTATAATCTTCTCTGTCTTCTATCCTATTTGTATTCATCCACTTCAGTCTTGCATTTTTCTTTTTTAATACTATTTCTTGGCACTCTTTGTTGAACCATGTTTTTTTATTTTCTTGTTTTTCTTCTCCTATCCATTTTTTTGCTGCTTGGTTTATACAGTTTTGTATCTTATGCCACTTATTCTCTACATTGTCTTCTTCTTCATATTTTTCTTTGATGTGCTTCTCTATTTCTTCTTCGTACTTCTTCCTTGTGTCTTCATTGCTAAGTTTTTCTATGTCCCATTTAGTTTTCTTGCTTCTGTCCTTCTGATTTCTTCTTACTCTCTGTTTAAGACTTGCTATTACCATAAAGTGGTATAATAGAATATTTTTGTTAAATTATTTATACTACTTATAGTTCATCAACGATTAGATTACACGGCAAAATTTGGATTCGAATGAAAATGTACTCTTGCATGTTCACAGCAACCTTGATTCTTTATGAGCATCATTCCTGGTGACAACTCAAGCACAATGAAGCGCAAAAGAATAAGATGATCAGAACCTGAACGATGCCGGTTATGCAAATGCTACAAGAGTGTGAACAGAGAATCATTTTTGTTCAACTTTATACCATGTAAGTCCTGTTTAAGTCTTACTGACTCTTGTAATGGACTAATAATGTATTTTTGATTAATAAGTATTCACTTGTATCGATTGAAAAAGTAAATTCATTGTTCACGTCGGTAATTTAGTCATCTGTGGGTAATTTGAACCTGTCAACTGTCAGATCTTCATTTGTTATGTCAAGGGTCACGAAAAAGAAAATTAGAAACAAAATATACAAAATATTCTACAGGACAACGGTTGATTACATTCAGGATACATTTACTGTGAGTACATGACATGAACACTGATCAAACAGTACAGAGTTGTATTTCAGATAAAGAATCACGGTTCTTTATAATTTATAGGGCAAGCAAGATATGATAGACTCCAAAATATTAGATGGTAGCGGAAGGCTCTAATATGTGCAACTGTGACGGAGCTTTGAGAGAAAGATTCGTCACAAAGATCATTCAGCAATGGTGACAAAGAAAAGGAATGTTCTTGTGGAAATCATTTTATCTATTTTAGGTAGATTCCATGGTGTTATGAAAAAATTTATACCTGAGAATATACTATTTAATTTAATTCGTTTGTATTGTGGAACAGATAATATGCAAATCTGTGTTCCACTTTACAAATTTATTTATAATTTGACGCACTCCGTGCTTGAGGCGGATTCTTAATTTCGCGTGAATTAGTTGTTCCTGTCTTGCGTGGGTTCAAATTTCAATCCTTCAACCTTCAGTTTCCAGATAAATACATTTAGTGTAGTGGAACTGAAAATTTTGCATGCAAATTTATAATGGTACCTAATTATTTACGTATTTAAATGAGCTCAAATTAAAATGAATGCTTCATTCGTGCCGGGATGATTTCATTCATGGTTTTCTGGAGGTGTGCTTCAAAATATCTAGAAGAACCAATATTCTTCTAGAAGTAAAAACTTTGAAGCTGTCAAAAGTTGGGTTATTGGAGCTAATAGAATTCCCCTGAATCACGCAGTGTCGGAATCGTGAAGACAATAAACTCAGACCCAATTAATTCAACCTAGATGAATTATCAATAAGATCGTTAATTAATTAGTATATGCTGGTGATTCACACAGATTTGAAGAATACATGCATAATATAGTCATAAATCCTATAATTCTGTATTAAGTGACAAGAGAACCACTTACACCGTATTCTCAATAGAGGCGTTAAGACGTTAAGAGAACCCTGACATTTATATTTCCGTTGGAGATAAGCTTCGTGTTCAATTAACAAACAAGGTAGGCTTGTTTGAATCGAGGACTTCGAATCATCACATCCAAATTATTTTGGGTCACTAATACCTCAATAATCAAGAAAATATGTGGAAAAGAACTTGATTAGCGTTTATAAAAGCGAATAAGTAAACTTGTAATCTTGCAGATAAATCGGGTTATAATATGTTGGCAGTAATTGAGTTGATTGTATCAAGGTTATATCAGAGTGTGAAATAATTAGCATAATCGAATAAGCAATTAGTGGTTGACAACACGCACTGTTATTTGCAAAATTTTTATGAATATTCACGAGGATCGCATTAGCATCCCACACGTGCACATTTAACGGAATCCCTATTGCAGCTTTAATTTCTTGATTTGCACTTCAAGTGATATGATTTCCACATTTCATGATCTGATTTATAACTTAATCTTTTTCTTTTTCTTTCTTTCGCTGTTCCGGCATTCCATATTATTCTCGTTTATCTATTGTCGGGCATTCTTTCTAAGTGACCATTCCAAGATAACTGTTTTTCTTCATTGTCTTCTGTATACTTTCTATTCGTATATTGTTTCTTATGTGGTCGTTCCTTATCTTATTAATCCTTTTTACTCCCTTCAATTTTCTCAAGAGCTTCATCTCGGCCGCTTGTATTTTGCTTTTTAGTTTTTAGTTCATTACCTACGTTCCGCTGCCATATATTGATGATCTCTTGTTTTCTCTTTCCACCCTGGTATTCTCACTGTTTTTAGATCTTCTTCTACTTCTATGAATAATTTAACGTAGAGTCAGCGCTGGCGAAGTTTTTGTTGATTTCACAGTGTTGGATTGACTTGACGTAGTGTCGCCGCTGACGAAGTCTCCGTGATTTCGAAGTGTTTGATTGTTTTAACGTAGAATCACCGTTGAGGAGGTCATTATTGGCTTCACAGCGTTGAGAAATTTAACGTAGAATCACTACTTGGTAACCAGTTAAGTTTCACAAGCGTCCAGCGTTTGGGAAATCACTTCACGATTTGCTTGTTTCAAAGTTTCTCGTCGTCTGCGACCGCCTGGGTCCGTACTGCGTCCGCTGGTGTTGAGTGTCATGTACAGCCGTCCCGTCACCGTCAGTCAAGTTATCTCCGTGCAAATTCCTTTAAAATATATGTAGTATGTTCACCGTCGTCGTATTTGTGTGTAAATAAATCTCGTGGTGATACCCACCTCCTGATGATTATTTTGACAACCACAACCCTGTCCTTCTGAGCTATCCAGCCGTCTGCCTTAGAAACTACGTCACCGACCGCATTGGCGCTCGAGCACACCGTCAGCAGTTTTGACCACGACGCGAAAGTTAACAAACCCGCCATCAGCGAGGCCATATTGTTACGTAGAATCAAAATAGGACAGCCTGTAGGAACTCTCAGCTTTCTGCACTCCTTTTTCCCAAATCTCACATGTTTTTATGCGCGCAGTACAAAGTTTCTTCTTCTCGTGAAAATAGAACGAGACACCACGTTTACAATCTTAGCTTTCCGTATTTTCTTCTCCACACAGACTAAAAGTTTGCTAAGTCTCACATTACTTTGTGTTCGTCGTAAAATTAGAATGGGATACATGTACATGCCTTCAGCTTTCTGCATTCCTTTATATGAACATCAAGTATACCCAATCTCACATTCCTTCGTGCGCGCAATAAGCTTGAGAAGGGGCACAAAGCTTGCTCCTTACGTATTAATATATAGATTAAAATGGGACACAAACTTCAAGTTTGCTGAATCTCGCATTCCTCCGTGCAAGCAATATGCTTAAAAAGGGTGCCAAGAGATTTCTCTTGACGTATTAATATAAAGATACGTCGCTCTTTATTCTCATCCAGAAAAATTTCAATTTAATCCTAAATAATCATCATATAGGATAGAATTTACTTTTTCCAAGATCATACCTTGAAACTGTCTTATGAAATAAATAAGCATATTAATGAAATCATCATACAAACTCATATAAAAAGCATGTGTAAATAAGACTTAATTTGATGTGATAATCTACAAACTTTGAATAGAATATGCAAACATTAATAACAATTTATAACCTCATGAACTATAAAAGTTCTAGTTTTCTGAATAATATAGGTCGCGTACGTATTTAACAAGGTTGAAACAGATATTTGTGATAGAAACTGCATTTTATGTTAATATGATGTGATTCTTTATCTCATTTCCACTTAATACTCTCCTAAATATCTTATTCAAATCTTGCAATGAACATATATTCAAGTAATTGAACAAAAATAGGAAATAATATTTTATTAGACTGGGAACTGCTTTGAAAATAAGCAATCGTAGAGTATGGTCCTTCGAACCGATAAAACTGGTTTGTCTGTGTCTTGTTTATTTGAATTTGTTGCAAAGCTCGACTTTCAAACAATGTCTAGTTCATATTCAAGCACTCGAGTTTTTGGTCCTTCGAGATTGGTATTTACGCGCAAAATTTCTTTTATTTGCTTACGAAGCATGCAATATAAGGTGAAAATCACAACATATTCAAAATAAATTATGCTTGCAATAAAGTGACTGTATTCTTCAGAATCAATATCTACAAACATAACTTGAATGTTCATCAACGAGTAAAAGCAAAACAATCCTAATATGAGTAGGCACAGCCCACATGATGCCTGATGGTTCTGTTTTATGCACATTTTCATTAATGCAAATGATAATTCTAGTTTCACCAACAGTTATGTATTATAGGCTAGTAACCAACTAGGTTTATATAAGTTTTTATTCATTGGTATTTCTCTATAATCGTAAATTATGTAAATCGCTCAAGCATTAAAGTTTGTTTTCATATATTTTATATTTTATAGTTGGGATAAACAGTAATATCGTTCTTGTACAACATTGTTTGTATCTTCATTTTTAAGATATTTATACTGACATAAGATTCTAGTAGAGTTTCAGTTTCCTTCATTGAGAATTCAATTATTGTGACATTATACATTATCATTATTTCGTCAAAAAAATTGTATATTATGAGGCTTAATTGAAAGACTTGACTTACAAAGAAGTGACTTAGGTTGGCCAGAAAGTCTTATTCATACCCATATTTCAATGAAACCTTACTTAACATGTTTTTAAATTAAATCCATATTAGCGCTAGCAATAATATAAAGAAGACATACAGAAAAAAAAGAAGAAGTAATTTTACAAATACAAATTTCATTACAATAATACATTTCTTATTACTCTCCTGTCGAATACATCCTTTTCTGATTTTATTTTCTTAATATTAAAATTGTCCTCAATAATTTTCCAATCGGTCGATAATATAGATTATGTCGGTAAGTTGAACTGTCAAATGTCAGGTGTTTTTATTCGGGTATTTGTCAGCGTCACGAACATAACATCAAAAAATATACAATATACAACATATTTACAGGACAACGGTGGATTACATTCAGACTCTATTACGGTAAGACACAAGACATAAATACAGATCATACGATCTCAATTTCTTTCAATTTCGGGTGTTGTTAACACCTAACCTCATTCATCCACATGTGAAATATTAGCGGTATTTGAAGCAGTTGAAAACTGATGAACGAACGGTAAGTGACGTTGTATGTGGAAGCAGAGTTACTGAATTTAAAGTTTACAGGGTGCGCAAGAAGTGAATAAAATTGTGATGGACTAAAAAATTATTGACGGTAGCAGAAGGCTCTGGGATGTGCAACAGTGACGGATTTTGGGGCCTAATTCGTCCCAATCTCTCATTTGAAAAAATTACTTTTAAATCCCTCCATAATCACTTATTGCTGCTATTGTATAGAATTCTTGATTTCAAGCCAATATATGCTCTTCGCAGATCACAAATAATATGTAGGAAAGATGAAAATTGCTTGAAAATTATTCAAATACAGACAGAGATTACCCTCATAAACACGACCGTAGTTACTTAGTAAGACGTATTACAGGACAGTACGTCATTTTTCTATCTGTACTTTGATGTAGTGCTACCTCATCGTTTTGAAGTTGCCACTGACTTCCACTATTTTATTCTTCATGCAATCTCTATAAAGGATCTAATCTGTTAGCTTTGGAACTCGTATTTTTGTTTTGTATTCTCGATTAGTGTCTATATCAAATTCCAGGTCTGAATGATCTATCAGATTCTAGTTGGAATGTCTAGCTCTGCATAAGATACTCGTGTTGCCTTTGTCCTCGAATGTATCTTTCTTTTGAACATACTGGACAGCCTTTTGCCTAATGGTGATCATTCCAATCCTAGTAGAGCAAGATTTCAGGCCCGGCAGACGTTTCTTATTTTCTGAGAAACAAAATATATGGAATAGAGTTTACAGATACAAGATGTTAGAGGTACTTTAAGACATTACTCATTTTTCTTGAAATCTTGAGTGCTGATTTTCATGTATGTTTCAGAGGATATTGTTAAAAATTGATTATCAACATTGCTAGACATTTTCCATTGATGGTAATAATACTTTTTATATGTGATACCCAGGAAACAATTTCAATACTTTTTAATGAAGGAAAAAACTTTTCAGAACTCATTTTATAAATATATATGTTTTATTGGGTATAAGTTCTGTAATTTATTAGAAACACAACGTTTCAACAGCAAAGTGCTGCCTTTTTCAAGTGAAAAGAAATATAAATATGAATAAACAAAATTGTCAAGACAACAAAAATAAAAATAAAAGTACAAATCATAACTAGATTAGTTTAAAATATATTAACTCCTAGGATCGTAGAGCTCTGCCTGTAATTGATGATTCAATATCCACAGGTCTTCAGGAGATAATAATGGAGGTCTAAATAGGGAAATTGTTAACTCCTTGTGGTTCTAGGTCAATCTGGCTCTACTCTTTTTGGTTTGGCGCATAACTGAACCATCCACAGATCTTCAGGAGGTGGTGATGAGGTAACTCTTGCAAGTAGATTCGTAGATACAAATAACTTGAAATTATGAACAAATGATTGGTAGCCATGATCGATTAAGTTCATAACCAGTATTCAAATTCAAATTATTCGGTGATTTTTTAATTCCAATTGCTTCTCTTATAAGCCTCTTGAACCAATTGTTCTCATTAGCCAGAAGCTTCGTATTATTGAAGTCAACGCCATGTAATTCTTGAATAGATTGCTCAGCCACAGCAGATTTTTCTGGATGGTTCAATCTTATTTGACGAGAATGCTCTTTCAATCTTGTTTCTACAGTCCTCTTGGTTTGTCCAATATATACTTTGCCACATTGACAAGGAATCTTGTATATACCTGGATACTGTAGAGGAAATCTGTCTTTAACATTACCAATAAGATTTCGAATTTTTAAACTGGAAGTGTATGAAGTTTTAATGTCATATTTATGTAAAAGCCTTCCAATTTTATCTGTTATATTGGCTACGTAAGGTAACGTAACAAATATTTTCTTATTATTCCAATTATTAGAAGATCATTTTGTTTCTGATATTGTCAAGCTTTTTAAACATTGTTTGACTTCTTGTTTCTTCATCTTTAATGGTAATTTCTACAAGCAAATTGATGGTGTCGCCATGGGTTCCCCTATTTTTCCTTCTATCGCTAATTTTTACATGGAGAATTTTGAACAAAAAGCTTTAAACACTGCTATGAAGAAACCTACTGTCTGGCTTCGTTACGTTGATCATGTCTTTGCTGTTTGGCCTCATGGTAGAGATGAATTGAATGTTTTTTTGGATCATCTTAACATGCAACATAGGAACATTAAATTCAATATTGAGGTTGAAGAAAATAACTGTCTTCCTTTTCTGGACGTTCACCTAGAGAAACAAGGTAATGGCAAACTTATCCATTCTGTATATAGGAAGCCGACCCATACAAATCAATATTTACATCAGTCATCAAATCACCATCCTGCTCAGAAATTTTGTACTATTAAAACTTTATATCAGAGAGCCTCTTCATTATGTCATCCAAGTAAACTTTCTGATGAAATCAAATTTTTGGATGATGTTTTCTTGAAGAATGGATATAATAGAACACAGATTAAGAAAGCACTTAGACAGAAGAATTCTACGCCACCTGTTCAAGATCCAAATAATAAGAAAATATTTGTTACGTTACCTTACGTAGCCAATATAACAGATAAAATTGGAAGGCTTTTACATAAATATGACATTAAAACTTCATACACTTCCAGTTTAAAAATTCGAAATCTTAAAGATTTCCTCTACAGTATCCAGGTATATACAAGATTCCTTGTCAATGTGGCAAAGTATATATTGGACGAACCAAGAGGACTGTAGAAACAAGATTGAAAGAGCATTCTCGTCATATAAGATTGAACCATCCAGAAAAATCTGCTGTGGCTGAGCATGCTATTCAAGAATTACATGGCATTGACTTCAATAATACGAAGCTTCTGGCTAAAGAGAACAATTGGTTCAAGAGGCTTATAGGAGAAGCAATTGAAATTAAAAAATCACCGAATAATTTGAATTTGAATACTGGTTATGAACTTAATCGATCATGGCTACCAATCATTTGTTCATAATTTCTAGTTATTTGTATCTACGAATCTACTTGCAAGAGTTACTTCATCACCACCTCCTGAAGATCTGTGGATGGTTCAGTTATGCGCCAAACCAAAAAGAGTAGAGCCAGATTGACCTAGAACCACAAGGAGTTGACAATTTCCCTATTTAGACCTTCATTATTATCTCCTGAAGACCTGTGGATATTGAATCATCAATTACAGGCAGAGCTCTACGATCCTAGGAGTTAATATATTTTAAACTAATCTAGTTATGATTTGTACTTTTATTTTTATTTTTGTTGTCTTGACAATTTTGTTTATTTATATTTATATTTCTTTTCACTTGAAAAAGGCAGCACTTTGCTGTTGAAACGTTGTGTTTCTAATAAATTACAGAACTTATACCCAATAAAACATATTTATTCAATACTTTTTGTTAACAGCCAGATCAATCGTATGGCTAAACATCCCCCAGACACAATTGAGATATCTCTGTGAGTAAATGCGCGAGGTTACTATTTGTAGGCTTGATAATAAGCGAAGTATCTATGGGCATCTAACTACCTCTTGGTCTGGTTGTTTGCAAAAAGTATTGAAATTGATCTCTGAGTAGGTATCATATATGAAAATTAAGATTCAGTCTATAAGTAAGATCACGTTTTTTTTTTGCGAACTTAAAAGCGTTTAGGAGGAATTATTGCTGACAAGAAGTTTCTGACAGTATTCGTAACAATAATCTCTAGATCAGCACTTAGACTTCAAGAAAAATGGATAATGTCTTAACTCTAGTACCTCGTATCTACAAATTGGCCGTCAGCACAAACTAGCAAGTATGCGTTTGATCAAAGAACCGATCAACACTATTCTAATCCACATGCACATTTTGCTTCTCAGAAAATAAGACTATAGCTTTCTGCAGTACCGCCCGTGAGTGTGTCTCCAACAAGGCAAAATTTACGGCTATACCTTAATCTGTACGTTTCATCACTTCCCATTCAGCTGCGTTTGAGCTTTCATTTAAACTTTTAACCAGCATCAGGATGTTGTTGCCTGTGCTGCAATTTGAGAAATAGGCATTCATAATGCTGGACCGTAGCAAGTCCCTGTTCTCAACAACTTGAAAAGTAACTTCTTCCTATGGCTTGTGGTCAGTCATTGTGCCTTGATTCTCTCTTCTGTAGCTTTTTGGAGAACTGTATTACTAGCCATTCAGTCCAAAACGTAGTGCCTAGGGACTTGAGCTTTACAGATCCTCCAGCTTATTTTAAATTATGCTTCAAAATTCCAGCCTGTGTGAGTCTCAGTTGTTTCGTATTCTCTGGAATAAAAATTTCCTGAATTTTTTTGTTTTGATTTGATAATAGTACTGCATCGGTGAAGAAACAAATTTCCCTTGCAATTGCATTTCCTGTTGAATTATCTTTCTCTTGATTGAGATGTTCAAACTATTTGACTTATAGAGCAACAATAAAATAGAATATCAGTGTGAAACGTTAAGTAGTAACTAATTTATTTAAAAGCAATAAAGTTTTATAGTTCAATCGTACATATTAGTCGTTATAGTGTGTCGACGTTGTCAAACCGTGAAGGATTTCGAAAAGATGCGGGCAGTTTCACTAGGTTTTTTAATGGCTGGAGTCACAACAAGCCATAAGCAAATACTTAAATGTCAAAGGTGATAACTTTATTCAACACTAGATTGCATTTTTATTTTTTTCACGTCTCTTAAAATTAGTTTCTAAGTAAATTATTTCGTCTTACATGTGCATATTGTTTCTACAAACCTTTCACTAGACATTCTCTGGTCATGTTTGATTCGAAGTACCGTATCTTCAAAGACTGTAACAAGTGTTCATGTATTTTTCAAAGATGTTGCCCGTACTTGAACACAATAATTTATTTCACAATAAATCCACTATTCGAGACATGGTTCGTTCCAATTAGCTCCGATCATCAAATATGATCATAGTATACAAATTTCAACAAAAAGCTGAAATATTATACATTCGAAATTGAAAGCATTATTTCGAGAATGTGACTTAATTCCCGAACAGGCAATTTTCGGCAGCTTCGGCCCGGCTATTAAGTGGTTGATTGTGTCCCAATTTGAGTCCACACGCACCAGCTTCTCGGCCCTGTTGGTATCTGATGTTGTGTTTCACTTAATTAAAGACATCGCATCGCGTGCTGTGCACTGTGCCTCGCCTGTCAAATACTTACACAGATTTTTCGTAATCGGAAAGGCCCTTCTTCACTAATAAATTGTTGATTCGATCGGGATTGCGGTTCCCAAATATTTGAGTCTCTGTGATTGTCTGGTTTTTTTGTTTAAGAAGATAATCATTGGAGAATTCAGACTAAATTAGGTGAATTATAAACTTGTGGTTCGGAAGAATGATAATTTTTTTTTTTTGTTGTTTTTATAATGTTAGTATAGCCTCTTTTATATCTTATCCATACAAATTGGCTCCTAAATTCTTGAGATTTCATTCAAAGTTAGTCAGAAGACACGTGTGAAATACATTTTTATAATTAAGCACGTGGCAACCCCTCATACAAACTATAGTCTGGTCTTCGACCAGAGAGGTGAGAATAACAAAAATTCACAAGCAAAGGATGACTTGTAAGTCCTGTGAGATATACTGGACGTTAATCTCGAACCGTACCACATCGTTATTGTCGTGCAGTTTGTGACTACATGCTGCAGTCCTCGTCCACAGTTCGTAATATAGATAAGAACTTGCGTACACACATTCCAGAATACAAGCCAACAGATGCTGGAGTGATTTCAGTCAGCTGAAAAGAAACAAGCTTCAATAATTCCAAAAATAACTCATTTTTAGTGGAGTGGATTTTCCGAAGCGGCACGTATCGAACAGATATGTTCTCACTTAGTCTGGTATTTTATTTTATATAGTCTCACACCTTTGTACGATGGATGCTTGTTGTGTCCAAGTTATCAGCCCACATCGCTCGCAGAAGACCATAAATCCATGGCTACTTCAACTCAAACCTGCTACATGCTACACCACATCCCCCTGCTCCACAACTTGTTGTTCTCTCTTCTTCTCTTTCTCTGTGTCATATGTGTATACCGATCAGCACTACGTAAATTAGTGTACAAAGAAATTGTCTTGTAAGTTTAAGATTATAGAATCAGGAATATGTTCTTAGCTCAGGAATTTTATCTACCTCGAGTTCGAGTATAAACACAAGTTTTCAATTGGATAATTTTGTGTAACACGTGCACCGAAAACACCCTATTGCCAATCTTCGAAAGAAGAAGAAAAATCAATGGTTATTATTACCCTGTTGATGTATTAGGGGATAAGCATGTTACTGTGTTTGCATTTGCTGTAAATGTGATAGCACTGAATATGCCGCAAAATTTCAGAATTGAAGCAATATAAAACAAAGTATCAAATAGGTAGACCAAACTGCAACCTTTTCAAACAATTTTATCCTAAATATTTCTGAAAACAAAACTAGGTTCATTTAGTACCTCATTTCGTGGGCGATGCAAATCTTTTTATAATCAGTTCCAATTAATTATTATCGAATGTTTTTGTCGAGTGGACAGTGTTGAAAACAGCTATAAATAACTATAGACAGTTGACGGTTGCTTTTACTGTTTCTTAATAACGTAAAAAGCAGCAAACAGCACGATAAACAGTTGAAGTTGACTCTGACTGAACGAAGTGCTACAAATTACTACACTTAGTTGGAAACTGGATAGCTTCAAGCTTTCGTCTCAATTCACATCCAGAACTAGATAAAAACAAGAAAGTCACATTCATTCCTAATTATTGGATTGTATTCCCAATTTTTTTTTTTTTTTTTATTAATGGAATCAGAGGGAAACTTACCTCACTGGATGTTTACTAGATTTCTTCACCAAATGTAGGCTTCATGCTTGAAAATGTCAAAAAAAATGGATGTAGTCAAGTTTCTGCGCAGCTTTTTTTATATAAATTACACATTACTTGTTTACCCTATCTCTATATTCAGATAAATATATAGTAATTGAGGTATCAAGGTTGTTAAAATGACAATAATGCCTGAGATCAACAGTGTACTTTCCCAGGGCCTTCGGCCCGAGGTGCGTACGTTGACCGTAGGCATTATCGTCCGTCCAACTCCCGTGGTGCCTTCAATGTTCAATGGCCAACTTTTGCACAATTTCAATCAAGAATTTAAGCAATGTATGTCCTGTCATTGTTATTTCTGTCAGAGAAATTACTCTAGTTACTTGCCGTAACAAGGAAGCTTGTTTGTTATTTTTCATATTTTGAAAAATAATGCCATTAAGTATTATTTGTTACGTGATTACACTGGAATCAGTATTATTATAACAACAGTTATAAACTAATTGGACATTTGATAATTAACGCCAATGGAACACACAATGTGGGCGGAGCCTAATTTTCCACTTTTCACGGCAACCTGTAGAGGACTCCTTTCAAATATAATATACTTTATTATCTCCATCATCCAAAGACTATTGCCAAAGACCAATATTAACTTAATATTCGCAGCTGACCAATGATATTTGTATATTTAATTGATTGTGTGACAAGGACAATGAAATAAATATGAATTTATTTTGGGCAATAAAATGGACAAGAAAGTAATTGAGGTATCAAGGATGTTAAAAGGACAATAATGCCTGAAGTCAACAGTATACTTTCCAAGGGCCTCTGGCTCAAGGTGTGTCCGTTGACCGTAGGCAATATCGTCCGCTCAACTTCCATGGTGCCTTCAATGTTCAATGTCCTACTTTTGTACTATTTCAATCAAAAATTTTAGCAATGTATGTCCTGTTATTGTGATTTCTGTCAAAGAAATCACTCTAGTTACTTACCGTAACAAGAAAACTTGTTTGTTACTTCTCATATTTTGAAAAAAAATAATGCTCTCGGATATTATTTGTTACGTAATTACTCTGAAATCAGTATTATTATAACAACAATAATAAACTAGTTGGGCATCAAACAACTAACGCCAATGGAACACACAATGTGGGCGGAGCCTAATTTTCTACTATTCACGACAACCTGTAGAAAACTCCTTTCGAATATAATATACTGTATCATCTCCATCATTCAAAGATTATTGCCAAAAATAAATATTAATGATGTTCACAGCTGCCTAATGATTTAATTGATTGTGTGACAAGGACAATGGAATAAATGTTAGTTTATCTTGAGCAATAAAATGCTCAAGAAAGAAATTGAGGTATCCTTCCTTAATCCTATGCTCTTCTACCTTGCGGTGTAGGGCGTATTGCGCTTGGGTTATCTGACGGAGCTCTCTTCCAAATTTCTTTCCAACCGCTTCTATTTAACATCTATTTTTTAGCGTCTGTCCAGGTTAGACCTCTCCTTTCCGCTGCTTCCCGCGTTTCTTCTTCCCACTTCTTAATTGGCCTCCTCTTCCTTCTTTTGTGACACAATTTTGCTTCGTACACTTGCTTCGCTATTCTATTTTTCCCCATTCTTCTGATATGTCCTGCCCATCTTAATTGTCCTTCTTGAATAATGTGTTGTACTGGTCTGAATTTTAAGTTTTCTCTGTGTACTGTTTTCCTTATTTTGTCCAATTTTGTTTTTCCTTCTATTTTCCGTATGAATCTCATTTCTATATTTCTCACTTTGCTTTGATGTTTTTCTAGCGTAGTTCAGGATTCGCTGCTGTATATCAAAACTGGTATTGCCACTTTTTTGTACAATTCTGTCTTGACATTTTTTGGAATCTCTTTTTATATATATATATATATATATATATATATATATATATATATATATATATATATATATATATATATATATATATATATATATATATATATATATGTTTTTACTTGTTCTATTCTTTATTTTTCTATTTCTATATTGTGTAACTCTCCATTCCCGTTAATTATCATAGTTTTCGTTTTCTGATTGTTTATTTCCATATTCCACTTCTTCAATTCTTTGTTGAGGTAGTTTGAATTGTCTTGCAGGTGTTTTTCGTTTTCCGCTACCAAAATCATATCATCCGCATAGTACAGGTTTGTGATGTTGCCGGGTTTCAAACTCCAATATCCTATTTTATATGGCTTTAGCTTTTCATTGATATTCTCGAAGATTTTATCTAAGTAGATGATGAACAGTAGTGGGCTCAAAATGCATCGCTGTCTTAATCCAGTTTTAGTGGAAAATACTCTAGATGTGTTGTTTCTTATTCTTACAAAATTTTTATTCGATTTATAAAGGCTTTTTACTGCTTCTACTGTTCCTTTGTCTATACCCCTTTCCTCCAAACTGTCCCACATTTTTGTTCTTTTTACCCTGTCGAAGGCTTTGTCCAAGTCTATGAAACATGCATGTATTTCTCTGCCTGTGAATCTTGCTTTCTCTGTCAGTTGACGTATGGTGAAAATGTGGTCTTGTACACTTCTATTTTGTCGCAATCCGCATTGTGTTTCGCTGATGTTGTCTTCTACGATGCTTCTTATTCTTGTTTCAAGAGTTCTAGCATATAGCTTACCCGGTACGCTTTGTTATCTCCTTTTTTATATATTGGGGATATTATACCTGTTTGCCAGTCATCTGGAGCCTCTTTATTTTCAAAACGGTAGGCGAACAACCGTTCAAGATGTGATTACTGCCTCGGATGTGGTCCTGACTATGGATTTGCGTTGCACTTTGCGGCAATTCTATTTAAATATTTTTATGTCATTCACGCTTTAAAGAATAAGATTATGTATTACTCATATTTAGCTGATGGTGAGAGCAGTAGGTTTCTCGAAGCGTCCTAAGTTATGTTCAAATAAATAACATTTAAACAATTTGGATCGCTTAAGGCCTTTTTTTCAAATTCAATCTGTACTTCTTTTGGATATAATATACTGTATTTTCTTTATAATTCAAAGACTATTGCCAAAGACGAATATTAATTCAATGTTCACTGCTGTCTAATAATAGTTTTATATTTAATTGATTGTGTGACAAGGACAATGGAATAAATGTGAATTTATCTTGGGCAATAAAATGGACAAGAAAGTAATTGAGCTGTCAAGGGTGTTAAAAAGACAATAATGCCTGAAGTCAACAGAGTACTTTCCGAGGGCCTCTGGCCCGAGGTGTGTATGTTGACCGTAGGCACTATCGTCCGTCCAACTCCCGTGGTGCCTTTAATGTTCAATATCCGACTTTTGTATTATTTCAATCAAAAATTTTAGCAATGTATGTCCTGTTATTGTGATTTTTGTCAGGGAAATTACTCTAGTCACTGGCCGTAACAAGGAAACTTGTTTGTTATTTTTCATATTTTGGAAAATAATGCCCTCGGGTATTGTTTGTCACGTAATTACCCTGGAATCAGTACTATCATGAGAAAAATAATAAACTAGTCGGACATCAAATAATTAACGCCGATGGAACATAAATTGTGGGCGGGGCCTAATTCTCTGCTATTCACGGCAACCTGTACTTCTTTTGGATATAATACACTGTATTATCTTTATCATTCAAAGACTATTGCCAAAGACGAATATTAATTTAATGTTCACAGCTGTCTAATAATAGTTGTATATTTAATTGATTGTGTGACAAGGACAATGGAATAAATGTGAATTTATCTTGAGCAATAAAATGGACAAGAAAGTAAAATGATAGTTAATATCTGTTGATAGGTACTTTGTAAAGCAATAAACTTGTGTTTTGGAATTCGAGTTTATCAAGTATTTACAGTTTATTCTCTGTAATTTACACTTGCATTTAAATAAACTTGTAATGAATTGAATGAATATCATCAAATGAACATGTTCAACCTCATTGATAATTCAGCCAATTTTTATGGCTCCAGAATTTAACAACTTCAACATAGCGAGATAGAAAATTTATACCAATTATTTGAATGTATCCTACCTGATTGCCGGAAGATGGAATGTTGTAGTGACTGGTAATGAATGTGTAATGCGGAAGTGGATGAAATGAAGAGACAGGAAGCGCATGTGAGAAGGTGGCTAAAAGCGTTACCACCGATACCATTTATAAACAATGAAAACGTTTATGCAAATTGTAATTCGCTTTACAATTACATTTTCTTACAAGTTATGTACAATGACGCTGTATTGCACAGTGGATCCGTTTGCCGCCAGAAACCGCATACGTTCATACTCCAGATGTTATTGTCTATATTCGCACAAATTGAAATGACGTGAGGAGTTCTACCGGCAAACGAAAACAAGTGTTTAAATTTACATAGATCAGCAATTATACACAGACAGTTGATATTATTTGAACTTAAATTAAATCGCATGCATTTAACAGCATCTCGGCACCATTATGAACAATTCGTGCTTTAAGTACGGCTGGTTATGTGCGCTAAAGGAACATCGAGGAAATTTTTACAAACATGCAATATTTAAAATTAAATATCTTAAATACTAACTTAGTCTTGCTTTGGTAATCACTTTGTGTACACTGCACTAGTTTTTCAACTCAATCACGGTCATGCATTGTCAACTGGAGGGGTTGGTTCGGCCTGTCAGCTGAATCCACGTCAACTGGACTACAAGAACGCGACTTGATATCCCGTGCTTGTAATGATAAAGAATGCCGTGGTGTGAGGTCCTCTATGTCGCTTTCATCGTTGACATTAATTTCTTCATCAGAGTCTGAAGCATATGCTGAAGCAGCTCCCGCCTGCAAAGAGCTGGACGTGGAGAGTAATCCTCCACCGGGTACCAGAGCCTTGAACGCGCTATTTTCTCCTCCCATCTGTAGGAGCAGGGAAGAGACCGGTGGCGGCGCGGAGCCCCGGTGTGTAGTAAGGGGTGAGCCAGGGGTGGAACCGTGCTGCGGGTAGTGCGGAGAGGGCGTCAACCGTCCGCCGTATAGCGGCGACTGGCGCGCTGCGCGGGGTAGCGGAGATGAACGCTTCAGGAGGTTCATGCGCTGGTGACGTCTCCATTTTGCCCGTCTGTTGGAAAACCAAACCTGGTTAACAGTGCAGGGTATTAGTTACGGTTAACGCGGCAAACATACTGCGTATAGATCGTCCACCGATACTTCTACATATCCTCATTCAAACTGTATTCAATAGTATTGACTTCAAGATAAGATAATCATCTACAAAACTTGCTTAACATCAAATAATTAGCAGAGTTTAGAATAGAAGGCATTCATACTGATGGAATTATAATTTTTTTAACCTATAGACTAAAAATCATGGTAATCATCTATGATATTTGGTCGAACCGTTCTTGGAATAACGAGAATAGGAGAAACGGAGCGAATGCAAAAAGTCTCGTATCGAATAACAATTGAAAACTTGGTATTAAAAGTCCAAAGTCTACGAAAAAGTTTTCTGTGGGAATAAAAAGCGGATAATATTTGATTAGTAAATGCCAACATGTAGAAGCAAATTAGACGATCTATACAAATCAGACATACCTGCACTCGAGCTTCCGATAGAGAAGTCTTCGATGCTAGTCTCTCTCTGGTAGACACACATGGATAATGACTCTTCTCAAACTCCTTTTCCAACTCTTCCAACTGATCCGGGCTAAAAGTAGTCCTATTCCTTCTGAATTTAGGTTGTTCCGAACCATCCAAACTTCCAGAATCATCTTTCCCATCCATGTCCAGTAATCTAGAACCGGGAGGAGAGCCAAGAAGACCTTGGTCACCATGAGGTGACAGGGAAGATCCGGGAGAGCCGGCCATGACACCCCCTCCAGCACCAGCACTTTGCAGACCCAATGCAGAGTTTGGCCAAAGATGTGAGTGCCATGGAAAGGCGGCTGCAGCTGCGGCGTACGGATGGGGGTGGTATAAGCCATAACCCGCTGCGCGGGCGAATTCTGCTGCAGCGCGCTCAGCAGCACGGTTGCGAAGGATGCGGTTGATGCTGCTCACTGATGGAGCTGTTGCGTTCGTACACACTCCTGCAAGACAAAAAAATTTTGTAATCAAACATATAAACTGATAATTTGGATTAATAGTTAAGCCTATATAGATTGGCTCACTGAACACAGGCTATGCCGATATATTTAGTTGGGTATCCATACCATACATATGTTTTTGTTTCGCAGGGTAATACAATAAAGTTTTCCGTTAACTACTGTTATTAATGTAGTGCCTAGCTTGAGCGACTGAATACCATAATAATTCAATAAATATATTAGGACACGTGGAAAATTTTCCATTCTAGTTAGCGTGGTGAATTATATATATATAGTGGCTTAACACTCCTTGAGTAGTTGCGCCGCTTCTAACGAAGATCGCTCTCCATTACAACTTTAAATATTCTTGACTATGTTGCTCCATATTTTCCTGTTTTCTGTTTTCTGATTCCAATCTCTAGTTCCCGCTTATCTTAAGTCTTCTTCTACTTCTTTTATCCACGTTGATCTTGATCCTCCCTTTCTTCTTTTGCTTCTAGGGCTCCACTGCATTATTGACTTGATTGTATCTTGCTGGCTGGCTCTCCATACATGCCCAAGCCATTTTATCCTTTGTTGTTTTATTCTTTTTACTATGTCTTCTCCATTTAGTTCTTGTTCAATCTCGTGGTTCATTCTTATTCTATATTCTGTATCTGTTATTTTTATGGGTCCTTATATTCTTCTTATTATTTTCCTCTCAGTTATTCTCAACTGTTCTTCGTTCTTTTCTGTCATTGACATTGTTTTCGCTGCGTATAATGTTATTGGTATTATTATGGTTCTATATATTCTCATTTTTGTAGTTTTCGATATAATTTTACTTTCTAGAAGTTTTCTATTTGCATGAAAAGCTTTATTTGTTGCCGTAATTTTTTCTTCCATTTTCCTTTCTAGTTAGCGTGGTGAATTATACTTATATCAATTCTCTTTGTTGAATATAAACATCATAGATAATAAGGCTTGTACATCTTCTGCTGAAATTATTATAATTACTCTGTAGAACTGTGAATGACACAAAATTAAAAATCTCATGATCATGATTAGCAGACTACATTCAACGAAGCTAAAGTAGTTTTGAGGATAATTAACTTCATAATTAAGAGTTGAACATGAGGATGGTAAATTTCTACGAAATAATTACTGCGATGCGCACAGTATAAGTCAACAAACATTCTTTGTATTTGCAAGCCTGGAAAACAGCTAAGTATTGTGAACCACTTAGTCTTTATTTTGATATATGAAAATCATATTTCATAATAATTTCAATTACAATACAAGAATAAGTGGCTTACGCAGTGCAGCTATGAATTCATTGTAATAAAATTCTTTACTATTGGTGCTAACTGCAAACAACATTGCAATCCTACGTTTACAACGTTTGCATTTAAATTGTAAAATTCACAGTAACTCAGATACACACAGCTATTGAAATCATTACAACTTTGAATATTCTTGGCTATGTTGCTCTATATTTTCCTGTTTTTTGTTTCTTCTTTTGCTTCTAGGGCTTCACTGCATTATTGACTTAATTGTATCTTGCTCGCTGGCTCTCCATACATGCCCAAGCCATTTTATCCTTTGTTGTTTTATCTTTTTTACTATGTCTTCTCCATTTAGTTCTTGTTCAATCTCGTGGTTCATTCTCATTCTATATTCTGTTATTATTATAGGTCCTTATATTCTTCTTATTATTGTTCTTTCAGTTATTCTCAACTGTTCTTCGTTCTTTTTTGTCATTAACATTATTTCCGCTGCGTATAATGTTATTGGTCTTATTATGGTTCTATATATTCTCATTTTTGTAGTTTTTGATATAATTCTACTTTCTAGAAGTTTTTTATTTGCGTGGAAGGCTTTATTTGTTGCCGTAATTTTTTCTTCCATTTCTATTTCTCTATCTTCTTTGTTCGTCAACAATACTCCTAGATATTTAAATTTATCCACTTGCTCGTATTTGAACTCTCCTATTTTAATTATATTTTCTTCTACCTTGTTCCCAATTATCATTATTTTGGTCTTTCCTTTGTTTATTCGTATCTCCATTTTCTTTCCTTCACTTATTATTTTCTCCAGTATTTCTTTCATCGCTTTTCTATTCTTTGCTACAATTGCTATGTCATCTGCGTATGCTATTATTTGTCCTCCTCTTGTTCTGATTGTTCCCTTTGTTATATTTCTCATTGCGTGCTCTAAGGCTCAATTAAATAACGTGGATGATAGGGCATCAGCTTGTCTTACTTCTTTATTCATTATTATGACTTCTGTTTCTCCTATTTTTGTTCCTCTCATGGTCATAGCTATTAATATTCTCAATTTTCCTGGTACTTGCTAGCCTTTTAAAGCTGCCAATAATTGTTCTCTTTCAATTGAGTCGAACGCCTGTTTGAAATCAATAAATAGTATTTCAGTTTTTAGTTCATATTCCAGTGTCGGCATGATAGTAATAGGAAAAGACAATGACACACTTAACAAGAATGTAGAATTATTAGGAAGACAACTAAACATGAAGATATACCGCAATAAAACCAAGTCGATGGTCATAAGCAGAAACACAATCAAAATAGAAGAAGCTCTAGAACAAGTCAAGAAGCTCAAATATCTAGGAACAATACAGACCTATGATGGAAAACTGGATGAAGAAATAAGGGAAAGAACAAGTTGAAGAGCACCATACTGACAAATGAAGGAATACCAAAGAAAATCAAAACACAAGTATACAAAAAAGAAGCTGTGACTATCCTGACAGGATTAGAAACCTAGACAACAACATAAAGACAACGCAGTGAACTAAACAGCACAGAAATGAGACTCCTGAAGAAATAGAAGGGAAAATAGTCTTGGACAGGATAAGAAACAAGGAATAAAGATAGACTCTTGTATAACCGATAGAAAACATAATAAAGGAGATACAATCAAAATGGTAAGGAAATATTCAAAGAAAGGGAGAATGAAGGAACAAAAAGAAAAGTGTACGAAGCAAGAACAGCAAAAGCAAAACAGAGAGGAAGACCCAGGAAAATATGGCAAGAAAAGGGGGGTTGTACATACGAAGAAGCAGGTCACTTAAGCTAAATAAAAGAAAGAAGAAGAATCAGACTGGCAAGTAAATCATAGTTATTCAATATGAGATTCAATATTAGAATGAAATCATTAGTAACACTAGCAATAATAAACCCCTTCAATCAAAATCAGCTTCAGTGGTTCGGCATTCACTCTCAGTATCATCTGTTATAGTAAACGGACGAGCACAGAACACACCCAAGACAGAAATTTATTGATAGCTGGTTCCAGTGCCATGGGGCTGAATAGTGAATTAACTTAATGATAAATCAAAGTGCTGCGATATATGCGTGATGCGATGCAGCGTTGTACACCTCTTCAGCAGCGGCAAATGCATGTTCAGATTGATAAATACACAATTATTTATCATTCATCAGTCACAGCATAATTATTATCGGCCCTTGGAGGCTCCAATCAAATACCATTGTCAGTTAAGAATCGAATAGGAGGAAAAATTGATACACTAGGATAATTTCAGAAGAACGTCAACATATATATATATACCCAAATTGATCCCTAGAATAGTAGAAACTTATCTGCTGCGAAAATAATCAATTAGTCGTACCCAGTAATCACAATCACAATTTCGAATTACATTTCCGTTACGAACCGAATTAATTTATTCAATAATAGAATTCGAATAAGTCAACGAGAACTTCGGAATGTTCACAAAAAGCTCGGCGAACAAAAGAAAGAGAATCGGTTGTACAAGTAGTTAGACAAAGATGTGAACTAACTTGACGGACAATGGGAAGATGGTTTTTCGAGTCGCGTGTCCAATTGAATGACCATAGCCAACGTGTCTTTTGAATTCGTGCAGACAAACAGTTGTGTTATTATATTTCATTATTTCCAATGGTGTGATTACAAGCAATGAATAGCTCCAATCAAAAAAATTGTGCAAATTGCTGGACCATTCTGGCAATTGAAAACTGCAGAGTCCTACAAGAATGATTGAAAAACTTGGGTATCACTAATCTGCAGGTCAAAACACTTCAGCTCTCAAACCAAGTTAGAGAATGAGTAAACAATTCCATAGCGGATGAAGGGATTCTCGGTAGAATGACCACAGCAGCAGAAGGACCACCTGTTGCTGTTGGGCATCCCTCGATCTCTCGCGCACCAGGGGGCGAGATTGCTTCGCGCGGATCTAATGCGGACACGAACTGTGACAAATGCAATGATAACTAGTTTGTTTAGCCAACCGTTCAGCGACAATGAAGATTCTAGAGAATTTAACGCCAACAAGTGCCTTATTGACTTGGATATAATTTTGTTGAGGTCAATGGAATTCAGGGGGATGTGCCGGAGACTAATTTTGTAGGATCTCAAAAATATATTCTGCGATTCAATGAGAGATTTCGTACTCCATCAACTAATGAAATTATTGTTTGGTAATCTTTTTATCAAATATATTGGACAAGATGTTCTTTTCAAATTGTAATTATCTTGCCTTATTCAAAAGATACAGCAACATTGTGCTACTACAATAATCGATTTCAGCCACCTTGGTTGGTGGTAGTCTCAAAGTTACATTCACACATTTTTTGTGATTTTTGAGTTAATTGTTATTTTCCTATTGTTAACAATAGATACTGGAAGTTTATCTTCACAACTGTGCTGTAAACAAGGTTATAAGATTGTAATATTTCATAAGAACGCTGAAGATGGATGGGTGCACATCCGAAACGTTCAAAAATTGAATAGCAACATGAATAAAATTAAGTGGACTGCAATACCTAAAAAATTTTTTTCCTAACTGAGAATAGAACGAATCATGCAGAATACAATACTTTTCACGGACTTCAATTATCTCAATTCGTTTAGGAGATACAGAGGCAAACAGTGTTTGCTGCTGATTCGGCTATTCTCTCCTCCGTCCGTTACTCAAGTAATACAGTGGGCGATCGTAGCAACCATGAGATGTTTATAACAACAAAAACTATCAGAAACGATTGTTCTTGACATATTCTATCTTACATAAAAATTTCAGGATAGTTAGGTCTCATATTTCAGAAATCAAGCAATGCTTGTGATTTTAGTATGAGCAAATAGTGAAAAACTTCCAAGATTTGCACACAGTCTTGCAAGTGGGTTAAACAAGTGACTGTCAATTTTATGAATTATTTGAAGAAATACAATCTATGATCCTGAATGTACCAGATTTTATTACATAATGGAAAATGACTGGAAAGAAATTTATCCAAATATTTACAATGTCAATTCGATTTTGTTAGCAATATCGGTTAGTAAAACTGATACAAAATTATTCAAGAAGACTTTTTGCTTTGGCAGTTCTATCGATTGAAGCAAATATTGCATCTAAGCTGACGGTGCAGTCATCAAAATTTTAGTGGAGCTAAAAGCAAGAAATCTCTGTTTCTTCAACTTAAGTCTAAGAATAAAGTTTAATTTGCATTTTCTATATTGAAATTCGTGTCCTATGAGTTATATGACTGAGAAAATTGTCGGGAGAGAACAGTTAATCGAAATAATCTTTTTTGATCGCACACTTTTCGGTTTAATATGAAACCATCTTCAGATCATCACTAAATTAAGATCTGAAGATGGTTTCATATTGAACCGAAACGTTAGCGATCTAAAAAGATTATTTCGATTTGCTGTCCTTTCCTGACAATTTTCTCATCCACATAATAAAGTTAGTAGTACAAAGCTTTACAAAATTATGTCGACATTAATACAGAGAAGGATAATAATGTGACAAGACATGATAGAAGTAGATAAAAATTTAGTTACAACCTTAGCCGCGGGTGTCACTATTATTATGTACAGTTGTCAAATCTGTCCGGCATTTATTCAATGACTTGTTTGACGCGAATTTGAAGCTTATTAGAATGAATTATTATTACTGGATGAAAATTTGTTTACTTTTGGTGTATTTTTTTATATAGCTTTGATAAAGATCAAATTATCATTTTAAGGTACAGCACTTGACCTCCCGTCAGTCAATAACTAAACAATGAAGATTAAAAGGTATTTTTGAGTTTGTACATGCATAAATTATGTACCTATCAAATAGTCAACTTGAAACTAGTACTAAATGGAAGCTGCTGTTTCGTAAGTTTACCCAAACTGCTTGTTTTCGAGCTCAGTAATTGTGAGAGATGGTAATTTGCGAAATCTCTGAAGTAACAAGCATTCATGAGCTGTCAAAAATGCGCTTTCATCATCTAGATGATTCTTTCATTCTTTCAAAACATGCGCTAACAAGTAGGAGTATGCATTTGAATAAAAAGTATAATCGAGAAATTTTTGAGAATATGCAAAAACGTTCTCATCGTCCTCTTCACAAAGGCTGCGTTTACAAGGAACAAAATTGATAAGGATGCAATAATCTTTATACCTCCAACAAAAATCGATACTTGAAATGTATACACTGAGAATTTTATTATACAATGGTTATTTCATGAATGTCCACGCATGATCTTATGTGCCTACACTTGGGTGCCGTTTAGAAATGAGTATTAAGTATTCACAAATGAATAAAAGTGGGTGGTGAATAATTGCAACTTCGTTTTTAATTATCTTGGTGCGCGCGTTTAGCCACAGCCCGAATGGCGATTGTCAGTTAAAATTTATTGTAAAACGATATACCTTTTTATTCGCTCGTATTAGACTTCAGTCTTTATAATAACTGCTTGCTTATGAATGGGTACCTAATGAGTACTTTTTGCTGATAATAAATTTTAAGAAATAGATTTATATCTTGTTGAAATATTATAGGTAATTGAATACTGTACAAGGTTGTAAACGGGGTTTATTCTATTGTAAGAATATTATACGTATAAAAGACTTCGTTCATGATATCTTGAATTTTTTCAATATAACATACCAAATATAATTTTTTATCTATAGAATTCATCTTGGACGTCATGAGTACTTACTATACAAGAAAAAGGGAATAATTCAATTTCAAATAATAGTTCAACCAAATTCTATATATATATTGGGTACTTACATAAGAGCCACGCCCCCTTTTGAAAATCAACAAAATTACGCATGACTTCGGGTAAAAAACTGACATCAGTATTCACACAGCGTTGACCGATTGAGTTACCCGAAACGTCCGTCTTTAATCAAGAATCAATATGATTTTGCAATTTGCTGATTGAGCTCTTGCAAGCACCCGGCACGCCAAAATTTACATAATAGACTATAATTCGCTTTAAACTTAAAACAAATACATGTTGTTTTACAGTTAGCACGTCTATGAACCACAGCTATTACGGGCTTGCTTCACTTCAAGAATTTTGCATCAATTATGCAAATTCTATATTCGTCTAGCTTAGATTAAATAGATAAATATAGAAAAACCGTTCGGCGAAATAAAACACTATCAGATGTGTGTTAGGCAGCTGCGAAAACAAATGCCTATAGCACTCATCGCAGGCGACTTGATTTTAAAGTAATTCTGTATAATTTGCAATATTTCGAAACCAAAATTTGCTAATTTGTGTGAAGCCTGCGGCATTGGGCCTGACCGGAACTCGTCCCAGCCGCCCAAATCATGGACTTGTTAAAGTGCCCGCTATTTTAAAAGTCCCACCCTCTATATTTCAGAGGCTATTAATTATATATAACCATGCATTTGAGTTGTAGTTTATTATTGACCCAATCAGATCTGCCTGAGGTTAGAGTGATGTGTAGTTTTTAGCGTTAGACACGACATGGATAGAGAAAACAGTTTTTTCGGAAGCGATCTATCATAGTTTTATTTCTTGTGAATATATTATATGTAATTTGCTTATGAATATTCATGGTAATAAGATTTATTATGATGCAACCTCAAACGGATAACAGACATGAAATCAATTACAAGAACAAATATATTTGTGAAAGTTGCAATTTGTTAGAATTGCACAAAAACATTGCTTGACAAATGAAGTCAATGAATCATTTGGAGAAACATTTATTTGTCATTCTTACATTATTTCAATTATCTATGAGGCTTCTTTATGAAGCAAATAATTCTATTGATTAGCCTGAACAGAGTATCAAGTAAAAAAAATTTTTAGGTATTGTAGTCCACTTAATTTTATTTATGTTACTATTAAATTTCGGACGTTTCGGATGTGCACCCATCCATCTTCAGCATTCTACAATGATTTTTATGATACATGAAACAATATTAAATGGGATGATGATGAATAAATGATGAAACATGTGCCACAATATTTACCTTATAAAGTATTACAATCCTATAACATTGTTGTATACAGCATAGTTGTAAAGATTAACTTCTAGTATTTATTGAAAACAATATCAAAATAGCAATTGACTCAAAAATCACAAAAAATGTGTGAATGTAACTTTGAGGCTACCATTCACACATTTTTTGTGATTTTTGAGTTAATTGCTATTTCCATATTATTTTCAATAAATATTGGAAGTTAATCTTCATAAATATGCTGTATACAACAATGTTATAGGATTGTGATACTTTATAGGGTAAATATTGTGGCACATGTTTCATCATTGTTTAATCATCATCCCATTTAATATTGTTTCATGTATCATAAGAATCATTGTATAATGCTGAAGATGGTTAGGTGCACATCCGAAACGTCCGAAATTAATTAGTAACATGAATAAAATTAAATGGACTGCAATACCTAAAAAATTTTTTTCACTTAATCCATATTTGGGTCCTTCAATTTGCATTAAAAGATCTAGAGTATCCAAAACATTCACATGATCTTTATAATGATTTCTTACTATGTTGTGAGCATGAAAAAACACAGAATTCAAATGAACAAAATCGACAACTCTAACTAATGAAGTCAAATATATTATTCATTATCATAACTTACAACAAGCTCTATCATTCGGTTCAAGATTAACAAAAATATATTTGAATAATTTTTCTGGTTGAAAAGTTGTATTGATTTGAGTACAGAGTTGAGAAAGAATGCCAAAAAATATTTTGGAAGAGACCGGTTCAAATTCAATAATTATGCAATTTTTAGAAAAGGTATGAGGAATATTTGGAATCGTGAGGTTATTAAAGTGAAACATCACCCGGAAGAACTATTTTAGCGCGAAAATTGAATTGATGAATCTTGTAGCGATATGTTCGATAAATACTTTCTTATAATAAATTAACAGAGTTTAATGGCGTGTATATTGAAAATTAGATAATTTGTCAAAATTTCATTATATCTGCAATAAATCCGTATAAAATTAGTGCTAACGTATGAAACTAGCATGCAAATCCTATATCTCAGAGACTTTGATAACTACTTATCTGGAAAGAATATATATACTAGTCGCTATACTTGCAGTTATAATATAAAAATTCTCATGAAAAATGAACTTGATAATTTTGAGAAAAAAAAAATAGTGCTGAAAATATTAATTTCTCAGAGATTATCCAGTTTTTTGGGACAAAATTTGGTACACTTATAGATTTTCATTGATTAATATTCTGTTTATAACCCTTTCTGTGCACTTCTAAAAGTATAATATTCATATTGAAAATCGAAGGAAAATCAAAGTCTTGTATTCAAAAATTATATACATTTGAATAATTATGTTTTTTTGACGTCGGTCACTGGATTTTGGGCTCGAAATTCTCGATATTTTGTTTACTTCTCTGATGTCCATTTACACTTTTTTTATTCCCTGCAAGGTTAATTTCGACAAAAGTAATTATATTCCATAGCCAAATATTTCTTGGAGATAATATATTCTTCTGAGAGTCGTGAGATTCCAAGTTTTTGAGAAATTATTTTTTTTTGTTAAAATCATAGATTTTGTTATAAAAAAACGCCAAATTAACAAAAAGAAGTATATTTATCATATCTAAAAATTATAAGCAATATTTTACAATATTATCCGGAGTTTCAGCGGCTGTATATTTCAAAATATTAATTCAGGAAAATATTTTTCAATTTCTTTTTTACTTCTTTTAGTAGTGTGAATTTGATATTTTACTGGTTGATTTGTTCTGTGGCGCTATCTAGTATTGAAATTTTGTATTAATCTGTCATTCTACAAATAATAATACTTGATCCGAATCTGCATTGCTCTAAGGCCCGAGATATTCACCTTCAAATAAATTACAGGCATTTATTTCTTAGTGAATACATCAAGGGTAAATACTTTAAAGAAAACATAGATTAACAGCTTCAAATTTTGATCTAGTCTGTAAGCTAAAACTGCCTGTCGGACCTCTAGTAGAAAACATACTATATGTTCGAAATCTATCTACTAGTGTTACGGAATGGGGTAAGAGTCATGAGCCAGTAGCAATACACAGTTATGAAAATGTAATAAGTGTTACAGTTGCACATTGTGGTTTGTTTGTCTGTACTATCATCAAATACAAGGTCAAATGTTCATAGCTAAAAGAAGAGGATGTGATTTTGTTATATGGACAACGAGAGGAATGAATGACGGAACAATTAAATACGATTAAGATTTTGTAGGAGCAATGATTCCAGAATTAAAAAAATTTTATGATACAGAACTTGCTCCAGAAATAATAGACTAACGGAAAGCAAGAAGTATGCCTCTTAGGAATATGCCTTCAAGGCGAGCCAAGTAAGTTGAGAGTAAAAACATATGTTCAACCAAACTTTAATGATCTTACAAAGTTCCCAATATATAGAATGAAAAATGTATGGATGGTAGAATCATAATATTGTTCATAATAACAATGTTCTATTATAATTTACGATTGTTCTAAAATATCATTTGTCAGTCATTCATCAATTATCATAAATATATTTAAGCAGCTCGAAGATTAAAATTTGTATTTATTCAGGTAATATGTGAATATATTTGTTGCTTTTATTTTTTCAATTCATTTCCAGACAGCTTGTTTTGTATCCTGCGTTTACTGTGAATGAATTGTGTTCGCATTTACGCCTTTGGGCCGTTCTTAACTGAAATGAACTGTAGTGAAAATTGTCGCATTTGGGATCCAGAAAATCCACGAATGATTGTTGAGAAACAAATGCATCCACAACGTGTCACTGTTTGGTGTAAATTTTGGGTTAGAGGCATTATCGAGCCATTCTTCTTTGAAGAAACAGCTGATCAGGCAGAAACATTTAATCGTGCTCGCTATCGCGACATGATAATCAAGAGTCTGTATGTGCCAACAAAGTCGTGGAGATAATTTGCTCTATATAATATTTCATACATAATCCTTGTACTGTATACTTTACGGTTCAATCCTTTACTTTACTCTATCCTTTATGATCCAATAAAAAACTCATAATATCTTATTTAAGACATGTTACTATAAAAATTAGTTCTTGTGTGAGTTTTGGGACATTTTTATATCATAATTTCTTATTCTCATTATAAATAATTTCATTAAAACTTATATCTTTGGAAAATTATTTTGTATGCGAGCATTAATTTCAGTAAATTTCTCTATAAATGTTCTTCTTCTGAAATGTCAAATTTGAATTCTTGTGTATCCCGCCGTAATTACTGACCTTCCATAAGCTTCACTTACTCCAAAACAAGATAAGACTAGACAGAGACAGCTAGTATTTCCGAGTGATGTTTTATCTTAAGTCCAAAACACAATGGAAGGACGATATGGAGCTCGGGAAATGATTATGAAGCCAAATTTAAAAAGAATCATCCTGTTACCTGAAAATTTGATATCAATGGAACTCAGTACCTACATTATTAATTATTTTCAATGAGCCCATCTATATTGGCAAAACAATTCTTGATTCGAATAAACTACCCATGTATAATTTTATTGATGTATATATATTTATTTCGCAAGCTAGTGCTATACTTAGAGTCCTTACAATTCTACAATAAACATAATATGATTTTATTCTATGTATAAGTAGAATACTATAGGATCTATAAATTCTTGCATCTTAATTTATTCCACTCGTTAATAAAAGTATGTTTATATACACACATCAAGAGATCGTTATTTTAAACCTTCCACAGAATTACTGCAAAAGTTAAACCAGTTCACTAAAATCTCAAGCTGTTCATTTAATTATTAGTACCTCAATGTATTCAAATGACGTGTTAACTTATACACCAATTAACATTCGAAATAAATGCTGAGATATTAATTTAAAGAGGTTATAATTAGAATAAGTGACTAACCTTCAGAGATAAGTCGTTCCCTGATTTCCCAGGCGAAAATCGTTGGATTTTCTCGTTTGTATTGCTCGATTTTTGAGACTACAGCGGGTGTTGCTACTTTAGGTTTGCTACCTCCTATCAATCCTGGAGGCCTCAAGGTACCTGCAACAGAAAAACACTCTTATACAGCTAATCCAATTAATTGTCTAACAGTTGATGCTTGGCTACCACCGAACATCTAGTAACCGTAGACTGTCAATCACGTCCGACAATTCAACATCGACTAAGTCAATACTAACTAGGATTACAATTACAATAAAATATTAGCTAAATAGCGGAAGCAAATAAATAATTATGTGCACCTATTGCTTAAGATATTGCATATCTGTGACAGTATTTTGGAAATGTAATGATGTTCTATTGCATATAGTTTTGTATGTCTACAGGAATGATGACCTGCAAATATTTACACCTCAAGTATTCACCCAAATGTGAAAGCTAAAGGTCGATTTGTATCCAATAGAATACAACCCACTTCAAGCATACATTCAAGTATTGTTTCAAAATCAAGTTCTGTAAATTATAGATATCATACCTACAGTAACATGCTATAATTTAATAGTGAGTAAACAGCTTTATGGTTCTGAGTTCCTAATATATTGATGTGATAGAACTTTAGGTATCATATATTATTCCATTAGATATCAAGATTCTTGTCAATAAAATATTTATTGTCATTTATGTAGCTTATAATTTAAAGCACATCTTAGCACAATAAGATAAATCTAATAGTATACATTTCGTATTTGTTAATACAACACAATCCAAATTTCGCTCCCTCAAGCGTCTTGATTAGAATCGATCAATTAATAATCCTTATCAACATGTAAGTTTTTCGAAACCAATTATCAAAATATGTGCAGATGATAAAAACTTGAAGAATTATAGTTCTATCTCGAGTAGCATTTGCCCGAAGAGGAAGCATTTGATTCAAAAGATAAACGAAAGTATTATCTTTAATATTAGTGCTTCGAAATTAAATATTCATCGCCTGGAGAGAAACTTCTAATCTTATTGTTCTGTTGCACGGTCAACTGCGCTTGTATCTTAATAATGAGAGCAAGCGTTGCACATGTTTTACTGATAGGAAAAGCTACTGCTTGCTTCGCTAGTTTTGCTCCTGCAAATCTGATTGTATCGAAAACGGACTGCCTCATACCTGATTTGTAATAAAACAGTAGTTGATTGCTCATTTCTAAGGCTAAATCGTTCAGCGATTTATCTATTCTTCATAATAAACAATTTATATTCTTTTGCAGTAAATTGTTGGAACATAATAACTGGGATGGTGAAAATTTATTGCTCTTGCTGCATTCATTGCTCTCGGGTAATATTAATGAGAAAAAAACACAATTAGACATCGAATGTTAGTTTTTCCAATATCAAGTTTGATAATTGAATTAGACATCATAAACTCTACGATTGTGAAATAAAATAAAAACTGTTGCATACCCGTATGTAGTAAAGTCTGATGGCGGTAGAAGATACAACAAACCATTTCTAGTATTTTAAAATGGCAATTAGTTGCTAAAACATTACGTATGGAATTAAGTACTTATGTGGAAAGATAGCAAAACCACTAAATACAGGTGTCTAATACAACATTCAATGCGTAGAACTCTGAGTAATGTTCACTAATTACTTTAACGAACAAGAATTAATACCGTTGAGAAGAAAATTATTCAAATTAAGTAATTTCACAAATAATGGTTCAATTAAATGAATTATCATTATTTATATGTATGTGATTGACAATTGTATGTACAGTTTATCTACTAGAACACGTGGTACTTTGGGAAAAAAAAATTTATGAAGGACCACATTGTTCCTGTTGAATTTATTTCCAAAGAACAACTGTCTCACCAATTACCATACAATTGAACTTAATTTGCTCCAAAATAGTTGGATTTCAATTTGAATAAGAATAGCTCAAAATTTTCTACTTTCTAGAATCTAATTACTTTGCGGTTCGCGTGTCGTTTGTCATATCTAGTGGATCCCTTGTCAACGGGTCCGCCAGGCATCTGCCAGCGATGATACCATAATACATTATTTATAAACACCTCGTACTTATACTCAAAGTCCCGCTGCCTTAGGAATGTTCTTGATTTTTTTCAATTCCGGTGCGTTTTAATATGCGGACGTTTTTGTGCCCGGAGCTTCTCTATTGTGTAAGAGCAGTAGCGGCCAATTGCAAGGTGTTATTTGTATGATAATTTTCATAAGGAAATAATCGCAACCTTCGCGTTTATTCTGATGCATTTTGCACGCGTACAGAAGCGGACTGTCTTAGATTCAATAGGAGCCTGATTGAAGAAATACAAGTAACAGAATGAATTGCAACTTACAACTGCTTCTTCCCACATGCAATATGGTCGACAATGAACAATAATTCAGTTTTAGAATTCAGTTTCTATACTTTCACGATCGATCTCAACGTATGGTTGTGCCATCAAAGAAGAGACAGCAACAAAAACGAACACTGGAAAAATAGAAGAGTAGTATGAACAAAAAAACGTCGGAGAATTCGATAAAAAAGTAAATAATCAAAGAAAAGACCCCAGATTAACCTGTAAGAAAATCAAGAACAGAGAACAACAACGAAGTTCTAGAGAGATGGAGAGACCACTTCAAGAAGTTACTAAACATAACACCACAAAATAATGTAGAAGGGGAAGATGGAGATTACCCACATCAAACAATATTTTAGTCACAAACCCACAAGTAAGGTTTAGTTCCCGGGATGTCTTGTGTCCCGAAGATCCGGGACTTTTTGTGAATTTAGTTATTAGTTTAGAATGCGTACGCCGCCATATTGCTGTTTTAGAGTCAAATAGAACGAACAATCCATTATGTTGGTTTTTACTGAAATTTCTATTCCCATAGATAAATCTCGCCAAACAAGAACTCGACTATAATTTCATTCTAAGGAGTCTCGAAGTTCCGGGACATTCCGATACTATAATCTCTGGTTGTCTCATGTCCGGGAACATTGAAATTGTCGGGACTTTCAAGACCCTACCAACAAAAGAGGAACTGGAGGAAACCATTAGGAGCTTAAAGAATGGTAAATCAGCAAGACCATCCTGATGAGAGTCCATAAGGTTTTTGAAGATATATAGGAAACCAAGATGTTTCCAGCAGACTGGACAGCATCGCTGATGTGCTCCGTGCATAACAAAAGGAGATACCCTAACATGCTTAACAATATACACAAAATCTTTGCAACGTTGTTATATCGGAAATTTGAAGAACACTGCAATAGACTTCCAAACAGCGTACGACACAATGAATAGAGCAGAACTATGGGAAGAAATTGAAAAAATAGGTATACTAGAAAAACTGATAACACTGATGAAAGCTACGACAGGAAGTCAGACAGGAAATAAAATTTCAACTACCTCCAGCTCGAATATAGACTTGTAACAAGGTCGATAATAAATGTATACGCTTCAACAGAAAATTCAAAAGAGGAAAGAAAGGAAATCTTTTATGAAAGGTACGTACAGCATGTTAGAGGAAAACAAACAATACATGAAGTAACAAATAACAATGGGCAAAGATTATGCGATTTAGCAGTAAGGACAAATAGGATAATGAGCAGTACGAAGCATGAACATCGAAAAATACAAAAAATGACATGGACGTCTCTGGATAATAAAACACAGACACAAATAGACCATGTGCTAGTAACAAGGAGGAAACAATCATCAATATTAGACGTAAGAACTTCTAGTGATGCATGCGCTGGCGGTGTCGATAAGAAACAAGATAAAGAGGAATAATAGAAAAGAAACAAAAATAATTGAATATTATATAAAAGAAATGTATAACGAGGATGTAAGAGAGAAATAAATACAAGAATCGGAAAACAATTTAAAAAGAGGAGAAAATAGGAGAAAAATGGTCTAAAATTAAAAGATGTGTGAATGACGCTGCTCGAAAATGGATAGTGAAAGAGAACAAGAATGCGTAAAATAGAAAAAATTGGTTTGGTGATGAAATAAAAAAAGTCCATAGAGGAAAAAAGGCAAGCAAGGTTGAAATTTGTATCAACAAATAATAGTGAATATAGAAACAAACACGAAAGATTAAGAAACAAATGTAAAAAAAAAATTAGAAAAAAGTCATTGAAGAAGAAAGGAATTTTATGAAGAAATAAACGAACAGAATAAAACATATAAAGCTGAAACATACGGAGTAAAGGACAAAAATGAAATTTCATCAGAAAATGACCAACAATACAAGAAAGTGTGGATGGTATACTTCAAAGATCTATTAACTAAACCAGAACAAGAATTTATAGTTGATATTCCAGAAGAAAACGTAATAAAACTAACTGAATGCACTCTAGACGACGTAAATGAAATAATAAAAAATATGAAAAACGGTAGAACACCAGAAAAAGATGAGATGAACATAGAACTAATAAAATATGGAGGCAAAATAGCCATGCAGAAAATACATGAGCTTATACTAGAAATATGGAGAAAAGAAGAAATGCCGAAAGATTGGGAAATAGGACAAATAATAACTATACACAAAAAAGGAGACCAACAAGTATGTCAAAATTATAGAGGAATCGCACTTTTAAACACAGCTTACAGAATAATGTCGACATTGATACAGAGAAGGATAAAAAATGTGACAAGAGGGACCATCGGGCAATATCAGTGTGGCTTTGTGAAAGGGAAGTCAACTACGGATGCCATACACACTATTAAACAAATAATTGAAAAAACTGGAACTAGAACTAAGCTCTGCAATACTATTTATTGATTTTAAACAGGCATTCGACTCAATTAAGAAAGGAAAATTGATGGCAGCTTTAAAAGACTTGCAAGTACTAGGATAATTGAGAAAATTAATAGCTATGACCATGAAAGAAACAGAAATAAGCATTAGGACTCAAAAAGGAGAAACATAAGACATAATGATCTATACATTCTTTCAGAATTATATCATAATAAATAGACTTTTTTGATTTTAATTCTGTATATTTTATTTTATTTTTGACGTTTCGACTCTCTAACCGAGCGTCTTCATCAGAAAAAATGATACAAAAATAAACAAGGCAAGAAGGTATCTAGATAATTAGATATTAAAAATTGAAAATATACAGATAACTAGATGTGAATACGTGGATTCCACATTTAGTGCAAAAAGAACAAAATTCCTCCGGCATTTACCCAATAAAATATACAGAATTAAAATCAAAAAAGTCTATTTATAAGACATAATAATAAATAAAGGAGTAAGACAAGGCGATGCCCTATCAGCCACGTTATTTAATTTAGCCTTAGAGCACGCCATGAGGAATATAACAAAGGGAACACTCAGAACAAGAGGAGGACAAATGATAGCATACGCAGATGACATAACAATTGTAGCAAAGAATAGAAAAGTGATGAAAGAAATACTGGAGGAAATAATAAGTGGAGGAAAGAAAATGGGGCTAGAAATAAACAAGAGAAAGACCAAAATAATGATAATTGTAAACAAGATAGAAGAAAATATAATCAAAATAGGAGAGTTCAAATACGAGCAAGTAGATAAGTTTGAATATCTAGGAGTATTGTTAATAAACAAAGAAGATAGAGAAATAGAAATGAAAGAAAAATTAACGGCAACAAATTAAGCTTTCCACGCAAACAGAAAACTTCTAGAAAGTAAAATTATATCGAAAACCACAAAAATGAGAATATATAGAACCATAATAAGACCAATAACATCATACGTAGCGGAAACAATGTCAATGACATAAAAGAACTAGAAACAGTTGAAAATAACTGAAAGGAAAATAATAAGAAGAATATTAGGACCCATAAAAATAACAGTCACCGAATGTAGAATAAGAATGAACCACGAGATTGAACAAGAACTAAATGGAGAAGACATAGTGAAAAGAATAAAACAACAAAGGATAAAATGGCTTGGGCATGTATGGAGAGCCAGCGTGCAAGAAACAATCAAGTCAGTAATGCAGTGAAGCCCTAGAAGCAAAAGAAGAAAGAGAAGACCAAGATCTACCTGGATAAGAGAAGTAGAAAAAGACTTAAGATTAGCGGGAATTATAGATTAGAAACAAAAGATAGAAAACAGGAAAATATGGAGCAACATAGCCAAGAATATTTGAAGTCGTAATGGACAGCAATCCCCTCCAGAAAAAAAGGATCTAGAAGGCTTTGTTAGAAGCGGCGCAACTCCTCAAGGAGTGTTAAGCCACTATATATATAACAAGGTGACATTATGCATTGGTACCCTAGAATGTTTTGCAGATGACATTGTAATAGTAAGTAGAAGACTAAAGAATATGGTAGAGACCTTCCAAAAAATCGATAAAGAAGCAAAGAAGATGGGGTTCACAATAAATAAAAACAACAGAAAGATATTGCAAATGGCTTGTAGTAGATACATTTGTATACCTGGGGCCAAGTTTTAACAGAAAGAACAAGGCCTGCCAAGAAGTCAGTAGAAGAATTATGCAAGAATAGAACACGTACTTTCAGGTTGCAAGCATCCTAGCTAACAAAAACATGTACAGGTCATCCTAAAGTACAATAGTAAGAATAGTAATAACATATGGAGCTGAGACCTCCTGAGAAAGATTTTTGGAGCATGAAGGAAAGATCAGCAATGGAGGATTAGAACGAATTTTGAACTAAAATGAATATATGCCGAAAAAAAGCTAGAGAGACTAAGGTGATTTGGTCACTTACTAAGAATGGAAGATGATAGAGTACCCCAAGCTATATATATATAGGTGAAGACCAACGCTGGAACGACCAAGAGGTAGACCAAGAACGAAGTGAAAGGGTGATGTTGAAAAGGATCTCAAAGAAGCAGGAATAACCAATTATGGCCAATTAGCACTGGGCAGGGAAAGTTAGAGGAGATTGATTAAGGAGGCGCAAATCCTACTTTGATAGTTGAGCCGATGATGATGATGATAGAGCCACTTCAGATATAGACTATCCAATTAAAAATTATAATCTCCTCAAGAATTTTGTGTCGACAATAATTCCGCAATGATTCTTGAAGAGGTGAGACTTGATTCCGTTATTAATCAGAAGTGGGGACCTCCAATAAAAATAGCAGTTAAAGATTGATAGATTCTTTTTTCGGATGCTACATCGTAAATATCCTAAGTGATATGTTATTTCTTTGACCAGTTGTAATTAGAATGGTAGATATTCATTCTTTTTGTACGATTTCACTTATTCGACCATTTCCGCGAATAGTAAAAGTTCTCATGGTGTAGTTATCTCCCAGTCCGTCCCAGGACCGCGGTAACTGGTCTCTAGCTCTCCCGTTGCGGTTTAATGATCTGTTATATTGTGTCGCCAGAGGTATCACATACGTCGTTGTCTCGCGCCCCGTGCTTCAAGTACTCTTACACCCCGCACCCTTCATCTATCTTCTATATGCTTCTTAAAAGCTTTCGCGCTCCTGTAGCCATCGGCGTTATTCTGCTATATATAATTCGATGATTTAACAGATAGCGGCGTGTAATGCAGTAATAAAATACAAACTGCAGTACTGCTGGATTATTCTACAAATGTATAGGTTTGATATTTTGTATGTGTGCGAGAGGATTTGACTTTTTTGGTTTTATTTGATTCACCATAAACTTGTTATTCTCGCCTTTTTATCTACCCAGGTAGATAGTATCTGCTTACAATGTTCTGTCTTATTATGATACTTTTATTTACTCTTTTATTTATGGCATTAGTTTATTTGTCATAATTATGGAGTTACTACTGCTTATGCTCATTACATAAATCTGTTTATATGTCTGTATTATTTAAAATACTTTGCCATAAATTTCACTAAATGATGGGAGTATAAATTTAATACCGTTCCTACATTTTAATATTGTATCAAAACACAAATAGAGTTAATGCAAGTTTGAATTCAAACCCTTAACAGCCAATTATCTACTCCAGGAAATTCGAAAATATTAACCTCTTTTCGGTCTCCATCCATCCACAAAAGACAACAATACATTCGTTATTTGGTTATCTGGTGCATACATTATTGCAAAGTCATGACTCCGTCAGTCAGTCTGCAGATGTCCGAGTCCAACACCAGCGTGTCCATAGCGCGACGCTCGTTTGTCTTACGTATCGCGTGCGGAGGGTCTTCACAAACAATTGCCGATCGCCGATCAACTATCACCATCGGCAGGTGCTGCATCGAATCGTCTTCGCCACGATTGTCAACTCTTTTATCGTGAGATTATCAAGGATATTTGTACAGAAATATTGCATGTTTTTTCATATGAAATGCTGTTTTGAGTTTTCGAAGTCATTGTAATCATAACTGTTGCAGTCTGGGCACGTTCTTCATTTCCGGTAACCGTGAAATTTGTTGTTTTTGATGAGGACAAGTTGCTCATTATGTTTTTATAACATTCGCAGAAATATAAATGTAGGAAAAGAACATACATAGCTTTTGTATTCTAAGTTTTATCATCCAGATATTCTAAAAGTGGGTATTACAGAGTTGGTGAGAAGTTAGTACTAGTGCTAGATGAGTTGAGTTACTGGGTGTGTGAGTTGAGTTACTAGATTTAAGTTGAATTACTAAGTATGTGTGTAACTGAAATTAGCACTACATAAATTAAAAAATGGAAAAGCTCCAAGACATGATATGATAAAAGCCGAACAGATAACATATATGGGTGAAGAGGGAGAACAAGTATTACTGCTTATACTCAACAATATATGGAAAGCTGGTAAAATACCCAACGACTGGGAAAAAGCAGTAATATCTCCTATATTATAAGAGGGGACAGTAGCAACTGCAACAACTATATCATTACTATGTACAACGGCGAAAGTATATGAGGCCATACTACACAATAAATTAGGAAAATTGACAGAAGCAATACTTGAGAAAACACAGAGCGGTTTTAGGAGCGGACACTCAGTGCAAGACCATATATTTACGATCAGAAAAATGACAGAAATAACGATGAGGCAGGATAGCAAAGTATATGTAACATTCATTGATATTGAGAAAGCTTTTGACAGAATACAAAGGGAGAAGATGTGGAGAATCTTAGAAGAGGGGAAAATAGATAAACAACTATTACAAGCAATTGAAAGCATTTACAGAAGAACAACAAATTACATACGAACAGGAAACGAAGTACCAGAAGAATTCACAACCACCCAAGGACTACGACAAGGGGGAACCCTGAGTCTGATATTATTTATCATATATCTAGACAATATCATGAAGAGAACAAAGAACAAAACAAAGGCAATTGAAATAGGACATGACAAACTTGAAAGAATTACTTTGACAGAATGTCAGAATCAGAATTACTATGCTATGGACAAAGCAATTTTAAATAACAAGCATATTTCAAAAACCACAAAAATGGCTGTATATAAAACAATATACCGACCAACACTAATCTACGGAAGTGAAACTTGGGTCCTTGATCAAAGAGGTCAAAGTAAAATACAGGCGACTGAGATGAGGTTTTTGAGAAGGATATAAGAAGTTCGAAGAATTGACATAGTAAGAAACGAAGAAATAAGACGAAAGTATACAAAATACAATAGATAAAAGACAGCTTGCATCGTATGGCCACATAATAAGAATGCCAGAAAACAGACAAATTAAACAAGTGTGGAATGCAAGATACCCAAAGAAGAAAGGAAGAGGCAGACCAAGAAAGAATTGGGAAAGTTCAATACAAGAAATATTGAAAAGAAATAGCATCAGTAATAACGAAGCAACGAAAAAGGCTTTGGACAGGAAGCAATGGAAAGAAATAATTCAAAAATTAAATTGAAGAACTAATAATCTCGACACCCGAGAGGGTAACAGAGATTTAAATAGATAATAATAATAATAATACTAAGTATGTGAGTTGAGTTACTGGGTGTGTGAGTTGAGTGTGTGTATGTAGGCTGAGCGTGTGTAAGTATGGTATGTCTATGATGCGGCTTAAAGCCAGGGATGTGTAATGCGACTTTGGTTGCGAGCAGCTTCAGGCTGTAGTGTACTGGGGCTGGCCACTAACGATGCAACGAGCAGCTTAGGGCTGTGATAACCCTTGCAAGGTTGCCAACGGCTGGGATAAAGCAGTGGGACTGTAGCAATTCTGGCCAGTTTGCCAACGGAGGAAAAGTAAGTGTGTGTGAGAATGGTGGGTTTATAAACGGCTTGGACTCAGATGTGTGTGATGCGACTATAGTTAACTACCGATGATTCAGCAATTGGTGTAGATCCAATGAGAGAAGAGTATGTGTATGTCAGAATGGCTTGAAACCGGACATGTATAAGGGACTGTGGTTAGTTGACGATAATTCAGCAAGTAGCTTTAGATTGTAGTGTGCCGTGGCTGCTCACAAGCGATGCAGCGAGCTGCTTTGGGCTGTAGTTACCCTTGTCAGGTTGCCAACGGCTGAAATAAAGCAGTAGAACTGTAGCAATTCTGACCAGGTTGCCAACGGGGGAAAAGTATATGCGTTTAGGGTACGGCTTGGAGCCGGATGTGTGCGATGTGACTATGGTAAGCTACCGACGACTCAGCAAGCGATGTGGACCTAACAAGAGAAGAGTATGTGTGTGAGAATGGCTTGAGGCCGGATATGTATGATGCGACTATGTAGGTCGTCGACGGCTCAGCGATCAGCTTTGGGCTGTGGTGTGCCGTGACTGGCAGCGATGCAGCGAGCAGCTTTGGGCTGTAGTAACCCTTGCCAGGTTGTTAACGGCTGGGATAAAATAAATTCCTACTTCATAGTATAATTATTCATACAAATCTATATTTGTCATACTCTGAAATTAGTAGGAACACTAATGAACAGCAGATAATTATATCACTGACCTATTTTCCCACATGATAATCATAAGCATAACCAAAGAGAATGTGGCAATTCCGTGAGAGTAAGTAATATGTTCAACGATTTTTTTTTGCTTGAGTTATTTCTCGTTGATAGTATTGCATGAAAGTATTTTAACTCTGCAAATACTCAATAGAATTTTTAATCGGAACTGTTTTAGTAAACTATGCCAGTTCTTCTTTCACATATGTGTACTTAGAACTGTGAATCGCTGGAATATAAATTCGAATGGACATTTATAATGTGAAGCATGTTGATATGAAATGGTTGGTAAATTTTGAGCATGCAAAAAGTGGTAGGACATTATCGCACGGTGATACAAATAAAATTCGTTTATGGTCAGGTTATGCGATGCTGGGTTAATACGTATTATTTATATGTAGAAGATGAGGCACCAGCGATGCCTCTACGGATGCCAGTACATGTTTCAAATATAAAAGTCGGTTGAGAAATGAGTCCGCGGAAAAAGTTCTTCAAAAAACTGGAGACAAAAATGAAGCTTAAGCTTTATCGAATATCAAAATTGAGATGGCTCGATTAAAAATTCCTGGCATGTAAAATCAATTGTTCATCTCGAAATAAAATGTATTGTTTTATTGGGCGCAAAAAATATGGAATGCTTTATTAGGATTGTCGGAAATGTTGCAGGTATTAAATTTTAGCTTGCAGTAAAAACGTCCTATATTTGAAATGAGTTCAAATATTCATTGTACATGCTTTATGGACTCCTAATAGGCGATTAACGAATCAGTATAAGTTCTCACGGATTGAAATAGAGTCCAATCATTTAATATTTTAACACGCTAGTAACTTATCAATAATTATAAGTTCTGTAGCAGCTAAACTTTCACACGACATGTAAAATCGGCACCGAAATCTCGTCCCTTATTAACAACGTTGAAGCTCAGTCACAGTGGCGCTTTAGGACGGCAGTCGTACGAACTACCGTGGCAAGATGGCTATCTGCATATCGTACAAATTAGCGAGCAATGAACAGGGACTCCAACATTCCAAGAGCGCTGCTTCGCCGATAATTGGTCACCCAGAACTAGCTATAATATATTATAACATAATGCGACTGTATTTAAATTGTCCGGGAGAGATGAATAACGAACGCTAAAGGATTATGAAAAAAGAAGTAATTACGGAAGGAGTTGGGAGGTATGGGGTAGCGTTGCATGTCGCAGGAGAAGTGTTCCAGGTAGCCGCTTGCCTGGGGCCCACCATATACACACGCGACGCTTACTCGATCACGCAATACCTCAGGGTAGAGGAATCGCTGAAGAATCGGAGAGTCTCTTCGGGCGAGATTAAGAATAGGTATTGTTGAGGCAAATGAACACAGAATAAGCTGTGTTTATTGAATATTGATTACAGTTGGAAGTCTTACCGTGTTATCCAACAGCCAAACAAAATTCACGACACCCACTACAAAACATTTTTCAAATATTCTTCTCTGATCCCAAGCTTCTGTTTCAGCCATATAATCAAGTTAACTGGAAAAATCCCATCCTAAAATATAAAACAATCTTTTATTTTTGTCTCGATTCGATTCCATTTTTATATAAAATTAATGTGAACAAACAAATCTACATATATTTATAAGAACAAAGGAGTTAGGAAATAATAATAGGATGTCGCTCATTCGACTCATTCAAAATTATTTAATTCCGAAATGAAATTAGTAGGAACAATCAAATCCATGCTATCATATGACCCGAGGTGAACAGGCACCCAAATTAATATACGAATCCATAATTTCACGACGATTCTTTTGAAATCCTGCTCTACAAAAAACTATAATTCCTATAAAACACGAACTTCTGCTAAACTATAAATGATTATCAAATTATCAAAATAGCAATAATCATATTCGTTTCGGACTTTTCGAATCAAATTGGGTGCTGCAGAAGGTTCTTTCGTTACGTAAGAGTCTGCGATGGATAGACACACGAAGCGGACTTTTTTTTATTAGAATAAAATAATTTATTATATTTTTATACTGTGACGAATTCTTTCCTTCAAAGCGCCGCCACACTCACACACTCTAGTTTTCGCATCTTGCTTGCCCCATGAATTCTAAAGAATTGTAACTCAGTTTAAAAACTACATCACCGCTTACCTTAGCATCACCAGCCATCAGCTGGAATAAATACGTTTCAATATTTCATAACATGTGGTTGACTTAGGTTAGATTTCGGAAGTCTGAAATACAACTCTGTATTGTATGATCAGTGTTTATGTCATGTACTCACCGAGAATGTATCCGACCGTTGTAACAACGTAAACAAATAATTTTAGTATAATATTATTTGAATGTATGAAATGTTTCTTGAATGATATGTAACCGCAGCGAGGTATCGTTACAATACATGTTCAAAGTGCTACAATCCTAAGCCTTAACTTGAACACAAAAGAAAACCCCCGCGGACTGCTCAACAAAACGGCCGGAATGAGAGTCCAAATTTGTATGATCGATAAATACTTTTAGAATAATGATGAATTGTATCACCAATTTAACCCTTAAACGAAAGCTTTGTTGCAAATTTTCTTCCCAGCCAAAAACTAGCATGTAACTGCAAAGATCCTTTTACATGATGTAATATAGTCTCCTTCTCTTTAACTCATCTGAGAACTTAAGAGAAACATTCTTCAATGTACCATTCAGTAGTCCATCTAGCTCAATTACATTAACCGGGACCGTACTTCTGCAAAATATAGCAAGCATTACTTCTCCCTGGCCCCTTTTAATTTTTTTTTGCAATTATTTGATTTCTATTCTCGTGAATCGATACACACCTCTTGGACTGTAAGAATAGTTTGTCCATATTTCATTTGAAAAATTACTTTAAAACTTCTCCCTAAACACTAATCGCTGCTACTGTTTAGAATTCTTGGTTTCAAGCAAGTATTTAAGTTGAGACTACTCTAAATTTTATTACAATTCAGAGTATCTAGTACATGCTGGCTTCATTTTCTTATTTTGTGGTCATTATTCTACATTTGGAGACAAAATGTTTAGGCCGTGGTTAGATGCAAGTGTTTGTAAAGAGGAAGAACAGGAAAACCGTGACAGTGACTGTGGTTTATTGGATTTTTTGTAATCTGCAAGGAGAATATATTTGTTTGAAACCAAGAATTCTATACAGTTGCAGCGACTAGTGTTTATGGGAAGATTCAAAAGTCATTTCTTGAAATGAAATATGGACAAACTAAACATCAAAAAAAGGTGTTTAAGTCACGTCTTTCGTCACAATTTTCGGAGGAATCAGTATCCGCAAGTATTCACAATATTTAAAGTTTCCTGACAGATTCTTACACGCTTTGCCTTTTGTAATTCAGATAACTAATGCTGTACAATCTATTAATAACTTTTTTTTTATTGCAGCTGAACGGTTATGAATGTTTGGATGGCTGAGGATCTACCCTCAAGTTGATGCTCCATCACCTACCACGTGAGTTGTTTTATTGTTCTCTACTTATCTATCTTCTTAAGAGCAGCAATGTTTTTATTGTAAGAGCTGTGAAAGTCCTCCCTTCATATGTGCTTGAATTTTTTCTCAAATCAAAAAAATCATGATTCATAGATGTTCATTGGTTAGTTCTGAAGTTTGACTTACAACAATACTATATACTAATGAAGGTATCAAGGGTATTAAAAGGACAATAATGCCTAAGGTCAACAGTGTACTTTCCAAGGGCGCCCAGCCCGAGGTGTGTACGTCGACCGTAGACATTATCGTCCGTTCAAGTCCCGTGGTGCTTTCAATGTTCAATGTTCGACGATTATTTTGAAAAATATAGCCCTCGGGTATTATTTGTAACGTGATAACTCTGAAACCAATATTATTATGACAACAATGAAAAACTGGTCAGACATTAAATAATTAATAAGCCTAGGATGAATCAATTCAGTGGTGGAGTCACAACGAATTGACATTGACATTGACTTGATAATTTAAGCTTATTTACCATGAAAGCTGGACATGTTTTTGATAAGAGTTTACCATAGATACTTGACAAGGAACAAATCAGGTTATCCTTCAATAAAAATAAAATCTGGATCAAGATGACAAGGATTCGGGCTCAAGACAAAATGAGATTATGTCAATGTCAATTTAATGTGGTACCCGCTCAGCTTTGAGGGCCGATATTCCAGTCCGAAGTTTATCTAAAGTCGGACCTTATTTCCATTATGACGATTGTTGACCTATAAAGACAATTTTGGGACATAATATTGAAATGAACCATAAACTGAAATAATGTACCTAATGGACAGTTGCTCTGCTCTAGCTCAAATTTATAACTTCACCAAAACAAAAAATATCGAGTCAATTTTACTTTTGGGTTTTGATACGATATTGTCCAGTTGAGCGGTATCTAGACTTTAAGGCACAGCAACTAGCCATTATAGTAATTAAGGTATCAAGGGTGTTAAACGCTAACAATGCCTGGATGTCTATTCTGTAAAATAGAGACAAAAACTAGCTCTATATTGATGACGTCAGGCAACAGTGACTGTTTCTATATACAGAATAGATACGTGTTTCTATTCTAGTGATATTTAAGTATCAAAGTTTTCCAAACTATTTAAGTTGGCAACACGGCTTTTGAAACTTTGATCAATAATAATTTTGACTTTAAGTATAAATCCTATTGACTGATTTTAAAATAATTCATCAAACTATAACCAAATTAAAAAACAAAATTGCAAAACAAAATGAAAAATCAAAATAGAAATTCAATATATTAATACATGAAACCCCGTGAGCTAAACCTGATAAAATATAACAAACTATGTATATCGTATAAACAATACATAAAATTTTATGCAAACTCAAAATATCGATAAGCAGAATCTTAACCTCAAACATCAAATATAGAGCTGTTTCTATGATATAGCAACACCTTCAGTGGTAGCTCTAAAATACCCAAGAAATAACAACTGACATGACGTCATATACCTTTGTTTCCAACAGTCTCCGCTAGATGCCACCATTAAATATAGAAACACAGATGATATAGAGATAGCTCTGAAGTTACAGAATAGGGGTCCTGAGGTCAACAATGTACTTTCCGAGGGCCTCTGGTGTGTATGTTGACCGTTAGCATTATCGTCCGTCCAACTCTCGTGGTGCCTTCAATGATCAATTTCCAACTCTTGTACTATTACATCAATGACATATACAGAACTAAATGAAATGATGATGCCACTTTAATTCCTCTGACCTAGCTAATGTTTTTATTCTCAGTAATTATATTGTTATTTTCGTTCTTGACGAAAAGATCCACCTCTAAAATTCACTTTGATACAGCAGTACATGATCATGTAATACAAACGTCTACATTGGAATTTTCTTATATTGTCGACAAAACAATAATCTTTCAAAGTTTCTACAACACTGTTTAGCTGAATTGCAGTATTTTTTTTTTCAAATTGTGCACGATTTTGCGCTTTCTAGTCTTGAATATCGACTGTCTCAGCTATTTAGCAGAAAAATATGATATATAAGAAGGTTTTTGTGTAGTTCCAACTTTGGATGTTCAATGGAAAGGAAAGAGTGTGACATAAAGGTTAAGTGTTGGTTACAGATGTGCACGTTTGGTGTTCAATAAATACCGCTGAAGCATATTCCCGTGAATTAATGAATAATTTTATTGTATTTCAGAGTTTTTTTCATATGATTACCAATTAGAGATAATCCACATGAACCAAATATACTGATTTGAATTATTGAGAATCATTAATATATCAAGGTGGTAACGGTCATTTCTGGGCCTCTATACGTCTATGTGCAGTGTTTAGCGTATGTGTCCAGAACTAATACTTGACTTTCAAGTTCTTATCTTTTTTTTTTTCAACATGTCTAGCCAAAACATTGCTGGAAACTTCCTCATACATCATATTTCAATACGCACACAGTAATTTTTAGCGCATTTTTCCGAAAAAAGCGCTATTATATTCACTTTGCCTGTCTGGCTGGCTGGCTGGCGTGACGCTGAGATCTCAGCAACTATACTATTTACAGACTTGAAACTGGTACTAAATAAAAGCTGCTGTTTCGTAGGCTTGCACAAATTGCTTTAATTCAAGCTCAGTGATTGTGGAAAATTGAATTATTCAATTACTTGTTTCAAGTGAAACAATGTCCATAGATATCTATGACATTAGAATTATGGCAACTAAATTAATAATGGTAGGACATGTTAAGTTTCAAAATATGATTTTTTATTATTCGATGATCATTTCGACATATTAAGTCATCTTCAGGTATTTTTTATAAAAAGAATATATAAATAAACAATATAAGAAATACCTGAAGATGACTTAATATGTCGAAATGATCATCGAATAATAAAAAATCATATTTTGAAACTTAACATGTCCTACCATTATTAACTTAAAATGTTTCAACTCTTCCCCAATGAAAAAACTATGGCAACTAAAATTTATCAAAGTAGATAAAAATTTAGTTACAACTTTCGCCGCGGGTGTCACTATTATTATGTACAGTTGTCAAATCTGTCCGGGATTCATTCAATGACTTGTTTGACGCGAATTTGAAGCTTATTAGAATGAATTATTATTATTGGATGAAAATTTGTTCACTTTTGGTCTATTTTTTTTTATATAGCTTTGATAAAGATCAAATTATCATTTTAAGGTACAGCACTTGACCTCCTGTCAGTCAATAACTAAACAATGAAGATTAAAAGGTATTTTTGAGTTTGTACATGTATAAAGGGCTTCCAGGTAGAATCAACTTATTATTCGATGCTGTATATAATTTAAGCTTTCTGCACTCCTTCTCCACATTAACTTCAAGCATGTAAAATGTCGCATTTCTTCATGCGTACGGTACAAAGTTTTCTCTATATGTAAAATTGGAATAGGACATTCTGTATGTGAATTTGGCTCCCAGCACTTCTTCTCCACATGAACTTCAAGTATGCCAAATCTCACATTCCTCCGTGCGCATCACAAAGTTTCTTCCACAAAAATCAAAATGAGACAGCCTTTTTATAATTTCAGCATTCTGCACTCCTTCTCTAGACAGACTTCAAGAATGCCATATATCACATTCGTTCGTGCGCGCGATACAAAGTTTTCTCTCTACGTAGAGTAAGAATTAGAAAGCCTGTATATACTCATAGCTTTCTGCACTCCTTCTCCATATTAACTTCAAGTATGACAAAGCTCACATTTCTTTTCGCGCGCAGTGTAAAGTTCTCTCTTCACGTAATATTAAAATGGGACATTCTGCATATTCTACACTTCCATCTTCACACGGACTGCAAGTATGCCAAATTTCACATGACTTTGAGTTCGTGCGAGCAGTACTTAGTTTCCTCTTCACGTAAAATTGAAATGGGACAGCCTGTATATGCCTGTATATAAAACTCAAGTAAGCCAAACCTCATATTTCATCATGCGCGCAGTATAAATTTCTCTTCTGACGTAAAATCAAAATGGGCATATATATAGTATATAATTTTGGTTTTTGCACTTCCTTCTCCACACAGACTTCAATAAGCCAAGTTTCTCATTACTTCGAGCGCGCTGCGCGCGGTACAAAGCTTTCTCATCACGTCGTAAGATTTAAATGGGACACTTGTATATACTCTCAGTTTTCTGCATTCCTTTATATAAACTTCAAGTATGCCAAATATCACATTTCTCCGTGCATGCGATATGTTTGAGAAGGGGGCCGAAAGTTTTCTCTTGACGTATTAATATATCAAAGATTTGGCTAAGACAAATATTAATTGCAAATGTCTCGAAATTAACAATCTGTTGTAATTGCAAGTTGCAATGGAAGTGCAATCACTCAAGAAGACTTTAAAAGCAGTAAGACGTCCAGTTCTCATTTTAAAATCAAATTTTTGCTCTTGACGTAGACATCAGCGCCTCTGGACATGTCTACCTGAACTAGTTATCTACCCGCAATGTTTTGTAACGTTTACAGAAGCTGTTTGCAAGGTTTCCTCCACTTGAAAGACTATTACAGTTAATTGCCTTAATAAACGCTGAATATGTATAGCCTGACTTACACAACTCAACTCTTGCATTATTTTATTTGACAAATTAACTTTACTTTAGAAAAACTTTTGTTGCTGTAATGGTCACTATCTAACCAAGTAGGCAAGTCCATTCTTTATTTCTTATTGTAAGACATTCATATAATTTCTTTCACATCCTACGGAGTATGCACGCAAGCAGATTTTATGAACTAAATGGCATGATATTGGATATTTCCTGCTGAACACTTTTCTGTTACATAGCTTTCATGAAAATTTACAAAGAAAAAAACAATTGGAATAATAGAGCAATTGGAAATCTCAATTTGACAAATTAAAGGGCTCTTACAATAGTAAATCGGTTTGCTATTGAACATTCTACAAAGGAATTCAGTGAAACTTCAAATTAACTTCACCAGATGTCGGTACTGTTGTATTGCTTTGGATTTTTGCGCCGGATTAGAAAAACTTTAAAGTGTCACTAATTGTTCTGTTTGTCAATAATTATTAGAAATGATTAGTCGTTTGTAGAAAACCGGAAATAAACACAAGTTCTTCGAGACACTTAAGTCAATTATTTCACTAATTGAACCAATTTTGAACCATTTCACCTTGTTGCAATCACTCCGTGTGGCCTGTTTGAGGAGAATTTACATGTAACGACTGTTTCAGTTAGGTAGTCTAGTTTTATGTCACGAGCGTACTACGAACACTGAGGGTACCCCCATCTGTCGCGTAGGTTACAGTACACGCTTAGTTCTCATTGTACCGCTGTTTGGTCACCTGAACTCTAACCGCTGTCGTGAGCGCGATTCTCGCGGAGACTGTGCTTGCCATTCGCGCGGCCTACCTAATTCTTTGGGCTACACTTACCAAAGTTTGATTGGCAATTCCGAGCCCACCATTATTGTAGCCATTGACAAGGTTGTGAATAAAATCACTCAACGCGAGATCACGCATTTTTCAATCAGCGCCCCGATTATTTCCTTCCCCCTTCCGCTTAGGTTTGGCGATCAACCATCGACTGACCCGAGGAGCTTCCAGATCGCCTTGCGCCCAACAAATACAAAATCATCCACCACTCAAAGTAGACCGCACGCCCTCTCCACCGAGCTAGCTAGGGTCAACCCGGATAGGGGTAATAACATTCTTCTCCGCACTCATTATAAAATTAGTAAATAATCATATTCCAAATACAATATTTCAGTTATCCAAGATATTTTGTTAAGATTATTGAAGTATTGAATTAATTACAGATTATTCAGGTTCTTAGAATGTTACAACATGAATAGTTTTTACGGAGCTTACGATTTCCAGCCAATTATAATTACGTGAAGTTAATTTTGCATTTTACCAGAACAGATTACTCTCTGCATTCACGATCTTGAATCTTTTCTGATGCTATGATGGGCAGTTTGGCTGCCATTTTGTTGTAGAAGATTGCATGCGGTATGCACAACGCTGACGAGACATCAAACCGCAAATGGCAGGCAACTTGAGCAATGATAATAACTTGTAAACTCTCTTAAGCAATTATTTCATGACACCTATCAATTTGCTTGAATCGTGACTGCAGCACCCTCGTGAATATGCACATGAGCAAATAGGTACACGTTGTAGCAAGGACGGAAAATATTCCGTTGTTTGCGCGGAACAACCCCTTGAATGTTACATGACGGAGTATGACAAACAGGACTTCGATATTTTAATGATATAGTAAGCTAGCTTATATATACAAGAGTAGTCGGTTGATTGAATGTGAAGATATATCATTTGAATGTACGGAAATAAATTTCATAGACAGGGGAGAAAAAGTTCCAACAATAATAACATACTCTGTGTTACTCTGAAAGTCAGGTAAACAACAAAACATTGTGATTGTCATATTTCTGTGAAGTAATTGCTGATTGAACAATACCTACAAACAAATTTAAAGTTGTTGAAGTGAGACAAATACACCTCAAGTTTCATGGAAAAATAAAAAATGGAAGAATCATCTAGATGATGGAAGCGCATTCTTGGGAGCTCATGAATGCTTGTTACTTCAGAGATTTCGCAAATTATCATCTCTCACAATTACTGAGCTTGAAATCAAGCAGTTTGGGCAAACTTACGAAACAGCAGCTTCCATTTAATACTAGTTTCAAGTTGACTATTTGATAGGTACATAATTTATGCATGTACAAACACAAAAATACTTTTGAACCTTCATTGTTTAGCTATTAACTGACATGAGGTCAAGTGCTGCACCTTAAAATGATAATTTGATTTTTATCAAAGCTATATAAAAAAATACACCAAAAGTTAACACAATAATTCATTCTAATGAGCTTCAAATTCGCGTCGAACAAGTCATTGAATGAATTCCGGGCAGATTTGACAACTGTACATAATAATAGTGACACCTACGGCTAAAGTTGTAACTATATTTTCATCTACTTGAATAAACTCTAGTTGCCATATCCCTAATGTCATATATATCTATGGGCATTGTTTCACTTGAAACAAGTAATGGAATAATTTAATCTTCCACAATCACTGAGCTTGAATTAAAGCAATTTGTGCAAACCTACGAAACAGCAGCTTTTATTTAGTACCAGTTTCAAGTCTGTAAATAAAATCTGTGCTCTATTCAAGAAAAGCTATAGAGAAAACTAGGGTAGCGATCCAGTACCCTTTATTGTAGGTACTTTCGTTGTTATCTGCCTCGCGGACAAGAATACAACTAACGTGGCGCCCCCGGGTATGCTCAGAACTTAGTTTCACGACGCCTCACTCCATTCACGATCTCCTTGAGATTAAGAGTAATCACTTTAGTTATTTTTCAGAACGATAAATCGGTTTTGAACGTTACAAATTGGCGCTCAATGTGGGGCCGATTTATTTTTGAATGAATAGAGTCGCTACCCCAGTTTTTATTTATTATCACTGAATCAAACATCTCTTTGGATGAAATCTTTATTAAATACAATATGCCTAAATTTTGATCGCGTTCAAAGCATAAAGAATGCTATGCAATTAATATGAAATAGGCAAATTCAGCAGGAAATGAACTTTCAGTGGTGTTACCACATGGAATCGACGTTGACATGCTTTTATTCTGTCTTGAACCCTGAGTCCTCAACATTGAAATGACTTGATTTGGTTCCTGTCGAAATCCTTTGATAAATTATAATCGGAAACACATCCAGCCTACATGCTTAAATTATCTATAATTATTAAGTCAGTGTCCATGTTAATTCGTTGTGGCTCCACCACAGGATTGCATTGAAAATATATGTTGTGTCATTTGTAGCAAAAGCTTTTCTGCTAATGTTTACATCTACATTTATGAACTTAGAGTTGTCGCCTTCAGAAGCTACGTGCCAAAATGTACGAAGTATGTTTCAAAAATATCCGACGTTACTTATTTCCTGAGAAACAAAATGTGTGGAATCAAATAGCATTAGTATGTACTTTGATCATACGTATACTTGCTAACTTAAGCCGACGGCCAATTTACATTCGTCAGGCGCTAGATGTACATTAAAACATCACTCTCTTTTCTTTAAATCTTGATGCTGATTTTCATGTTTTTTAGAGAATTTTGTTAAAAATTGATAAGCAACATTGTAGACACCTCCCATCGGTGGTAATTTTTGCTGAAAACTTACTTATAGTCTCAGTCCTGATGTTTATACATGATACTCAGGAAAAAATTTCACTTCTTTTTGTGAGCAGCCAGACCAATCGTAGGGTCCAAACATTCCCCAGACACAATTGAAATGTCGTTATGAGTATGAGCGAGAGGTTAATGTTCGTTGATTGGGAAAAGACAATAATAATACCAATCTTCAAAAAGGATGATAGGAGAGCCTACAAAAACTACAAATTACTCTTGTGTGTAGCTGCTTAATTGTACGAGACAATACAACAAACAAAATTAAGAAGAAACATTAAAGGAGGTATAGAAAAGTCACAAAGTGGATTGAGATATTCAGTATCCGTCAATTGATAGAGAGAACCTCACAATTTAACGAAAAACTGTTCATAAACCTTATCGATCTAGAAAAGGTATTTGATCAAGTAGATAGAGAACTACTGTGGGATTATCTGGAAAGAAGAGGAATGGACCATAAACTACTTGATGCGATACGAACACTTTATGAAACCAGTAGGAATTATATGCGCACCGGTAACTGTATATTTAAAACTACTAAAGAGCTTAGATGCTTACCTAAGGTTTTTAGAGCACGCAATGAGAAATATAACAAAGGGAACACTCTGAACAAGAGCAGGACAAATAATAGCATACGCAGATGACATAGAAATTGTAGCAAAGAATAGAAAAGTGATTGAAGGAATACTGGAGGTAATAATAAGTGTAGGAAAGGAAATAGGGTTGAAAATAAACGAAGGAAATACCAAAATAATAATAAATGAAAACAAGGTAGAAGAAAATATAACTAAAATAGGAGAGTTCAAATACAAGCAAGTAGATAAATTTAAATATCTAGAAGTATTGTTAACAAACAAAGGAGATAGAGGAATGGAAATAAAAGAAAAAATAACGGCAACAAATTAAGCATTCCACGCAAACAGAAAACTCTCACAAAGTAAAATTATATCGAAAATTACAAAAATTAAAGTATATAGAACCATAATAAGACCAATAGCATTAAACGCAGCGGGAACAATGCCAACGACAAAAAAGAACGAATAACAGTTGAGAATAACTGAAAGGAAAATAATAAGAAGAATATTAGGACCCATAAAAATAACAGATACAGAATATAGAATAAGAATGAACCACGAGATTGTACAAGAACTAAATGGAGAAGACATAGTAGAAAGAATAAAACAACAAAGGATAAAATGGCTTGAGCATGTATGGAGAGCCAGCGAGCAAGATACAATCAAGTCAGTAATACAGTGGCGCCGTAGAAGCAAAAGAAGAAAGAGAAGACTAAGATCAGCGTGGATAAAAGAAGTAGAAGAAGACTTGAGATTAGCGGGAATAGAGAGCGATCCTCTCGAATGCAATATTCGGTACAACAGTGGAAAAACTACAAACAAATTTGGAGGTGTGGAACGATGAATTGATGAAAGCAAATATGATAATCAATATCGAAAAAACAAAAGTGATGGCAGTTTTCAGAGAAGATGAAACAATAAAAATTAAACTGAATGAAAAAGAAATTGAACAAGTAACAAGTTTCAAATAATTGGAGAGTATAATTGAAAGCAAAGGGGGATATAATGAAGAAGTAAACAAAAGGGTACAAAAGGCATCAAGAACTTATTATTCTCTGAGAGCAGCGATAATCGGACATGAAAGTATAAGTAACATTACTAAACTAACAGTACACAAAACCAATCCTCATATAGGGAAGCGAGTCTTGAATACTAAATCAAAGGAGAAAGAGCAGAAAACAAGCGGTAAAAATGTAGTGCTGAATTGGATAAAATGAGAAATGAAGAAATTAGAAAGAGACTCGACGTAAAATCAGCTCAAAAAGCGATAGAGACCAGACAGCTACAATGGTACGGACACCTTATCAGACTTCCAGATATTACGCAGATGAAGACAGTATGGAAAGGTCGAACTACAAAAAAAGAATGAGAGAAAGGTCACGGAAAATATGAAAAGATACGATTAATAGCATACTGGATGAGAAGAACATCACAAATCGAGAAGCACATGAATTGGCACGGGACAGGGAAAAGTTGAAGATATTAATAGATGAATAAGAGAAATGGGATGGAATAGCCTCAACATCCTAGAAGAGGATTTGAATATATTATTATTATTATGAGTATGAGCGCGAGGTTATTATTCGTAGATATAAGTAAGAATTATTCCTTGAGTATCATAGTTGAGGATTGGGGCTCAGACTATAAGTGAGATAATGTTATTTTTTGTGAGCTTCAAAGCGTCTAGCAAAAAAGTGTCTTTTAGTGTTGATTATCAATTTTTAACAATACTCTCTAAAACATACATAAAAATCAGCACTTGGACTTTGAAGATAAGTGAGTAATGTCTTGATGTAACTCTAGCGCATGGTATCTTTGAATTGGCCGTCGGCCCAAGCTAGCAAGTATGCGTATGATCAAAGTACATACTAACACTATTCTATTCCACACATTTTGTTTCTCAGAAAATGAGATCTTGGACAATATTGCCAAGAAAAGATATTCACAGTTTAAAAGGAACTTTCATGAGTACCTCACACTAGATGAAATGATGTATGGGAAATTCAGTCAACTGTGGAACGCTGTAGTGTAAACGTCAAGTCTTGTTTATGTCACATTTTACACTAAGAGTCTGCTCCAAAATTTGGTTGAGAATATTGTACGGAAAACAATACTATGATTCAAAGAGTGTATCCTTGACCCTTGAAGAACAACAAGCCGAAAAAATTCGTGTCACAATCAGAGTAACAGTAAGGCAAAATGGGTTCCAAAAAGTACTACTTTAAAGTTCTGAAGCAATTACTTAAGGTGAGAAGAGATCATTTTTTGTTAAGTGCTATCAAGAAAACGGATCTGCCCCTCAATAACAATTCATCTAGCGATTTCTAGTGGGAGGAAACAATTCCCTACCACTTTGAGTTATTCCATCAATAAAGCAACTTTGAAATCGAGTAAATTTGTATCACCGATATGCATTTTCGTTTTTGAAATCATTACTTCATAATGCTACAATGTTTATGACTAACTTGAAGGATAACTGACTCACTAATCGAGAGGCCGTACCGCCACTGCAGGGGGTGTATGTATCTGCTAGTATGAGATGTACTTAAGTAAATTTTGCAATCAGTGTCAATATATGTAAAGTTACAATAAGTACAAATCTCCAAACCTGCAAAATTTTGTGGCATTTGCTCGGTAACTGCCCACTGTGATGCTCGTCCCACCATCCTTCAACTTTGTACTATACAAGGTATAACAAAAGATATTGGAACGAAGTATTTGGTTAGTCCTCGAACTCTATAATCGGGTACCTGATACCTGGATAGTTGAAGAAGTCTGCTTCTAGATATCGGTTACAAGTGGTATAATTGCTTACTGGGACCCAAATAGTGCTATGAATAAGTTATTATCATTATTATTACTATTACTAGTTCTAGTGCACTCTGTTCATGCAACCTTAAGTAAGTCGGATAACATTACTTTTTATTCAAATAATACCAATTTATTAGTCATTCTCTTAGAGCCACAATAGTAAACATTTTGTATCTTTCTCATATTCTAATCTTAATGAATTGTGGTATTCTCCTCTTGCTGTGAATAGATTACATTAATAAGAAAACGATTGATCCACTTACTTGAGTCAAGTATAACACCAAAGGAATATAACAAAACAGAAGGTATCTTTGCGTGAATGGGGAATCTTTGATGATCACGAAAAGCCGACAAAGCTAACAACGTCAATGTAAACATACTCTTACAGACACATGTACTTCGCTTGCAACGCTGTAACTTCGGATTTGTATATTTTTATCGTGAGTGCGGTTACTAACCATCAGCCAAGCTGTTGATGAATTTTTAGGCTATAAAAGTAGTAAAATCGGAAAACAAAGACAAAGACAAATTTATGGAGCAGACTTGAATAAAAACCAAATTCAGTATGCTAATAAGCAGAAGGAATGAACAGAAACCGTGCTGGAACAACAACGTTTATTTCAATTAGTTGTAAGTAAAAGGCGCTTTGTTTTGAATAATAACTCGGCTCTTATCCGAACTATATACCATGAAATGAAGCAGTAAAAATTCCAACAGCAATGATTGTGGATCGTACCTTGCCTGCACAGAGTGCAGACAAAATATAAGCTCCTCAACTCATTTATTCCTATATTCGGATATTCTCCCGTCATTTGTTCCGCGGCGCGCGTCCGGAACGCAACATGAGTTGCGTAAACAATGCGCAATTACACCCTGTGCAAAAGATATTCACCGAAACAATAAAACATGCAGATTAATAGGCAATTTCTTTGTTTTACTCCACCAAGAGCGCTTTCTTTTTGTGATGTTTACATCATTCATAAGTTTCATCTTTCTACGGAATAGTAATTGAGCGTTTTGAATATTGTATACTGATGAGATACTGAATTTGTTGTTGTTTTTCTGTTTGCGTGTCAGCTCTGAAAAAAATTATTCGAAATTTCGGGAAACTTCCGTTTTAAAGTCACACAAAGCAAATCCGAGTCAAATTAATACAATTAATATGAATTAACTTCACGAACAGGGCACCTCGTCTATTATTTCTCAACTTTCCTAACGAAGACATCTAACAAGAAAACAATTAAAAGTCGCGCCAGGACAATTATATCAGAGTTCCGTCATGGCAGAAAACACACAACAAGGAAATAAACATATATGTAGTCTAGCACTAACTGCGTATTAATACAAAGAAGTATAATTTCATATAATCGAGTCACCAATGACTACAATGCTTGGGTCGCGAGTCGCTACGTCAATGTCGAGCCGGCCATGTAACCGTGACAACTGACTGTCGACTATCAACACAAAACATGGCTTCTCGCACCGTTTACTTTTCACATGCTAATGATATCAATGTCAAATTTAATTCTGAGATATGTAACTTAGTCGACTGTTATTCTCACTTTTATTAGATTAATGTACTTATTTTATTCAGCGATTCATTTGGTTTGTCAAAATGCGAGAATAATTCACTCTGGCATTGAAATTGTAACATTCCGTAACGAGAAGTGGGCTACATGGATACTCCAAATCAAAATTTTGTGCTAATGTGAACCCATCACCATACTCGGCGTAAGCAATTAGTCAGCAACTGAGGACTCGCCGTTTCCACGCTATAATTGTAGACACCAACTGATATTATTTCAAGAGACAACTATTACAGCAACGGTTAGCCGCAACGTTTAGCGGTCAGGGGACAACCATTGCGTTCCAAACAAACAAAAGCACAAACAGACGCAGCTCACGCACAAACACACATTCGTGCCATGAGCCGTGAATCTATAAAGCTTCGTAAGTCGTAAGACATATGTTGCGTGTTCCCAGACACATATGCGTTCAATTTACTCTGGACTGCACTTCGCCGATTCAACATCGGAAAGGTTAAACGCGATGTTTTCATGTAAACTGTTCCACAACATGCGATAATTTACGACGATCATATTTGTATGAATATTTGGCAGTGTTGTCATAATACTAAAATAGAAGGTAACTATATCACTGTACTTGAAGTTTCTCCAAAATTCGCTATTATTGACTTGACGTCAAGTTCAGAAGCATTCATTTCAGTATCCCAATCAGAGAATTGGCTCTACTACTCGAATTTTAAGATCGATTTCATTACACAAGATGAAGTCTCATTTGGGTGCGAATATCAGTGAGGTTTCACTGGAAACTTGAATGATTGCAAGACCGAAATTTGATGTGGGCCAAGTACATTTTGCGAGGTCCTCTGGTGACTCAAGAAGCAATGTTATGAATCGAAAAAAAGTTGAAACATAGCTTTTTACTACTCACTTTATTATAGTATAGACAATGCAAACTAAACTATATTCTTAGAATAAAATTGAAGAAACAGGAATTTCTTGCTTTCAGCTTCACTTAACTTCTTAATGATTGTACCATAATTCAGCTTAGATGCTATAACTGCTCCAATAGATAAAACTACCAAAGCTGAAAGTCTTTCTTGACTCATCGTACTCCTCGTATAATTTTTGTTTGTCACCAATTGAATCAAATCGACTGGATTTGACTTAACTTAAGTAAGTAGTTAAGCTTAAGTCCTTGTATAGGACGAACGCTAAATTTATTTTTTTACTACTTACCACTACAATTTTGTAGTTCATTCTGAGGTTTTGCATGTGCAAGCCCAGGCCGGATATTTTGGGGCAAATTGGCTATTCTTGCTATTCGGCGTAGTAGCCCACGTTTTGTGGATATGTTAAATTGTGAGTGGACACCAATCTTTTGACGATACCATCTGTAATTTAACGTCGTCCGAACCAAGGCACAACACTGTGGAAGTACGTCTCTTCCACCCTGGCCTTCCTGACAATCCGGAATCGAGCCCAATTGGCTCCGAGGCCAAAATCCAGACGCCAGATACGTCAAGCAGGATCTCTAGCAACATCGCCAGCTAAGTGGTTCAGATTTAATTTATTTGCTACTTGGACGTTAATTGGCACTTCGTGGCTCCACCCCGTATTCCGTTTTTTTTTATTTTGTCATTCTGCGGTGAGCACTCGTCGTCGTCTTTTTTCTCTCTATGCTTGTTTCTACTACGTAATAACAGCTATGTCTCGTTGTGAACCAGGTCGATCAATCTCGGGCCTCATTTTCATTTCTTTCGTACCTCTTTCTTGGAGTGGGTTTATTAGCGTATCTGTTCAAGTATTAATTGTGTTGAGACTTGCTAAAGTCTGTGTTAGAGACGCGAATCGCCGCCATTCTGTTTTTTTTTTTTTTTAGACATTTACTTTTTCCATTTTATTAATTTGCTGAATTACGTCATTTCACTTTGTCATTTTGATACATATATATATTTTTTCCAAGCTTCAATAAATATTCTCTTTTCGGGATGAATTTTATGTTTATTGATTCTGTGAACCTACCATTTTGATGATCTATACATGTTTTCAGAGTTGTATTATAATAAATAGAATTTTCCTAGCTTCAATTTCGTATATTTATTCTTATTTTGACGTTTTGACTTTCTATCAGAAAGTCTTCTTCAGAAAAAACTATACAAAATTAAACAAGGCAAGAAGGTATCTAAATAATTACAATTGAAAATTGAAAATATACAGAATACTAGATGTGAAAACTTGGGCTCCACATTTAGTGCAAAAAGAACAAAATTCCTCTGGAATTCACCCAAAGTCTGAGGAAAAACCACATAAAAACCTCAAACAGAGGAATGAACGATAAGAGTCTTGACAATTATTATAGAGAAAAAAGATTTAATCAATATAGCACATGAGAACGATGTCCCATTTCTGCAACGTACACAGTTCCAAGGTCTGAACATGTCATAAAAATTTTTCAACAAACGAATTGAATTTCGATAATCTACATGAATACAACAACAACAAGTGTCTTACCTTGTTTATTTTTGTATTATTTTTTCTGAAGAAGACTTTCGTATACAAAGTCGAAACGTCAAAATAAAAATTCATATACAGAATTAAGACCAAGAAAGTCTATTTACTATCATTTCAATTTTCAAAAAGTGATTTATTTAGTGTTTTTTTTTTTCAATTTACAGTTAATATTGTTTTATTTTATGTTCTGCGGCAACTCAATCAACGCCGACAGATCTTTTTTTTACAAGTACTTTCGCAGTTGTATGCCTGGGGGCGGAAAATTAACAATTGCGTGGCACCCTAGTTTTTGTTTCACCCAAATTCACTTTACTTAACGTTCAGTATATTTGTTTTAGTGAAGTTTATATATTTTTTTGAAAGCTAACCTCACTACTACCCAGACCGGTCTTTGGATCATTTTTATTCTTTTGTAAATACTGAGCTAGGCCATTTTTCTTGAGGTAGAGTTTGCGAAAACTTTAGAATTAGTTCAGTTTGTTCCAACCTCCTTTTAAATTTCATTGAATTCACTTTTGAATTGGTAGGATCACTACCCCAGTTTTGATTTTTACACTGTGTAAAAATCTTGGAAGTTCTTTATTATTTTTTCCCACTAAAATCACGAATATTGCTCAATCTCTAAAATATGAGACCTAAATATCCTGAAGCTTGTATATTTTAAGATAAAATATACCAAAAAGAACCGATTCTAATAATTTTTGTAGGTATAAACATAAGAAGGATGCTACGATCGCACGCTGTATTACTTGAGTAACGGACGGAGGAGAGAATAGCCGAATCAGAAGCACACATTGTTTGACTCTGTATCTCCCAAACGAATTGAGATATTTGAAGTCTGTAAAAAGTATTGTATTCACCACGATTCATTCTAATGTAATAAGAATTATTATTGAAATATCTCAGAAAATACAAATGATATTACCTGATAAATAACATTTAGAGTTTGTAGCTTTCTTTATTGGTTTCAAATAATACCTACATAAATATAATTCATTTCAAACATCAGTAATGCCACAATTACTGCAATTATCAAGTAATTATAGCATGGATTCATTCTGGTTATTTACATTTAACAACCAATAATCACAAATTAAAATTACATAAATTTCCATAGAATTTTGAAGCATGATATGCCATGACAGACAGCAGATTATCAGTGTGCATTGGTCAGCGATCGAACGAAGCATTAAACTTTCAAAAACTGACACCAAGGCTAAAAAGCAATGACAGTAATTACCGAGAACTCAAAATATCTCAGGGACATATTGTTATCATTTGATAGAGTTTTTGATCAGCTGGGACACTTGACCCCTTCAAAATCTAGATGTGCTTGTTAAGTATTCAATATTATGCAGAATATATACCGCACACGAAAGTAATGAAGATAATTGCATCTCACATTATAATATATCAACACTGCAACGGCGAATCACTCAGGGGCACACTTTAATTCTCTCATACTATAATGAACAAGCCGCAATTTGCTCTTTCCAAAGGCCGTGTATTCACTTATCATAATAATTAAACGTCAAATTAAATACCGACGTTTACTTCAGAATTAAACTATTCCTATCAATCTAGTTGCTGCAGAATTTTTTTGGCGGCATTAGTTGCGTCACAAAGCTAATCTGACACTTGTTCTAGAAAGTTGGATAGGATTCTTTCAACAGCTAAGATTTATTTCAAACTAATTGATTTCTGTTGGCCTTGAGTTAATTATTCTATAATTTATCACGTATGCCAAGTATATCACATTCAGAGTTCAAATGGATCCTTTTTTGTCTAAATATTGTAACAGTTCCAATTGGATAGATTATAATAAGATACAAAGCATCAGTTATTCCAACAGAATCCTTGAATGAAGTTGACATTTAATGTTAGTTTGTATTGATAAATTCAGTATTGTTCGTGTTCAGTGATTTACGCTTGAACGTTCCTTTCAGCTCCGTTAATCGTCCCGCAATTACCCATTACAAGACCAAATCTCAGAGCGTCACATATTTTCCATGTGTCGCAATAAATCCCCGGACGCCTTCGCATCGCACACGAACGACACACTACAAACAAACAACATGCATATGGCACAAGAGGATTATGGACTCTTCTTCCTACGGCACACGACGAACAACGCTATGCCTTCTGGCAAGTGCTATTTTGTGCAAAAATCATTATGAATTATTTTAGCGATGGTTTTGGCTCATTTCCTATTCTTACAGATAAAGATATTCCATTATTCTTCATTTTGGGACTGCAGTCAGTAACATTACAGAGTTTTCTGGAATGTCAGCTACTTTGGGCGTCCGCTAGGTTTTTCTCAATTATTGATGAAAATTGACCGGATTTGCCTTAACATGAGTAAAAAGTCAGCCTAAGTCCTTGTTTAGGACAGATGTTACATTTATTGCTCTTGTAAACCTGTCACTACAATTTTGTGGGTTCTTCCTGGAGTATTTTTGTTGCTGTGCAAGCTCAAGTTTAGGGATTCTTTTGGGATAAACCTTTGCTTCGGCCGAATATTTTGGGGCAGTTTGGTCATTTGCGTTATTCGGTGGAGCAGCAAACGTGTTGGGGATTAATTAGTGAAAATGCAGTAGAAATTGGGGTTGATCAAAAATTTTCTCAGCCTTATACTTATTTAGATATTTTTATATAATTACGGAGTTGTTGTTTCCGGTGATTGGGGGTTGTCCAAAGAGTTGTTATGAGTTTGATGTCTCTGAGTTGGTTGTCGGTAGTATTCATCCATTCTGTGCTCCATAAGTCATGAATTTTGAGTTTCAAGGATTTGATTATGTCCGTGCTTGGTACTGGGATTTTCTTGATTTCTTCCCGAATTGCTTCTTTGACGGCCAGATCTGCTTTTTCATTTCCGTCTATTCCAACGTGAGAAGGAATCCATGAGAAAATGAGGTTTTTGTTTTGAAATGTTTTTATAAGGTGTATGAATTCAAGAATTTTCACGATTGGAGGCGTTGGATTCTTGAGGTTTTGTAGATGCTCAAGAAATCGGTGCATATTATAAAGTTATTTTGGTCATTTTTGTCCTGGACATAATCAACTGCTTTCTGGATACTGTAAACTTCTGCGGAGTAAGAGCTGATTGAATGTAGTAGATGGTAAGATTTCATGGAATATTCTGTGACTACGGCTGCTCCTGTATGGCTGATTGTCCTCGATCCGTCGGTGTAAATAAAATGATGGTGTGTGAATTTTGTAGCTTTTTTCTCTCTGAAGAGAGATATGAATATTTCTTGAGCTGTATCCTCCTTATTGTATTTGAATGGAGAGGATGTGTTTGTGGAGAGAGGTTATGTTTTTTATTGTAAGGGAGTTATTCCGGGTATCAAATATTTGAGAGTACGCGGGTATTTTCGGATTACAGGTTAGTTTCATGACGTATGCGATAATTAGTTTTTGTTTTCCCATACGAAGTGGTTCTTCATCAGCTTCACATAATAGGCTACTGACAGGACTAGTTCTGTAGGCTCCAACAGCTTTTCTTATGCTTGTGCTATGTATTGAATCTAGTTTCTTCAGTAGGAATGGTTTTGCCTTGGATAAGCCTGCTACGATTGAAGATGAAAACCAGCATTACTTGCATTACTCGGACACGTCATCGAAAATTGGAACTTCAGAATGGACCATGCTAGCCGTAGTCAGGGCCAATATTTGGAAGAAATATTGTCAAAGAAATGAATGTAGAGATTGATTCTTTTGTATGATGATGAATGAGACCCGATAAAATTGCTTAGTATCACCAAATGAATCATCCATTGATGAGAGAAACAAAAATTTCCAATGGAACATTTGAAGCAATATTCCAAGTTAAAAATGACTATAATAGTATTTTTGTTTTGAAATTTTTGTGACAACGTTTTGCATGCCTTTGTAACGTAGAATAGTTGAATGTGATTTGAAGTCTAATACAAAAAGGCATGCAATTCGCAACCGCCTAAAAGGCTCAAGCGATCAAGTGAACATAAAAAATAGATGTGAAATTTCGTGTTTCCAAATTGTATGCCATTAAAAATAATAGGAGTTTCAACCAAAAACTTTTGTGAAGAAATTAGCATGCATTCCTCGTTGGCACAAAAGTGGCAAATTGTATATTAAAAGAGATCTTGGCTAGTTGGTGCTACAGTATTGTGCAATTTAATGCAAACTACTCTGAAACCTCAGTTTCCATCATGGGTTTGTATTTCATTATTGGCCAGTCGTCGACTGTTATTTTTGATAAATATCATAACCTCCCAACAATACGTACTACTTTTCTTTGTAAACTCATAAAGTTGATGAGTATTTCAATCTACTACCCTCCGAAAATAGTTACTTTGGATAAACCTACTTATATGATTAGAAGGCAAATTGCTAAAGAGTCTTATGTGAGTTTGTGAATTGTAAATGGTATTTTGAAGAGGAAGAATGAGACTGGCTCTGCTGAAGTGCAACTTGAAGTTCGGTGTGGAAAAAAATGGAAGAGAACTCCACGAGATGAGGCTTTTTTCTTATGGAACAATAAAATAAATCCTAGAAAGACAGTTTCGAATTACAGCAAGATTTTGAAAATGCTCGTAGAACATAGCCGGAAGATTTTTCGTCTTCAGAAAAAACTATCTATTACTGCAGCTATAATGAGAAAAAGACTCATATGGGTGCAGAAATACGCCAGTTGGACTAAAGAATAGTAAAGGAATGTTGCTTCTTCAGAAACAATAACATTACACTTTTAGAATGGCCTGGAAATTCACTACACTTTTTATTGGAAATTTATGGGTCATTTGTGGAGCCAAACTTCGAAAACTTAACTACTATTAAACAAAAAATAATAAATAATTGATTCAAATTTGATACAGAAATGACCAGTCTAAAAATAATGGAAGAATCATCTAAATGATGAAAGCGCATTTTTGACAGCTCATGAATGCTTGTTACTTCAGAGATTTCGCAAATTACCATTTCTCACAGTTACTGAGCTTGAAATCAAGTAAATAGGGCAAATTTACGGAGCAGCAGCTTCCATTTAGTACTAGTTTCAAGTTAACCATTTGATAGGTACATAATTTATGCATGTACAAACTCAAAAATATCTTTTAATCTTCATTGTCTAGTTATTGACTGACGAGAAGTCAAGTGCTGTACCTTAAAATGATAATTTGATCTTTATCAAAGCTATATAAAAAAAAATACACCAAAAGTAAACAAATTTTCATCCAATAATAATAATTCATTCTAATAAGCTTCAAATTCGCGTCAAACAAGTCATTGAATGAATCCTGGACAGATTTGACAACTGTACATAATAATAGTGACACCGGCGGCGAAAATTGTAACTTAATTTTTATCTACTTTAATAAATTTCAGTTGCTATATCCCTAATGTCATATATCTATGGGCATTGGACTTGAAACAAGTAATTAAATAATTTAATCTTCTATAATCACTGAGCTTGAATTCAAGCAATTTGTGCAAACCTACGAAACACCAGTTTTTATTTGGTACCAGTTTCAAGTCTGTAAATAGTATAGTTGCTGAGAACTCAGCGTCACGCCAGCCAGGCAGACAGCCAAAGTGAATATAATAGCGCTTTTTCCCGAAAAATGCGCTAAAAACTGTGACAAATTTGGTGGATTCAATGACTGCAAGATTACAAAAGGTTCTGGGAGCTGAAGGAGGACATAAACCTTGCTGAAATTTCTACCCCTTATGCCACTAGACCGTTAGAGTTTTTTGGGTTGTTAGCGCATTTTTAGCGCATTTTTCCGAAAAAAGCGCTATTATATTCACTTTGGCTGGCTGGCTGGCTGGCTGGCTGGCTGGCTGACTGGCTGGCTGGCGTGACGCTGAGATCTCAGCAACTATACTATTTACAGACTTGAAACTGGTATTAAATAAAAGCTGCTGTTTCGTAGGCTTGCACAAATTGTTTTAATTCAAGCTCAGTGATTGTGGAAAATTGAATTATTCAATTACTTGTTTCAAGTGAAACAATGTCCATAGATATCTATGACATTAGGGATATGGCAACTAAAATTTATTAAAGTAGATAAAAATTTAGTTACAACTTTCGCCGCGGGTGTCACTATTATTATGTACAGTTGTCAAATCTGTCCGGAATTCATTCAATGCCTGATTCAATGACTTGTATGACGCGAATTTGAAGCTTATTAGAATGAATTATTATTATTGGATGAAAATTTGTTCACTTTTGGTGTATTTTTTTTTATATAGCTTTGATAAAGATCAAATTATCATTTTAAGCTACAGCAGTTGACCTCCTGTCAGTCAATAACTAAACAATGAAGATTAAAAAGTATTTTTGAGTTTGTACATGTATAAATTATGTACCTATTAAAAAGTCAACTTGAAACTAGTACTAAATGGAAGCTGCTGTTTCGTAAGTTTGCCCAAACTGCTTGATTTCAAGCTCAGTAATTGTAAGAGATGGTAATTTGCGAAATCTCTGAAGTAACAAGCATTCATGAGCTTTCAAAAATGCGCTTCCATCATCTAGATGATTCTTCCATTTTTTGTAAAAAGCGCTATTATATTCACTTTGGCTGGCTGGCGTGACGCTGAGATCTCAGCAACTATACTATTTACAGACTTGAAACTGGTACTAAATAAAAGCTGCTGTTTCGTAGGTTTGCACAAATTGCTTTAATTCAAGCTCAGTGATTGTGGAAAATTGAATTATTCAATTACTTGTTTCAAGTGAAACAATGTCCATAGATATCTATGACATTAGGGATATGGCAACTAAAATTTATTAAAGTAGATAAAAATTTAGTTACAACTTTCGCCGCGGGTGTCACTATTATTATATACAGTTGTCAAATCTGTCCGGGATTCATTCAATGACTTGTTTGACGCGAATTTGAAGCTTATCAGAATGAATTATTATTATTGGATGAAAATTTGTTCACTTTTGGTGTATTTTTTTTTATATAGCTTTGATAAAGATCAAATTATCATTTTAAGCTACAGCACTTGACCTACTGTCAATCAATAACTAAACAATGAAGATTAAAAGGTATTTTTGAGTTTGTACATGTATAAATTATGTACCTATTAAGTAGTCAACTTGAAACTAGTACTAAATGGAAGCTGCTGTTTCGTAAGTTTGCCCAAACTGCTTGATTTCAAGCTCAGTAATTATAAGAGATGGTAATTTGCGAAATCTCTGAAGTAACAAGCATTCATGAGCTGTCAAAAATGCGCTTTCATCATCTAGATGATTCTTCCATTTTTTGGGTTGTTGCTAATTGCATGCCAATCACTCCTAACTATATAACGTTACAAAGGCATGCAAAATATTGTCATGGGAAAATATCTTCGTTCTCAAATATAATTGGAGTTTGCACTATGATCAGTTGTGGATCGATTAATAACATTTTTATCTTGTTTATCAAGGGATATATTTTCAACCCTCAAAAAGGCATGCAGTACAAAATCCTAGAACTCCTGGTCTATGGATCTTTCTGCTAGCGTGCTTTTCAATACTGAGCGAGTCAGATTTTAGCAGTTTTATCACTACCCGTGTTCATTTGTTAAGTTGTTAATCGCCTTCAGGCAATATGTGAGCCCACTTATTAAATATGTGTTTTGTAACAAACTCTGGATGTTGTTTATTGTTATCTCTTCTTCTTGATAGGCACTGTGGTGAAATTACTCAAATTTGTTGTTTAAAAATGAAGTATTATCATATATTACGAAATGATCGTTAGTACAAAGCTTTAAATTTACCGTTTGTGACGTATTTCTATTGATTTAGTACTGTACAATTGCTTGGAATTTAGATTTAATGATTGCGCAAATTGTTTGTTTGAAGTATTTGTTTGTAGGATGTAGATAGTATTATCTTTCACTTGAGTGAGTCTCCGATATTAAGACATAAACGAGTTTAACGGTTCAACCAGGAAATGTTCCTTTACAGTACGACACGAAATGTGATGATACTCGTTGTATTTGTAGAATCGCGGCGAGCTCTGGCACCTACAGACGAACTTTCACCACTAATAAACTCTTTACATGAATGTAATCCTCACAACGAGCCCAGCTCGACAAAAAATTAAAACAACAATAAAGATAATCAACGTTCGTAACTCTTCTACTTCTCCAGTGCTAGATTATCTTGGGCATATCTTGAACCATGTGTGAGCCGTTCACAATAAACTATCTGTGAATCTATTGTGCGCGGTTGACCTCAGGATAAGTTCGAAATATCTTTCTACAATCAGATTAACACATTTCTTCGCCTAGAGACTGCGATAATTAAACTCCTAACCATGCAATTATAAATATTTTAGCATATCGAGCACATCTTTGAGTATGTGTGCCGTTCTAGCACCCACAGTAGTATTGTGAGATACGGATCTGTGCGCCAGAGGTTTAGACTCTGTAATCGTTTATTAACTGCGGCATTGTTATCTCTCCAGGGCGGGAGACTCGACGATTCTAGGCGTCATAAATTTCAACGTAATTGTTGGTGAAATGTTCACGATTTATGAGGGCCGGTTATTTATGTACACACCCTTGGCTGCCACATAAAAGACACTGTAATCCGTGTATTTGTTACAGATTTAAATAACTCTTGCCTTGTGTACATTCACACCAAGTAACACATGTTTGGTTTTTCATTTGGCACATGGACTGTACATTTATCTTCTTAAATTTATTTGCTTCGAGCGCAATTATTTGAGATATTAATTTGCTCGTTAACTGCTACGCAAAACAAAAGATAATTTTGTGTTACATCAACAATATTTACTTACCGAGCAACTTAGTTACAGCACCCTGTTGTGTGAGCATATGTTGGGCTAAATCATAGTGCCGAATTCCGAAGCGCGAGAGTTCCAGCAAGCGTTGCTGTGACACAAGTGAAGCCAGCGGGTGTCCAGCAGCGGCAGCCGCAGCAGCAGACCCCGTGCTGGAGGCATATAAATCCCGGAGTGCTGTCGGTGGTGGAGCTAGCGATCCCGGACTTGCAGTAGCTGAATTGCCGATACCACCGGCGCTTGAAGTGGTCACGGCTGATGATGAGGTGATGGATGGCGAAGAGGCCACTAAAAAAGATCAAAGAGAAATCAGAATATATTTGTAAAAATGTCAATTGTCAAATCTTCAAAGTCAAAGTCGAGGTAAGCAAAATCAGAAACAAAAGCATACAAAATAGTTCCTAGATCAAATTCCGCTCTACCAATACTACAAAGTGTCTGAAAATGATTATTTTCAACGATTACTGAAGCCGGTGAAGGAAAGGTTTATTGCTTTCATCAATTTTTCGAACGTTGAATCAACTATAAAACTCGTTATATGCTTGTGAAACTAACCTGGTTTCCAAGTCTACGTTAAATTGTTTTAATCCTGTGAAGCTACCAATTGACCTCTCCAGCAGTGATTCTACGTTAAATATTTCTGACACTGTGAAGCCAACAAAGATCTCTCGAGCGATGATTCTACGTTAAATTGATCTAAAACTTTCAAATCAACAAAGACTTCTCCAGCGATGACTCTACGTTAAATTTGTCTGACAATGTGAAACCAACAAGGACTTCTCCAGCAGTGATTCCACGTAAACTTAATCTAACAGTGTGAAATCAGCAAAGATTTCTCCAGCGGTGACTCTACGTTAAACTTGTTCAACACTGAGAAGCCAACAAGGACCTCTCCAGCGGGGATTCTACGTTAAACTTGATCAACACTGTGAAGCCAACAAGGATTTCTTATTAGCTTTGTCGGCTTTTTGTGATAACCAAAGATTCTCCCATTCACGCAAAGATACCTTCTGTTTTGTTATATTCCTTTGGTGTTATACTCGACTTGAGAAAGTAGAACAAATGTTCTCTTACTAATGTAATCTATTCACAGCAAGAGGAGAATGCCACATTCATTAAAATTAAAATATGAGAAAATTACAAAATATTTACTATCGTGGCGCTAAGAGAATGACTAATAAATTGGTATTATTTGAATAAAAGGGAATGTTATTCGACTTACTTGAGGTTGCATGAACAGAGTGCACTATTTGAGTGACGGAACAATACCAAGGTACATTTTGCGAGGCCCTCTGCTGACCCAAGGAGCAGTGTTATAAATCAAAAAAGAGTTGAAACATAGCTTTCTAGTACTCACTTTATTATAGTATAGACAATGCAAACTAAACCATATTCTTAGAATGAAATAAAAGAAACAAATTTCTAGCATTCAGCTTCACTTAAGTTCTCAATGATTGTACCGTAATTCAGCTTGGATGCTATATATGCTCCACTAGATAGAACTGCAAAAGCTAAAAGTCTCTATTGACTCATCGTACTTCTCAAATAATTTTTGTATGTTATCAATTAAATGAAATCAACCGGATTTGACTTAACTTGAGTAAGTAGATAGCCTTAAGTCCTTGTATAGGACGGACGTTGAATTTATTTCTTTACCACTAACCCTTACAATTTTGTAATTTATTTTGAGGTTTTGCATGTGCAAGCCCAGGCCATTTTTGCCATTCGGCGAAGTAGCCCACGTATAGGGGATAAGTTAAATTGTGAGTGTACATCCATCTTTTATCGCTATCATCTGCGATTTAACGTCGTTCGTACTAAGGCACAACACTGTGGAAGTACCTCCAGCAACATCGCCAGCTAAACGGTTCAGTTTCATTTATTTGCTACTTTGACTTTGTATGTTGGTGCTAGTTTTTGTAATAAGGCACCTCGTGGTTTCACCACGTATTTGATTTTCTATATTGTGTTATTCTGCGGTGGGCACTCGTCGTGAACTTTTTTCCTCTATGCTTCTTTCTACTACGTAATAAACGCTACGTCCCGTTGTGAACCAGGTCGATCGATCTCGGGCCTGATTCTCATTTCTGTTATATCTTTTTCTTGGGGTAGGTTTATTAGCGTATCTGTTTAAGTATCAATTTAGTTGTTGAATTCTGCATCAGAGACGCGAATCGCTGCAATTTTTTGTTCTAGTTATTTACTTTTGCCAATTTATCAATTTGTTGAATTATGTCATTGCACTTTGAATATCTCGATTAACGCCGATCAACGTCGACAAATCCAATTATCCTAAAATCCAGTATTCTACTCGTCCATTCTACCATTTGCGCCCTGGTTTTTGTTTCACTTAAATTCACGTTACTCAACGTCCAGTATATTTGTTTAAGTGAAGTTTATACATTTTCTCTGAAAGCTAACCTCACCACTACCAGTCCGGCTCTGGGATCATTTTTATTCTTCTGTAAATACTGAGCTAGGCCATTTTTTTTTAAGTAGAGTCTGCGAAAACTTTAGAAACGTGGGAACAATTCATTTTCGAATTGGTAGGATCGCTACCTCAGTGTAAAAATCTTGGAAGTTTTTTATTATTTTCTCTTACTAAAACCAGAAATATTGCTCAATTTTCAAAATACGAGACCTAAGTATCCTGAAATTTATATATTCCAAAATAAAATATTTGAAAAAAGAGTAGATTCTCAATCTAACATTGTGAAATACGCAGACTTCTCTAGCGGTGACTCTACGTTTAACTTTTCCAACACTGTGGAGCCAACAAGAACTTATTCAGCGGTGATTCTACGGTAAAACAATCTAACACTGAAATTTACAAAGACTACTCCAGCGACGACTATACGTTAAGCTACTCCAAGCTTGAAATATAGCAAAAATAGACCAAGTTCCTTCTACGGACTCATAAAAAATAAAAATTGAATAATTAGACTTACAATTTGTTTGTCTTGAACAATCGCACCAATCAGACTTAGCACAAAAATTTGAACGGACATCAAACAATAAGCACTGGAATACTGGAAGATGGGTCAGACAACTAAATTTTAGAAGAAGTGACTTTTTCAGCGGTAATTCCGCGTTAAACTTGCTCAACACTGTTAAGCCAACAAGGACTTCTTCAGCGGTAATTGTACGGTAGAACAATCTAACACTGAAATCGAAAAAGACTTTTCCAGCGGTGACTCTACGTTAAGATAATCCAAATTCAGAAACAGCAAAAATATAACAAAACACTGGCGAAAATAAACTGAATTCCTTTTATAGACTTATAAAAAATTAAAAGAAACAATCAGACCTTCAATTTGTTTGCCTTAAACAATCGCACTAATTGGACTTAGCACAAAGCTTCGATCGGACACCGAACGGTAAGCACTAGAATACTTTGGAAGTTTTCTCGCAGATCTAACTTTCAAAAGAAGTGACTTAAATCGGCTGCTAGGCCATTTTTATACTCAAAGATTAATAAAATATTGCTCAACTTACGTCTTTCGAAATGATTTTAAACTAGCGCTTTCAGAGTAAAACGAAGAAGGAGTATTTTGGAAACGAAGAAATTATGTCATGGTTGGTGACGCTACGGTGTTTAAACAGAATTACGGTTCTTCAAAATTTACAGGGCAAACAAGATATGAAAACAAGTTGTGACTAACCTCACAATGAAAGACGGTAGCTGAAGGCTCTTGGAATTCTTGGATGTGTAAATGAGGCGGGACTTTAAAGGTAGGATTCATCACAAAAATGGGACGAGTCTCTAATTTGGATATTCTATCTTGATAGTTACAAAAAGATACAGTCCACTAAATTTGGCTTATTTATTAAGGGCCATACTAACGATTAAAACTAAAATCCAAAATTTGCCACGTGGATGTTGAAGACTTCTTTCTTGATTTTCAGTTCTAACTTTACGATAGATTGTTCGATTCATAGTAAACCCGAATTGGTTATTATTGCCTTCCATTAGTGGCAGGACTACAGAGCAGCACTCCAAACTAAATTTTATTTAATTGTCCATTCTAGATGTAATATTCTGTAGGTATGAAATCAAATTCAAATGAAATTTAGAAACCCATCCTGCCTCAGGCTTAAGGCAAACAATAATTGAATCTATTTTTATTTCTCAAGCATGTTATCGAACACAAAGTATATGAGAACCTCCACTTATTATATATTTGAATCAAAAACTAATTTTATAACGCTACCGCGATACCAACAACATATTTACGTAACAAGTAGTCAATTTTCTCACCATGAGGCCAAACAAATCTCGTTCTAACACAAAAGCAAAACTTGATTCTCATTTGGCATTAGATTACTTACCGCCCAGGGGGATCCTCTATCCATCCCTACTACTATTGTGGTGGAAAAGAGAGCGACAAATGCGCGCGCATCACAAAGGGAATTCGGTATTACATTACAGTTACAAATCAGGAAATGAATGTTGGACAACGGAAATCTGTGATTTTTGTGTTTTTGTTGCACGTTGACTTATTATTATTGAAAAATTAACATGTAAATTGGAATTCATTCAATTTTTGTTAGTGTTTGGACAACTTTTTCGGTTGTGATTTCATTTCCTGTCATGTTTATGGTATTTACTGTTAATTTTCAAGCTTATGACTGCTTTGTCTATAAGTGACTGCTGTAATTGGAATAGAGCATGCGCAGACATGTCTAAATATCAAAAGAATTGGGAATAGTCGAAATTCTTCAATATTCTGTCTGTGATTATAGTCTATCAATAATTCCTCTTGATAGAGCTGTGTACAGTTGTTTCATAATCCAATGAGGAGGAAATTCATTTCAAAGAGAAGAGACTGGTTCACCAATAAATTTTTCCCTTTTAACTTTATGCCTAGTATATTTTTTATGGAAATGTATGATTAATTCGAAGATACATGAATAATGAATTCCTCTTCAAGATCAATTGATACCAAACTAACGAACAAATAAATAAAATTCAATTGTTTATCAACACGTGGTACTTATTACTTTGTGAAATACTGCCCACAAGGTCATTTGATAATATATAAAATACGTGATCGGCATATTTATCCCAAATATATTCAGTAATTTTAATGAAATTCAGTAGTTAATTGAGCTGAAAACAGGTCAATTTAGCTCCCAGATGTGCAGTGGTCAGTGCAAGAGACCAACTGAGCAAGAACAAGGCCCGGCCACCTAAAATAACAGGTGCGTATGATGATTCTTTATGCACTGCAACACTAAATTTACACACAAAATAGATGCAGCCGATATCGCTCAAATTAACAGGACAAACATGTGCTCTTAACGCAAACAAGACGTTCGAAAAGATTTCATTATTTCCGCAGATGTTCACGACCGCGCAGGGCGTCCCCCTATTTAACTAATGAATTTAAATTTGTGCCCTGCTAAAAGAAAGCCAGCGGTTATATAATTGCCACAGTTTAAAAACCTATATTTTATGAAGAGATTTTTGGTTTTCGACCTGGCGTTATTCGGCATTACACAATTCAATTCCAGAATTATTATATATTTGATGACACGTGATTTTAATACGGCAACTATTTGTTGCTTAGATTATTTAAAATCATTCAACCGAACGAAATATGTACACAAATAGAGCGCGCATATGGTGAATTTCATTTCCACATGGTGTGGGTGTGACCGTCATATTAGCACATGATATTATAAGGATTGTGCGCTAAATTTCACAAACGCATGTGGATACGACCGTTATGTGAACAAATAATTGTATGAAAATATTCCGCCAATATACATATATACAGGAATATAACAGTATATTTCTTCAATCATTTTAGTTCATTTTTCATTAAAATAAAGTCGCAAATTCATGAAAATTACGTTAGATAGACCTAGAGCATAGGGTTCAGATAAGTTGCAGTGTTTAACGTCCGGCAACCAATCAAATCAGTGTGTACCTCAAAGTTCGATGCATGATGTACTCTGACTTCATTACTATTGGATGTATCGCATCCAAATTCAAATTATTAACTTGATTTATCTCTTATTATAAGCCTTTGATATGATAAATACATTGAAATGTATTTTTTCGATAACTTCAGTCCATATTTCATCAAAATAAAGTAGCAAATTCATAAAAATCACGTTAGGCAGATTGAGAGCAAAGAGTCCTGATGAGTTGCTGTGTTTAACGTTGGGCAACCAATCAAATCAGTATGTACCTCATATATCGATGTATGATGTGCTCCAATAAGAATATTAGAGGGAGAGACTCAAGTATACATTGTTCATTGGGACTGGAATTCTTATATAATTTTTTGCATTATTTATATTATTTACGTTTAGGAATCAGACGAGATGAATTATAATAACCTTCTAAGAATATTGTTGAAGTTTCGAAGTGAAGAGATGTGTGTCAATAAGAGAAAGGTCTATGTAACGTGATAATATAGCCTAATAATTGATTTATTTCACAATTGAATGTTTTCCATAAATATTGCATTCAAATTTATATTATTAACTTGATTTATCTCCCATTTTCAGCCTCTTATATGATAAATGCATTGAAATGTATTGATTCATATACTTCAGTTTATATTTAGTTAAAATAAAGTCGCAAATTCATGAAAATTCCGTTAGACAGATTTAGAGCATAGAGTTAATATAAATTGCCGTGTTTAATATCCGACAATCTATCAATTCAGTGTGTACCTCATAGTTGGATGTATGATGTGCTCTCATAAGAATATTAGAGGGAGGAACCTAAGTATACATTGTTCCTCAGGACTAGGAGAGAAATCTTAGATAATTTTTGCATTATTGACATCATTATGTTTGGGAATCAGGGGAGATAAATAATAATTATGTACTACAAATATTATCGAAGTTTCAAAATAAGAAGATGTGTTTCAATAGGAGAAAGATCTATGAAGAATTTCACTCAATATAAAGCCCAATAATTGATTTGATGAGTTTAAGGACCTCTCGAAATCCTTCAAATAAATTCCTAATGAGAATTTATCTATATATTATTATGTCAACTATCTCAAAAGCCCTTTCAAGAATTGAGAATAATTTTTACAAAGAAGAATCAGTTCAAACACTATTGAATGTATTCCATTAATATTGTATTCAAACTCATATTATTAACTTGATTCATCTCTTATTCCAAGCGTTTCACCTAATAAATGCATTGAAATGTATTTCTTCAATAACTGCTGTTCATATTTCATTTAAATGAAGTCGCAAATTGATGAAAATCACGTTAGACAGATGGGAGCATAGGGTTCAGATGAGTTGCTGTGCTTAATATCCGACAACCAATAAAATCAGTGTGTACCTCATACTTGGATGTATGATGTGCTCTCATAAGGATATTAAAGGGAGGAACCTAAGCATACATTGTTTTTTTAGGACTATGAGAGAAATGTTAGATGATTTTTGCATTATTTACATTATTATGTTTAGGAATCAGGGGAGATAAATAATGATTATCTACTACAAATATTATTGGAGTTTCAGAATAGAAAGATATGTTCTAATAAGAAATAGGTTAATGTAAGGATTTCACTTAATATATAGCCCAATGATAGATTATGTAAGCTTTAGGACCTATCGAAATTCGTCAAATGAATTCATAATGAGAATTTATCTATATAATATCATGTGATTTATCTAAAAAGCTCTTTTAAGAATTGACAATAATTTTCAAAAAAAGAATCGGTTCAATTACTATTGAATGTATTCCATTCCATTAATATTGTATTCAAACTCATATTATTAACTTGATTAATCTCTTATTCCAAGCATTCCACATAATAAATGCATTGGAATGTATTTCTTCAATAACTGCTGTTCATATTTCATTTAAATTAAGTCGCAAATTCATGAAAATCATGTTAGACAGATTTAAAGCATAGTGTTTGAATAAGTTGTTGTGTTTAACGTTTAGCAATCAATCAAAGCAATGTATACCTCATAGTTTGACGTATGATGTGCTCTTATAGGAATATTAGAGGGAGGGTCTTAAGTAAATATTGTTCATTAGGATTAGGAAACATTTTCAAGTAATTTCCACATCACTTACGTCAATACGTTTGGGAATCTAAACGGATAGATGATAATACTCATATTTCAATAAGATAAAGTCGAAAATTCATGAAAATTATACGTTAGACAGATTTAGAGCATAGCGTTCAGATGAATTGCTGTGTTTAACGTCCGGCAATCAATCAAATCAATGTGTACCTCATAGTTCAATGTATGATGTACTCTTATAAGAATATTGGAGGGAGGGACTCGAGTGTATATTGTTCATTAGGCCTGGGAATAAAAATCATAGCCAATTTTTGCAGTATTAACATTGATACATTCAGCAATCTGAGAAGATGAATAATGATAATCATATAGTTGGATTCATAATAAGAATGTATCAAGATAAAATCATCTAAATCATCCAAAAAGCTGTTTCAAGAATTACCAATAAGTCTTATCATACGGCTGAGTTCAGTTTTGGATGTATTCCATTAATATTACTTCCAAATTCATATTATTAACTTGATTTATCTCTTATTTCAAGCCTTTTACATGATAAATGGATTTCTTTGATCACTTTAGTTCATAGTTCATTAAAATAAAGCCGCAAATTCATGAACATAACGTTAGACAGACTTAGAGCCTCTATTTTAGATAAATTGCTGTGTTTAACGTCTGTCAAACAATCAAAGCAGTGTGTACCTCATAGTTCGATGTATGATGGGCTCTAATAAGATTATAAGAGGAAGTAATTTGAAAAGACTTTGCTCATTGGGACAGGGAGAAAAATCTCAGTTATTTTTTTGTATAATTCACATAAATACGTATAGGAATCTAAGAAGATAAATAATGATAATCCACTACGAATATTATTGAATTTTCAAAATAAGAAGATTTGTTTCAATAAGAGACAGGTCATAATAATAATTGATTCAATGAGTTTTAGGATCTTCCGAATAGATTCATAATAAATATATATCAATATAACATTATTTTAATTTTCCAGAGAGCTCTTTCTAGAACTAAGAATAATTTTCACAAGAAAGAATAGGTCAAATCAGTCAGCTTACTTCAGATGTATTCTATGAAAATTGCATTCAATTCATATTATTAATTCGATTCATCTCTTATTTCAGCCATTTACATTTCAAATGCATTGAAATGTATTTCTTTAATCACTTCAGTTCATATTTCATCAAAATAAAGTCGCAAATTCATAAAAATTTACTTATAAGTCAGCACATTCATCTCAAGAAAACTTTATATTGAAATATCTAAAACGTTTTCATCTGAATTGGCCTAGTAAGAGAATGAAACTCCAATAAATCAGAGTAGTCGATTTGTTCCAGGTTATAATATGCTACTACATCCATGAAACCATTTATGTAGATGAGGTCATATTTTTTCGGCGTTTCTTGATCGATTTGATCTTTTAAGGGAGTTAATATGTGATTTTGATTCGCGTCACGTTGCTGAGCGTACGGCGATATATTGCAGCGAGATGCAGACATTAATAATTCAAATATAATGTAATGTGGGTTATGTTATCCGCGTTGTATCTGTCATATTACCAAGACGCGGTTTTTCTGATCGGCTGTCGGCAGCCTGTGATTTCAATACAGCTTCACAACACTTGCCTTTATGAAGATGTCAGAGAGTGTTGTAATAAAATGATTTTGGAAATTTGACCTACTTTTGTTAAAGAAATGATATCGCAAATTTTATTTTTATTAAATATTTGCTTCTTAGCAAGACAAATGAGTTTCCAAACCCAGCAAAGATCGTCCTTCATGTTATTATTCTTTAGAATGCACAACACTATTGTAAGAATAATGTCAAAAATTATTGTTGAATAATTACTCACACTTCAAGAATGTCTATATACGGACTTGAAGATCATTGGATCCTAATAAAATTACTATAGTAGGCAATAATAATGAATACCAGCAAGGAAACTTGAAATAAGACGACATTCATTAATTATTCTATAGGTGTGGAAACATTATTAGGCAGCCAATCAAGTTAAGAAGATTGACTTGAGAAGCTGCGGGTATTTTTTCCTCATTTCAAACTTACTGGCTATAAAATCCAGCTCAGGGTATTATCAACTGGATTTATATCTTATTCTAAGCCTTTTACATAATAAATGCATTGAAATGTATTTCTCCAATCACTTCTGTTAATTTTTCATTAAAATAAAGTCGCAAATTCATGAAAACTACGTTAGACCGATTTAAAGCATAATGTTGAGAGAAGTTGCTGTGTTTGATGCACGACAACCAATAAATAAAAGTGTGTACCTCATAGTTCGATGTATGATGTGCTCTCATGAGAATATTAGAGGGAGGGACTTTAGTTATTTTTTGCATTATTCACATTAATCCAATCCTGAAGCGTATAATTGTTCATGGTGATTCAGAGGTCGCAAATGATCAACAGAAATATTGTACTTATCTGCTGAATCAATTATCATAGCTATTAATTTAATTGATTACTAACATGCAAAATATTTACATAAAATTATATTTTTCAAGTTTTTATGAGACAGTAAGTGGAAACTGGATTCGATCAATAGTTTTTTGAACCATGAACATATTTATCATATTTGATCCTATCTACGAGAGCCACATGTCTCTAAATCCAAAATGAAGCAATGGAAATAATAATTCAATTCATAAACAAATGCCGTCGTAGGATATTGAAGATATACACAGAGAAACCATAAGAAAAGAAGAACTATTGACCATATGTGACAAGGAACTAGAAGAAACAACAATCAAAAAGACAGAGTAGAACTGGAAAGGCAGAAACAATATTACAAGAAATGCATTGGAATATAAGACAAGAGAAAAAAGAAGAACGGGCAGACCAATAAACATATGGCAGAAACAAATACACGAAGAGCATGAAGAATGTATTAAAAACATGGCACGAGATGGAAGAAGAAGCAAAATCTCTGGTATCCATTTGAGTGTCAAGATTGTTTATTAATTTCTACTTGGAATTAGTTATTTCCATTGTTTCCGGTTCAATGCTTTTTTCTATACTTCGTTAGTTGGTTTCCAATTATTTCTTGGTCTGCCTCTTGATTTTTTTCTTGTGCCCATTGCATTCCAAATCTGTTTAGTTTGTCTATTTTCTGTCATTCTTATTAGATGTCCGTCCCATGTTTGTTGTGTTCTGTTTATTATAATTTGAATACTTTCAGTCTGTAGTCCTTCTAATCTCATCTCAGTCGCATGTTTTTTATTTTGACTTCTTTGCTCCAGAACCCAACTTTCACTTCCCTATATTGAGATTGGTCTGTATATGTTTTTATATACAGCTATTTTTGTGGTTTTGGATACTTCTTTGTTATTTAAAATTACTATGTTCATAGCAGAATCATTGAAGAAGAAAGATTGAATAGAAACACAAAGAGTTTTATAAATAAATAAACGAACAGAACAAAACATACGGAATAAAGGACAAAAATGGAATCTCATCAGAAAATGACCAACAATACAAGAAAGTGTGGATGGAGTATTTCAAAGATCTATTAACTGAACCAGAGCAAGAATTGATAGTTAATACCCAAAAAGAAAACGAAATAGAATTAACAGAACCTACTCTAGACGAAGTGAATGAAATAATAAGAAACATGAAAAACGGTACATCATCAGAAAAAGATGAAATGAATATAGAACTAATAAAATATGGAGACAAAATAGTCATGCAGCAAATACATGAGCTCATACTAGAAATATGGAGAAAAAAGGAAATGTCGAAAGATTGGGAAATAGGACAAATAATAACTATACACAAAAAAGAAGACCAACAAGTATGTCAAAATTATAGAGGAATCACACTTTTAAACACAGCTTACAAAGTAGTGTCGACATTAATACAGAGAAGGATAACAAATGTGACAAGAGGGACCATCGGACAATATCAGTGTGGCTTTGTGAAAGGGGAGCCAACTACGGATGCCATACACACTATAAAACAAATAATTGTAAAAACACTGGAATATGAACTAGAAACTGAAATACTATTTATTGATTTTATACAGGCGTTCGACTCAATTGAAAGAGGAAAATTAATGGCAGCTTTAAAAGACTTGCAAGTACCAGGAAAATTGAGAAGATTAATAGCTATGACCATGAGAGGAACAAAAATAAGTATTAGGACTCAAAAAGGAGAAACAGAAGACATAATAATAAATAAAAGAGTAAGACAAGGCGATGTCCTATCAGTCACGTTATTTAATTTAGCCTAAGAGCACGTAATGAGAAATTAACAAAGGGAACACTAAGAACAAGAGGAGGACAAATAATGGCATACGCATATGACATAGCAAATGTAGCAAAGAATAGAAAAGTGATGAAAGAAATACTGGAGGAAATAATAAGTGAAGGAAGGAAAATAGGGCTGGAAATAAACAAAGGAAAGACCAAAATAATGATAATCGGAAACAAGGTAGAAGAAAATATAATTAAAATAAGAGAGTTCAAATACGAGCAAGTAGATAAATTTAAAAATCTAGGAGTATTGTTAACGAACAAAGGAAATAGAGAAATATGAGCGAAAGAGAAGATGAAGGTAACAAATACCGCTTTCCACGCAAACAGAAAACTTCTAGAAAGTAAAATTATATCTAAAACTACAAAAATGTGAATATATGGAACCATAATAAGACCAATAACATTTTACGCAGCGGAAACAATGTCAACGACAAAATAGATCGAAGAATAGTTGAGAATAACTGAAAGGAAAATAATGAGAAGAATATTAGAACCCATAAAAATAACAGATACAGAATATAGAATAAGAATGAATCACGAGATTGAACAAGAACTGAATGAAGAAGACATAGTAAAAAGAATAAAACAACAAAGGATAAAATGGCTTGGGCATATATGGAGAGTCAGCGAGCAAGATACAATCAAGTCAATAGTGCAGTGGAGTCCTGGAAGCAAAAAGAAGAAAGGGAAGACCAAGATCAACGTGGATAAAAGAAGTAGAGGGAGACTTAAAATCAGCGGGATTTAGAAATTGGAAACAAAAAACTGAAAACAGGAAAATATGGAGCAACATAGCCAAGAATATTTAAAGTTGTGTTGGAGAGCGATCCCTCCATGTTCATAGCGTGATAGTTTCTCTTTGTCACTTGAATTTTTTCATTTATTTCAGGTTGCATACTCCCTCTATTATTTATTGTCGCTCTTAGGTATGAGAACGTTTCTATTCGCTCTATTTCTTTTTCATTCTGTGTTAGGTATGTTGTGATATTCTCTTTAGTTTTTACTATGGCCTTTGTTTTATCTATGTTCATATTCATGCTATATTTGTGTATTTCTTTGTTCCATATATCCAAGTTGTGTTGTATATCGTCTCCACTTTTAGCGAAAATTATCAGGTCATCTGCAAATGCACTTACTGTCCACGTGGTTCTTTTTTATTCATAATGTCAGTTGTTTTTGTTCTGTCCTATGTATTCTTTATTATATTGTCTGGGTATATAAAATATAAACAGGCTTTTGTCTCGATGAAGAGATAAATAAAACTCATGCAAATATTGAAAAAATTAAAAATCGATGAAAATGTCGAGCTCCCAAGTAAACATAAAGACAGGAAAAGGCGAAACAGCAATATTCTTGATAAATAAAGGAGTTAGACACGGCGACGCGCTATCTGCGCCACTATTTAATTTAGTAATAGAATACGTTACAAGGAGAATTAATATAAAATCAATTAGAACACACGGAGGACAAATGATAGCAGATGCCGATAATGTGGTAATTGTAGCAAAGAGAAGAGACATACTGAAGAAATGTTAGATGAAATATTTGGAGAAAAAAGACAAATGGGACTGAAATTGAGCAAAGATAAGACAAAGTTCGTGAGATATGGAAAACAAGGGCAAAACAGAAAAATAAAAATAGGAGAATATGAATTTGAAGAAGTAGTAATGATAACAAATAAAGGAGACAGGGAGACAAATAAAAGAAAAAATCTTCTTGGCAAATAAAGCATGTACAAAAAATTGCTAAAAAGTAACACCTTAACAAGAATAACAAAAATGAGAATATAAGACCCATTAATAATGAATGAAAAAGAAGAAGAACAACTTAGGATAATTGAAAGGAGAATATGAAGGCCCATATAAGGTAGATGAAAATGAATACAGAGTAAGAATGAACAGCGGTATATTACAAGAAATAGAAGAATAGTACGAAAAATAAAGCAACAACGGGTAAAATTCAAAATCATATAGTAACGTGCGAAAGTGTCATAATTCGTAAAAATAAAATAGGTCCTGAATCCATCCTTATCATCTGGGTGAAGCCTTTTATCTTTTAGCGCAGCGTCGAACGACATTCGAGAAAAATGTAGAAATTTCTGGACGTTTGGCTTCCGTTTAGCGTGATCAGCCAAATATAATAGATAAATAAGTTGTTGTAAATAAATATTAATGCCAACTTGACGTGTTAAAATCAAGAAATATTGATTAAGTCATATTTGCACTAAACTAAAAGTTATGTAAAAATGTTAACATTTCATTTACCATGCGTTCTAAATCGCTACATTCATGCATAAATATTACATCGATAATTATTACATAAAATATTGCATTTGCAAATAAACAACTTTGAGGAAAAATCCCGACTTCCTCCCAGTTCTTCGTATTAACTTTTCAATAACTGACATTTGCGTTTCCGCATCACGCAGCCTACCCATAACAAACTAAAGTAAACATTACCAACATTTTTAACTTGATAACGAAATAATCACCATGATATCTTTAATAACCGCTGCTAACGGTGTAATTGTCCACTCATATAACCTCCTTCACGGACACCCATCATTCCTGGTTGCGAGTAATAATGGGAATCGAAATTGCAAGCTTCAATAGTGCTACCGTTTCAATATCGTATTTATATTCAATAAATTCATCAAAAACATTTCCCACAATCCTGATAAACTGATGCACAAAAACAGCTTCAAGAAACACGACCGGCTATCTGTTCCCGACGGACGAAACATCCGAAGAATGCTATTTACTTATCAGTCAATAAAAATAATTCCAACAATTTTAAAAATGCTGTAATGTTAGAATTGAATTATTAGATGAATTGTCGATAAATGTGATGCTATGTTTGACTTATGACTCGCGCAAGTTATTGATATTGCGGTTATGATGCGTCGTACTTGTCAAATGGTTACTTTCTTGCCTCAATCACGTGTAATAAAATTGTGATATATTGACGGCTGGTGATTGCGGTTGGAGTTGGTGATGGAGATGTCTTGCTGTTTGACGTTGAAATATTTGACATAAATGAATAACTATGTTTGTTATTATCGATTGGTATTTGTTAACACGAATATAACCGATAGTTTAATAAGAAATATATTATATTCATGAATTATTAAAATATTTTGATCAAAATAGTACATTACTCGGACATCAACCATTGAATGCACCACGGGAGTTGGACGGACGATAATGCCTACAGTCAACGTACAGACCTTGGGCCGGAGGGCTTCGAAAAGCCTACTGCTGACCTCAAGCATTATTGTCCTTTCAACACCTTTGATACCTTGATTACTATAAGACTTGTCGATAGTGTAAGCACAAAAATGATATTGACAGTAATATCTACTTATTCAACTTGAGCATCATGATATAACAGTAGATATTCAGAATCGAGTAAACTCAGAATGACACAAATTGTGAAAAGTGATGTGCTACAATCGAAAATGTTCAACGAGCCCATCTACATTGTGCATAATAACAATAACATTTGCCGCTATTTTTCTCTTGAAATTTTCAGTGTATCTGAAACTTGTTGAAAATTTGAGTATCCGATCAATGATTCTTGGAAGAGAAGAAGGCCTTAAGAGATCCAATATTATTTATTTTTGTAGTTGAATGATCTTTTTACTTTAAAACGTTTCGGGATTCTACAGTTCCCATCTTCAGCTATATTACAAATACATGCCTTGTAACTAATAAGTAATACAAATTTTTAGATATTATGAAAAATTTGTATTACTTATAGTTTATAAGGCATGTATTTGTTAAATAGCTGAAGATGGAAACTGTAGAATCCCGAAAAGTAAAAAGATCATTTGACTACAGAAATTTGAAAAATTGGATCTCTTAAGGCCTCCCCCTCTTCCAAGAATGATATATATGATATCTAATATGAACAAAAAACTGTGAACTATACGAACTTAAAGTAAATATATACTCAGAAATTAATATACGGATTTAAAAGCCAATACTTGAGTACTTTTATCAACAATCAACTTCATTAGTAAGTTTGTTGAAAGAAGGAGACCCAAAAATATGAAATTTTAATGATTTTTTTCTCTTTGAACTGGCCAACTGTCAAACTAAGAGTCCTTTTAATTGCTTTAATGTCCGACTAGTTTATTATTGTTGTCATAATAACACTGATTTTAGGGGAAATTACGTAGCAAATAATACCCGAGGGCATAACAAACAAGTTTCCTAGTTACAGCAAATAACTAAAGTAATTTCTCTGCAGGAATTGAAATGACAGGACAAACATTGCTAGAAATTTGGATTGAAATACAACAAAAGTCGGACATTAAACATTAAGGGCACCACGAGAGTTGAACAGACAATAATGCCTACGGTCAACTTGATATTTTTATTACTATAATAATTTTATAAATAGTTTCACTTCATTATCAATTTCAGTATGCACATTCACTATAGTCAACTACAGCAAGCTCATCACATCACTGGTGTGCATTTTTATAACTAATCGATGGTTAAATTTCATTGAAATTTGGTTACGATTATCTATGAACTGTTGTTTCCTCAGAAATTGCCTTTAAGGTGAGCGTTACAAGCAATGATATATTTTTGAAGATTCAAGCATCTTTTTTCTACAAACGTCAAAGAATAATGACATTTGTACATCAATATAAGTATGCGAATTGTTGCATTGGAGTTGTTTATCATGACAACGGGCACTGATTTTATCTTAACAACGTGTACGAAGTCTTTCGTTCACTAATTTTTGTGTTTGAATATGATTTTAATATATTTTTTATTATTTTTTGACGTCTGTAGCAGAAATGTTGTATGCAACTCGTGCACGAAATTTCTTTAGAGCTTTCAAATGTTTCTTATTCTCAAGCACCAAAGTATAATTTCGCGCACTAGATACATAAATAACTATTTGAGTTTTGTTTACAAATTATTTTTTTATTCAAGAGAGATTTTTGAGGGATGGCACTGATGAACATTCAGTTTCTGAAACATCTTTGTTAATTTTATTATGTATTGCATCTACGTGAATTTTAATAATAGTTTAGTGTATTTTATCAGTGGGCAAATTACTTGTGATGCACTTTATTTAATGGGTTATATTTACGGGACTCAAAAAAAACTCCAATGACATTTGCACTTCAAGATTTTGGTCCATCTGATAGAGAAAAACGCCTAATCATTAGGAATCGCGTTGAATATATATCTAAAAAGTAGAGAACGAAAATTTTGTAACAGCCGAAGATATTGAAGCTGCAAACACATTTTTTTCAACCATAGCGAGAAAAAAAAATTTGGCTGGTTAAAAAATAACGACGTCAGAAATGAAGTGCAAAAACTGTCAACTAGAAAAAATATACATTGAAAAATGAGAAGTTTACTCAAACTATGTCGGAAATGATTTGTAGTATAAATAAATAACAGATGCAGATGATTCTGTCGTGACTTAACATTGATGTTATTTCATGAATATTAATATTGATGATGTATGAATATGTATTACCTGTGGGTGATAACGGTAGCGATGAAGGCATAACAGTAGGCGCTGTATTGCCAACAGGATCCATCTTCCAGTTGACGACGGGTCCGGAGCGCGCTGGAGCTACGGGCACCGGGCAGCAGCCGGCCGAAAGGCCCGCCACATTAGAGAAGTCCGTCGCTGCGCCCAGCGTCTGTCCGCTCGATATAAGCATCATTAACACTAACAACTGTATACTACCATAGGTACGTATAGTCACTCTAAGTAAGATGGTGCGTTCACAGTCACTTGATGCGTCCGCGCGGATGTTTGCATTGAAGCCCACTAAGGCCAGCCGCCGCGATCACGACACTGAATGACTGCTCAGGAGCACTCGCCGGACCGCTACCTGCCACCTGAGCGCCCGCTACCAACGTTTGGTTGGCTACCTGTGCTCTCGAAGGCTACACGATAGGCAGGCTTGCACCTCCAGCTAACCCCTCGCGCCCCGCCAAACCACAACACTTACTCCCCACCACGGACTAACGCTTTCCTACTCAACTTCAAACTTCAAATCGATTCACAAACACCAACTAAATTGCGCAAATCAATTTACACAAGCACCCAACACCATATTATTTTCATATTCTAATATGGCGCTCAAATTCTCTTCCTCAAACTACATAAGCCATTTCGGAAATCTATGACATCAACAATAACTCTAATAAGAACAAAATGAAATTGCTGGAGTTATAGATATAGTATTGATAATTTTTTCATAGAGAATTATCATTTCGAAATGAAAATTACCGATTTAAATCAATTCTCTTCCGGTATGGAATCAAATATTGGCTAAAGAGGTCAAGAACTTCATTACTAATAATTTCATTCAAAGTGAATTCCTTGAATAATGATACAGTTGATCATTCTTTTCTCTTACTTCAAGAGCTTCAAGCCACGCCTCTTCTGGATTATTTTCGAAATCAGTCTCTTTCTCAGATAAAAGCTTTCCACCTCGTAATTTCTTTTGAAGCCCAAAATATAGTCAAAAGTCGTATATTGCCAACTCAAGTAGGTGAGATGGGTGCTCAAACATTTTTTTATTTGTAAGTACCAATATATTCAGTTTGTCACAACTCTCCTTTTTCCGATTATTCTTCTGACAAAGTTCTTTTCCTGTCTTGTGGTGTGATGTTGCATACTGAATTGCTATTTCTTTGCCTCAGAATGCTAAATAAATATAAACGAAAGACTTATGGGGGCGTGGCTAATTTCGCAACTCTTAAACTAGCCTTTGAAGAAGTTACAATTTAATGCCTAGTCAAGTCACTGATCGTATTTTTCTAAATCCAGAGATTGAGAAAAACCCAGAGGAAAGAACCTTCACTCCGAATCCAACTAACAGTATTGTTGAAAACGATGACATTGCTGTCAGAGAATTTGACAAAGCAGAAACTTCACCTCAAGTATGTCTACAGATCGTCCGTTTATTTTTCTGACATGGTTCTTTCCCTGTCTTGTGGTGTGATGTTGCATACTGATTTGCCATGCATTTCTTTGCCTCAGAATGCCAAATAAATATAAACAAAATACTTAAAGGGGCGGGGCTAGTGTCTAAACTTTGAATTGGCCTTTGAAGAAGTCATAATTTCATGCCTAGTCAAGTCACTGATCGTATTTTGCACAATCTAGAAATTGAGAAAAACCCAGAAGAAAGAACCCTCACTCTAAATCCAACTACCGGTATTGTTGGAAACGATGACATTTCTGTCGAAGAATTTGATATAGAAGCAAAAAAATCCACTTTAAGTATGTCTATAGATCATACATGACATTTACTCTAAGCTATAACGCTAAAGAGTCCTCTTGCCACTACTTCTAATGTGATATCGCCAGAATCATTCCAACAGTTGCTGAAAGCTCCACAAAAATAAAAACAAATAGACGCAAATCAGCTATGTTTTCTGACACACCTACCAAGGATGAATTTGCTGCCCTAGAAGCCAGTAGAAAGAGGAAGAATGTGAAAAAGCATGTTTTAAGTGAGAAAAAGAAGAAGACTCAAAAAATAATAAAGGAGACTAATAAGGAAAGTGAAGTTGATGATGAAGACGATGAAGAAGATGAAGACGAAGAAGATGCAGGAAAAAATTAATTTTTTTGTGTGTTACCTTGAGTCCTTTATCGATAGCAAATTAAAAGATAAGGGGGTTCAGTGCCTTAAATGCTAACATAATGGTAATGGTTAATACAACCTACCTCGGTATTAGGAGAGCTGCGACTCATCAGGGAGTAATTTCTGTTTTTTGTAAATCCTCGCAGATATTTGAAAACTTGTATTGATTTTGATGATTTTATATATAAACAGTATGGGTTGAGCTACATTGACTCATACAGTTTGAAGATTTGAAGATATATAATGTTTCTTGACTGAGATATGTTGGTTGAAATAAGAATTGTCACAGCCTTCTCGGCCTTCCCTACCTGATGGAAAATGTAGGACTTCTTAGTCTTCTGTTGTTGGGGGAACCGTACTTCTTGCGTTATTTTAAATCAAAATGCAATATATAAAATAAAAGCAACAAAAGAATTAAAAATGTTTGATTTTTTCAGTAAAAAAAAAAAAAAAGCTGTTCGTTCAGCGCCTTATAGCTGAATCTTCAAGATAATTGAAATAATGCGGTCTTAATGAACAACTAAAATACCTACGATTATATACCAAACAAAATAAGACAATCATAGCATTGAACATTGGCATACTGAAATATTTATTATTTATTATAATTTTTTTTTTTAATTGAAAAAGGTGGCACATTGTTGTCGGAACGTTGTGTTCCTCATTACTTTTTTCATACAGAACTTTACCCAATTAAACATATATCACTTTATAATTGAATAGTTATCTCGTGAACGTCATTCCGGGAACGCTTTTTGAATGACCATGAGTTAGAACAGATATCACTTCATAATTAAACAATTAACTCGTGAACGTCATTCCGGGAACGCTTTCTAAATGACTATAAGTTGAAATAGATATCACTTTATAATTGAATAGTTATCCTGTTAACGTCATTCCGGGAACGCTCTTTGAATGACTTTGACTTAAAACAGATATCACTTAATGATTGAATAGCTATCCCGTTAACGTCATTCCCGGAACGCACTTTGAATGAGCATAGGTGAAACAGATAATACTTTATAATTGAATAGTTACTCACGAACGCCATTTCGGGAACGCTTTTTAAATAACCATAACTTAGAACAGATATCACTTTATAATTGAATATCTTGCGAACATCATTCCGAGACCGCTTTTCAAATGACCATAAAATAAAACAGATCTCACTCCATAATTGAGTAGTTATCTCATGAACATCATTCCGGGAACGCTTTCTAAATGACCATAAGTTTAAACAGATATCTTCTTATAATTGAATAGTTATCCCGTGAACGTCATTCCGGGAACGCTCTTCTAATGACCATAAGTAAGAATATATAACATGTAACTCTAATGTAATGATATTTCACCTTGAATCAAAAATTGTTCTCCAACCTAGTACAAAGGCTAAGCCCTTGTAATCCACAAAGTCTAGCGCCGGCACTGCACTGACTCCTGGGTAATTACGTGAATAACAAACAAAAATATCACGTTTCTAGTGACAGAAATCTCAAAGGCAGGACATACATTGCTAAAAATGTTGATTGAAATAGTACATTAGTCGGACATTAGACATTGGAGGCACCACGGGAGTTGAACGGACGATAATACCTACGGTCAATGTACACAACTCGGGCCGGAGGCCCTCGGAAAGTATATTGTTGACCTCAGACATTATTGTTTTTTTAACACCCTTGATACCTTAATAACTACTTACTATATTCATGTCAATGAATGATGATTCTTTAGAAGTAACGCATATATTCCTAAATAATATGTAGATTAGATCATATTGATTCAAGGGACTCTTATAGTCGCTATACATAAATATATTATCATATTTGAATCTATGACAGTTGAATCAACTTGCCAAATGAGAAATTACAACAAATATTGAGAAACCGTCAACGAAATTGTGACGAAGTCTCTGATAATCAAACACTCAGTTGGTAAGGGTAGGTATACAATTCTGTAATACTAAGTCAAAACAATTTTATACCTAAGGCAGAACTAAGGTACCTGTAGGTTTGGATCATTGATTGGCACGTCTGTTGTTTTGGTTATTGCTGTACTCAACCTATTTTTGCAATACTGTACAAATATCAATAAGATTTACAAAACTGCTTTAAGTAAGATATATTTGAGCTACTTGAAATAATTTCAAATTCGTCCTAACCTTGACAATGCTTCATTGACTTTTACATGTAGATAAATATGACTGAAGCTTGACTAATATACGAGTTTCCAAATATTTTATTCAAATTTACCTGAAATGATTATAGGTACAACTATCTTTGATAGTTAAATTACAGAGCAGTAATTTCAGTTTCATGCTTGAAAAGTTTGGAGGCACTCAACTAAAATAAAAATAATATCAAATCATAATCATCATGGTAGGTAAATTAATCCTAATGAATCGATAGCACGTTTTTAGATTTGTCTTCTTATTGAGTTAGAGCTCCAAAACTCGAATAGCCTGGTTCTTAAATTTGGTTGATTTCTTGAACTCTACCTCTTCTACTATTGTGAAGCAGTCTTCAAAATTATTGATTATTGTGATGAATATGCATTTGAGCTAAATTCAAGCATTCAGAGCATTCCATATCCTCTTCGGTTGAAACATCATAATTTTTCCCCACTATGCAAATCAGAGCTCCGTAATCCCTATTTAATTTGATTATGCTTGAATAACATTTTTTGTGAGAACCTATCACTTCCTGCATGCTCATTGGCTGTACGCCTGTGCACAAGTTGCTCGCGCCCAATGGTGGGCACAACTCGCAGCCAATCGGCGCTTTGAATCTAGGCGGGAGTAAGAAAGGACTTCCCCGACGACAAAGTGATCGCCGCGCCCTTTGGAGTTGACATCCACGCAGTGTCTGACAAGTGATGGTGGCTTGGGTAATGTATTAACACTGTATTTGAACACTTTCCAACGTTATTACCTGCTTCGATTTAGTGTTATGAAATATTAAGCAGATAAAACTGTCCTCAATAAGCTATTTTCATCAATATAAGTGGGTACTACAAACATTTTTTCATGACTTCCTTTAGTATTTGATGTAGCCATTATGAAGAAGGGAGTTTCCTACCCACATTTATTTCATAGTTAATTGGTACTTGCATTCTTATTTCCATGCAAATTAACAATTTCCAATTGACAAACAAGGAAAAAATCACTACTTTCACCCACTTACAGGACTGTGTGCAAATCTTGGAAGTTTTTTATTATTTGCTCTTACTAAAATCACAAATATTGTCTGATTTCTAAAATATATGACCTGAATATCCTGAAATTTGTATATTCCAAAATAAAATACATCAAGAAGAATCGATTCTGATAATTTTTGATGTAATAAACATCATAAGGATGATACGATTGTACGCTATTATAGTTGAGTAACGGACGGAGGAGAGAATAGCCGAATCAGAAGCACACACTGTTTGACTCTGTATCTCCTAAACGAATTGAGATAATTGAAGTCTGTAAAAAAAAGATTATCCTGCACGTCTCATTCTAATGTAATAGAAATTAATAGTGGTCGCTTAGTGGTCGAAATTCGACTGTGAATCACTTTTGTTGCTAAGGTAGAACGTTACTTAATTCAACCTTCCATCCCCGGGGGTACAAGGTAAAATTATCTTTGTATTCAAAACTTAAGAATGATGGTTCATATTCAAGATTTTGAAGTGACTCTCTTCCCCAAATCTTCGGAAGGGTAAAGAAATCATTTTGTTTTTTCTTCAGCTATTTTCTCGATATATTCCAGCAAGAAATAATATCGTTTTCAGCGATGAATAAGAATTGAATATCCTGTATATTATTAAAATTATCTGCACTCCTCCTCCACATAAACTTCGAGTATATTAAATCTCACATTCCTTCATGCGCACAGTACAAACTTTTCTCCTCACGTAAAAATAAATATAATTTTAGTTCCTAGCACTTCTTTTACACATAAACTTCAGGTGTGCCAAATCTCACATACTTTCGTGCACGTTACATAAAATCAGAATGGGACAGCCTGTATGTAGTTTGAGCATTATGCACTCCTTCTCCAGATGAACTTCAAGTGAGCCATATCTCACATTCGTTCATGCGCGTGGTACAAAATTTTCTCTTTATGTAGAATCAAAATAGGATAGTCTGTATATTCTTTTATCTTCCTGCACTTCTTCTCCATATAAACATCAAGTATGCCAAATCTCACATTCTTTCATGCGCGCGGTACAATGTTTTCTCTTCACATGAAATTAAAGTCGGACACTCTGTATATTAATTTTTGGAAAAGTCTTATACAGCGCTGGGATTCAAACCCGAGACCTCATGCATTCCGGGCATGCGTGATAACCGCTACACCACGCTTTTATTAGGTCTCGGGTTCGAATCCCGGCGCTGTACCTCAACAAATTCTAAGCTTCCTCACAGCCAGTGAAAAATCCATTTCTTAACTCTGTATATTGCAAGGGTTTCCACTTACAATAAATTTATATTTGTTAGATTGGGTTCTTTGCTGAACTGTGAGGATAAAATATTATGTGAAGGCACTTACCTGCGCTGTATTAGGACTCTGAAACGGAGGATGGCTCACAGCAGGAACTTTGAATTAATATCACTTTTAACAAGTATAAATATATTTAATTAATAATAAAATGTTTATAAATATCATACAACCCCTTATCAATATTTACCCTCTATATATAAGTTCCAAAATAAATGCCGATATAACAATATTCATTAGTGACGTCAATTGTGATTGCAATAGTACAATTACCTGTACGACTTGCTTCAAGTGGACAGCAGTTTCCTGATTTTGTGAGAGCTTAGTGAACTGTGAATTTGCTGACTCTTACAATATAGTTTCAGCTTTCTGTAATTCCTTCTACACCTGGACTGCAAGTATGCCAAGTCTCACATGACTTCGTGTTCGTACACGCGGTACCAAGTTTTTACCTCTTATCTTTCTGCACTCCTTCTTCATACAAACTTCAAGTATGTCAAGTCTCACATTTCTTTATGCGCACAGTACAAAGTTTTCTCTTCACGCGTAAAACTAAAATATTTTGTATATACTATAAACTTTCACACTTCTGCACTCCTTCTCCATATGAGCTTCAAATATACCGAATCTCACATTTCATTATGCGCGCAGTACAAAGATTTCTCCTCACATGAAATTGAAATAGGAAAGCCTGTATATAATTTTGGCTTTCTGCAATTTCTTTTCCACGCAGACTTCAAGTATGCACATTACCTCGTGTGCGCGGTACAAAGTTTTCTTTTCACGTCGTCAAATTGAAGTGGGATACCTTGAATACACTTTCAGCTTTTTGCATTCCTTCACATAAGCTTCAAGTATGCCAAATCTCACATTCCTTTGTGTGCGCGGTACACAAAACTTAAAATATGCCAAGTCTCACCCTATTTCGTGCGCACAATATACGTAAAAAGAGGTACAAAGTTTTCTCTTCACGTAATAATATAGAGACTGAAATGGGACGTCATGTATATTATTTTTGTTTATTGCACATCTTCTCCATATAAACTTTGGATATGTCAAATCTCACATTCCTCCGTGCATGCAATATGCTCAAAAAGGGGGTCGAAAGATTTGGACTGTGTGAAAGTTTTCTATTATTTGCTTTTTTGGTATACTTTTGAGTCGAAACGGACTCATTGATCAGAAAAATTGTTGAGTTCGAAAAGTTTAATAATATTCCAAACATCAGATTAAAAAATGAGCATATTTTTTCCTAGTAATAAACTGTTCTACTCTAACGATAATTCAAGATGACAGCGCAGCAAAAGTCATCATTACACATACATTCAGTGGGCCTTGGCTATTACTGATAATCACTTCTAAATACCTTGGGGATAATACACACGCAAGTTAAAAAGCACGCAGCTCTGCGACGATACGCCATACAGCACTATCCGACAATTAAGGTTTTGCGTTATAGTACTGTTGTAGCTATACACATATTGCTTCTTTATTACCCAACCCCTGACTACACTCATGTATATTCATCAGACATATTTACATTTTCATGAAAACTCATGGTGCGCGACACATAATCTAATATCACCAAGGTAAGAGCGAAATTATGCTTTTAATATAGGCAGGTATAGGACAACGTTTCTAGTCCTTCGACTCCTAATATTCATTCTGCCTCGCTATTCACTGTTTTTCAGTCATGTTGTTCGTCCTTATATACGGGAAACAAACATCCAGAAATTTCTACGTTAATCTCGAATGTCGCTTGATGCGACGTTAAGAGATAACAGGCTCCGCCCAGATAGCAAGGACGGATTCGGGCCTATTTTATATTTACGAATTGTGACACTTTTGCACGTTACAGTATATTACAAGCCTTTGTCTCACTTATAGTGTGCATATTGAGGGGCAACCAAAAATTCTCAGTTTTTGACTTCACTCATACATATATATATATATATATATATATATATGCGTGGCGTGGTTGTTACTTTTGACGTCGCTGTTGAAAACTGCTAGCGGTGTGCTCGGGCGCCAATACGGTCGGTGACGCATTTTTCTATGACGGACGGCTGGATAGCTCAGACGGGAAGGGTAAGGGTTGTCAAGAAATAATCATCAGGAGGCAGGTGTCACAATGAGATTTATTACACAAAACGATGACGATGAACATAGAACATTATTTTACAGGAACTTGTACGGTGATACTTCGGTGGACGGTGACGGACGGCAGAATATGATACTCGACACCAGCGGTCGCAGTACGGACCCAGGTGGTCGCAAATGACAAGAAGTCGTTCTATGCGGGTGGAACCAAACTTGCTCCCTCGCAGTGATTCTACGTTAAGATGGTTCGATACTGTGAAGTCACCAGGTGACTCCTCCAGCAGTGCTTCTACGTTAAATAATCGACGCTTCGAAATCACAAAGACTTCTTCAGCGGTGCTTCTACGTTAAATAATCGACGCTTCGAAATCACGAAGACTTCTTCAGCGGAGCTTCTACGTTAAATAATCCAAAAAATATTCCAAGTTCAAAAACAGCAAAAATATTCTAAGTTCAAAACAGCAAAAATATTCAAAGTTCAAAATAGCAAAAATATTCTAAGTTCCTTTCACGGACTTAGAGAAACACAAAACAAACTCACAAATTGTGTCGGACGGTTGCGCTAACGGACTTAGCACAAAAACTTCACTTGGACGGTACACACTCTGAAGATGACGCTCGGTATCGGAACTGGTAGCGTACTTGGAACGGCTGCTCAGAAGACTTGACTTACAAAGAAGTGACTTAAGTCGGCCAGAAGGCCTTATTTATACTCATATTTTAATGAAACCCTACTTAACATGTTTTAAAAATTAAATCCATATTAGCGCTAGCAATAATATAAAGAAGAAATACAGAAAAAAGAAGAAGTAATTTTTCAAATACAAATTTTGTTACAATAATACATTTCTTATTACTCTCCTGTCAACTACATCCTTTTCTGATTTTATTTCCTTAATATTAAAATTATTCTAAATAATTTTCTCATCGGTCGATAATATAGAAATTGTCAAGTGTCGGATCTAGTTTATGGTCAACGGTCGCGCAGAATGTCAAACAACAACAAAATATACAATATACAATATACAACATATTTACAGGACAACAGTGGATTACATTCAGACTTTATTACGGTGAGACATAAGACATAAATACAGATCACACGATCTCAACTTCTTTTAATTTCAGGTGTTTTTAAAAACCTAACCTTATTCGTCCACATGTGAAAGATAGTAAACGGTATTGGAGCAGCTGAAAACGGATGAATAAACGGTACGTGATGTTGTATATTGATGCAGAGTTACTGAATTTAAAGTTTACAGGGTACGCAAGAAGTGAATAAAATTGTGATGGACAAAAAAAATGTTTGCGGTGGCAGAAGGCTCTGGGATGTGCAACAGTGACGGATTTTGGGGCCTAATTCGATACAACATTCATCTGATGAGAATATTGTCTAGATTCTAAAATTGGAATTAATTTATATTGTGCTCAATAAATTGTTGATATGGTCTGATAATAAAATAAATTAGGTACCTATTTGAATCGAATTGCCGGCCATTGTGATAATGTGCGGTACCTATAGCGGGGTTATCACACGGCAGGTGCCAACGTAGCTACCGAGCTAGCGGTGTATGCAAATTCGAAAACAATAGAGTGTAGGCAGGTCAGCGGTGTGGTGGGACATGGTTCGAACCAACTACTCGCGAGTGCTGTGGGCACGCACACGACATTAAATGCGATTTATATTATTATGCAAATTCATTCTTATCGCACCACTTATTCAAATTCCGAAATAATGTTACTGCAGCTCTTATGATATATTACCAGCAGCCATATTGGATTTGGCGACGCGATAAACCCGCGTTTCGTGGCGACAAATTTATATTTAAGAGTACTTCAAGCCACGCATGCTGACCTCTGTACCTATTACATGTACTGGAACTCGGCCACAAATCGATGTGAGTGTGCGACCGCAAAAACCATTTCATTTACATACTAGGGCGCAATAAATCTTTTTTTATTTCATATTCAATCTTTTCTTTCATTTAATATAAGCGACTTTAAGAGAAATACACCGAAAGGTCCATTAAAGTTCTTTGTGACAAATTGGTGTCAGAAGTGGGATTCCAGAATAATACTGCCAATTACAAAAAATTCAATGAATTATGTCAAATGCAAATTCACTCTTGATCCATTAATTCTTTCCGTTGAGGTAAATTCGATCGAGAATCATCTGGATGACAGAACCGAAACTAAATGTGCTAACAACCATATAGCGACTGCTCGCAATTTTCTTCTTTTTCTGTTGAATGTTTGCACTGAACATGCTTCGGTAAACAAGTGTAACCGAACAGCAAAAACACGTATTTTCAGTTTTACACTTTATAGCTAGCTCAATGAATTTGATACACTCGCCGTCATGTTGAATCGGCAATTTTTTGCGAACCACTCGGACAATTTATATAATTTGATATGACATTGAATTAATTTTGAAGGAAAAAATCTTCGATGTAGGTAGCTATTAGAGAAGAATTATTTTATATTGCAACGTTATTCATTTTAATTTAGGGAACAGAAGTTACTAAACACTACTACTTACTTTTATGATTCATTAAATAATAAATTAGATAACTAACACTATTTCTAATGAATAATTTCAATTTAAACTAAATATTATTACACTATACTATAACTTAATTTTTATAATTAATGTCAATATTGATTTATTTTAAATAACACAATTTATTTCAACCACTAGCAGTCCATATCATAAGGTCTCTGAGCCAAAATCAATAATAATCCTCGTTGAGTCAGCCACTGATATATACTGTGGGTCTCTCCTCACTACGTTTTCTCCGCAAACGTCCAGGCTTTTCTAGAAAGCGCTAGAAAGTACCAGCAATTTTCTGGAAAACAAATATATCCGCTTCTATTTCTTGATGTAAAATATTTTCACAATAATTCTAAGAACCAGTAAAGTCGAAATGACTAATTTATAGACTTAAATACGTTACAATATCATATATAGAACAGCATTTGAGTTTCACCCATAGTTAAATTTGAAGAAAACAGTCTTCAAAAGTCCAGCAATAAAAATTTTCAATTTGATTGTGAATCGGTTAATAACCATTAAATAATACAGAAACCTAATAATTTTAATAATGTACCTACTGAAGAAACTGAAATATTTTCACCTTCCTACCCTGCAAAATATCATATGAAGTTCATTTAAACAAATAGAATTGAAATCGTTTGGCGCCAGAATTTCCAAACTTCAAGATATTGTAAAGTTTATTGCTTTAAAAGAAGTGTTTGTTATTAAAATGAAAGTCACAAAGTTACAGATATTTATTTTTAACTATTTATTTATTTATTACACTGATCACTCACTGGATATTCACTATACCACTGTTTTACTGTTCACTGTTTACTATTACCTCAGTCAGGTCGTTTGCTCATATACATACAGATGTTCGTTTCTCTAAATGTTCTAGGCTAGTCGAGAGCACGTTACTAGAACTTTCGACCATGCGGAGCGGTGCGGTGCGGTAACGAAAGGCCCCGCCTAGACAGGGTCGAATTCAAGGCTTATTTCATTCTTGCGAATTATGATACTTTTGCACGTTACAATATGCTCAAGAGCTTTACTTTTGATAGTCTTTGAAAATTTGTCTAGCAGTTTTTCATTGTATATCAATAATTTGATGTACACGTACATGTAATAAAACAGTAATTTTATTTAACAGGATTATACCTCACATAATGAGAGCTTCTTCGAAATAGTGGGAGTACCCGTACCTTTATTATAAAAATATCGATTATTCGGTACAATGACTGTGCAGTTTTGAACAAAAGACTCCGGTAAACTTAACAACACTTGTTTCTCTTTTATTATCACAAATTCTTAATGAAGCAGATGCCCATGACTGCTTACCTATCAATTTTAATCGAAAATACTCCACCAGAATTCATATCGAGTATCAAAATACTAACAAGATTCTTTTTATGCAGCTATGATTTTTTTTGGACCGATAATGAAGAGATGTCCATACATGTTTCAATACAACGAGACGTCTTTCTTCCCGCGAGAAGAAAGTGTACGAGTCTCACATTTTTGACTGTAGATTTGATAGGAATATTGCTCAGAAATTAACACCTTGGCAACAAGTTTTACACTAGAGAGACCATCGACATAACTTTCTTGCAACGTAACCCGCTTTACCATTAAGGAATGGCAAATTTTTGGCCAAAGACCTCCTTCCCTGTTCTGGGTCAAAAGTCCTTCAATTCCTTCCTTCTAATCTGGGTTAGATGTCGAAGTTGAAATTTCGGTCTTCCTTTAGATTCTGTCCTTGATGAGTTTTTCTAGTCATATCTTTTACTTATTCTTTAGTTATTTTCTTGTCAGCCAATTTTGTATTTATATTTTTGTTTCATTTCTTCTTCGGTATGCATTTTCTTCTTTTCCCTGTTACTTTTGTTTGCCATATCCTTTTAACTTATTTCCCATTGTTCATTCTTCTCAAGTCACCTAGCCATTTTAGTTGTTTGTTCTCAATTATTTTCTTGATTTCAGTAATCTGTAGTTCTTCTGTGACTTCCCTATTTCTTTTCCTATCCAATTAAGTTACTCCTACAACTTTTCTTAGATATCTTATTTTTGTTGCTTCGTGTTTACTTTTCTGCCTTTTATTCAGAACTCATGTTTCACATCCGTTTGTTAGCGTGGGTACAAAAATTGTTCCATAAACTGTCATTTCAGTCCTTTTAGATATGTTTTTATTGTTGAGTATTGCCTTGTTTACAAAAAAGAGTTGTTTCGTTGTAGTCTGTATTCTACTGTTTATTTTCATTTCTATTCCTGTTTTTCTTTCTAAAAAAATTAACAGTTTCAAATATCCAGGAGCTATTCCTGGATATTTGAAACTGTTAATTTTTTTAATTTCACTATCATATTGTGTGTATCATTTTTTCCTGTGTTATCCCCCAACTCCATGATTGTTGTCTTGTCTGTGTTTATTTCCAGACCTGTGTTACCTGATTCTTCTACCTATATATCTATGTTTCTTAACATTTGCTTTGTTTTTGCAAATATCGCTAATTCATTCGCAAAAATGCATTTAGAAATAGTGATGTCTTCTAATTTGTTGTATCCTATCAGCATTTTCTTTGCCTTGCTTTTTATTTCCTTCATAATTTCATCCATTATTAGGATGAACAGCATAGGACTCAGTCCTCCTCCTTGTCTTGATCCTTTTGTGTTTATAAACTCTTGTGATGTATTGTCCATTGTCCTAATTTTATTTATTGTACATTCATGTATGCTACTATTAGCTTTTTCTTATTGTTGTCCCACTTCTTTTTTTCTCTTGAGATTTCCCAGATATATTCTCTCTTGACTCCATCGAACGCCTTTTCTAAGTCAACAAAGCAGATGTATCTTTGTTGCTGATGTTCTAACATTTATTTCATGAGGATTCTTATTGTTAATATATGGTCGTTTGTGCAGTGCCCTTTTTTAAATCCGCTCTGTGATGTTTCGAGTGTTTTCTCTAGTTTCTCTCTTAGTCTGTTTTCTATAATAACTTCGTAGATTTTTCCGTCTCCTTTCTTATGTTGAGGAATAGCGAAGTGAAAATGCTTTATCACGAAACCCAGCTAGTAACCAAGCACCGAAACCAGTAGTAACTATCATCCAGGGGCACGGTAGTGCCCTTGCCAAGACGAGCCAAGCGAAGCGCAAGGGCACCACCTACCTTTTTTTAAAGAGCCTCGTCATTTTTTTGAACCCTTATAACTTCAGTTTGGATTATACTAGATGAACGAAATTTTCTGAATAGAGTGTCAATAGTAGACTCATTGGACTTATGAAGTTTTAATCGTAAAGCTCTCATACTTCAGATTTTATTGATATCTGAAAAACCCCAACTTCGTCACTGCTGATCATCCAAATCCTTGAGGTACAGCCTGAAGTCTTGGAAAGCTGAAATTTGGTATGTAAGCTAGAATGAATACACCCTTTTAGAGTTTTTGGTCGTTTGTGTACTCACTTTGAACTTTCATCCCCTAACCCCTCAAACTGGTGATATGAGTTTGTATGAGACTTCTACAAATTTTGATGCTAATATTATAATTATTATTATCAATCTTTTTGAATCTATTTATACCCTTTCGGGGGTCTAGATTGTAATTGTTTTCACTTTAAGTTATCGATCAGTTCCAGCTGATGTTGTTTTTGTGGAGAATTTCATTTATGTCTCTTTCCCAGGTCTTCTTTGGTCTCCCTCTTTTTTCTTTCTTGTGGTTTTTGCTTTCCAAACTTGCTTTGTCTGATTTTCCTCTGGCATTCTGACTAAGTGACCATATCATGAAACTTGTTTCTTTTCTATGGTCTTATGTATGCTCTCTATTTCTAGATTATCTCTTGTTCCTTCGTTTGTTATTCTGTCTATCCTTGTAACTCCTTCAACTCTTCTTAAGTATTGCATTTCTGATGCTTGTACTTTACTTTTTAGTCTCTGCTCGAGTATCCACGACTCACTTCCGTATATTAAAGCTGGTCGGTATACAGTTTTGTATAGTGTCATTTTTGTATTCTTGGATACTTGCTTATTTCCTAGTACCGCTTTGTTGAGTGCATAGTAGTTTCTGCTAGCTGCTTGTATTATTTTGTTGATTTCTGGTTCCATATTTCCTTTATTATTTATTGTTGCTCCTAGATATGTACAGTCTTCTACTTGTTCTATTTCGCATCCGTTTAGCTGTATATTAGTGATTATGTCCTCTTTCGATATCACCATTACTTTTGTTCTTTTGACATTTATGTCCATGTTGTGTTTTCTCAATTCCTCGTTACATACATTTAAATTATATTTCATATCTTCCTCATTCTTAGCCAGGATTGCTAGATCGTCTGCAAATGCACACTCTGCTATTCTAGTTACGGTCAACTGGTAATATCCAATGTCTACTTTCTTCGTTTTATCTTTTATTTGCTTCATTATATTACCTAAGAAAACAATAAATAGTAATGGGCTTGATGCTCCTCCTTGTCTTAAACCCTGCGTAGTGTTGAATTTTCCTGATATTTCGTTACCCGTTCTTATGTAATTTGTTGTTTTTCTGTACACGATTTTTATGGCGTTTAGTAGTTCTATGTTTATTTATCTTTCTCCCAATATTTTCCACAATTGTTTTCGTGGTACTCGGTCAAAAGCTGTTTCTAGATCGACAAACGTAATATAGAGCTTGCTTTCTTGTATCAGAGTTTTTTCTATAAGCCCCCTAATTGTGTATATGTGGTCTTGTGTGCAATGTCCTTTCCTGAATTCGCTTTGTGACTTTTCCATTTTTGATTCGACCTCTTGTCTTAGTTTCTTTTCTAGTACGGTTTCATATACTTTGGCTGTCGTGCATATTAGTGATATCCCTCTATAATTGTTTCAATTTCTATTGTCTCCTTTTTTATGAATGGGGTAAATCACTGCCTTTTCCCAATCTTTAGGGATTTCTCCTATTGTCCAGATTCTATTCAGCATCACTAATAGTATTTGTTCTCCTGCTGGTCCCATGTATTAAAGTTGTTCTGGTCTTATCCCATCGTGTCCCGGAGCTTTTCCGTTTCTTAGTTTATTTAATGCTAGTTCCATCTCTTCTTCTGTTATATTCTCTGTTCTTCTGTGCTTGTTGATGTTCCCGCATTGCTGGATCTCCTCTTCTTCATTGTCGCAGTTAGAGTGTTTTTCTTCCAGCAATTCCTCGAAGTGTTCTTTCCATCTTTTTATTATTTCCTCGTTTTCTTTCAAAATATTCCCTGGTTTGTCATATAGCTGTCTTAATGCACTTTGATTACCCTTTTTGCTGTTTTTCAATGTGTTATAGGATAATTTTTTATTTTCTCTAAAATTATCTTCCAACCTATTTCCAAACTGTTCCCAAGATTTTGCCTTAGAAATTTTGATAACTTCCTTCGTTTTTTTCTTTCGTTTCTTGTATTCTTCCTTATCTTCCAGTTTTTTTGTATTGAGGAACATTTTCCATTTCTGCTTCTCCTTTTTAATTTCTCCTCTAACTTCTTCATTCTACCAGTGTGTTTGCTTGTTGTAGCCTGTTTTCCTGATCACTTCGCACGCTCTTTCTGCTGCCTCTTCTAATATATATTTAAATGTACTCCACATTTCTTCTACGTTATTCAAATTTGGTCTTGATGTGCTGTTTATAAGTTCTCTTATGTCTTCTTCGTACTTTTCTCTTGTTTCCTTTTCCTTTATCTTATCTTTTGATGCTAAAGGTCTAAACATTGATATAGGGACTCCTTGTTATAAATAACAGTAGAATATAAACTCACCAAAAGAAGTGAGATACCATCAAGAACATTTTCATGTAAAATGTTGCCAAGACGAGACTTATGGCTCGCACTGTCAAAAAGTTATCAGTTCTCATGTAGAGCCAAGCTCTTAAATCTACAAGCCCTAACTTCACAAACTCTACACCTTAGAAAAAATATGTGGCTTGGCCGTTTCTTTAACATGGGCATAAGGTGCGAAGACTAAATTGTAGAGTTGTGCCATGTTTTATCCATTAACTCTATCCTGAAGCATCGCTTTGATGAATGTCTGTACCACGGCGTCGAAGTATTATCGATTGTCGACCGCCAACCGCTAACCGTTCATGATCGGGTAATCGGGCGTGAAATCAGCTTGAAAATTCATTTACGTCAAATAGGAATTTCTTTAGGCCAACTTATGTTCTTGTGTAAACGTTTTCTTGTTGTTCTTAGTATCGTTCGTACCCGCCATTGTCTGCTTGTCAAATGGCGTTGGATGCCCGCTCAAGGTGAACTGAATTGTTTGTTTTTGAAGTGTTAGTAAGTGGCTGTGAATCGAACTATTTAAGTATTTACTGATTCACAGATTAATAACGTGTAGAAGAACACTGTCATGGTTCTTAGGAGTTTGTCAATGGGAGTGACACGAGTGTGAAGTGTGCGTGATTAATTCTGAATTAAGTTTCTTTTATTATAAATAACTATTAATACACACACATAAATTTATATTTATAAACATTTACGACAAGACTTTTACAATAAGATATGATTATTTTCTTTATAAATTTGACAGCTGTCAAACAAATAAATAGTTGCCATAACAATGAATAAAATGCTACTTGATCAAGCTATGAATTTTACACTAAATGTTTTTCGAATGTCAAACATCAAATAGAAAAATCTTATTCAGCAGCAATTCAGGCCGTCGTAGATAAATTATTGAATGATACACGTTTGATACAGCTAGTGTGATGAAACTCAACTAATTAGAAAAAAAATAACTAGCACCACACCAAAAGTTGGCCACTTCTGGTATAGACTATAGTTTGGAAACTATTCAACGTAATTAAGATTGGCCTTTCTACTGCAAATCATTTTATGGTATAAAGATACAAAGTTCTATGTCATATTTGTATTCCACAAGAAAAACTAGCAGTAAAGATTAAATCAAGGAAAATCAATAATACCTTGTATTTTGCTTGTGTTGAATGGTTGTAAAAAATAATTTGCATATGTTCAAATCAAGATTCTTTCTACATTAAAATGACATTAACGTTTGTATAAGTCAAATTAAAATGAGCTCCATAAATAATTTTACATTTATATAGCTCCAAAGTTCAGCGGAATATCTGAATATCAATTAATATGTAAAAGATCAGAATGTTTTAATTACATCTAATTTGACAAGGAACCAGTCTACGTTCAGTTATTTTGACAGCAAATTAGTGAGACGTGACATCTGGATTTATTGCCAAGCTGTGCACACCTCTACATCATCACATATATATATGTAATTTGGAAAAAAAATGAATTGTCTTTAAAGCCCAAAAAAAAAATTTATTGTGTGAGAATAAAAAAATTATCTATCCGAGCCGCAATTAACAGGTAAGAATAAATCACTCCAATTGGAAACCACAGAAGTGACAACCTGAAATTATCCCAGTAAAACCACTAAAACCAGCACCAATTAAACACCTATTCCAATGTCTCCAAAGTGGTTTCTCGGTGTAATCCGCAAAGCTGTTTTGTGTTGTGTGTCGCTACCTTTCCGTGATTTACAGCACCGCTCGAATACGATTAGGTCAAATGTTTCAATCCTGGCTCCGTCAGGCGTTATCGACTGCAGTATCACCAACTAAAAGAGACAGAAACACCCTTAAACACGTTTGATATTTTTCATTTGACGCCTCTATTCGCCGCTAATAGTCTGCTGTAAGTGCTGCACCCAAGACCGTGTTTTTTTTTGTAATTAGTTCTGGAATTTTAATTTTGGTTAGGCTTGCCCGCTACTAAAACTCAACAGATCGTTTAATCAGTTCTTTGGGTAGTTGAGCTAGAAAAATGGAATGTACTTTTTCCGAAAAAGTATTTAAGTTTATTTTGAGATTGACATCTGGATAGTATGTTTTGGGCTTTAAATATTTACATACACCTACAGAAAAACATAAAATTCAACCTGCAAAAGAGATAACCCAAATCAAGAAAGAAATCTGGCCTCAAATTGCAAAATTGTATGTTGATATGTTTAGTCCCCACTTAGAAGAAATTAGCCTTGAAATTGGATGTGGATCGTTTTTTGTAACTGGTATCAAGAATCTAGTCGAAACTTTTGGATTCTCTGCTTTCCTTTTCGCATCTTGACAGCTAATGTTGTTTCTTCTTAATATCTCTTCTACAGTGTTCTTCTATGTTTTTTCGGGTTCCCTTCTTTGTTTCTTTTTTGTGATCTTTGTGTTCCATACTTGTTTTGTCTCATCTCTCTTCTGGTATTCTTATTAAGTGACCGTACCACGCCACTTGCTTCTTGTCCATAGTGTTATATATGCTTTCTACTTGTAGGTTTTTTCTAATTTGTTCGTTTCTTATTCTGTCTATTCTTGTCACCCTTTATACTCGTCCTAAGTATCTTATTTCCGCTGCTTGGATTTCACTTTTGTTCCTTTCCATATATCAAAGATGGTGTATATATTGTTTTGTAGACAGTCATTTTTGTATCCTTTGACGCTTGTCATTTAATATTGATTTATCCAATGCATGTAAGTTCCTATTGGCTGCTAATGTCCTTTACCTTTTGTTGTTAATTGTTATCTGCAGGTTTTTGAATTCTTGTCGTTTATTTTTCTGTTACTTATTATATCCTCTTTTGCTATCACCATTGTTTTTGTTTCCTCTACATTTACAGTCATATTATGTTTGTCTAGTTTCTCGTTCCATATATTAAGATTGTGTTGCATACCTTTTTCTGTTTTAGCTAATATCGCAAGATCAACTGCGAAGGCACATTCTCCATCTGTTGTTATTGCCAGTTGGTTTTGTCTTTTATTTTCTTGATTATGTTATCCAGGAGTATTATAAGCAGCAACGGACTCAATGCTCCTCCTTGTCTTAATCCTTGCGTCTGATATTTCATTTCCGGTTCTGATATCATTTGAAGTCTTTCTGTACACACTTTTTATAGCTTTTGTTAGTTCTAGTTGTTCAATCTTTCTTGTAGTATTTTCCACTTATGTTCTTGCGGTACTCTGTCGAACGCTTTTTCCAAATCAACAAATGTTGTATGTAGTTTGCTATCCTGATTCATGTTTTTTTCTATTAGCTTTCTTATTGTGTATATGTGATTTTGCGTAGAGTGTCCTCTCCTGAATCCGCTTTGTGCTCCTTCTATTTTTGAGTTCACCTATTGTCATAGCTTGTTTTCTAATATAGCTTCATATATTTCTGATGTAGTACATATCCCTCTTTATTTGTTACAATTCCTACCGTCCCCCTTTTTATGGATGGGAATTTCACCACCTTCTCCTAATCTTCGGAAGTTTCTCCAATTTTCCAAATCCTATTTAGCATCTCTAGCAGTATCTGTTCTTCTTCTGCACCCATTTATTTAAGTTGTCATGTCCTGGTTCCTTACCGTTTCTCAGTTTCTTGAGCACTGTTTTCATTTCCTCTTCTGATATGTCTTCTATATCATTTTTCTCTCTATCGTTTTTCCGTACAGGCCTTCCTTTTCTTCATTTCCATTCTTTGTTTGTTCTCCTCCCAGTATTTCAGCAAAGTGTTCCTCTTACCTCTCCATATGTTTTTCATTTTATTACAATACATTTCCCTGTTTATCTTTTTCATAGTTTTTAATCGTGGAATTGTCTTCCAGTATGTTACCGAAGTCCTCCCAAGTCGTGTTTTGGATTCTTAAATTCTTTTATTTACTTTTTTTCTCTGTATTTTATACTCTTAAAGATCCTCTCTTTTCTTCGTATTTAGGAATTGTTTCCAATTCTGCTTCTTCCTTTCAACTTCTGTTTTGACTTCTTCGTTCCACCAATGGGTTTATTTATTATTTTTCGTGTTTCTGTAACGATAACCTCGCTGATGCCGAGGTTGTTACCTTTGGCGTCGCGGTTGAAACTGCTGACGGTGTGCTCGGATGCCAATACGGTCGGTAACGCAGTTTCTAAGGCAGACGGCTGGATAGCTCACAAGGGAAGGGTTTGGGTTGTCAAAAATAATCATCATATATTCTACAGGAACTTGTACGGTGATAACTTGGCTGTCGGTGACGGAACGGCTGCACATGACACTCGACACCAGCGGTCGCAGTACGGACCCAGGCGATCGCAGATGACGAGAAACTTTGAAACAAACAAATCGTTAAACGATTTCCCAAACGAGAAATTAACTTATCTTCGACGCTTGTGAAACCAAACCGGTTCGCAAGTAGTGACACTACGTTAAACTTGCTCAACGCAGTGAAGCCAAAGATGACTCCCGTCAACAGTCATTCCACGTTAAAACAATCTAACGCTAGGAAATCACAAAGACTTTGTCAGCGGCGACGCTACGTTAAATTGTTCAAACACTGTGAAGTCAACAAGGACTTTGCCAGCGATGCTTCTACGTTGAATTATTCAAACACTGTGAAGTCAATCAAGACTTCGCCAGCGATGATTCTACGTTAAATTATTCAAACACTGCGAAGTCGACAAAGTCTTCGCTAGCGGTGATTCTACGTTGAATTATTCAAAAAATATTCTAGGTACAAAAACAGCAGAAGCAAACAAATCTAAGTTCCTTTTTACAACAAAAAAACAAACTCACAGATTGTGTCAGACAATTGTGCTAATGGACTTAGCACAAAAACTCCACTTGGACGGCAAACACTCTGAAGATGACACTTGGTATCGGAACTAGAAGCGTACTTTGGAACGACTGCTCAGAAGACTGGACTTCCAAAAAAGTGACCAAAGTCGGCCAGAAGGCCTTATTCATACTTGAATTTCAATGAATCCTCACTTAACATGCTTTAAAATTGAATTCATATTAACGTTATCAGTATTAGTAAAGAAGACATACAGATGAAAAGAAGAAATAATTTTACACAAAAAAAAATTTTTACAATAACAAATACATCCTTTCATGATTATATTTCCTTGAAATTAAGATTTTCCTGAATATCTTTTTATCTGTCGGTAACGTAGGTAATGCTATGTCGGTAAGTTTGAAACTGTCAAGTGCCGGATCTTTTATTTTGTTGTCAAAGTCGAACATAACATCACACAAAATATACCATATACAACATAATTACAGAACAACGGTTGATTACATTCAGAGTTTATTAACGATAAGGCACAAGACATAAATACAGATCAAGCAATGTCGGTTGAATTCAATTTCAGGTGTTTTCAAAAAACCTAACCTCATTCCACCACATGTAAGATATTAAAACAGATTTATTTCAGCTGATAACTAATAAAATTAAGGTGAACGGTGGTGTATGTTTAAGCAGAAATACAGAATTTAAAATTTATAGGATGTGCAAGATGTAAACTAGTTTTGATGGACTTTAAAATGTTCAACGGTAGCAGAAGGCTCTGGGATGTGCAACTGTGACGGAGTTTCGGGACATAATTCGTCTTCTCTTTGTTTAATTTTTGTTGTTTGTCGTAAATAATAATAGATATCGTAAATTTGGCTTATTTAATAGAAGCTGCACCAGAATTGTTACTCAAAAATAGATTACGTAATACAATTAGAGTTGTACCTGTTTTGGAGAATGGGAAAGTGTCCTGCTTAATTATTCTATATGTAGTACCGAAAGACTTCTATAAATATTTATAAATCGTTGTTGGTTGGGTAACTGAAAACATCCTCGTATCACTAATTATTTTAGTATGGGGTCAGTAACTCTATTGTATATTGCAGCGTTGTGCATTAATTAATTACTACAGTTCGTTATCTTCTTTTATCCATCGTAATTCTTTGTTTCGTTAAACGTTGCGATGGGAAAGATTATCTTGGACTAAGGATGTAATCTCTGTTGCGTGTATTTTTGTGTTTAAAGTGCAGTTCACGAGGAAACGAGTGCATGAATTTGTGAAGTTGAACTTGCTACATAATAGATATGAATGATACAAGTTTGATTTAGCCCTTGTAATGAAACGTGTGATGTTAAATCACGAGGCGATTAGCCGAGTGTTTTTATCACTCAAGTTTCATTACACTAGCTGTATCAAACGTGTATCATCCAATATTTTATCTACGACGCTGCTGCTGAATAAGATTTTTTTATTTGACTTTCGGAAAACATTTAGTGTAAAATTCATAGCTTGATCAAGTAGCATTTTATTCATTGTTATGGCAACTATTTGTTTGCTTGATAGCTGTCTTATTAATATCTAATTGTAAAAATCTTGTCGTAAATGTTCATAAGTGCCATTATGGAATTCATAATGACACGCAAATTGGTGGGCGAATCATCTATTAGCGCACAGTCGTAGATAAAATGATATTACTTACAATTATGCTCGACAAACACAATCAGTTCTTGCTACTAGAATTCAAGAGTCAAACTAGTTATGTTAATGATGCTTCATTCTGTAGCTACTAGCTATACAATTGTTTGCTACTCCACCTGCAATGTGCAACAGCAGCACCAGGTTGACAGCTGGCCCTCGGGCGGTCGTCTTCCGACAGAAAAATGTCGCTCGCTATAGTGTTTAATATGCGCACGTGTACATGTGCTTTTAGCTGAAGATGATCTCGCTGCAGATACGATATAATGAGAGATGTAACTACATTGAATTGTTGTACGTGATTTATCTTTCATAAATAGATTTCTGTTCAATATAGTCTTGAATTCCGACTAATTTAGAATTTGCATGTTCACATTGACACCTGCAAACAAATGACACTAGTTATTTAAAAACTCATTGTGAACGTGCCCGAAATTCATCTATAATTAAACTGCAAACAAAAAGATGTTAAGTTTTTGAAGCAAAACCCGGCACTTACCCAAGATTATAGGGATATCATTACACATAAATAGTAGCCTCGCTAGCATATAATTAATAAAAACATTTATCCTGAGCGCCAGATGCTGTTTGACACAATGATTCTCTTGTGGTTTCTTACAGTGTTTGCCTTGGTTAACCCCCTAATTAGTTCGATTCGACCCTTTATGTTATTATTTATGGAGAAACATATGCTACGCAATGCATTGTATAGATCTTGAAAATATATATCTCAACCTAATATTTGTATCACTGATAAAAAAGATTAAGGAAAAAAATAATTCTTGGTGTGTAATTATCACAGTCCATATGAATTATATGTGCTTGATTTTTTCCTCAAATCATGTGGTGAAATATGTTAAAACATATGGCAAATAATGATATTCTTGAATATTTATAAAACAGATTAACAAGAGAGATTACAATATTAGTAATAATTACCGTTGAATGTATTCATCTCTAAGACTTTCGATTGATTGGAAAAAAAAAATTGAGAAATGAAGAAAACTAGATTATTAAAGTTTTTGTGCTTTGTGCTTGGTTCCCAAGTAGTGACTCTACGTTAACTTGCTTTACGCTGTGAGGCCAATGATAACTCCCTCAACGGTGATTCTACGTTAAAATAAACTAACGCTGCGAAATCATGAAGACTTCGTCAGCGGCGACGCTACGTTAAATTGTTCAACACTGTGAGGTCCACAAGGACTTCAGCCCGCCGCACACGAGGCAATTTTCCATGCAATTTTGTTCACTTAATTTGCAGCAAGTTTTTTTTCGCACTGGGCCACTTTGAGGTACACTTAGTGTGACACTTATTCTCGCATCATACGATGCAAGCTGCGCCACTCATTCTAACACTAGAACGTAGACTTGGTAGATTTTCACATTACAAGTATGGATGTTGCCGAAACTAATCGTCGGAGGAGAGCAGGAGCATTTGCTGCAGTTATAGCTTGCAAATTACGAGACAGAAAAAAAAAAAGAAGAAAAAACTTTGGTCAAGAGAGTGACTTTTGAGAAGGAATCAAGGCCGCAGAGTTTCCAACATTTCGTTTGACAAGCTAGTAGAGTGTATACCAAACGTGAAAAACCTGGAAATGTCAGGGAATTTAGATAAACTGAAAATGTCATGGAATCGTCAGGGAATTTCTGATATTTGTCTGGAAAAAATACATCATAGGATATTTATGCATTATCACTCATAAAAGTATATTTTCACTCTTTAAGATACTAGGGCCATCTGTGCAAATCTATAAGTCTTCCAGATCTATAAATTCATGGAAAAAAAATTCATTAAAGTACATTTACTTTTGTCGATTAATGTAAATTCGTTCATGATATCAAGTTCATTGCGACTTTTTTTTTTAATCCACAGATTTATAGGGTTCACACAGAATTGCAACATTAATCTGTGATTATATGAAAACTTGTATCGAACTTTTGTTTTTTACTGTCTGGAATTTTATTGAAAATAACCTGGAAAACCTGAAAGTCAGGGAATTTTCATTTGAATTTTTGGTATACATCCTGAGCTAGGGAACGTAAACATTACCTAATTTCCACTAGCCATAATTTTTACTTATTTGTATCTTAAAACACCACAAAACACAATGTACTAATGAGGCACAGCATTTTGATGCGACATACAACTCAGTGATGTAATCACGTGATTTCGTCGTCTGCTTTGATTGGCTGTGGACAGCAGTCAGTGGCGCAGCAAGTGCGAAAAATAGCACCGAACCTATCTTGAAAAACAAGTCTCGTGGTAAGTCTAGTACCCCGCATCGCACCAAATTTCTTGCATCGGAGCAAGCGTGGCACCCAGTGCGGCGCCAAGTGAACAAAATTGCTTGAAAAATTGCATCGTGTGCGGCGAGCCTTCGCCAGTGGTGCTTTTACGTTGAATTATTCAAACACTGCAAAATCAACAAGGACTTCTCCAGCGGTGATTCTACGGTGAAACACTCTAACACTGTGAAATCAATGAAGACTTCTCCAGCCGCGACTCCACGGTAAATTATGCAAAAATATTCTAAGTTCAAAAACAGCAAAAGTATTCTAAGTTCAAAACAGCAACTCAAACAAATCTAAGTTCCGTTTATGGACTTATAAAAAACAAACAAACTCACAGATTGTGTCAGACAGTTGTGCTAACGGACTTAGCACAAAAACACCACTTGGACGGTAAACACTCTGAAGATGACACTCGGTATCGGAACTAGAAGCGTACTTTGGAACGGCTGCTCAAAAGACTGGACTTCCAAAGAAGTAACTCAAGTCGGCCAGAAGGCCTTATTCATACTTAAATTTTAATGAATCCTTACTTAACATGTTTTAAAAATTAATTTTATATTAACGCTGTCAGTTATATGAAGAGGAGATACAAATTTCTCCACAATAACAAATTTCCTATTACTTTCCTGTTAAATACATCCTCTCATGATTATATTACCTTGAAATTGAAATTGTCCTAAATATCTTTTTTTCTGTCGGTAACGTAGGTAATGCTATGTCGGTAAGTTTGAAACTGTCAAGTGTCGGATATTTTATTTTGTTGTGTCAAAGGTCGAACATAACATCACACAAAATATACAATATACAACATATTAAATATTAAAACAGATTTATTCCAGTTGATGACTGATGAAATGAAGATAAGCGGTGTTGTATGTTTAAGCAGAATTACAGAATTTAAAATTTATAGGGTGTGCAAGATGTAAACTAATTTTGATGGACTTTAAAATGTTTGACGGTAGCAGAAGGCTCTGAGATGTGCAGCTGTGACGGAGTTTTGGAACAGAATTCGTCACAACTACTCCAGATATTTGATCGAAATCTGTGATAACGCAATGCTTTGAATGCTTTATGTTGAGCTTTACATGAGCTTTGAGTATGTCAAATCTCACATGCCTTGATGCGCACAGTACAAAATTTTCTCTTCACGTAAAATTGAAATAGGCCTTACTGTATATAATTTTAGCTTGCAGCACTTCTTCCCTACATGAACTTCAAGTACGCCAAATGTCACATTCCTTCGTACGCGTTACAATTTTTCACACATAAAATCAGAATGGGATAGCCTGTATATAATTTGAGCATTCTGCACTCCTCCTCCAGATGAACTTTGCATTCGTTCGTGCCTGCGGTACAAAGTTTTCTCTTTATGTAGTATTAAAATCGGATAACCTGCATATACTTATAGTTTTTTGCACTTCTTCTCCATATAAACTTGAAGTACGCTAAATCTGACATTCCTTAATGCGCGCAGTACAATGTTTTCTCATCACGTAAAATTAAAGTGAGACACTCTGTATTCTGGCTTTGTGCCCTTCCTTCTTCACACGGACTGCAAGTATGCCAAATCTCACATAACTTCGTGTTCTTCACGTAAAATTAGAATGGGACACTTGTATATACTTTCGGCTTTTTGCACTCCTTCTTCATAGAAACTTTAAGTATGTCAAATCTCACATTTCTTTATGCACGCAGTACAAAGTTTCCTCTTCACGTGAAATTTAGATAAGACATCTTGTATATACTATATACTTTTACTTTTCTGCATTCCTTCTCCATATAAGCTTCAAGTATACCAAGTCTCACATTCCATTATGCGTGCAGTACATAGTTTTCTCCTTACGTAGGATTGAAATAGGACAGCCTATATATAATTTTGGTTTCCAGCACTTTCTTCTCCACACAGACTTCAAGTATGCTATGTGCCACGTCGTGAATATACTTTCAGCTTTCTGCATTCCTTCACACAAGTTTCAAGTATGCCAAATCTCATATTCCTTCGTGTGCGCGGTACAAAATTTTCTCTTCACGTAATATCAAAATGGGACACCTGTATATAATTTTATCTTTCTGCACTCCTCCATATGAACTTAAAGTGTGCCAAATCTCACATTTTTTCGTGCACGCAATATTCTTAAAAAGAGGTACAAAGCTTTCTCTTCACATATTAAGATAAAGATCAAAATGGGACACATCTTCTCTATATTAACTTTGAGTATGCCAAATCTCACATTCCTCCGTGCATGCAATATGCTCAAAAACAGGGTCGAAATATTCCTCTTGGCGTATTAATACATAGAAGATTCAGCATGATATTACCATATTTCATATTTATTATGATGTGGAATAAAGTAGGAGCAATTATTTTCAAATTTTGTTGGACTGATTTAGTTTCCTGGATGATATTCTACGAAAAAAAACTTATCACATTAACAACTTCTGATGTAAAAGACGATAACATTCGACTAATTGAAAATTAGGTTGTCAGTAATCTTTAAAAGGGGAAAAAATGGAATCTGCTGCTTATAAAAATGATGATTGATGGTGGTATTCAATTTAATGCTTTTTGATGTTGTCTAAATTGGGTTGGACATTTAGAGAGGATATTAAGGCAGTAAATATATCAAACTTTTTCAAGAATGAATGGCTTCTATCCTTATAGATGCTTATCCAAATATTGTTCCCAAATGCGATCGTGAGCGAGTCGTTAGAATCGCCTAGTGGAACGTACCCAAAGTGACATTTGAACAAGAGAAGACATACGTGCAAACAGTTCAATACACTCACGGAGCTTTCAAAATTACTTGTATTGCTCATAATTTCAAACAATTTTATATGTTTTTTGCTGGAACAGTCCTTGGAAAGAATTTATTGCCTATAGGAATAATGAAAGCCACAAATATTTCCTTCAAAAATTACTCATCCCGTTATTTTTTTTTTTATGTGATATTCTCATTATCAAATTATCCAATTTCCGGTAAAGCACCACTAAGACCTCATGTTTCAACCCTAAACCGCAATAAGGGATCAGAAAATTGCGATACCCTGACCAAAAATGACTGAATTATCGAACAATGCCATTCTAAATTTTAAAAACGCCTTCGGGTGTGGTGAGATCCCAATCACGTGCACGCAGTAAAATGCGTTTTTCGCAGCTGGAATGGGCTAGTTCTCCTTTTGATCATGCCAATTTTGTTACTGACAATGAGGAGTATTAGATTATATTCTCAAAACGGTCATAATTGAGATTTTTTCTTTTAATAGTTTCTTATAGTGATACATTATAGTAATAAAGGTATCAAGGGTATTAAAAGGACAATAAACAGTATACTTTCCATGGGTCTTTGGTCCGAGAGGTGTACGTTGATCGTAGGCATTATCGTCCGTTCAACTCCCGTGGTGCCTTCATTGTTTAATGTCCGACATTTGTACTATTTCAATAAAAAAATTGCGATGCATGTCCTGTCATTGTGATTTCTGTTAGAGATACAAATTTCGATGTATAATAATTATCAGATAGATAGTATATCTCTAAAACGTTACGAAATGGGAATGTGTGAAATAAGCGTTCATCAATTCATTCTGCAATGATGGTTTGATTTTGTGTTGAACAATAAGTCCCGTTAGATAGTTTAGCAGAGCGTGTGAATAATCACTTATCTGCGATTTATTAAAGTTTCATCAGGAGATTTATAGCTGGAAGGATTAATGTTTTGGCATATTTAGAGCACGAAGATGAAGAGTGTTAAAGGTCTATGCCCTCAAGGACTTAAGTTTTCTGTATTAGGAGGATTGAAGTATGTGTTCATTGCTGCTTTATATGTAATTTAATTATATTTCAACCATAATTAGTTCGACTAACTTGTGGTTATTAATATTTTTATGATTATGTATTTGGTAAGATTGGAAACCGGTTTGTTAGGCTGAATCTTACCCTATCTAATGATATAATGATATGTTACCACGACGAAAGGGGAGGATTTCCGTTTTCATCCTTTTTATTATCCTCTGATACGGAAGTTAATTATTGTTCACATTGTGTTAACCTACCTCTAGTTGCTGCTTCATATAGACGATTTAATACTTTTATACAATAATTGTGAATCATTGAAGGTTAAATATTAATTTTATTAATTGTTTTGGACAACATATTCCTTATAAATTTTTATTATCTTGTTTCGTTCAGAAGATACAGCCACAAACATTTGGTTATCTCAATTGGAAAGTACAGCTACAAACTGTAAATGTTATTTATCAGGTAATGGTATTTGTATTTTTCGATATATTTCAATAATACATCAGAATGAATTGTGCAGAATACGATACTTTTTTCAGACTTCAATTATCTCAATTCGTTTAGGAGATACAGAGTCAAACAATGTGTGCTTCTGATTCGGTTATTCTCTCCTCCGTCCGTTACTCAAGTAATACAGCGTGCGATCGTACTATGCTTATGATGTTTGAAACAACAAAAATTATCAAAATCGATTCTTCTTGATATATTTTATCACAGAACATACAAATTTCAGGATATTTAGCAATATTTCTAACTATTTACACTTCAAACTTTTCTGCTTATGAATAATTTAAAAATCTCTTTGAAATAGTGCATAAATTACGATTTCTATGAATCGAATTCAGCTCATGAATATGCATGAGTTAATAATTTCTTTTCTCCAGTATTTTCATGTAAGTAACGTTACCTTTAATTATGTTTCTGACGCAGTACTATCTTTGTTAACCAATCTCAAGTTTGCGTATGTTTTCTTTGTTGAATATAATAGTTCTTTTTGAGTGAATTAATGCTAGATATAATTCGTTACACCTCCGCTTTTTGCAATCTTTCTAAGCGGTATGATCAAACGGAAATTCATCACTCTTAATCCTTATTTTTTTAATAAAAACTTAGAGATTCATATTCCATATTATTTTATCTTTGAAAATAGTGGACAGTACGGAAGAATATGAAAGATAGACATGAAATATTCGCGCTAATGGATCTATCGCAGCCAGCAACTATCTTCCTTCTTTTGGATCAAATATGACAGTGTTATTGTAATGTTTATTGCTTGGAAATCACTTATAATCAAAATTAAAGTCACTATTTGATAATTTAAAATGAAATAAAAGTTTTATTCTTCTGGATATCACTAACAACACTATATTATTTATTTATAACTTAATACTAACTCAAACAAAGCCGCAGATATTTATTTTCAACTATCTATATACACTGATCACTTCACTGTTTGATATTCACTGCTCTAGATTCACCATTACACTACTCTCAAATCGTTTGCTTGCGTTTATATATAGAAATATCAATTTCTCGAATGTTCTACCACATTTCTGGAATATTGCTAGAGGCTTTCATCGGCAGGGTGATGTAGTGCGGTACGGCGCGAAACAACAAGGACGAAAGGCTCCGCCCATCAAGGTTACTTTTATGAGCCTCCACACTCTCGCACGTTACATTATGTTCTGTGAACATTTTTTAGATAGAGAATTATATGAACTTTACTTTGTTACAATGCCCAAGAATTTGAAGGAAATAAATGCTTTCAACCTCCAACTCAAAACCAAGATTCAAGACTAGGCTTTTTCCAGAAATAATAGGAGCATCAAAGGCCCAATTCTAGAAAAATAATGCAAAGTAAGTCTTTTTGAATTTTTTATTATATATTTTGTATTTGTACTAAAATAATTTGCAAGCTGATGACTTTAGTTCTGTTTCTGATGATTGTATTAGACTACTCCACAAATATTGCACCGTTCAAAATGTGGGTTAATTGTGTGTAGATTATTCACCGGATTCATCACTCCGGGTTGACAGTTGTTATATGTCTCTCCTAATTGTACTATTCTTGCCTCTTTTAATATATTAGATATATGTTGTGACGAATTCTTCCTTCAAAGCTGCGTCACATTTGCACATCCTAGAGCCTTCCGCTACCGTCATACCTACATTTTGAAGTTTATTCCTTCTAGTTTTTACATCTTGCTTGCCCTATGAATTTTAAAGAACCGTTATTCTGTTTAAACACTACACAACCACTGACTGTAACGTCACCAGCCATCAATTCGAATAAATATGTTTTAATATTTACAACATGTGGTTGCATGATTTGGAAATGTTTTGAAATACAATTCTATACTGTATGATCTGTGTTTATGACATGTACTCACCGTAAATGTATCCTGAATGTAAACCTTTGACCTAACAAATGAAGATCTGAGATTTGACAGTTTTGACCTTATCGACATATGACTAAACTACCAACGTGAACCGTTACCGTTGAAAAGATGTATCTAAGCAGGAGAAGGAGTTGGGAAATTTTTTGTGGAGAAATTAGTATTTCTAAAATGACTTCTTCTTCTTAATATCTCTTCTTCACACTATTCTAACAGCACTAAATTGAAATTGATTCGAAAGATAAGTTTAGTAATGTTTCATTGAACTTTAATTATAAATAAGGCTCAGCAGCCTATTAAAGTCACTTCATTTGAAAGTTAGTTCTACGAGCCATCTTTCAAAGTACTACAGTGTTTACCATTTGACGTCCGTTCGAAGTTTTCGTGCGATTATCCAAGAAAAATCGTGAGTCTGATTGATTTCTTTTGTTCTTTTATTAGTCCGTAGAAGGAACTTAGTTTATTTTGCCATATTTCTGCTGTTTCTGAACTTGGAATATTTTTGCTTTTGCAAAGTTCAACTTAGAGTCATTCCGTTTTATTTTTCTCCGTCCGCTCCCATAAAGTTGAATCAACTTAACGTAGATCCACCGCTGGGGAAGTCTTTGTTGATTTCACAATGTTAGATTGTTTCACCATAGGAAAGTCCTTGTTGATTTCGCAGTGTTTGATTAATTTTCCGTAGATTCACCGCTGAAGGAGTCTTTGCTGGCTTCACCGTGTCAGAAATACTTAACGTAGAATCACTGCTGCAGAGATCCATTGGTGGCATCACAGTATTGATACAATTTAACGTAGAATCACTACTAGAGAGGTCAATTGGTCTCTTGACCATCCTGACTCTTTTCCCTAAGCTACTTAGCCGTCCGCCTCTAGGAACCGCATTGGCGCCCGAGTATATCAACTGCAGTTGCTTGAATTATAATTCAATCTCAACTTTAAGTGAAGAGAAAACTTTGTACCGTGCGCTTGAAGGAATGTGAGAATTTACATACGTGAAGTTTTATGTGGAGAAGCAGTGCAGAAACTTATTGACAGGGTGCTCAGTTCCAATTTACCACTGAAAAAAAAAACCTTAATGATTTTTTTTTCTTGCCGAAGATTTGGGGCAGTGATTCATTCTGAAAACTTGAATGGAAACCACTATTCTTAAATTTAGATTCTGATGTAAAATCGAATATTAAATTAATTTTACTTGGAACACACAATAGTAAAAGTATTGCAATCACAAAGTTTATTTTTTTTTTTGAGGAGACGGGGGATATATACTCTCGAAGAATTGATAATAAAAGTGTGAAGTAGACCGAGTATGAAGAAAGTTGATATAGACGATGGGCAGAAAGAATCGTAGCTTTGGCCTGGATTGATATAGAAAATTCGAAGACAGAGTTCTATACCTATTTTACTAGTATACTTTTTCTCATAGACTACTAGTTTAATGGATTCCATCAAGTATTTACAGGAGGTTCAAGCTGTCAATTATTCTCCCTAAAATCTAAAATGCAGTTATTTATCTTAACCAGTTCTCTAATTTGAATACATATAAGTCCGTTAAAGGAACATAGTTTATTTTGCCATTTTCTTGCTGTTTTTGAACTAAGAGTCATTACATTTTATTTTTTGCCGTCCGCTCCCTGAAAGTTGGATTAACTTAACGTAGATTCACCGCTGGAGAAGTCTTTGTTGATTTCACAGTGCTAGATTGTTTTACCGTAGAATCACTGCTGGAAAAAATATTGCTGGACAGTGTAGAACAAGTTTAACGTAAAGTCGTCGCTGGAGAAGTCTGTTGTTTTCACAGTGTTAGATTGCCTTACCGTAGAATTACTGCTGGAGGAGTCTTTGCTGATTTCACAGTGTTAGATTGTTTTACCGTAGAAAAGTCTTTGCTGACTTCACAGTGCTTGATTGATTTAACGTAGAGTCACCGCTGGAGAAGTCTTCGCTGGCTTCACCGTCTCAAAAATATTTAACGTAGAATCACTGCTGAGGAGGTCAATTGGTGGCTTCACAGTATTGAAACAATTTAACGTAGAGTCATTCCTTGGAAACAAGTTTGGTTACACAAGCATAGAACAAGCTGTAAAGTTGATCCACCGTTCGGGAATCGCTTCGCGATTTCACGAATGTTGATTGTCTTCGGCAGTTGCTGCATCAGCATTTTGATTGACTTCTTCTAAAGTTTCGTTCCCGAATAAAATTCAACTGGACACAATAGAAAGTTTGAAAGAAATAATCACTTTAGTAATGACCGATTAAAAGTGATGACAGTTATCGAAAGAAGAACATGTTCTTGTGTGTCTTTCGCTATAATATTTCCCACATAATACATTCAAGATATCTCTTTCTCTCTATAAGAAAAGTATCTGCACACTATCGTTAGTAAAGTACAATAATTGATACTCTGGAACATATACTCATACACCAATAAAGTATAATTTGCAAACAGGTTTTTTGTATTATTTTCGAGTATAATAGCTCAATTCATTTTGTTTCACGAGGTTTCCCATATTTACTCTATATCTATGAGTAACTCCGCCTACAAACACGGCCTGTCCTCTGAATATGCTTACTACAAGATTAAAATGTCGTGCAAACAATATTTCATTGAGAATTACTTGTCTAATGCATTTTTGTTGGCGAGCGCGTTGGTCAATTGCCTAAATCCATATGGAAACAGCCACAATCCAAATTATCTCAAATGTATTGGAAATTTCTTTGTTTGATTGCCTCCCAGTAAAAAAAAATCAGATAAATAAAAAATATTGCGGTTTTTATTACACCTTACTTACAAAACGACAAATTGCACATATTGTCACTTTCTCTTGAAATGTGCCGCTTGCAGCTACTATTTTGTAAAACTGTGATGTCGCTTAAATTATAGCTATTGGAAATGCTGTCCCAATGTGTTCATTTCGCGAAATTGAGACAACAATAATCGACATCACATGTTGATAACGCTGCGAAATATTGTTATTTTCATACGAGAACAAATTTTCAACGTATTCATTTCGGAACTGAATGTTGTTTGAATAATAGGTTTTGGTTTCCTTGCGGTTAGGTGTCGGTAGTGTCACGTGAGGAAATTATTGGTATATTTGGGTCACACAATACATATCTCTTTTTGTTTGAATAACTGTCATGAGGAGAATGAAGATATGTTATTTATTAAAATATAGATATCATGACTTCAATTGTATTTTTGGAATATATTTTCTCTTGCATCCAAGAAACATCAACAGCTTCTTAGTACGCTTTTGAATTCCATAACAAAGATGTTTTCTCACCGTATCATCATCTCACAATGAACAATAAATAATTCTGACCATAATGAAAATAACTCATATTAAAATAAGTCCTGAATCCGTCTTTGTTGTCTGGGCGGGGCCTTTCGTACTATTTGTTTCGGATCATGTCCCCCCCTGGTCGAAAGATCCAGTGACCAAATCTAGAATATTTCGAGAAATGGGTTCCATATATAAAAAGAAGCAAACAACCTGACCAAACAACTAACACAATGAACAGTAGAACAGTGAACAATGAATTTTCCACACAAAACATTTCTTGTTGAATATAACATTGGAAAAATTGCTACAAAATCTTAGAATCATTTTAAATTATATATTCGGTAGATAACAAGGCTTTTGATTACAGAGCTTCAACGATAAATAAGAGCAATTTTTCAAAGTGTTTCTTCCGGAGCTTTAATAATGTACATTAGGCTGCTTAGAATCAATGAAATGAAGAAAAAGTAAAACGCCCATAATATAGCGCTAAATGCAGTATAACCGTTAACTGGATATTTTTAGGTTTATAATAAGGTTGAATAACATAGAATTAAAATATTCCACATTGCGAAAGAATGAATGAAGAACAGTGAGACCAAAGCGTTTATTGTTTTCATTGGAAGATTATGGGTTCGATAGGAACATCGTGGAACAATTGCCAAGGTGCGGGGCAAAGTAGAGCCGGTTTCACAGGAAAGAAAGAGCTTCCGTGTTAAGATCGTTTACGTAGAAAATGCGTTAAAATTACAGGAGTCAGTTCAATAAATCGTTTCGACACTAGAGACACTACGTATAATGCTACAACCAGGAGGTATATTTTCATTGCATTTTGAACAAAAATTTATAAATTACTGGTTGAAATTCGAATTTAATTTAGTTCTAAAATCTGATATGGATGAATGAACGCAGCCGGACAGAGGAGTCGCAATTACATTGCTTTTGTTAGTTACAATAACTGAAATTGCTACAATGATAGCGTGAGAGTATTTTCTTTTTTCTGCAGGTCGTTACCAACTCAATTTAATTGATAAATTTCGTTCGAAATAAACGGTTACTGGTTTTGGAGATGTTCACTTCTTAATAGTTAGGTACCCACAAGAACACACAGTTATATTTATATTTTCAAAATTACTTTAATTGGTAATTGAATAAAATTATAGGAATGCCTATAATCTATTTCCTCGAATCAGTCTCATGATTTACGACACGCAATTTTAAGACATTTTGAACAAAAAATCCATGAGTAAATACATGAGATATAGAAATTATTGAAATGGACTTATTGTAATTATGATGATTGAGGATACATTTCGAGTGAACTATCGGGTAGATGTTTTCAAATTAAATTCATATTAGCGCTATCAGTAATGTAAAGAAGACATACAAAATTGTCCTAAATATCTTTTTATCTGTCGGTAATGTAGGTAATGCTATGTCGGTCAACTGTCAAATGTCAGATGTTTATTTGTATGAGGCCAAAGGTCACGAAGAACATCAAGCAAAATATACAATATACAACATATTTACAGAACAACGGTTGATTACATTCAGAGTTTATTAAGGGTAAGGCACAAGACACAAATACAGATCAAGCAATGTCGGCTGAATTTAATTTCAGGTGTTTTCAAAAAACCTAACCTCATTCCACCACATGTGAAATATTAAAACAGATTTACTTCAGCTGATGACTGATAAAATTAAGGTAAGCGGTGTTGTATGTTTAAGCGGAATTACAGAATTCAAAAATTTATAGGGTGTGCAAGATGTAAACTAATTTTGATGGACTTTAAAATGTTTGACGGTAGCAGAAGGCTGTGGGATATGCAACTGTGACGGAGTTTTGGGATATAATTCGTCACAACTTATAAATTTCATCACGGTATGGCTGCATAACTCAATTCTCTCAGTGACATATATAATTACGCTGAACATAGGATAAAGCAAAGACTGTACAACCTGACCTTATAATTCACATACTGAAATTCCGGAAAGACGTCATAGATGACCAAAATGACTTCCCTTCAATTTGTGTACTCTCCTATTATGTTTATTTTTCCGGCAAGATTCTTTCCCTGTCTTGTAGTGTGATGTTGCATGCTGAATTACTATTTGCTTGCCACAGAATGCCAAATAAATGAAAACGGAAGACTTATAGGGGCATGGCTAATGTCGAAATATATGAACTGGCCTTTGGAGAAGTTACTATTTTATTGAGAAAAATCCAGGAGAAAAAACTCTCACTCCAAATCCAATTACCGGTATTGTTGGAAACGATGACAATGCTGTCAGAGAATTTAGTATAATAGCAAAAAACCCCACTTCAAGTATGTCTATAGATCAGAATATACTCTGAGCTATAGCACCATAGAGCCCAGAGTCTTCACGTCTGCAACCCGTAGTCCTCTTGCCACTACTTTTGATGTGATATCGCCAAAGTTACTCAGAACGTCATTTCGGGAACGCCTTTCAAAAAACCATAAGTTAAACCAAATATCACATTATAATTTACTAAATATCTCGTGAACCTCATTCCGGGGACGCTTTCCAGATGATCAAAAGTTGAGCCAAATATCACTTTATAATTGACTAGTTATCTTGTGAACGTCTTTCCGGGAACGCTTTCCAAATGACCGAAAGTTATATTAAATATCACTTTATAATTGACTAGTTATTTCGTGAACATCATTCCAGGTACGCTTTTCAACCAAAAGTTGAACCAAATATCACTTGATAATTGAATAATTATCTTGTGAATGTCATTTCGGGAACGTTTTTCGAATGACCAAAAGTTACAACAAATATCACTATATAATTGAATAGTTATCTCGTGAACGTCATTCCGGGAACGCTTTTCAACCAAAAGTCAAACCAAATATCACTTGATAATTGACTACCTAATTATCTTGTGAACGTCTTTCCGGGAACGCTTTTCAAATGACCAAGATTTATGACAAATATTACTTTATAATTGAATGGTTATCTCATGAACGTCATTTCAGGAACGTTTCCCAAATGACTAAAAGCTATAACAAATATCACTTTATATTTGAATAGTTATCTTGTGAGCGTTATTTCGGGAACGCTGTTCAAATGACCAAAAGTGTTAACAAATATCATTTTATAATCGAATAGTTATCTTGTCAACGTCATTTCGAGAACGCTCTCCAAATGACTAAGGCTAACAGCATAGTGGAGCAGCGATACATGTGACGATAAGTGGGAAGAGAAGAGCGGCGAATACAAACACACGCATTTCAATTGAACACCGCATAGTGGGGAGAAGAGCAATAAGCGTTGCTATAAAAGATTAGAGCGGAGGAATCAAACATATTTATTTTCGTCGCTACCCTCGCGGGTGACTTAGGGCAAAATGGATGTTGAACAAATTGTTGAATGTTGTTTTCCTCTTAATAAGAAACATTTTTCTGGAAATTGATTTGATTTTCATGAGAAGCTGAATCTTTGGGTCAATCAACAATCTTCATCTCTTGAAATCGATTTTGAGCTCATTCAGTTCATTTGCTGCAATTAATAATTGGTTATTCATAACAAATTGAATACCACATTCAATTTGTTATGACTTTTAAAGCACTTAAAAGGAGTCTGCAATGAGATCAATGAATGTAAAATAAACATATGATACATTTTTTATCAAGAGTCTAAATGTGAAGTAATAAATAATGAACAAATATGCGTTGAGAAAGTAAGTATTGGAAACGTAAAAAAAAAAAATTTATGTATTCAAATTAGCTCAGTGTCTAATTGTTCAGTAATGTATGATGAATTTTGGCCAGGATGTAGTCAAATGAACTGATATTCGTTCTGAAATAAGAATAACTTTTTTCAGGATGCCGGCGCGGTCCGTATATAGATGATGGATTTCTCCATAAACACTCCGAGTTCGGTTGATGGCATGTGCATTCGTTTGCCTCTTGCTTTTCTTGTTGCATAAGATACCATATTTCCAATAAGGAATTTTCCGTCAACAGGATATTTATCACGTACAAATAAACATAACGAAAGAAAGTAGGAGAATAGACGTGGTTGTCGCAATTATTGTCGCTTGTATCGCCGCTTCAATATGGGGTTATTTCTCTTTCACCAACGCTCTCTTTGCTCTATGCTCTACCTTCGCGCCTATCGCCGCTTGTATCGTCGCTCCACTATGCGGTTAGCCTAAGAGTTATAACAAATATTACTTTGTAATTTAGTAGTTATCTTGTGAACGTTATTTCGCGAACGTTTTTAAATGACCAAAAGTTTTAAAAAATACCACTTTATAATTGACTAGTTATCTTGTGAACATCTTTCCGGACACGTTTTTCAAATGACCAAAAGTTACAACAAATATCACTATATAATTGAATAGTTACCTCGTGAACGTCATTTTGAGAACGCTTTCCAAATGAGCAAAAGTTATAACAAATATCACTTTTTGATTGAATAGTTATCTCGTGAACGTCATTTCGGGAACGCTCTTCAAATGACCATGAGTTGGAACAGATAACACTTCATAATTAAATAGTTATCTCGTGAACGTCATTCAGGGAACGCTCTCCAAATGACCAAAAGTTATATCAAATATCACTTCATAATTGAATACATATCTCGTAAACGTCATTTCGAGATAGCTTTCCAAATGACTAAAAGTTATAACAATTATCGCTTTGAAATTTGATAGTTATCCTGTGAAGGTCATTCTGGGAACGCTTTCCAAATGACTAAAAGTTATAACAAATATTACTTTGATATTTAATACTTATTTTGTAGACATCATTACGGGAACGCTTTTCAAATGACCAAAAGTGCTGAGAAATATCACTTTTTGATTGAATAATTATCTCATGAACGTCATTCCGGGAGCGCTTTCCAGATAATCAAAAGTTACAACAAATATTACTCCGCCAAATAAAAAAATAACCAAATAAACGCAAGATCAAATCTGTTGTGACATAAAAGGCAGTAAGAAAAGTAGATTTGATGATGAAGAAGATGAAGACGAAAAAGATGCAGAAATAGTTGTTTTTACTTGTAATGCCTTGAGCCCTTGGATGCCAAATGGTCTAAATACATAAGTGTCACAGCTTACCTCGGTATTAGGAGAGTTGTGACACGGGAAGTAAATTAATAATAGTGTCACAAATATGAAATATTTGTAGCAATCAGGTCACATAATTATTTATTTAGATTCGCTGTAACTGTAATCCTAGTTAGTACTGACAAGATCAATGTTCAATTGTCAGACATGATTGACAGGCTATGGTCACTAGATGTTCGATGGTTGCCAGGCAGCAACTGTTAGACAATTAAAAATTGTCGGCTAAGGTATATAGAAGCACGAGCTTGGAGAGGAATTCATTCATTTTGTAATTCAGTACGAATAACTGTAAGCGAAATTGTGATCATACATTTGTATAAAGTAAATATTGGCACTGTAGCCTGTGTTAAAAATTATTTACTATGAAATTTGTGACAATACTTTCATTGATTTTAATGATTGTTTCTTGAACAGTATTGATCAAGCTACATTAACTCATACAGTTCATTGATGTAAAATGTTTCTTAACTGAGAAATGTAGGTGGAAGTTAAAATTGTAGTATCATCAAACATTTCACCAATTTTTTATTCGATATTCCGTATTCTATTACATAGTTCCAAAAAAGTATTTGGTATCAATAATTCAAAATAGCTTGTGGAATATTATATGTCTGAACATGCAAGCATATAAAGTGGAAAAGCTTAAACATGTATATTTCAATTCTGTTACCAATCTCTGTTGATTACCATAATTCTTATAATATTGAGCTTCCAGCAGAAATGGCGTGCACTGAGTCACTTCCCTAGCCCCTAGCCTCATTGAATTTTGCATCATAGCAATATTATAAATTGATTTTACTTGGGTGAAGTTATAGAACTGTGATTTTTCGAGAGAATCATAAATATTCCACTAGATAATTTTTTTATCACAATAACTCTTGATTATGGATTATTGATCCTGGAATTGAAGCTTCAAGAACTATTTAAATGAATATTGAAAGCAAAATATAGACAGCTCAAATTCTACTTTCAACTGAACATAGCTTTGTTATTGTTGTAATGAATAGGCTAATGGCGCTTGATTGTCTGTTGTAAGTAATCAAAATCGTACTCAGTCACGACAGTGTTTTTATGTAATTACATTGTTACATATTCATATCAGTATCGATTCAGCTACTGTCATATATAAATGGAAAAAATTTACACCCCATCCCCACTTTTCCATATGTCTCCCCCACTGAATAATTCTCGGAACACCCACATTTCGGCCATTTGAAACATAAAGAGTAATATTCCATGTCGGTAAATTATTGCGCGCGTCCATAGCTGTTCTACATGAAATTGCTGCCTTTTGTTGTCATGGCTATTCGCTGACGTCACATAAATACAGTCGCCATCCCTTCAGCCCGCTTTGTTCGTGTCTGCACAAAGCTAAATGTTGGACAGCATAATTTCACATCAATAAATTATTACAAGTTAATTATTCATCATCAAATTCAGTATTAATAAAATTAAGTGACTATAATATTCCGAGAAAGGAAAGAGAATTGCCACTAATATTTATTTACGACAACTTATTTATTTATTACACTTCAGTCAGGCCGCTCGCCTTTATATTCGGATGTTTACTTCTGGTAATTTCTATGTTATTCTAGCAAGTTACTCGAATATTCGATCGTATAGAGCGGCGTGACGCAGAAGGATGAAAGGCTCCGCCCGGACAGACTTGGATTCAGGACCAATTTTATTTTTATGAATTATAACAGCACGTTACAATATATATTGAAATAATAGAAAAGCAAGGTTTCTCTGCATACAAATTCAAGAATTTCACGCACTTCAAACCCGGAAAGAAACCTTGCAATGTTTTCTCTCATAATTCACCGTAACAAAATATTTGATTCTTTGCGATAATAAATCTTGGCGCATTTATGGTTGAGTCCATTTTCTTGCAAGTGAGCAATGGATGAATACAGTACCCAGTAACGGCAAAGTTCATGCTGCAGAACGTAGTACTTATCGCTTATCATTCGATCTCCGCCGAAGCAATTGTGTAAAATGGCGCAGTAATTAATGCAGATTTTATGCCAGCACGGAGTCGAGAGGAAGGAAGCAGAACAATTCCCGGCCAGTGGCTGCTGCATGGGAACGCTTGCTCACCGACGTCTAATCGCATGCGCTTCTCAAAATGGCACTTGCTGACTATGGCTGCCATCGGCGTACTTTATGGGAATTGCTTTAGGGCTTTGCGGTCGGCAGCGCTGTGTGCAAGCGATGAATAAGAACGAATATAGAACGCAGATGTGGAATTTAAGGGAGGACAGAAAGCCTGACATTTACCAGTAAATTATTGATTCACTATAGACTCACCCATTAGTCGATAAATCCAAATATTGATTCCGTCCAATCATTACAAATTATCAAGGCCAACACTACAATAATTTTAAAAAAATTCACGACTTTAATCCAAATCCACTGTACCACACTATTGTCACTATAATAAACTAAATATCATGCGTTATAAATTGTGAGACATCGTGCTAATAATCACTATAAAATACAATACCATCCCTCCTTTCTTTGACGTGTCAAACTTCTGTAGCAGTTGTCTCCCTTCCGGTCGGAAGGTGTTTTTTGCTGTCGCCAGTTACGAAACAGATGTACTTATTAGTTAAGTTAGGTGTATCAGATCGAGACACGATATACGCACTACCTGTGTCATCGTATTTAAATTAGCGAAAACAGAATGTCGTAAATTGTTTGAATAAAGATATAGATATGTTGATGAGATATTGTATTTATATGTGACATGATAGGATGTTTTTTAAATGGTAATACGTTTTGAAAACGGTTGTGATATATATTCAAGTTGATGATAAGAATGGAAGTGTATAAATTGCTGCTTTTTCATTTGTATCAGACTCTTAGTTGCTGCCAGATTATTTTGTTTGTAGTCAGTCTTTCGGGCATTATTATTTCTTATTATTCACCAGGGAAAGATGCAGCAAATACATGAGCTTATACTAGAAATATGGAGAAAAGAAGAAATGCCGAAAGATTGGGAAATAGGACAAATAATAACTATACACAAAAAAGGAGACCAACAAGTACGTCAAAATTATAGAGGAATCACATTTTTATACACAGCTTACAAAATAATGTCGACATTAATACAGAAAAGAATAACAAATGTGACAAGAGGGACCATCGGCCAATATCAGTGTGACTTTGTGAAAGGGAAGTCAACTACGGATGCCGTACACACTACAAAACAGATAATTTAAAAAATACTGGAATATGAACTAAACACCAAAATACTATATATTGATTTTAAACAGGCGTTCAACTCAATTAAAAGAAGAAAATCAATGGCAGCTTTGAAAGACTTGCAAGTACTAGGAAAATTGAGAAGATTGATAATTATGACCATGAGAGGATCAAAAATAAGCATTGGGACTCAAAAAGGAGAAACAGAAGACATAATAATAATAATAATAATAATAATAATAATAATTAGACATAATAATAATAATAATAATAATAATAATAATAATAATAATAATAATAATAATAATAATAATAATAATATATTTATTGCCCAACAGAATAATACAGTAACAGGACAATGTAAAAAATGTATGAATAAACAAAAACATGATAATATTCCAAAGGAAAAAAGAATTGATAAAAAAAAAACAATACAAGAGATATTCATCGTGTGGTACAAGAGTATTAACAGTGTTAAATGAAAATATCGTCTAACATTTCTTCAGCAATGGTACAGATTGTATGAATAGGTGCTCTTCTTAGTACATCTGTACGCGGTGCGGGTAGATAAAATGACCGAGAGCTTCTTGAATTCGACCTGGGAAGGAAAAAGTATATTCTGGAAAGTAAATATGGTGCATCTATTTTGTTGTGCAATAGTTGTCGCAGGAATCTGGTACCAATAACTTTCCTCCGAGAATCCAACGAAGACATTGAATGGCGTTCAAGAAGGCAACTGTGATCGAAATCTCTTTCTGGATAAATATTGTCCAACTTGAAGGATAGAAGTTTCAGAGACCTACGATTTACTCTTTCCAGATTTGAAGCTTGATAAGCGTAAATTGGATACCATACAATGGACGCGTATTCCAGTTTGCTTATCACAAAAGCGAAATATAATGTTTTTAATAGCGATATATCATTAAAAGTTCTTGATAGTCGCATAACAAAACCTAAGGATCTGTTTGCAGAAGCAACAATATTATTTATGTGCTCAGAGACACTTAGATCAGAGCAGAAAGTCATGCCAAAATCCTTTACCATGTTTTTCTTAGAAATTGGTGTACCATTCATATGATAGAGAGAATCTACAGATGTATAACTGTATAATAATAATAAATAAAGGAGTAAGACAAGGCGATGCCCTATCAGCCACGTGATTCAATTCAGCCTTAGAGCACGCAATGAGAAATATAACAAAGGAAACACTCAGAACAAGAAAAGGACAAATAATAGCATACGCAGATGACATAGCAATTGTAGCAAAGAATAGAAAAGTGATGAAAGAAATACTGGAGGAAATAATATGTGAAGAAAAGAAAATAGGCTAGAAATAAACGAAGGAAGGACCAAAATAATGATAATTGGAAACAAGGTAAAAGAAAATATAATCAAAATAGGAGAGTTCAAATACGAGCAAGTAGATAAATTTGAATATCTAGGAGTATTGTTAACGAACAAAGGAGATAGAGAAATAGGAATTAAAAAAAAATAACGGCGACAAATAAAGCTTTTCACGCAAACAGAAAACTTCTAGAAAGTAAAATTATATCGAAAACTACAAAAATGAGAATATATAAAACCATAATAAGACCAATAACATTATACGCAGCGAAAACAATGTCAATGACGAAAAAGAACGAAGAACAGTTGAGAATAACTGAAAGGAAAATAATAAGAAGAATATTAGGACCCATAAAAATAACAGATACAGAATATAAAATAAGAATGAATCACGAGATTGAACAAGAACTAAATGGAGAAGACATAGTAAAATGAATAAAACAACAAAGGATAAAATGGCTTGAGCATGTATGGAGAGCCAGCGAGCAAGTTACAATCAAGTCAATAATGCAGTGGAGCCCTAGAAGCAAAAGAAGAAAGGGAAGACCAAGATCAACGTGGATAAAAGAAGTAGAAGAAGACTTAACAGCGGGAGTTAGAGATTGGAAACAAAAAACAGAAAACAGGAAAATATGGAGCGACATAGCTGAGAGTATTTGAAGTTGTAATGGAGAGCGATCCCTTCCAGAAAAAAGGCTCTGGAAAGCTTCGTTAGAAGCAGCGGAACTCCTCAAGGAGTGTTAATCCACTATATATATACAAGTAAAAACAGGATACGAAATAAGTAGCGACCACTTCCTAGTGGAAGCCAAAATTAAGAAGATAAATGAAATAGAAGTAATAAGAACAGAAAAAATACAAAAAACCAAAAAAGAAGTAACTTAAATTCACCAACCCAAGGAGGAAACAATCAAGGAAAAGTACAATGAACTAGTACAAGGAAAAATAATAAAACAAGGAAATAATGTAAGCTGGGATGTGGAGACCATATGGAAAACTCTTAAAAATATATTAAGCAAAGCAGCAGAGGACAAAAACAACTAAAACAGGAAACAAACAAAGTGGTGGAGCCAAGGAATGAAAGAAGAAATCAAAATTAGGAAACAACCATGGAAAACATACCTCCGTAATGAAACGCAATAGAACTATGAAGAATACAAGTAGCAAAGGAGAACAACAAAAGAATAATACAAAATGCCAAACAACAAGAATGTATAAATAATAACTACAAAGAAAACAAGATACTTATCTATGAAATAGCGAAGAGTTTGAGAAAAGAAAAAGAACAACCTAATATTCAATTAAAAGACAAAAATGTGACAATACTGAAAACAACCACCGACAAACTAGAAAGATGGATAAAACATTTTAAAGAATTTCTAGAACCGCAAGTATTAACCACAAGCAACGTGTACAATAACGAACCTGTATCACAGCAAAATCCAGAAATCACAAATGCAAACATCAGCATCAAATAAACTACAATTGCCATTGAGAAATTGAAGAAAGGGAAAGCAGCTAGATATGGTGAGATAAAATCAGAGCAGCTGAAATACATAGAAGAGGAAGGTACAAAGATGCTGCACACATTAGTAAACAAAATTTAGGATGAAGAGCAGACACCTACAGACTAAAGAAAACAATCATACTGCCAATAAACAAAAAAGGAGACAGCCGTAACTGTTGCAATTATCGAGGATCTCACTTTTATGGACAGCAGTAAAAGTGTACGAAACGATACTTGAAAGTAAACTAAGAAAGTTGGTAGAAGACAAGATTGGGGATACTCAAAGTGGATTTAGAAAAAACCACAGCATCCAAGACCATGTATTCATAATCTGAAAGATAACGGAAAAAACACTAAGACATAACAAACAAATCTCAGCTTACTTCATAGACCTTGAAAAAGCTTTTGATAGCGTTAACTGTTGTATAAAATATTAAAAAGTTGAAATATGGGACAAAAGCTACTAAAAGGAATCCAAAATATATATATAAAGATAACATAAACAAGGTACGAACCGCTCACTTATTATCAGAAAAATTCAAAGCGAGTGGAGGATTAAGACAAGAAGGAACTTTATGTCATTTATTGTTCATACTATACATGGATGGAAATAACATCAAAGCAAACAAAAGAACTATAAAAACTGCCATAGAATATTCAAATCTGAAACAAATAAGAACAGCAGAGTGCATTTTTGCAGACGAAATGGTAATCTTCACAAATACAAAGAAAAATTTGCAAGAGAACCAGAAGATATGGAACGAAGAACTACTCAGAGCAAATATGGAAATGATAATAGCGAAAGAAGAAAAACAATTGAAAATACAATTCAAATCTTCAAAAATCTAGGAATAATAATCGGAGATAAAGGAGAGTGCGGAGATGAAATAAATAGCAAAATACAGGCAACAGTAGGAACTTACTATTCAATTAGCAAGGCACTATTGAAGCACAAAACAGTGAGCAAAAGAACAAAGTTGACCATATACAAAACAATAATACTACCAATGCTGCTGCACAGTTCAGAAATCTGGGTACTAAATAAAAGACAACAAAGTAAAATCACAGCAGTAGAAAGGAAATGTCTTAGAGCTATAGATGGGGTAACAAAACTAAACAAAATTATGAATGAAAAGATTAGAGGGATTAGAAGTACAGTCAGTAATGAAGAAGGTAGAGCAAAACAATCGATTCGACGATAAAAGGAAAGTAAAAGAAATATGGAAAGCAAAAATTGGGATAACATGAACGATGTAATACAAGAAATAATAACCAAGAAAAAGATAACAACCAGAAGAACACACGAGCTAGCAAGGAACCGGAACGAGTGAAGAAAATTCATACAAAAAAAAAACATATAATAAGAATTTGTACTAACGAGGACAATGAAGATAAGAAGTATAATATGAATAATTTATTAAAAAATCCTCCCTTGCAACAGATGGGGCCCACCGTCCTGTTCCAGTGGCAGAAGTTCATTTAAAATTCTAATACATAATATCAAAATATTTATCAGTAGTATCTTGATGTTTTTAATAGAGTGTTTAATTGTCTGTATGATATTTAAATTTATTTTGTCGGAAACACTTGAAGAAATCGCATCACTTCCGGTGCAAGTAATTATGGAGTAATTATTTCTAAATAAATACTTTTAACGCCTGTTTAACGTTGGCTGTGAGGTATTCCGTTGTTTTCCAACCGGTGCCTAACTGAAGACGCTCCAGATGTTTTGACGAGTATGTAAAGTAATTATTGTCGTTAATAAAAAATTAAGAACAGTTGAAACATTTGCATATCTTGATTAAAAATAACCGGGGTGATTAAGGTTGTTTCATTATACATTTGTATATACTTCTTGAAGTAAAATATGTAATTTATTTCGAATTCGTTAGAAAAAATGCAAGACCCAATAAAATAATTTTGTTAATAGGCACGTATCAAACAAAATCTGGGAAGAATCTCACACAATAACATACATAATGAAATAAACGCAGCTGTTACAAAAAAACTTAAAGAAAAAGGCATCAATATTGAAAAATAATTGCTCCAGTTCAATTTTTTGTCTAATAAGTCACTATCTTATGTAAATAATAGTCTTTGCCACCCAAAAATAAGTATAATTACCCCCACTACTTGACAAGAGTTGAATGAAATGTCGTGATTGGTCCTCATATACCGGAAAATCTAAAGGGTGCATAAGGAAGCGCTTCGCAATAATTGCGCTTGTGACGTCATTGTGCGTAATGAAGAAATTCTGACATTTCCTTCAGATTTCTGTACGGAGATAAACTAAGATGGATAATTATACGTAGAAATTCATTTACATTATTCATAAAAGCTTTAGTACAATTGCATATACTTGTAGGAAATTAGCAAGTGCGGTGGAATAACTAATTTGGTAATAGCGTGAAGTGAGAATCTATTAAATATGGAAATGTTAGTAATTATATATTAGCATAAAGAAAGTTAACAATGAGTAAACTATAGATATCAAAAATTTATTGCTATCACGGGTAATTTTGAGTACTACAAACATAATACAAAATACCAAAATCAAATCCAATCAAATCGTAGGACTTGAGGTGGGTGGAGCCAAGAACTACAAAGTAACATTTTTATCATATTAAATGCAAAAATATATTGAAATCCGCTCTAGCTCATCACCACCATAAAACAGGACATAAAGAAGGAAATAATTTGAAATTGATGAAAAACTGTAACTATTATAGTCAATTGAACATGTCAGAAGCTATATTGATGAAAAAACACAAAAATTATTTATTAAATTTTGACTTGTTCCCTTTAGATAACCCGTTAATGAATTGCATTGATTAGTTCTTCCTGTAGTTTACTTCACTATCACACTTTAGTTCTTAGCCACGCCCGCCTCAATCTCTGTTATTTGACTTGTTTCCTTTTGGTTTGCATTACATATGCCCCTTTAGATAATCATTTTCACATGACTCTAATCAGGTTCACCTATTGTTTCCACTTGATCTTACTTTGTAGTTCTTGGCTCCACCCACCTCAAGCCCTATGATTTGATTGGATATGGTTTTGGTATTTTGTATCATGTTTGTAGTTATAAGATTTGTTTTCTGCTCTGATTTATTGTACTCTGAAGATGGTAGTTCTGTTACTGAAATGTACATGAGTAATTTTAATTAGAAGTGAAGGAAAGGTTTATTGCTTTATTATTGTGATCTTCATGTAGCTATAAAGTGCGTTCCTAGTTCCGATTCCAAGTGTCATCTTCAACTTGTTTCACGTTTTACAGTCCGAGTGGAGTTTTTGTGCTTAGTCCGCTTAGCACAGTTGTACGACACGAACTGAAAGTCCGTAAAAGGAACTCAGTCTTGTTTTGCTTCTGCTGTTTTAACTTAGAGTCATTTTGGTTTTACTTTGTTAAGTCTACGAACGTTCGATTTAAATTCATTAGGTAGTATGTATGAGAAGTTATGTTTTGACAAACACAAGATAACCAAAGAAATTCCAAAAATTCCTATAAAATCAAAATGATCAGAAGCATTAATCAGACCCAAGAAAAACCTGTTTGAAAACAAGTCGTCACCATTGTTCTAAAACCTACGCGTAGGCCACAGGCGAGTAAGTCATTCACTCACATAGGTGATGTATGGGTAAACATTTTTCTATTGGACAAAATATGGCTTTCCTAATCAAGACGCGTATACAAATGTTCCGATACGGCAAACATCAATAGTGGTCAAGTCTTGTTTGGTACCCTTCTGCTTCGAAACATCATTCAAAATAATCCTTAGTTATCGCAATTTTGCCTTACTTACAATAAATGTCGATTTGCTCTTTCGGGCGTCGTGAATTTATTAATTTTAATTTGGATTATTTATTAGTTCTTTCCATTCTGTTCTGTTCTCTGCTTGACTTTTCGCATTTTGACAGCTAATGTTGTTTCTCCTTAGTATGTCTTCTACATTGTTCTTCCTTTTTTTAGGTCTTCTTCTATTTTCCTTTCTTTGTTTGTTTGTCTTTCTTCTGGCATCTCATTGAAAGACAGTATCACGCCACTTGTTTCTTATCTATAGTGTTATGTATGTTTTCTACTTGTAGGTTTTCTCTAATTTGTTCGTTTTTTCCGCTGCTTGAATTTTACTCTTGTTCCTTTCCATATATTGAAGGTTGTTTATATATTGTTTTGTGAACTGTCATTTTTGTATCCTTTAACACTTGCTTGTTATTTAATATTGATTTATTTATTGTATGTAATTTTCTATTGGTAGCTAATATCCTTTTGTTGATGTTTTGATTTGTGCTCCCTTTGTTGTTAATTGTTATCTCCAGGTATGTGAATCCTTTCCATTTATTTTTATGTTACTTATTATATCCTCTTTTGCTACAACCATTGTTTTTGTTTTCTCTACATTTACAGTCATATTATGTTTTTCTAGTTCCTCGTTCCATTTATTAAGATTGTGTTGTATATCTTTTTCGTTTTTAGCTAATATCGCAAGATCATCTACGAAGGCACATTCTCCTAATGTTGTTATTGCCAGTTGGTGGTAACCCATTTCCACTTGTCTTGTTTTGTCTTTTATTTTCTTGATTTTGTTATCTAGGAGCATTATGAACAGCAACGGACTTCATGCTCCTCCTTGTCTTGCGTCTGATATTTCATTTCCGGTTCTGATATAATTTGAAGTCTTTCTGTACACACTTTTTATAGCTTCTGTTAGTTTTTCGTAGTATTTTTCACATGTTCTCGCGGTACTCTGTCGAACGCTTTTTCCAGATCAACAAATGTTATATGTAGTCTGCTATCCTGATTCATGGTTTCTTCTATTAGCTTTCTTATTGTGTATATGTGATTTTGCGTACTGTCCTCTTCTGAATCCGCTTTGTGCTCTTTCTATTGTTGAATTCACCTATTGTCGTAGCTTGTTTTTTAATATGGTTTCATATATTTTTGATGTAGTACATATCCCTCTATAATTGTAGCAATTCCTACCGTCTCCCTTTTTATAGATGGGGAATATCACCACCTTCTCCCAATCTTTGAGAGTTTTTCAGATTTTCCAAATCCTATTTAGCATCTCTAGCAGTACCTGTTCTCCTTCTGCACCCATATATTTAAGTTGTCATGTCCCGGTGCCTTACCGTTTCTCAGTTTTCTGAACACTGTTTTCATTTCCTCTTTTGGTATGTCTTCTATCTTATATTCCTCTTTATCGCTTTTTCCGTACTGGCCTTCCCATTCTTTATTTGTCCTTCTCTCAGTAATTTTGTTAAGTGTTCTTTCCATCTCTTCTTCATTTTTTATTTTCTTTTAGTATATGTCCTTGTTTATCTTTTTTATAATTCTTGATCGTAGAATAGAATAATTTCTCATTTCCTCTTATAATTGTCTTTCAGTATGCTTCCAAAGTCAGGGTTTTTTTCCAGTTCTTCTTTTTAACTTCTGTTTTGACTTTTTCGTTCCATCAATGGGTTTGTTTATTATTTTTCATGTTTCTGTATATTTCGCAAGCTCACTTTGTTGCTTCTTCTTTTATATATTTGAATGTTCCCCATATTTCTTCAACATTATTCATGTGTGGTTTTGGTGTACCATTTATCAGATCATTGTCATTTTTCTGGTATGTTTCTCTTATCTTTATGTCTTTTAATCTCTCAATTCCTAAATGTTCAGTTTTATCAAACTTTTTTGTTGTCTCTTGCTTTGTTTTACTTTCTCCTCTTCGTTTGATTTCTGCTTCCCCTTTTATCCCTCACATCAGAGAGTGGGGGCATTATTTTGAAAAATAACAAACAAGCTTCCCAGTTACAGCAAGTAATTAGAGTAATTTCTCCGACAGAAATCACAATGACAGGACATACATTACTAAAAATTTTGATTGAAATACAAAAAAAGTCGGACATTAAACATTGAAGGCACCACGGGAGTTGTACAGACAATAAGGCCTACGATCAACGTACACACCTCGGGTCAGAGGCCCTCGGAAAGTATACTGTTGACCTCAGACATTATTCTAAAAGTCTCAAATAAATGGATGGACTTCACATAGAAACTATAGAATGAGAAATTGAAGTGAGACGAAACAGCAGGGTACGAAAAAGTACTTAATAGTAAGTCGGGATCGATGGCTACTACATTCCTACTGCTGACGCACACAAACGTCGGTAATTGGGCAATGTTCAATAACTTCATCTATTTACAAACGTCCAGTCCTTAGCAGATCGCTCAATCACACGTCAACCCAAAACGCTCTTTATTTATCTCTATGCCATGATTTATTCTGGTTATAAATAATTCTTAACTAGAATTATGGTGATTTAATAGAGCGAGAGTATAGCTTTGATTAGTATTTATTAGTATTTACTTTTTGCTGACTTTTATACTTTTTTTTTAGAAATAATGATTTATTATCCATTTAGGTCTCTGCTTTTATTGTTTGTCTTATAAAGAATGTGAAATATGAGAATGAGTATTTTTGTAGATTCTTTTCAACCCTTGCTTGTAATGATAACAAAACTAGACATAGAATACAGATGAATATAGGAAGTGGTTTTGCTTCACACGTCAGTCTGATATTTATAACGATTATTATAGAATATATTAATGACAGCTTGGACTGCAGTAATACCCCACATTATTGTCTTTCCCTCTATTAGTTACTGTTCGATTCGAATAGTATTTATCCAATGAAACACTATTTAATAGAAAAACAAATACTCTTATAATTATAAACGATACAACAAACGCAATATGGTTACAACACGGAAAATCACAATAAAAAACAACAACAATTCATTTTTACTCAAAACAAAATAATATCCGTTGTGTTTCTTAAGCTAATTGCCTCTGACGTATTTCGTTCCATGTTGCTTGTTATCCGGTCGTCTGTAATCAAAACAAACTAGTCTCAGGTAAATAATGTCAATAATAAGAGATCTAAGATACATTATTAACTGTTTAACGACATTGCTTGGGGAGCTAGTTCTTCAAAACAGAAATGAAGTTGTCGACTAAATATGCTGCTTGAATATATAGGTATGTATTCAGTCCAAGATCACCATTAGAAACAATAATGCGGTCGGTGACGCAGTTTCTAAAGGCTGTGACGAATTATGTCCCAAAACTTCGTCACAGTTGCATATCCAAAAGCCTTCTGCTACCGTCAAATATTTTGGAGCCCAGTTCACCTCTTGCTCACTCTATAAATTTTAAGTTATGTAATTTTGCTTAAACATATCTCACCGTTTACCTCAATTTTATCAGTCATCAGCTGAAGTAAATCTGTTTTAATATTTCTCATATGGTGGAATGAGGTTAGGTTTGTTGAAAACACCTGGAATTAAATTCAACCGACATTGCTTGATCTGTATTTATGTCTTGTGCCTTACCGTTGATAAACTCTGAATGTAATCAACCGTTGTTCTGTAAATATGTTGTATATTGTATATTTTGTGTGATATTATGTTCGACTTCGACACAACAAAATAAAAGATCTGATACTTGACCGTTTCAAACTTACCGACATATCATTACCTACGTTACCGACAGATAAAAAGATATTAAGTACAATTTCAATTCCGAGGGAATATAATCATGAAGGGATGTATTTAACAGGAAAGTAATAGAAAATTTTTTATTGTGAAGAAATTTGTATTTGTAAAATTACTTCTTCTTTTTATCTGTATGTCTTCTTTACATTACTGATAGCGCTAATATGAATTCAATTTTAAAACATGTTAAGCAAGGATTCATTGAAATTCAAGTATAAGGCCGACTTAAGTCACTTCTTTGAAAATCCAGTCTTCTGAATAGCTGTTCCAAAGTACGCTTCTAGTTCCGATACCGAGTGTCATCTTCAGAGTGTTTACCGTCCAAGTGGAGTTTTTGTGCTAAGTCCGTTAGCACAACTGTCTGACACAATCTGTGAGTTTGTTTGTTTTTTAAGTCCGTAGAAGAACTTAGATTAGTTTGCTTTTGCTGTTTTTGAACTTAAAATATTTTTGCATAGCTTACCGTTGAGTCGCCGCTGGAGAAGTCCTCATTGATTTCACTTAGTTAGATTGTCCTACCGTAGAATCACCGCTGTAGAAATCCTTGTTGATTTCGCAGAGTTTGAATAATTTAACGTAGAGTCGCCGTCGGCAAAGTTTCAGTTGATTTCACAGTGTTGGATTCACTTAATAGACTGTCAGAAAGTCGTAGATTTGAGTGCCACATTTTGTTTTCTCTGCCTTCAAGAGTTTGGATGAGTATGTATATTTAGAGTATAATAATACCAAAATTAAAGCTGGACCGTGTGGCCAACATAATATTAATTAATTTCTAAATTTTTATAAAAAATCTTGTTTTGATCCAATTTTCTCGTTTCTGTCATGCTTACGAAATGAAATTTAAGGAAAAAAGAGTCAGCGAAAAACGATAGGCAGAAGTGATCCACTTGGCCAAGGGTTTGGAATGAGGGCTCGATTATGCAAAAAAGTATATCAATTTTTCACGTTCTTCTTGTTTCTGCCGTTTGGCCATATGAAAGTTGATATCATAATTATCTCGTAAAAACGAATGGCATAAGTTTTTCGAATGGCCAAGTCAAGATATGCACGAAAACATTCAGACTTTCGCAAGATGTTTTCGTACATATCTTGACTTGGTCATTCGAAAAACTTATGCCATTCGTTTTTACGAGATACTTATGATATCAACTTTCATATGGCCAAACGGCAGAAACGAGAAGAACGTGAAAAATTGGTATATTTTTTTGCATAATCGAGCCCTCATTCCAAACCCTTGGCCAAGTGGATTACTTCTGCCTATCACTTTTCGCTGACTCTTTTTTCCTTAAATTTCATTTCGTAAGCATGTCAGAAACGAGAAAATTGGATCAAAACAGGATTTTTTATAAAAATTTAAAATTAATTATTATTATGTTGGCCACACGGTCCAGCTTTAATTTTGGCATTATCATACTATAAATATACATACTTATCAAAACTCTTGAAGGCAGAGAAAACAAAATGGGGCACTCAAATCTTCGACTATCTGACGGTCTATAAAGTAGCGTCGCCGCTGACGGAGTCTTAGTGATTCTGCAGCGTTCGATTGTTTTAACGTAGAGTTACCGTTAAAGGGATCAAGCAAGTTAACGTAAAGTCACTACTTGGAAACCAGTTTGGTTGCACAAGCGTCGAGGATAAGTTAATCCACCGTTTGGGAAATCGCTTCACGATTTGTTTGTTTCAAAATTTCTCGTCATCAGCGATCGCTTAGGTCCGTACTGCGACCGCTGGTGTCGAGTGTTATGTACAGCCGTCTCGTCACCGTACAAGTTCCTGTAAAATATATGTTCTTTGTTCACCGTCGTCGTATTTGTGTGTAAATAAATCTCATTGTGACACTTACCTCCTGATGGTTACTTTGACAACCCTCACTCTTTCCTTCTGAGCTATCCAGCCGTCTGCCTTAGAAACTGCGTCGCCGACCGCACTGACGCCTGAGCATACCGTCAGCAGTTTTGATCCCGACGCCAAAAGTTGACAATCATCACCGAGGACATCGTTACAAGGCAGACGGCTAGATAGCTCAGAAGGGAAGAGTTAGGGTTCTCAAAATAATCATCAGAAGGTATTCTACGTTGAACTTGCTCAACGCGGTGGAACAAACAATGACTTCCTCCACGGTGATTCTACGTTAAAAGAATTCAACGCATCGAAATCACGGAGACTTCGTCAGCGGCGGCGCTACGCTATGTTAATCCAGCACTGTGAAATCAACAAAGACTTCTCCAGCGGTGATGCTACGCTAATCAATCTTAAGCTGGCTCCAGACATTAGATGTTTGACAAATAGCATTGCTTGCCAAGCACCGAACATCAAGTATCTAGTGCTTGGCTTGGTGCTCATGAAATGACGAGCACAGGGATACAGATATGCGATGTACGACAAAATGTTTGCTCTTCATGGAACATACACGAATATTTGCCTTTGTCTCACTCGCCATACCCACTTGATTTCTTCCGTTAAATTGAAGAATTGGTAATAGTTCATAAAGTCTGGATAATACTGATATAGAAAAGGAACTAGCTGCTTTTGTCGTGATAAGCTATGCTAGTTAAATGAAAAACAGGAGAAAAATATGTTGGAGTTGGTGGATGTCACTGATGACAGTTGTGAATAGAAGTAGATAACTGTTAGTAGGTATTAACTCCTTATGGCTAGTAATTTAGATACTTGGTCAAAATTATTGTCTTAAAAATCCATGTTTTATTTTTAAAATAAAGTGCAAGAGTTTTGCTGCCAGACTTATCCAGAAAACCAAAAAAGTTAACTATTCTCCGTATAAATGGGAATTTATAACTCATTATCAACCTCAATATAATCTTCAGTAGGTATATTAAGAATTATAAACAATATAAATAGGAATTTATCAATGTTTTCTAACACTGATCAAATGATATCTGTCGTTTCAATTCAATCCTGTCATTTATTCGTTACTTGACGAACAAATGACAGCAAGTCTGGATCCGGCTTAACACTGCAAAATCACGAAGACTTCTCTAGCGGTGGCTCTACGTTTAATCAATGCAACACTGTGAAATCAACAAAGAGTCCCTCAGCGGTGACGCTACGTTATTCCAAACAAAAATGACTCTAAGTTAAAACAGCAACACTTGAACGGTAAACACTTCGAAGATGACACTCGGAATCAAAACTAGAAGCGCACTTTAGGACGGCCACTCAAAAGACTGGACTTTCAAAGAAGTGACTTGAATTGGCCGAAAGGCCTCATTTATACTTAAAGTTTAATGGAACCTTATCTAACTTGTCTTCTAAGTTAATTTCAATTTTTCTATTCCTGCTCATATACATCTTTATATCGGTTACATTTCATCCACAGTACATTGAAAACATCAAGATAATATAACATTAAATTCTGTTTACGTCGGTTATTTAGTCATCTGTCGGTAGGGCTGCAACTGTCAAATGTCAGATTTTTACTTGTTATGTCAAGGATCCGGTAAACAAAATCAGAAACAAAATGATCAGAATATTTTACAGAACAACGGTTGATTACATTCAGGATACATCTACGGTTTGTACATGACATAAACACAGATCATACAGTACAGAGTTGTATTCCAAATTTGCAAAACATAACTTTACTAAACTACATGTTGTGAAATATTAAAACGTATTTATTCCAGCTGATGGCTGGTGATGTTAAGGTAAGTGGTAGTGTAGTGTTTAAACAGACGGAGCTTTTAGAGAAGAATTCGTCACAATATTCTCGAAGAGAATATGGACTCTAAAATGTCAAGAATAATCAAGTTATCCAATAAAACCAAACAAGTCAATAAGTAAAGAAAATGTATAGTTGAAAACAGTGTCAGACTTCTTGTTATGTGACAATTTTATGGGTTTTTTATTGTTTACTGTTTCCTCAAAAGTAAAGATAAGCTTGATTTTCAAATAGTTGTCGCCTCGTCCTTCCACGGATTGGAGACAACACTGTGAACACTACACACTACCTAAGGAGCTTTGACTTCTTCAAACGGCTTCTTATAATAAGCATTAAGTACCTATAATCGGAAATAGTCATTCTCCAGTATAATCTGTGAATGAAGCACAAGAAAAACGACACGGCCGTGGCGTATATACAGATAAAGATAAGAGAAAGAGAAATTGGACAAGTAGTTATGTCAAATAAAGTCGAGTGACTAAATCCAACCTGTGCTTGTACAGTCGAGCAGCTTAGTTCTGTATGTAAGATATAAACATGCTAAGAATTTTTTTTCTCAATTATTTACTCTTGCGCGATTTCTACTGTAAAATCTTTAGTCAACAACAACCACGACTCTTCTTCTGGTCCACTTTACCGTGATTTATTTTCTAGTTCGCCGACTGAAATGGTCTCAGCCTTTATCGGCCGTCGCGTGAACAAATGAGTCCCGAACCGCACCCTAATGGTTCGGACGTGACTACCTAATGTGAACCAATCATAAACATATATCAGTTCACTTTTCTCACTTGTGCACTTGGTACAGCTACCCCAGATCCTGGGTCATTTAACTTCTTCTCTTCCCCATAGCAGACAATGAACTGAACACAGGTTTGCCTAAATATTATGTTAAATAGGAACCTTACTGTGTTTCAGATGGAAATTTAGATGTTGATGGCAAGGTTAGTTGAGATTCTGAAAGGTTAATGAGCTTTTGGGAACGGATGATATTTTAATTTTAGTTGACTCAAGATAAATGTGTTCCAAAAAAGATTGAACACATCAATCTAAACCGGAGTTCGTTACAAATTATATCAAAAGTTTTATAGGTTAGGAACTCAGCTTCTAGTAAAATATTGGTGTGTAGTTTTAGACTCTTCACTGTAATTAATTAGGAAAAATTATCTGTGTTATTAAAACACAAAAGTAGTAATATCGATTCCCACTCCATCAAAAATTAATTGTAAGAAGGAGAAAATTATAACCTTCCATTGCTGATAGATCCACTGAATTTTGTATGAATGAATGAATTTAAAATATCCATCGGCTGGAAATGGACATTGATTAAGAATTTACCCACTCAAGTCAACATTACAGCAATAAAAGTCTGTAATTCTAGGTTAGTAATTTGCAACGTAGGTCTGAATTAATAAACAACTAGTTCGGCAAATAACTTCAAAACATATCCAATATCTCAGCCTATCGTTATTGGTGTTTTGGTTCTAATATCATCTGAGCTTTTCTTATGTGAATTAGTCATGATCGTTCCGAACATATTCTCGTATATGAACAAATTCTTGACACGAATCTTGCATTAAACATGTATGCCAAAAATGATGGTAGATTCCTCTGAATTATTAGATGTCTTCTATAAATTTTCTTCACTCGTACCGGTTTCTTGCTAGCTCGTGTGCTCTTCTGGTTGTAATTTTTTTTTTGTTATTATTTCTTGTATTACATCGTTCCATGTTTCTCTTCATCTGCCACGTTCCCATTTCCCTATTGTTCTGGCTTTTCATATTCCTTTTACTTTTCTTTTCTCCTCGAGTCAAATTCAATGTCCATACCACCCCAATTGTTTCTGCTCTGTCTTCTTCATTACGGACTGTACTTCCAATCTCCCTTTAATTTTCTCATTTCTAGTTGTGTCTAAATTTGTTACTTCCTCTATAGCCTTCTTTATTTCCGATTATACTTCCTAGATATCTTAAATTTTGTACTTGTTGTATTTTTATTATCTTATTGTATTTTCAATTGTTTTTCTTCTTTGGCTATTGTCATTACCTTTGTTTTGTTAGCATTTATTTACATATTTGCTTAAAGTAGTTCTTCGTTCCATATCTTCAAGTTCTCTTGCAGATTTTTCTCTGTATTCGCAAAGATTACCATGTCGTCTGCAAAAATGTACTCTGCTATTTCTATTTGTTTCAAATTTGGTTATCATATGACAGTTTTATCGTTCTTTTGTTTGCTTCTATGATAATATCGTCCATGTACAGTATAAACAATTAAGGACTTAGAGTTCCTCCTTGTCCTAATCCTCCACCTGCTCTAAATTCTTCTGATAATAAGTTAGCGGTTTGTACATAGTTTATGTTATCTTTATATATATTTTGGATTCCTTCTAGTTACTTCTGTCCTTTATTTCTCCTTTTGATATTTCCCACAACAGTTTTCTGTACACTCTATCGAAAGTTTTTTCAAGGTCTATGAAGCATACCAAGATTTCCTTGTTGTCTTAGTGTTTTTTCTGTCATCTATCGAATTTTAAATACATGGTCTTGGGTGCTGTGGCTTTTTCTAAGTCCGTTTTGAGTACCTCCAATCTTGTTGTATACTAACTTTCTTAGTTTACTTTCAAGTATCGTTTCGTACACTTTTACTGCTGTCCATAGGAGTGAGATCCCTCGATAATTGCAGCAGTTACGACTGTCCTTTTTTTGTATATTGGCAGTATGATTGTTTTTCTCCAGTCTGTAGGTATCTGCTCTCAATCCCAAATTTTGTTCACTACTGTGTGCAACATTTTTGTTCCTTCCTCTTCCATGTATTTTAGCTGCTCTGGCTTTCAGCTGCTTTCCCTATTTTTGGATTTCCAATAGCAATTGTACCTTCTTCGATGCTGATTTCTGTATTTTGCTCTGATATAGGGTTGTTATGGTACACGTTGCTTATGATTAGTTTTTGCGATTCTAGTAATTCTTCCAAATATTCTTCCCATCTTTCTAGTTAGTCTGTAATCTTTCTTAATATTGTCCCATTTTTGTCTTCCAATTGTTCAATAGGTTGTTCTTTCTCTTCCCTCAAATTCTTCGCTATTTTATAGAAGAGTCTCTTGTTTTCTTTGTAGTTATTATTTATACAATTTCTGAAGTCCTCCTATTGTTGTTGTTGTCCAGCATTTTGTATTATCCTTTGATTGTTTTCCTTTGCTCTTTTTATTTTTCATAATTTTATTGCGTTTGATTACAGAGGTATGTTTTCCATTTTTGTTTCTTCAATTCGATTTCTTTCTTTGTTTCCTGGCTCCACCACTCTGTTTGTTTTCTGTATCAGTTGTTTTTGTCTTTTGCTGCTCCGCTTAATATATTTTTAAGAGTTTTCCATATGGTCTCTACATCCCAGTTGCATATGCAGACGATATAGTATTGGCAACAAAAAATAGGGAAATATTGAAAGAAATGGTCGAAGAAATAGTAACAGAAGGAGACAAAATGGGCTTGAAAATTAATGAGAACAAAACAAAAATAATGAGGATAGGAAAAAATTCAGGAAATAGAAATATAAAAATATCTAACCTACAGTTTGAGGAGGTGATTAAATTCAAATACTTAGGCATTATGCTATCAAATAAAGGAGACAGGCAAACAGAGATTCAAGAGAAGATACTTACAGCGAACAGAGCCTTTTATGCAAATAAAAAATTACTCAAGGATAAAAATCTAACAAAGAAAACAAAATTAAAAGTATATAGAACAATAATCAGACCGATAATAATGTACGCTGCAGAAACAATGACAATGACCAAAAAAGATGGAGAAGATTTACGAATAGTGGAAAGAAAAATAGTGAGAACTATTTTAGGACTGGTAAAAACGACAGAAAACGAATATAAAATACTAATGAACCATGAAATAGAACAAAAACTGCAAAGAGAAGATATAGTAAGGAAAATAGAACAACAGAGGACGAAATGGTTAAGATGCACAAAAAGAAGAAGAGGACACCGTAAGGGCAATTTTACAATGGGAACCAGGCGGAAACAGAAGAAGAGGCAGACCCAGGTCGAAATGGCTACAAGAAGTAGAAGCAGATATAAGTAAAGCAGGAATAAAGAAATGGAAAGAGAAAACAGAAGATAGGAAGACATGGAGAGAAATATGTCAGAAAATTTAAAACAAAGCGATGAGGACTGATCTCCCTCAAATAAAGGATCTAGAGAGCTTCAGTAGAAGCGGCGCAACCCCACCTGGGGTGTCCAAGCCACTTTATATATACAGGTTCGTTATTGTACGCGTTGCTTATGGTTTGTTCTTGCAGTTCTAGTAATTCTCCCAAATGTTCTCTCCATCTTTTTAGTTTGTCTGTATCTTTTCTTAGTATTGTCATATTTTCGTCTTCTAATTGTTGAATAGGTTATTATTTGTTTTCTCTTGAATTCTTCGCTACTTAATGGAAGAGTTTCTTGTTTTCTTTGTAGTTATTATCTATACATTTTTCCGAAAACCTCCCATTGTTGTTGTTCAACTTTTTGTATTGATCCTTTTGTTATTTTTCTTTGCTTTTTGTATTTGCATTCTATTACAAAGATATAATTTGATTTGTTCTTCTATTTTTTGGCTCCACCACTTTGTTTGTTCTGTGTTTTGACTGTGTTTGTAGGTACCACAACTGTATTATTTCTTTTTGTACCAATAATTTACAATAATAGGAGAATAATTTAAAGTGTTGGTATTGAGAAAGGAATTTGATGGATCTATTTCATTGTGGACACAGATAGGTAACCTTTCATGGACTACCAGATCCATATTCAGAATATAGGGTGAAGAAGGTGTCTTCTACAGAAGAAAAGAATCATTTCTTTCTTGTATTTAGCTGACAATATTGGAACTGATTGATATTTCTATCAAAATACTCATTTTTCAACCTCTTGTTACTCCTAGGATATGTAGGAGATATTCTTCTAATTTCTTATTCTCGCTTCTTACGTAATTTGATGTCTTTCTGTACATATTTTTTATTGCTTCTATTAGTTTTTCGTTATCCAGTATTTCTCTTGATATTTTCCACGTATGGCTTTGTGGTACTCTGTTTTTTCTATGAGCTTTTCGATTTTTGAATCCACTTCTTTTTTTAGCTTGTTTTCTATTAAAGATTCATACATTTAAGCTGTAGTACATAACAGTGATATCCCTCTATTGTTGTTACAAATCCTACTGTCTCCATTCTTATGGATATAGGAAATATCACCGCCTTTTTCCAATCTTTGGGAATTTTCCCAATTCCCTAGATCTCATTGAGAATCTCAAACATAATCTGCTCTCCTTCTGCACGCATAAATTTAATTTGTTCTGGCCGTATTATATCATATCCTGGCGCCTTGTAGTTTCTCAGTTTCTTAATTACTGTTTTAAGTTTCTCCTCCGTTATGTCTTCTTCTCTTGTGGTTTTTCCTTGCTGGTTTTCCTCTTTTCCATCTTCATTCAAGCAAATCCGTGAAGTGTCCTTTCCATCTCTCCATAACTTCTTTATTTGTTACAATATATTTCTATGTCTACCTCTCTTTTTCTTATTTCTCCCAAGTTCTTGCTTACGATTTTTTAATAACTTCTCTCACCTTTTTCTCTGAGATCTATATTCTTTGAAATCTCTTTCTTTCTTCGTGTTTAGAAACTTCTTCCAATTCTGCTTCTTCTTTTTAACTTCTGCTTCGACTTCTTCGTTCAACTAATAGATTTGTTTGTTGTTTTTTATATTTCTGTACACTCCGCAAGCTTGCTTCGTTGCCTCCTTTATCATATGTTTGAAAGTTTTCCATATCTCTTCTATATCGTTCATGTCTGGTTTTGGTGTATTATTTTTCTTACTTCCAAGTCTTTCAATCTCTCTATTCTTGAATTTTCAATTTTTTCTAGATTTTTAGTTGCATTTTACTTAATTTTAACTTTTTTTGTTTCGAATTATGCATTTATTATGCAGAAAAGTCTATAAGTCTGTTACTATTAATATTTTTGGTCAGTTTAGTGATGTTCAAGCTAAGAATTGGATTTCTATGAAAAAATACCACATTAAATAAGTGGAGAGATGATGGACTTCATCAGATAACCTTTGAGCAACAGTTCAATGAAATTAGGAGAATAAAATCTGGAAATGAATTCAACAGAATTCAAATAATCTCTGAGTTACAAGCAAGTAGATTCCGAACGAAAAATACCTACCGAAGAGAAGCCCATACGAAGTTGAGCGCGGTTGAGATTCCATAAAGGAATTTTAACTAAAATTAATAACACCGTCATTGAGTATCAACTAGTTAGTCGCTGGAACAATTATTAATCGCCTTGTTAAGAGCGCGATAGTCGAAGTAAGTTCTAATTGATAGAGGCATGCGCCCGCCATGTTATATCGGAAGCTTTGTAAGCATTCTTGTAGAATTTGCAATGTTAACGACAGTTCGGGAGAGTTTTAAGGTACTGTTAATACAGGACAGTATTGAAAAATATCTAATCTGTAGATAGTTATCATATGTAGAGATTGAAGTAAGCAGGAAAGTAGCAAATTTACAGCTACGATTAGGACTTCATATCTTAGAAACATTCCTCAATTTTGTAAGAGTTCAGCAAACTGTGAATTTGCTGACTCTTACAGATTTGTTGAAGACTCGTTGAGCCCGTCCCTGCTTCCATATCTTATGTTTGATGATTAGTCTTTGTCAATGAATGCTCCAGCATCCAACGAGGGAATCTGTCGGTTGCTTAGTTGATACGCACGTTGGCTGCTTGAATTTTTACAATTTGTCAACGAGATCGGTGGTCCTTTTAACTTATAACTAGCTGTTGGTTCAGAAAAGTCCGGCAACGATGAGCAACCATAGATGAAAGATATAAGAATGTTGATATTGATTGCGATTTACTAATCACATCAATTATTATTTTCATGTGATATTCTCTGATGAAAAAAAGCATTTCATTTCACGTGGTATAATGTTACATATTTACTAATTTAGAGTAACATTTCATTCGATATAAGAAAGAAGTAGACATTTGTAAGTGATTTGTACTCAGACAACTGTAAGAGACAATTGCCAGAGAGTGTAAACAGATACTGTTAGCGGCATGTCCGCTACATGAGATGTTGCACCTCTCGTATCACATTTACACCAAACTGGACTCCAAATTGAAACTATTTTATGGATTCCATTAAGCGATGACATTTGGAGTGAAATGGAATCAAGACAAATATATTTGCGAAGATATTTATTTATATATTTTATAATCGTCACGTACTCTCTGTCAAAACCTCGCACATCTGCGCACGCGCCTTTGACAAATGAGCATCTCACAATGTTTGTATATTTAGGTCATCGTAAAGTATAAGGCAAGGGCCATGTTAATAATGGTCAGTAATTAAAAACACGTTTAGCAAATTTAACTATCCCTCTGGAATATTGTAAAGTTGTTCCATTATCGGACATCAGAGAAATAATTATTCTTAACGGTTGTTCATGATGGGACCTGTTATTGAAAATGTTGAGCGTGAAAGATTCGCCTGTTTTATTTTGAAAAATTGGTACACTTGAACGAATAATTAATTTTTTGGAATAATGGAAATTATATTGTTGAGAGGAGGATTATTAATCTTTTTAGCTACAGCTGTAACTTTTATCGTCACGCTATAAATTGAACTTTGATCTTTTTTTCTTATGTATAATAATTTCAACTCCATCTCTCAAATCTATTTCGAGTGACGTATTATTTATAGCGCATTTTTTGTAAAAAAGCGCTATTATATTCACTTTGGCTGTCTGGCTGGCTGGCGTGACGCTGAATTCTCAGCAACTTTACTATTTACAGGCTTGAAACTGGTACTAAATAAAAGCTGCTGTTTCGTAGGTTTGCACAAATTGCTTTAATTCAAGCTCAGTGATTGTGGAAGATTCAATTATTCAATAACTTGTTTCAAGTGAAACAATGCCCATAGATATATATGACATTAGGGATATGGCAACTAAGATTTATTAAAGTAGATAAAAATTTAGTTACAACTTTCGCCGCGGGTGTCACTATTATTATGTACAGTTGTCAAATATGTCCGGGATTCATTCAATGACTTATTTGACGCGAATTTGAAGCTTATTAGAATGAATTATTATTATTGGATGAAAATTTGTTTACTTTTGGTGTATTTTTTTATATAGCTTTGATAAAGATCAAATTACCATTTTAAGGTACTGCACTTGACCTCCCGTCAGTCAATAACTAAACTATAAAGATTGAAAGGTATTTTTGAGTTTGTACATGCATAAATTATGTACCTATCAAATAGTCAACTTGAAACTAGTACTAAATGGAAGCTGCTGTTTCGTAAGTTTGCCCAAACTGCTTGATTTCAAGCTCAGTAATTGTGAGAGATGATAATTTGCGAAATCTCTGAGGTAACACGCATTCATGAGCTGTCAAAAATGCGCTTTCATCATCTAGATGATTCTTCCATTTTTTCAATAAAAACTGTTCCAAATTCATACATGACGGTTTTACAATTTTATTACAATAAAATTCGCCATTGAAATATGCAATTATATTTTTTCTGTTACGCCTTACAGTTGTTCAAACTATCTTATTTTGTTATTGGATAAAAATAATCAGTTCTCGATTGATTCTCCATATCTAATAAATAAAATTTATTTTTGTTATTGGTTGAATAATCAATCCCCAATTAGTGCTAATTAATTTGCGACATTTGTATAGGCTCATGCATTAGGAGCACTGAAACCACGCCTCCAGTGATACTGAAGTTGAATCCTATCCAATTCCACTGTCTTGGTAATATTTCTGGTTCTAAAACTTATGAAACAATGTTCATCCTGAATAAGCAAATATACTGGGAGGGTATTTATTACTATTTCTGTTTTTTATGTCTACCTCTTTTCTATTCAATAGATTTTGGTTGCGGAAAGTGTTTTTCAGAGGTCTTGAATTTTTTGAAAGCACAGTTATCGCAGAAAAAAACTAAAAATATTTCAAGTCGTTATTTGTCATTACACTTCAATTAAAAGTTTGCGCACTTGTAGCTCTTTTATTTCTGAATGAATCTCAATGGTTTTTTTTTATTTGATAGATTCAATTTCCTGAGAGTGCCTTCAAGAGATTTCATATGTTTCGAAAGTACGGCAATCGCAGAAAAAACTAGCAAACCTTAAGTCGTTTTCTGAGTATAATTGCTTTATTAATAGATGGATGTTAAGGCTTTCTTGTTTTGTTTGTTAGATTCTTATTGAAAAGTATAATAATTTAATTGAAAATTTGCGCATCTGCAACTGCATCATTCATGGATAGGGTTGCCACCCGTACTTTATTATGTGTACATATAATATACAGGAATAGGTTGGTTGTAAGGATTTTTGCGTGAAACAGAACGGCATAGTTACTGGGATTGATGACGGTATCGATAGTTGCCGAATACGTTCAATAATTGACGAATAAGCTCATTTACAAATACACAAAAAAAAATATCAATTTCTTATTTACTGTAACTTAAAATATAGACTATAATGATGCTGTACAGCTGTTTAGCAGTGATAATTATTTGTTAAAAGTTGCTGAAAGTAATGAGAAATAAGTTCTGAGGCAAAATGATGGGATAAAATAGATTGTTGATTTTTTTCTATTTTTAATAACCAATGTAATTTATTTGCACAAAAAAAAAGGAAAGCTCTATTGATGTCCGACTAGTGCCGGAGGGCATTATTTTGAAAAATAAAAAACAAGTTTTTTAGTTACAGCAAGTAACTAGAGTAATTTCTTTGACAGATGTCACAATGACAGGACATACATTGCTGAAAATTTTGACTGAAATACAACAAAAATCGGACATTAAACATTGAAGGCACCACGGGAGTTGAACAGACAATAATGCCTACGATCAACGTACACACCTCGGGCCAGAGGCCCTCGGAAAGTACACTGTTTACCTCAGGCATTATTGTCCTTTTAACACCCTTGATACCTTGATTACTATAATGGATCAATTTCGAATACGATTAATGGTCCCTCAAGAATAAAAATGGAAAAATTGGGGCAATCAATATATATCGATGCTCTTTGATTCTTGTTTCTGTTACTTATGTTTTTCTAATACAATTTTTTTCAATTTTTGTTGCAGGTACCGAATGTTTTGAATGAAAGCTCCGGATATGCCGCATTCAATAATGTACAGCTTAAATCGCTCCAGAATCAACACAAAAACTTTTAGAAGTCATCACCGTTCCACACGACATCATCATCCTGAAATCCTATGCTTAAAGCGGCCCTTATTGATAATGAACTGTGCTACTAACCTACAAGGCTCTTATACATTTTAATTTATTGAATATCTGTAAAAAAAGTGAAGTCAATCAACAAAGTATTTTTTAATGCCTAATTTGCGGTCCTGTCTTAAGATAATTAATTACTTGACAGAATTATATTTGTTGTACTTTTTAGGACCAATCCAGCAAATACAAATCTTAGGACATGAATTATTACAGAGCTGTAGTTTATATTGAATTATTTCAAGGATCAGGCTGTGAGTTAATGACATGAACTTAAATTACTGTAAAATATCAATTCCAAAAGTCAGTTAAGTACAAAAGTGACAGTCTATCTCTTAGAGATTTTATAATAGTTATTTACGATCGAATGTGTTGAAGTAATGTTATAAAGCTATGAAAAACAACCGCGAAGCGGGAGTTTCTCATTTGCTAAAGCACTGTAGAATATTTTGCGCATTTTTTTTTTATAGGCAATATGTATATTCCAATGAACAACATCCCTCAATTTAATACATTGCTCTTAAGGTTAAGATCTTAGAACAAGAGCTAGTTGCAAAAAACTCGACCGATCGAGTAACAGAATGAAATGTTTTTCAAACGTTAGTGACCAGATCGGTCGGGTCTTAAGCAGCCAGCTCTTGGACTATTTGGACAAATTGTGTTAAAGTCACTTGACGCTGCCAGTAGTTTCACAGTGACAGCTGTCAAAGTTATAACAAAGAAAATCAATATTTATCACTCCAAATAATCTAATGTTAATGTAATGTTTGATCACATGAATTTCGTCATCTTATATTCATCTAATTATTCAAATATTATAGTATAACATGTGTAGATTACGGAGCAAAAAGATTTTTTTTTTAAATTTGCATATTTACCCAAGGGTAATTTTCATGAAACTAACATTTTTAGTACCACTGGACCACTGGCCACGCTTTGCATTATTCTGTTAATAAAAACATAACTTCAATTCTTAAAATTAATTCATATGTTGTTTGTGGATAATCAAATCTTCATTATTACTAATGTAATTTATTTTAATGTTTGTGAATAATCAAATCTTCATTATTCCCAATTTAGTTTATTCTAAGTGTTCAATGGACTAATTTTTAATTGAATATTCATCAAAACAGCAGAAACAAAAAGTTTCTTTGAAAAAATTCGTAGTTCTTTTTTTGAATTTCGGAAGAATTCTTTTCTGTTTCGTGGTCCACACTTGTTATATTACTTAGTAGTTACCCTTAAAATGACATAAATTTCAAATTGATAGTTTGCTGCCCTTACATAAGAATATTTTTGAGAAAATATATATTAATTCTTCTTGTTCCATCCAATTTACTGCAGTTTGAGTATTTTTTCGGCACAGACATATCAACTTTTTGTTTGTGGGTGAAATCATTCACTCTGATTGCTATCCGATTTGAACTAAATTATTGTAGAATCGAAATTTTGTTGTAAGGGTAGTAAGCGATCAATTTATCGAATTCAAAATTAAATTTCCTAACGAATAAAAAAAAATTAAAATATCTGTTCTTATAATAAAAAACTTGCAGCCTATATTTTAGACTCACTGGTTATATAATTCCAATACAACTTTGACAGCTTGTTACTGTGAAACAATAGCCAAATCAAGTGATTTCCTCTTTAAAATTCGACTGTCAATCATTATGTTGCTAAGTTTGAACGTCATTGAATTCAATCTTTCATTCCCAGAGGTTCCAAGTAAAATCAACTTGGTTTTTGATGCTTAATCCGAATCTAAAATTAAGATTAGTGATTCCCATTCAAGATATTGAAGTGACAATTTTCCTCCAACTCTTGCAAAGGGGGAAGAAATCATAAAGTTTTTCCTACAGCCATTTTCCCATTCGGTGCATATTTCTTGATATATTTCCGCAAAAAAAAAAAATTGTTTTCAGCGGTAAATTAGAACACTCTGCCACATAAACTTAGAGTATGTCAAATCTCACATTCCTTCATGCGCACGGTACAAAGTTTTCTCACCACGTGAAATTTCAATAGGACATTCTGTATATAAATTCAGCTTCCAGCACTTCTTCTCCACATTAACTTCAAGTTTGCTGGATCTCACATTCCTTCGTGCGCAGTTACAAGGTATTTAAATAAATAACAAAAAGGGACACCTGTATATGATGTCAGTATTCTACACTTCTCCTCCTAAAAGTGTGTCATATCTCACCTATCTTTGTGCATGCGGTATAAAGCTTTCTTCTCACTCAGAATTACAATACGTCACCCTGTAAATACTTCAAGCTTTCTGCACTCCTTTTCTATATAAACTTCAAGTATGCCAAATCTCACATTTCTTCAGGTGCGCAGTATAAAGTTCTCTCTTCAAGTAAAACTAGAATGGGACACCCTGTATATAATTTCAGCTTCCTGTTCTTCCATCTCCACATAAACGGCAAGTATGCTAAGTCTCACATTATTTCGTGTTCGTGCGCGAGGTACTAAGTTTTCTCTTCACGTAAAATTTAAATCGAGCACCTGTATAAACTTTAACTTTTTTGTATATAATCTTTATGTATGCCAAATCTCATATTCCATCATGCGCGCAGTACAAAGTTTGCTCCTCATGTAAAATTAATAGGATATCCTGTATATAGTTTTGGCTTTCTGCACTCCCTTCTCCACACAGACTCGTGTGTGCGGTACAAAGTTTTCTCTTTACAACGTAAAATTAAAATGGAACACCTTGTATATACTCTCAGCTTTCTGCATTCCTTCTTATGAACCTCAAGTATGTCAAATCTTACATTCCTTCGTACGCGCAATATGTCTAAAAGAGGATACAAAGCTTGCTCTTTACGTATTAATATATAGATCAAAATGGGACACCTGTATATAACATTTGCTATCTGCACTACTTCTCCATATGTACTTTAAGTAGGTCAAATTTAACATTCCTTTGTGCATGCAATATGTATTTAGAATCTAGTTATAAAAAAACCTATGTCGTTATTCTGTAGTGTATGTTTTGTATCCATAAAACTGTTTTATAATTAATTTTATTGTAATAAAATACTTTTATGATAAAACAAATCCGTCTTGTTATTTACCACTCCACAGCTATCAAATGTCCTCCATTTTAATCACTAAAATTTTGTATTTTGGTCATTGGTTCTAAATAATAATTAATGATTAGTATAAACCATTCAAATATCTTATTTAACTCTTTCAATTTGTTATTAATTAAAAATAATCCACCCTCGATTAAAATTGATCAATTCTCCATCTTTAATTGAAGGCAACCATTCACAGACCTGAAAAAAAATTATATTTTTGTGATTGGTTAAAATAAGCCTCCCCCAATTAGTGTCAATTAGTTTTAATTATTCCGATTGGCTCAACAATTAACGGCACCGAAGACACACCTCCAGTGATTCGGAGTTGAGCTCTGTCAGATTCTGCTGCCCTAGTGATAAATCTTGGTTTTAAGACTTGTGAAATTTTGTCAGACATGTGAACTCAAATGTATAGGGTGGCTTTTAAAGCTGGAAATCTGTAATAAATATGAAATAAAAGAACAAAATTAATAATAGACATAATTTTTATTCATGTTTGCATTATATACAGGGTTGTTTATAATTCTTTTATCTAATTTACTGTTATACATAGTATTAATTGATTTTATTTACTTTTAACAATATGTATTAGGTGTTTACACATAAATTTTATTTTAAGTAACTAGATTTATACTTAAGACTTATAAATAGTTGAATAATGACATTGTTTATTGACTCTTTTAACTATAAAACAAAAAAATTGAAAATACATTATTTTAAACATTGAATTAATGCATTCTTGGTTATTATTGATCCTTAATCCTATCCCTGTAACAGAAAAACCTTATTTAGTATTCTAATTTTAACAAATTAAAGCAAGGGGTAAGCTACAAACGATTATTCTTATATTTATTATAGAAACCGCTTAATTACTTATATTATTAATTAAAATATGATCCAATATTCCTATTAATTAATCATATTGATCATATTCTACTATATTTATAACAAAAAAGTCCTTATTTATTACATAAAAGCGTTAAAACCCACCCCAATACATTTCACATGTTGAAATTTCTCGTCGATCTAACAAAGTTTGTCTTAAAATCACAAAATATCATTAGGATAGCAGAATCGGACAGAGCTCAACTCCGAAACACTGGAGGCGGGTCTTCAGTGCTGCTAATCATTGGGCCAATCCAAATGATTTAAATTAATTATCACTAATTGGGGAGGACTATTTTGACCAATCACAAAATTGAAATATTTCATTAGGTTTGTGAATGGTTGTTATTAATTAAGAATGGTGTTTCAATTAGCACAGATGGGGGCGGATAATTTTAATCGATAGAAAAATAATAAGATGTTTAAATGGCTGCCGTTGATCAATGATTGGTCATTTATAACCAATAAAAAAATATACTACAAAATAATAAGGATAAAAATGGGGGACATTTAACAATTGTAAAGCAGTGTACTTTAGAAGGAATATCGCTATATTAATAAAGTATAACAATAATATTGATTATAAATTGATTTTACATGGGTATTGATGATATTTCAAGGATGTTTTTTGATAATTTGAATACAATATATACTACAACATAATTATTATGTATATATAGGTGCTCATTTAGCCAACCTCATTGCTCTTATGGTTCTCGAGCAATAATAGCTAACTCAAAATGAACACCCATATATATATATAAGGTGGTCCATCGGTCAGTTCTTTTTTGTAACTCGATTATTCTTAAAGTTACTGAGATATATCAAAATATTTCTCAAACAATGCTTCTCTAATAATTAATTAGCTATATTTTTGTCGTATTAGATTTTCTACAAGGTGCTTCAATTTCGCGCCTAAATATTGTTGCATTTTCTTGAATATAACTGTTTCTCCTTGTATTTATTAATATGCCAAGAGATAACTTTAGGCCTTGTTTTGAGGCGTACTGCTTGCACGAAGGAATTTGAGACTCAGCATACTTAAAGCTAATATGGAGAAGATGTGCAGGCAGCGAGAATTATATACAGGTTGTCCTATTTTGATCTATATTTCAATACGCGAAAAGCAAGCTTTGTACTTCTTTTTAAGCATATTGCGCGCACGAAGGAATGTGAGGTTTTGCGTACTTGAAGTTCATATGAAGGAATGCACAAAGCTTGAGGCATATACAGGTTGTTCCATTTTGATTTTACGACATAAAGTTGGCATATTTAAAGTCTGTGTGCTGGAGGAAGTGCAGAGAACCAAAGTTATTTACAGAATGTCCTATTCTAATTCTACTTGAGGAGAAAACCTTGTACAGCGCGCATGATGGAATGTGAGATTTGACATACTTGAAGTTTATTTGGAGCAGAAGTGCAGAAAGGTATCCCATTTCAATTTTACATGAAGAGAAAACTTGGTACCGCGCGCACGAACACAAATAAATGTGCGATTCAGCATACTTGCAGTCTGTGTGAAGAAGGAAGTGCAGAAAACTGAAATTATACACTTGGTGTTCCATTTTAATTCAACGAGAAGAGAAAACTCTGTACTGCGCGCTTAAAAAAATGTGGAATTGTGGAAGTTTATATTGAAAAGGAGTGCAGAAAGCTGAAAATATATACAGGGTGTACGGCTTGCACGAAAAAATGGGAGATATGGCATACTTTTCAGAGGAGGAGTGCAGAATACTGACATTATATACACGGGTTCCATTCTGATTTTTTCTTGAATACTTTGTAAATGAGCACGAAGGAATGTGAGATTTAGCAGACTTGAAGTCCATGTGGAGAAGAAGTGCTGGGAGCTTAAACTATATACAGGCTGTCTTATTTTCAATTTTACTTGGAAAGAAAACTCTGTATCATGCGTATGAAAAAATGTGAGACTTGACATACTTGAAGTAGATGTGGAGAAGGAGTGCAGAAAGCTTTAATTATATACAGGCTGTTCAATTCGAAGCTATCGTTAAAAACTATATCATTTTTTATTGCAATATATCAGAAAATATTCACCTAATAGGAAAATCGCTGAAGGAAAACGTAATGATTTATTTTCTCTAGCAAGGGTTTGGGGGAGAAAGACACTTTATAGTCTTGAATGGTAATCACTAATCCCAATTTTGAATCAGAATGCAGCGCCGAATACCAAGTTAATTATACCCGGAAGATTAAACTCAATAACGTTCAAATTTTGCAACATAATGATTCACGGTCGAATTTCGACCACTAGTAAATATAAAATAACATACCATTGCGTGAGAGTCGAGCACCCTGTAAAAAATCTTATACGCCAAAAATGTGAGAGAATAATTATCGAATAAACATAGTTTAAAAATTATTACGAGTTAATTCAAATAATTGAATGAATAAAAGGTGACGTAAGTCATATAACAAAACATTACTTCACAGATTATTTTAAGTAATAAATATTAATTACAAATAATTGTTATAGAATTTCAAAAGGGGTAGATTATCATTTTAATAGTTCAGTGACTTTATGAATTGATATTTTACAAAAATTTCAGTTCTTGTCATTAACTTACAGCCGAATCCTTAAAATAATGTAATATTAACCACAATTCTGTAATAATTTATGTCCTAATTCAGAATATCTCCACTTATTTATTTTAGCAGATAATTGAGGCGCAAGTCAAAAATATTTCCTAACATTCTACATACATATAGAAATAAACTTTGAGCATTACTACAATTCTAAGATTTGTATTTGCTGAACCTAGAAAATACAACAAATATAATTCGGTCAAGTAAGGAATTATCCTGACCTCAATAATATTTTTGATTGACTATTTAATATTTACACTACTTTACTAATTTTTTTAGATATTTGATACATTAAAATGTATGTGAGCCTCGTGGACTAGTAGTGCAGTCTATTAACAATAATAAGAGCTGCTTCAAGCATAAGCCTTCAGGAGTACTCAAGACTGATGTCGTGTGAAACGGTGGTGACTTATAGATGTTCTTGAATTGGTTCTGTATGGAGCCCTCATAAGTGAATAATGATGGAACATTATTGAATGCGATGTACCCGGAGTAGTTCATCAATTTGTAGCATTTGGTACCTACAACAAAAAATTTTAAAAGAGAATTAGAAAAACATGAATAACAAGAAGAAGTATCAAAAATCATCAATATTGATTAACTGTCCCAAAATTTTCATTTCGATTTCTGAGGGACCATCATTCGTATAAATATTAGGTTGTCTAACAAGTAGAGAAAAATGAGGGTTTACTAACGAGTGTGAATTAAATTTCTCAAGTGTTGAACATGCTATTTTTTTGTATACTTGATGGAAAAGCTTGAGTAGAAGACGCCAAGTATAGAGATACTTTTCTACAGGAATACTAATCAAGGTTGTGTTCTTGCAGAAACATAGTAACGGTTTTCACAACTGCCAAAGAAAAGCGTAGTAACAAATAATAGTATATTGTACATCAAGTATAGAAAATTACCTATTTCACACAAGATGTGTAATTTTCAGCACGAGACGGATTTGAGTGCTGGAATCACACAAGTGTGAAATAGGTGATTCTATACGTGTTGTACACTATACTTTGTCTACGATCACAGTTTTTAATGAAATATGTAGGTAAATCATTAGTATACCTGAGATTTCAAATCTGTTTTCACAAAAAATGTAGAATAACTTGGGCATTTTGATTGTTTGCTGTGCATATTTATTGTGATATTTACTTTAGTTATGATTTGAAACATTATTGAGATATTTTCTATCAGTTGATTGACATTTCATTGCTGTGTAATCTTATTGTTGCGAACTACGGGAAGATTGTATCTGATTGGCCTACTCTTGCAAGGTGACGTTCTGATTGGCTTATTAAGTAGAGTATTCTGTAATCTTGGGTAACGTGTTTTCTAAACTTTTGTCACTTACCATTTTTCAACTGCAGTAATGATAATTGTGGATGTCTAATTTTGGTTATGATACAATAATTACATACATAATTCCTCGATTTCGAGAGAATGTGATAAACGTGTGTTGCTTGCTTCAATTTGACAGTTGTGATTCGCAGTGCTGCCAACCTTCGGAATATATATTACAAGAATAAGTAAATAATTCCAAAAGAACTTAGTGCAATTCTGTTATTCAAATGTGGCTTATAAAAGAGCAAACATAGATTCATATCAAGTCCGGGATATTTATCAATAAACTTGCTGAATATATCACGTAAAGAATATTCGAAATGGATTATTAATAAATGAGTTGGTCAAACTGGTGTGAGAAATCATTTCTCACGACTTTTCCCACAGTTGTGTGAAATTGTTATTTTTCTAGTTGTGTTTTGTATGAGAAAAATGTTGTTTTCTATAGTGATCGTAGAAAAACAATATTAAAAATTAATTTGTTAGAAATGAAGCTAAAGATTCTCGCGAAATTCTGGATACAGCTAAAGAAGCGACTTAACATTTCCGGCGAAATCGAGAGAATTTTTGATTTCTTATATGTTCAACTTGTGATTTTTTCTCAATTAGGTCAAAGCTGTTATTTGGGCGCGTGTCATAGTGCATATTTTGTTTGTTATTTTTTGTTGCTAATTAGTGAAGTGTTGCTAATTGGAAAACTGGCTCTTTTCTTTACTGATTTCTACATATTAAACCTGATGTTTTCCATTAAGTATACACAAAAGACTATTTGTTAAAGTATTCAAAACAATTTTTGTTTTTCATCTAAAAGCGTCACCTAGAAATTGAAACCAAATAACGAGAAATAAAGAAAATCCAATTGTCTCTGAAATTTTTCTCACCGATATAGAAAATTCATCAGAGATTACAAATTCGAAAGGATCATCAAAATCTATCCATGAATTAAATATTTACAGATGTACAAATTTTTGATTGGGGTATGCCCCGATTAATGTGCTTTCAAAACATAAGTCGCAACTCAAATCTATTGAATGAAAGAGGAATAATCATCATAATCCGTCCATTAATGAAAAATGCAATCAAAATCTAATAAACAAACCAAAGAACCTTAAAATCCATCCATAAATAAAACACTTATATTCAGAAAACGGGTTGAGGTTTGCTTTTTTATTCTGCGATTACCGTAGTTTCGAAAAATATAAGATCCCTCGAAGGCACGTATTGTAAGTAACTTGAGTCTATCAAATGAATAAAAAAAATCTTTGAGAAACAGTTGCGCAATCTTTTTATAGGAATGTAACTACAGAACGGTACAGAATTTTAATATTTCTTCTGCGACTACGGTGCTTTCGAAAAATTTGAGACTTCTTGACCTTCATATATAGAATTTACGTTAAAGACTAGTTTTTTCAGGTATATCTTTTGAACTGACAATTAAATTCGTTCAAAAGTAGATTGCTAGAAAAACTGGAGTTTATGCACACGTAGAAGACTAACTGGGGTACAGACAGACCCCATGTCCAAAATTATGTCATAAATCCGAAACAAAATGAAAGAGAAATTCACACTATTTTGGTAATTGTAGCTAGAACAATAAATTGAAGATAGAATAACGCAAAAAAGGATAAAAAAGAAGGCAATCACAGATGCTCAAACTTTTAATTGAAATAAGCATGAGGAACGGCTTGGTACCTTATAATTTTTACTGCGATTACTGTACTTTCGAGAAATAAGGCCGTTCAGCGGCTTGAATAAGAAAAAAATTGAAATTTATTCATAGATAAAACAGATACAAATTGTGCTATGCACGAAACAAAAATCTATCACAAAAAAAAAATCTACAAAATTTTTATATTTCGGTAGTATATGAGATATTATTTTTCAATTTAATTATATTTTTTATAAAAAAAGTTCGCATTTACAACATCACAGTTATAAATGTCCTCCCAGTAGATTTGCGTAAATAAAATGAACAAAGTTTCATAAGTTTTAGAACCAGAAATATTACCAGGACAGCAGAATTGAATAGGAGTCACTCCAGTATCACTGGAGGCGTGTTTCCAGTGCTGTTAATTGGTCAGCCAATACAAATAATCTAAATTAATCAAGACTAATTGGAGATTGATTACTTAACCAATAATAAAAATTAAGAGTTCTATAAGCAATGGAGAATGATTACCATCAATTAAGAACTGATTATTTTCATCCAATAACAGAATTAGATGATTTTAGCAGATATTTGAATGGTTGTCATTGATTGAAGATGAAGAATTTATCCTACAAAATATTGAAGACAAAAATGGAGGATATTAAACAACGTAAGGCGGAACAGTACAAATACAATTGAATATTACAATGGAGTATTTTATTGAAATAAAATTGGAAAACAGTTATGAATGAATTTGTGACTTCAATGACGTTTTTTGGTAATTTGATACAACATACATGATAAAATAGTTTATAATGTTACGAAGCTACAGCTTCACATTTCAAAACTAAATTACTTTGAAAATCAAAAGTACTATTGAAAAAAATGGAAGAATCATCTAGATGATGAAAGCGCATTTTTGACAGCTCATGAATGCTTGTTACTTCAGAGATTTCGCAAATTACCATCTCTCACAATTACTAAGCTTGAAATCAAGCAGTTTGGGCAAACTTACGAAACAGCAGCTTCCATTTAGTACTAGTTTCAAGTTGACTATTTGATAGGTACATAATTTATGCATGTACAAACTCAAAAATACCATTTGAACTTCATTGTTTGGTTATTGACTGACGGGAGGTCAAGTTCTGTACCTTAAAATGATAATTTGATCTTTATCAAAGCTATATAAGGAAAAATACACCAAAAGTAAACAAATCTTCATCCAATAATAATAATTCATTCTAATAAGCTTCAAATTCGCGTCAAACAAGTCATTGAATAAATCTCGGACAGATTTGACAACTGTACATAATAATAGTGACACTCGTGGAGAAAGTTGTAACTAAATTTTTATTTACTTTAATAAATTTTAGTTGCCATATCCCTAATGTCATATATATCTATGGGCATTGTTTCACTTAAAACAAGTAATTGAATAATTTAATCTTCCACAATCACTGAGCTTGAATTAAAGCAATTTGTGCAAACCTACGAAATAGCAGCTTTTATTTAGTACCAGTTTCTAATCTGTAAGTAGTATAGTTGCTGAGAGCTCAGCGTCACGCCAGCCAGCCAGCCAGCCAGCCAGACAGCCAAAGTGAATATAATAGCGCTTTTTTCCAAAAAAATGCGCTAAAAAAACTATTGGCGATAAGAAGTGAAACCATTTACGCAAAACTGGGCCTACTGTCGCTATCTCTCTCACACCCACCGCGTTACATTTTAGGCTTCAAGTTTTTCAACTGAATGTCCGCTTCTCTATTATTCTCTTCGTGGTAGCAAAATAGAAGTAGCAAAATTTGCTGTCGCTAAAAGCAGTGGAAGATTCATTCTTAACGTTTCGCGCAGGCAGCTCGTCTCGTCAGCAGTCAGCCTTAGGCCACTTGAAATTGCAAACGTTACATACAGACAGTCATCAAGCAACACGTGGTAGAATACGTGTGTATTTGTGATGATTAGCGTTCCGTTTTCACTCGCTTCACTACAGTTTTATGTTGGTCTGCCTCTGCACAATGTATTGTTTCGTTTATGGGTAATTAATTTAATGCGTCCTTTAATTAACTTTGATGGATTATTGATGTTACTAGGTTTTTGCAAATATTTTAAGTGAAAATTTATGACAAAGTACTGTATTAATTGCAATCAAGGAATGATACAACTGTTTTTTAATTTACTGGACATTGTGGTCACATGTCATTGAAATATCCAATTCATTATTACAAATCATTATTTGCCATGTAACTAGAACACAAGAACAATAAATATTCGTGAATATACAATCTGTAAATTCAATGCGAATCTAATAAAAAAAATTGCCTGAGGAACTAATAATATCTCACCAAAATCGCACTGCTTCTAATAAATCATCCGACAAACAAGCAGGGCAGACTCTTCCAAATCTGCACCTTGCATTCTCTACCTAACAATAAACATCACAGCAAATTACAATCCTTAGCCGATCACGGACGATACGAACGATAAACGGTGATAGAGATTTCCGATAACGGTTGACCAACGCATCCGATATCCTAGTAAGCCGCAAGTGCCTAATTTTCCTGTCTTTTTAATATGAGTGTACCGGAGCAGTGTCGGCGGATGGACGTTGTTACACTTTGCTTCTTAGAAAACAGAGCAGGTGATCTACATACTAATGCAGTGGACAACAAACTTTACTTTCCATCAGAATCTTTAAAACATGATTTTGTCAAATAGGCATGTAATACAAAGAAATGCAACAGTTTGACAAACCCTCTTTCAACCATATTAACTCTCGCATTGGCGTGACTTCCGACTTATTAAATTGGGACGACAAATAGTTGATAATTTTTGATAGGACGTTCAGTTTTGTTTTAATGTAGGTGAGGCATAACAGGAAATGTATAATTGTTCGCGTGTTTTTGTGAATTTTTGTTTTCTAGTGACTTCTACTCGGACCCAAGACATGTGACACGTGGCGACTAATTTGTAGTTGGATTTCCGTTTCTGGTGGATGTTTTACTTATAATATCCATGTTAAGATGTTAATAATAGTTATTGCCAGTAAATACTCCTGAATTTTTATATTTTAGATATATACCAAGATAATACCATGATTGTTGGGTACTTATATTCCGTTATTCTACAAGGATATCCTTGTAGAATTGGATCAATTGGAGATAGATATACATTCTCTTGTACTTCAAGGTATTAATTTGAATCGGAATAAAGGACAAAAAAACTGAGATTTCAACTTCACACGAACACGACTCTAATTTGATACCTGTCAAACCACAGTCCAACGAATCACCTCTGAACAATAAACTTTGTACATATATTCTATCAACAATATATTATGCACAATTTACTGCACTCAAATCAAAAGAAATATAGTATTGAAGTATGGTAATACTTTTGAACTTATTTATAATAATAGAAAGTAGCAGGAGAATATACAATACATGAAAACACAAATGACAACGGTCAAAGACTATGTGAAATAGCGGCAAGAAACAACATGATTATAAGTAGTACCAAACATGAACATCCAAAACTACATAAAATAACTTAAATATCGCCAGATCAAGTAACCCAGACACAAATAAACCACGTACTAATTACAGAAAGAAAACAATCAGATATAACAGATGTAAGATCATACAGAGGAGCATACAAGGATTCAGACCACTTTATGGTAATAGCAAGTCTTAAACAAAAAGTAAGAAGAAATCAGAAGGACAGAAGCAAGAGAACTAAATGGGACATAGAAAAACTTAGCAATAAAGACACAAGGAAGAAGTACGAAGAAGAAATAGAGAAACACATCAAAGAAAAATATGAAGAAGAAGACGATGTACAGAAGAAGTGGCATGAGATACAAAACTGTATGAACTAAGCTGCAAAAAAATTGATAGAAGAAGAAAAACAAGAAAATGAAAAAACATGGTTCAACAAAAAGTGCCAAGAAGTAGTATTAAGAAAGAAAAATGCAAGACTGAAGTGTATGAATATAAATAGGATAGAAGACAGAGAAGATTATGAAAAAATAAGAAAGACATGTTGTGAAATTCTAAGAGAATACAAGAAAGCTTGGATAGCCGACAAAATAAAAGATTTTGTAAAAAAATTGTGAATAGAAACTCAAAACAATTCTATAAAATAAATAAATGAACAAAAAAGAACATACAAACCAAAAGACTACTGTATAAAAGATGCAAAGGGCAACAAAACAGAAAACGATGAACAATATAAGAAAACATGGGTAGAATACTTCAAAAGCCTGCTAACAGACCCGCAACAAAACGTGGATATTACAACACAAGATGAAATTTCGGACGAAGGAGTATTAGAAGAACCAACAAAAGAAGAAGTCAGAGAAATAATAAGAAGCAGGCGAAATGGCAAGACTCCAGGCAAAGATAGAATAAACACAGTAGTAAATAAAATATGGAGGAGATGAACTACATGAATATATTTATAAACTCATAATGAATGTGTGGAGAACAGAAAAAGTGGCAAAGGATTGGGAAAGAGGACAAATAGTAACAATTCACAAAAAAGGAGACCAACAAACAGGCGAAAATTATAGAGGTATAATATAAAATAATGTCAACACTAATAAAAAAAAAGAGTCCAGAAAGAAACAGAAAACATGATAGGACAGCATCAGTGCGGCTTCACGCAAGGCAGATCAACAACAAACGCTATACATACAGTTAAACAGATAATAGAAAAAGTGCATGAATATAAAATGGACATAGATTTATTATTCATTGATTTTGAACAAGCGTTTGACTCGATCAAAGGAGAAAAACTTATGATAGCCCTAGAAGAATTTGGAATATCAGCTAAACTAAGACGATTGATCTTGATGACATTAAGTGGAACAACAACCACAATTAAAACACAAGAAGGAGAAACTCAGGAATTCGAAATAAACAAAGGAGTAAGACAAGGAGATACACTATTAACAACTCTGTTCAACATAGCCTTAGAATATGTGATGAGAAATTTGAACAAATGAACACTCAGAACTAAAGACGGACAAATAATAGCATATGCAGACGATATAGTATTGGCAACAAAAAATAGGAAAATATTGAAAGAAATGGTCGAAGAAATAGTAACAGAAGGAAACAAAATAAGCTTGGAAATCAATGAAAGCAAAACGAAAATAATGAGGATAGGAAAAAAATCAGAAAATACGTATGTAACCTACAGTTTGAGGCAGTGAATAAATTCAAATACCTAGGCATTATGCTATCATATAAAGGAGACAGGCAAACAGAAATCCAAGAGAAGATATTCACAGCGAACAGAGCCTTTTACGCAAATAAAAAAATACTCAAGGATAAAAATCTAACAAAGAAAACAAAATTGAAAGTATAAAGAACAACAATCAGACCGATAATAATGTACGCTGCAGAAACAATGACAATGACCAACAAAGATAAAGAAGATTTGAGAATAGTAGCAAGAAAAATAGAGAGAACTATTTCAGGACTGGTAAAAACGGCAGAAAACGAATATAGAATAATAATGAACCATGAAATAGAACAAGAACTGCAAGAAGAAGATATAGTAAGAAAAATAAAACAACAAAGGATGAAATAGTTAGGACACATATGGAGAAAAAGAGAATAAGACACCGTAAGGGCAATTCTACAATGGGAACCAGGCGGAAACAGAAGAAGAGGCAGACCCAGGTCGAAATGGCTACAAGAAGTAGGAACAGATCTGAGTAGAGCAGGAATAAAGAAATGGAAGGACAAAACAGAAGATGGGAAGACATGGAGAGAAATATGTCAGACAATTTAGAACAAGGCGATAAGGACTGATCCCCTTCAAATAAAGTATCTAGAGAGCTTCAGTAGAAGGGGCGCAACCCCATCTGGGGTGTCCAAGCCACTATGTATAATAGAGAGTTCAAACATGTAATTTTTCAGTCAAATTAGTAATTTGGAATTTTTCCTAACATGATAACAGCAATGACAAGCTCCAAAAGTTGGAAATAAGCCAAAAAATGGATACTAAAATATTTATGTTTATAGTTAAAAGTAATCGGACCGAGGAGAGAATATTCAAAATGAATTTTTTCCAATTTTCAAATTATTGAGCAATTTGAATGCAGATTTTACGTGATTTTTAGATAACTACATATAATTATGATTAGTGGAACGAACAGATCAATAAAGAAGTAAAAACTAAGAAGCCAAAAGGCAAAAAATACTTAAAAACAAAAAAAAAAAGGAAACCATAAAGACTACAAAATGCTAAATCAAAGAAATAATCGAAAAATCAGAAACAGAAGTATGCGAAGAATTCGGGGAAAAGCTAAAGACGAACTTCAAAGGAAACTGTACAAAACAGAAAAGATAAGAAAGGAGAACAAATGATGTTGAATCAATAAAAGAGTAAAAAAGTAGAAATATTGGAGGAGGACGAGGAAATAGAAGAAAGTAGAGAATTATCAGCTCACAAGGAAATCACAAAGGAAGAGATGATAACAGTTTTGAAGAAACTAAAAAATGGAGAAACAATAAGAGGAGAACAGCTGAAATATATGGCGGAAGGAATGCTACTTACGATGCTGAATAGAATATGGGAAAAAAACAATACCAAAAGACTGGGAAAAAAGTAGTGATATTTCTTATATACAAAAAAAAAGAGAATAGAGACTGCGGCAACTATAGAGGAGTATCACTGATATGCTCGGCAGTAAAAGTATATGAAGCTATCTTAGAGAACAAACTTAGACAATGTACAGAAGAAACACCGGAAGAAACCCAAAGCGGATTCAGGAAAGGACACTCCACACATGATATATTCTCAATAAGAAAACACTATACACTGCATTTATTGATTGGAAAAAGGCGTTCGACAGAGTGCCAAGAATAATTATATAGAAGAGACTGAGAGAAAGACAGGTAGACGAAGAATCGATACGAGCAATAAAAAGTATATATGAAAGAACATCGAACTATATAAGAATAAACAGTGGAACATCGGATGAATTCACAACATCACAAGGACTAAGACAAGGAGGGGCTTTGAGTTCTTTACTTTCAATCTCGTTCCTGAACAAAATGATAAAAGTCATTGAAAAGAAAACAAAAAAGGTGAAAGTTGGACATTATAAATTAAAGCAAATAAAAATAGCAGAATGTGCATTTGCAGATGCCTTGGCAATTCTAGCAAAAAGCAAAGAAGAGCTGCAAAACAACTTGGATGAATGGACAGAACTAAGGAATCATTGACAATAAATACAGATCATACCAAAGTCATGGTCATAGCAAAAGAAGAAGTAAAAACAGATATAACGCTAAATGAAAGAGACATAGAGTAAGTACATACGCTTACTTACCTAGAAATAACACTAAACGATAAAGGAAACTTAGAGAAATCAACAAAAGAATTCAAGCAGCTAACAGAAGTTTGCTTTGTATAAAATTATGAACAATAAACAACAAGGAAGACGAAAACAACTTTAAACAAAACAATTAGTAGGCCAACATTAATAAACGACAGCGAAACGTGGGTAATGAACCAAAAACTAAAAAACAAAATACAAGAGGTCAAGATGAGGTTCTTGAGAAGAATAGAGCGAGTAAAAAGGATAGATAAAAAAAGGAGCGACCACATACGAAATAATATACTAATAGAAAGTATACAGAAGACAATAGAGAAAGAACAGTTATCATGGTATGGGCACTTGAAAAGAATGCCCGACAAAAGATAAACGAAAATAATATGGAATGCCAGAACAGCGAAAGGGAGAGAAAGGGGAAGACCAGCAAAAACAACATTAGCTTGCAAAAAGCAGGAAATAAAACGCTTAATAGAAAAGAATTTAATTGTGATTACTAATTTATTCAGAGTTTTCTCTAGAAAGTGCAAATCTTTATCTGTTTTGTGCGGTTGGGTAAATCGCCCGCAGTTTGAATCACACAGAGGCGCTAAAGTAGCTCACGAGGTCGCATATTAGCAGGTGCAGGTGCATTATTGAATAAGCCACAGACAATAGCCGACTTGGCGTTGCGCGGGCGGTGCTCAATTTGCCCGCAGCGCTCACCGCGGCAGCCCGTCGATTCACGCGTTTATTCATGCTAAATGCTTTGATTATGCATCGTTCATTACCACCATAACATATTGCACATACATGTTATTACGTATGTTAATCCAATCATACTATTTCATCTCGGACTGATTACTATTCAGATAAATTTCAGTCGCATCTTTATTCATGTGATTTTGAGGGTGAAGTTTTTTGTTTTTAATGAAAGGTTAATTATAGTTTGATTCTTGATCAGAGATGGTAAGCCACGTAACGGATTTGGATTTGTTTTATAGGAGACAGGTGCATTTATTTCATGTTTCCTAGCAATATGTATTATTACACACAATTGCTATATTTTTATGCGAACAGTTCGCATCATTAGTGTCGCGTGATAAGTAATGACATTAATTGATAGAAAAATGTATTGAGACTGAATTTTTATTGAGATTGTATGTATAAGCGATAAATACAACATAGGTCAACTCTAAAAACCATTCTCATGCAAATTATTGATCTCAAATTGCTTGTTATATGCACGACAGTCACAACAATGTTTGTGAAACTTTTTGTTAATCATTAATTTCAACTATAAATGTACATGTGACATATTTTCCGATACGTGCAGTCATAAAGACAAATGAAAGTACGTGTAGGTCTTTCATAATGACTCGTTATTTAGTTCATTTATATGTATTAGCATTTTCCACGCCGTTAAATGTTCAATAGCCTAATGAAGAAGCACTATTTTCAAATTATTTGTACAAGAGTGAAATGAAGTGGTCCTGAGACTCTTTACATTTAATGGGTACCTCTTTACAATTTTTTGAAATGAACGGAAACTTTCTTACTTCAGATTAGGTTTCAGTTCGCAGAACAATTGCACCTCAATGGAAGAGTGCAGAGTTATCGTAAATCATTAGAAAATTCCTTGATACTTTGTGGAAGTTTTCTTGGATTGCAGCTCCCAAGTAATATAAAAATATAATTTGAAACTTCAACATCTCATAGAAAATTTCTCCTATCCCAAAAAATACACACTGCATGCAGTCTGTCTTAAGTTTCAGACATCGATTAGCCCAATATCATTATCCCTGAGGGTTGGGAGACTCAGGTGAAATTAACTTGGTATTCGACGCTCTATTCGAATCTTATAGTAACTAAAGTATCAAGGGTGTTAAAAGGACAATAATGCCTGAGGTCAACAGTGTACTTGCCGAGGGCCTCTGGCCCGAGGTGTGTACGTTGACCGTAGGCATTATTGTCTGTGCAACTCCCGTGGTGCCTTCAATATTGAATGTCCGACTTTTGTTGTATTTCAATCAAATTTCTTAGCAATGTATGTCCTATCATTGTGATTTCTTTCAGAGAAATTACTCTAGTTACTTGCTGTAACTAGGAGACTTGTTTGTTATTTTGAGACATAATGTCCTCGGGTATTATTTGTTACATAATTACTTTGAAATCAGTGTTATTATGACAAAAAGGTGGAGTTAAAGTTTTCCACTATGTTACATTTCATTTTCATCACATTCATCTTCATCACCTGAAATCATTTAATGTCAATCATCTCTCCTAATTGTTTATTTGCCCCTTACCTGTTGACCCTAATTCATCGCCTTTCGATCAGCTGTGGCCTTCATCTGTCAGATTCGTTTTGTTCATGCACCATGTCCCTCTAGCGTAAACTATTGTTACCAGTATTATTGTGCCTCGTCTGCAACCCTCTTAGCGTCTCTGTGTTCTTGGTGGATGAGAATTAAAGTTTGAAATGCGTCTTCTTTTCTTTTTAAACTGATAATTAGAAAAGAAGACGCATTTCAAACTCCAATTCTCATCCACCAAGTACACAGAGACGCTAAGAGGGTTGCAGACGAGACACAATAATACTGGTAACAATAGTTTACGCTAGAGGGACATGGTGCATGAACAAAACGAATCTGACAGATGAAGGCCACAGCTGATTGAAAGGCGATGAATTAGGGTCAACAGGTAAGGGACAAATAAACAATTAGGAAAGATGATTGACATTAAATGATTTCAGGTGATGAAGATGAATGTGATGAAAATGAAATGTAACAACTAGCAATAATCGCATCTCGGTAAACCCTCATTGATTACGATAATGCCGCTGCGCAAAGTCGCCTCAATGGTCTAGCTATCTTTAACGTTTAATCACTGTGGTCGTGTGATTGTGATTGCCTGTTTGATACGTTGAATGTGTAATGAATGTAATAGAAATTGTGCAAAAATTTATCAAATAACCATCGAAATTTGTATAGGCAAAAATCCTGATGACAAATACAGAATTACTATATTATTATTATTATGACAACAATAATAAACTAGTCGGACATTGAATAAAAAATAGTCGTTTCCATTCAAGATTCGAAAGAAGGGAGAATCGTTAAACTCTTATTCAAGATACATTTTCATTCGATACATATTTCTCGATATATTCCAGCCAAAAATTATATTGTTCTCGGCGGTAATTTCAAATGGGATAAGCTATATATGTATTTGAAAATTTCTGCACTCCTTCTCGATAAAAAACTTCAAGTATGTTAAATCTTACATTCCTTCATGTGTGCGGTACAAAGTTTCCGAGATATGGCCCCTTGTATATAATTTCAGTTTTCTGTACTCCTTCTCAATGTGAACTTCAAGTATGCTAAGCCTCACATTCCTTCGTGCACACGTTACAAAGTTTCCTCTTCTCGTGAATTTAAAACGTGACATCCTGTGGATAATTCCTGCTTTATGCACTCCTCCAAATGAACTTCAAGTATGCTAAATTTCACAGTCCCTTGTGGGTGCATTACAAAGTTTTCTCTTCATATAAATTCAAATGGGACTTTCTATATATAATTTTGGCTTTTTGCATTTCTTCCTTCAAACTTCAAGTATGCCAAGTCTCACATTCCTTCGTTCGCGTAGTACAAAGTCTCTTTCCCACGCAAAACGAAGGAGGAACGTTTTGTATATAATTTTAGCTATGTGCACTTCTTCAATCAAACTTCAAGTAAGCCAAATCTTACATTCCTAACTGCGCGCGTTTCGTTGTTTTCTCCTCACGTAAAATCAAAATGAGACAAACTGTATATAATCGAAGCTTCCTGCACTCCTTCTTCATATAAACTTAAAGCATGCAAGATCTCTCATTCCTTTGTGAGCACAATACTAAGTTTTCTCATTATGTAAAATCAAAATGGAACAACCTGTACATCATTTCAGCTTTCTGCATTCCTTCTTCATTTAGATTTATAATATACCAAATCTCACATTCCTTCGAGCGCGCGGTACAAAGTTTTCTTTCAAGGTAAAATTGTAATAGGGACCCTTGTTTATAATTTCAGTCTTCTGTACTCCTTCTTCAAAGTTTTCTTTCAAGTTAAAATTGTTATAGGGACCCTTGTTTAAAATTTCAGTCTTCTGTACTCCTTCTTCATATGAACTTCAAGTATATTAAACCTCATATCCATTTGTGTACACTTTACAAAGTTTTTTCTTCACGTGAAATTAAAATCAGATATGCTGTAGATAATCTCTGCTTTCTGCACAACTTTTCCATATGAACTTCAAGCATGCCAAATCTCACAGTCCCTCGTGCACGCATTACAAAGTTTTAATTACGGGGAAGGGATCGAGCAAAATCACATCTTATCTTACTTTGGAGAAACGTAATTATAAAAGACGCCCCCGTATTGCATTTTTTCTTCTTTTAAACTTCAAGTATGCCAAATCTTACAGTCCTTGTTTGCACAGTACAAAGTCTCTTTTCCACGCAAAATGAAGACGGGACGTCCTGTATATAATTTTAGCTATCTGTACTCCGCCATTTGGACTTTGTATGCAAAATCTAACATTTCTAACTGCGCTTGTTTCTATGTTTTCTCCTCACGTAAAATCAAAATGAGACAGTCTGTATATAATCGAAGATTTCTGCACTCCTTCTTCATATAAACTTCAAGCATGCAGAATCTCTTATTCCTTCGTGAGCACGATACTAAGTTTTCTCATTATATAAAAATAAAATAGAACAGTCTGTACATCATTCCAGCTTTCTGCACTTCTTCTGCACATAAATTTATAATATACCTAATCTCACATTCCTTTATGCGCGCGGTACAAAAATTCCTCTCTTAGTAAATTTTAAATAGAGGCCCTTGTTTATAATTTCAGTTTTCTGTACTCATCCATATGAACTTAAACCTCACATTCCTTCGCGCACACGTTACAAAGTTTTCTCTTCACGTGACATTAAAATTAGACATCCTGTAGAATATTTCTGCTTTCTGCACTCCTCCATATGAGCTTCAAGTATGTCAAATCTCACAGTCCTTTGTACGCGCATTACAAAGTTTTCTTCTCATGTAAATTTAAATGAGATATTTTGTAAATAATTTTGATTTCGGGGGCGTCCATTAATTACGGGGAGGGGGTGGAGCCAAATCACATCTTATCTCACTTTGGGGAGAAGAGGGGTCTTGGCGATATCACGTAATTTTTTCAGTAAGATACAGAATAAAATTGCGAGAAAATCGGGCTGAGTTGAATAAAACAAGTTTCATCACTGAAATATGGCCAAATCTAATACAAAACTAGTCTTAACTAGTCAAATGAAGATATGAGAATCTCACGTAAGATTGAAGGATGGGGGAAAGGGTTGAGCCAAATCTCACGATATCTCACTAAAGAGGGAGGAGTCGGCAAATTGCCAAAAACGCCTCACGTGATTGCATTCTTTCTCCACTTAAACTTCAAGTATGCCAAATCTCACATTCCTTCGTTTGCGCAGTACAAAGTTTCTTCACCACGCAAAACAAAGAAGGAACGTCCTGTATATAATTTTAGCTATCTGCACTCCTCCATTTAAACTACAAGTAGGCCAAATATAACATTCTTAACTGCACACGTTTTGATGAGACAGTCAGCATATAATTGAAGCTTCCTGCACTCCTTCTTCATATAAACTTCAAGTATACAAAATCTCTCATTCCTTCGTGAGCACGATACTAGATTTTCTCATTATGTAAAATCAAAGCGGAACACTCTTACATAATCCTAGCTTTCTGCACTCCTTCTTTATAAAAACTTCTTATATACCTTGTCTCATATTTCTTCGTGCGCGCGGTACAAAGTTCCCTCTTCACGTAAAATTAAAATAGGATGGTAATCTACGCTGTCTTGTTGAAATGTTGTGTATTTTGTGACTTGGGATGTGTGCGGAGCTGTACCAAGTAGGACATATTCCTCTGTTTGGGGTTTTCACGTGGTTTTCCTCAAGCCTTGGATGAATGCCAGAGGATTTTATCCTTTTTGTATAGATGTGATATCCACGTTATCAAATCTAGTATTCTGTATATTTTAAGTATCTAGTTACTTGCCTTGTTTAATTTTGTATCATTGTTTTCTGGAGATCCTTGTTCAAACGATCGAAACGTCAAAGTTTCAAATAAATATACAGAGTTTGAAGTCAAAAGTCGTTTTTATAAAATAGGATAGTATGTATATATACTCTGTTTACAATTTTCACTTCATGCACTTCTTCTCGATATGAACTTTTAGTATGCCAAATCTCACATTCCTCTGTGCATGTAATATGCTTAAAAAGGGTATCGAAAGTTTTCTCTTCACAAATTAATATATAGATTAAAATGAGACATCTCGTACATAATTTTTGCTTTCTGCACTCCTTCTCCATATGTACTTCAAGTATGTCAAGTCTCGCATTCCTTCGTGTATGCAATATGCTTGAAAAGAGTTGATAATAATGCATTGCACTTGATTCTTTGTAATCTTATATTCATATGTCATATAAATGTGTATCTAACAAAGAACGCAGCTAAAAGAAACGTTTGAATACAAATGAGTGAGCACAAATCAACAAAAGGAACCTGAGATCAAATTAAAGTAGACATTTTAATCATCTTGTATAAAAAAGCAAGATAGTTCTCCATAGAAACAAAACTCATCTTTGTAAGGAAAGGACAGGTCAATGTCATCCTGACAAGGGTTCGACTGTGCACTGTTCTGCCCTGCAGTTTATATTTGTACTACGGTGCTGGTGTTCATAGAGTTAAACATATTCAATCATTAATTATGACTTCTCAGCTTTCCACTAACTTCTCCCTGTAGAAATATGCATAAATGAGTGTAATTAATTAGTAGTGAAACGTGGATCACCTGTTTGCAAATTTATTATGTGTTTAACGCCTGTTGGACTGGAAAATAGATTTTAATTATCATTCCTACTGTGAGATACAGTGTCATATTTCATTATAATAACTGGTCTGACTACAGAAGGTATTAGAAGAATTCGCGAAATGCTGTCCACTATATTCATAACATATATATATACTCCTAAAAGAAATTAAAATTGGTGAATAATTTTAATCAACAGAACATAGCTTGCGGTGACTTATTTAAAACGACATGGACAATAAAAAACGATACAGAAGCAACAAGGAGTGAATGTGAAAGCAAAGTAAGAAGAAATAAAGCTGCAACAATATCAAGATCTTCCGCTTGGATAGACAAACCCATCGCCTTCTCTTCGCTACTGTTCCTTAGATTCCTTCAATTTACATTCCACGGATGCGGTTGCATTATAAAAACAAGCCCCCCGGTGTCTTGCATGTCTCCGAAACCGGGCACCTAACGTCAACCCTTCTGGTTAACATTTACTTGAAGTGACTGCACAACAACGTCAAGTGTAAATTGGAGAAAAAATTAACTTACAACTTAAGGTAGGTGTTTTTGATGTTCAGAGATTGATATTTAAATTTATGTAAAGAGGAAATTGTTAAGCTTTATCAGAAATCAACATTCTGTAGTTTTTTCACGCTGAATTTAAAATACACTGTATAATTTATAGATTATATTGATATGATGTTAATCAATGAATTATGCCTCCTCATTTTTGAATTGCTGAATTTATCTTGAATCTAGTGAGAGATTTGAATGTAGGTCAAAGAAATGACAGAAAAATTTGGATTGAAATAGTACATTAGTCAAACATTGAACATTGAAGGCACCACGGGTGTTGGACGGACGATAATGCCTACGGTCAACGTACACACCTCGGGCCGGAGGCCCTCGAAAGGTACACCGTTGACCTCATGCCTTATTGTCCTTCCAACACCTTTGATACCTTAATTACTATTAAATGCCAGTTTCAAATGTGTCAAAGAGCTTTCAGTTATTGGAATATTAATTCATATAATTGACACATGGAAATTTTTTCCTTATTAACACTACTCAGGAAGAGTTATGGCAGTAGTCAACCATATCTTCATGATTAATAAACACGTATCAACTAAATATGAAAATAAGTATCTTGAGTAGACTAATCAGTAAATAATGAAAAAATCATAGTCAATTATGAGCAGGTACGCAGGTGCGTTTTGGGTTAGCACAGGCCACACGCAAACTACAAACTTACTGATCGCTCATTTATTAACAACGTCTTAATGTATCTTATACGCTTCTTATACTTTTAAATATCATGTTATCACATTTCTTACTGCGAAATTCTGCCAACTGAAATTTATTGAGTTGTACTTTTACTTAAAAAGATCATTGAACATATCCAAATGTATACTATGAAATTCACAACGATAATGTATGTATTGTTACATAGTTATTTATTAAAATTCGCTGTAACTGTAATCCTGGTTAGTATTGACAAGGTCGATGTTTAATTGCTGGACATGATTGACAGGCTATGGTCACTAGATGTTCGGTGGTTGCCAGGCAACAACTGTTAGACAGTTGAATGTTGGCCCATTATCGGTTCAGGTATATAAGAGCGTAAGCTAGGAGAGGAAATCAGTCATTCAGTGATTCAATACGAGTAACTGTGAGCGATATTGTGATCATTTGGGTTTGTTAAGTAGAGATTAGCACTGTAACCTATGTTAATAAATTATTCTGGAGTAAATTTTTGACAGTATTAATTCTGGAATGAGTAATGAAATGAAGCATGCCAATTTTTGTTCCACCTAATCATCCTTAAATTAACAATAGAAATCAGTGGAATATTTAACAGTAAGAGAGATACTTCATTTAAATTCTAGTAGGCAATTGTTCCTACATAACCTTTAATGCACAGTACTTCCCTGACAATAAATTTCATAGCCAGTTTCATTGCTGTTCCAGAAATTTAGAGCGTCGCATCAAATTATTGCATATTTCACAGTGAGAGGTGTCATGTTCAAAGTGACAGCTGTCATTGTTAAAGTGACAGCTCTCATTATTAAAGTGACAGCTGTCATTGTTAAAGTAACAGATGTTGGCTATTTTTAGCGCATTTTTCCGAAAAAAGCGCTATTATATTCACTTTGGCTGGCTGGCTGGCTGGCTGGCTGGCTGGCTGGCTGGCGTGACGCTGAGATCTCAGCAACTATACTATTTACAGACTTGAAACTGGTACTAAATAAAAGCTGCTGTTTCGTAGGCTTGCACAAATTGCTTTAATTCAAGCTCAGTGATTGTGGAAAATTGAATTATTCAATTACTTGTTTCAAGTGAAACAATGTCCATAGATATTTATGACATTAGGGATATGGCAACTAAAATTTATTAAAGTAGATAAAAATTTAGTCACAACTTTCGCCGCGGGTGTCACTATTATTATGTACAGTTGTCAAATCTGTCCGGGATTCATTCAATGACTTGTTTGACGCGAATTTGAAGCTTATTAGAATGAATCATTATTATTGGATGAAAATTTGTTCACTTTTGGTGTATTTTTTTTTATATAGCTTTGATAAAGATCAAATTATCATTTTAAGCTACAGCACTTGACCTCCTGTCAGTCAATAACTAAACAATGAAGATTAAAAGGTATTTTTGAGTTTGTACATGCATAAATTATGTACCTATCAAATAGTCAACTTGAAACTAGTACTAAATGGAAGCTGCTGTTTCGTAAGTTTGCCCAAACTGCTTGATTTCAAGCTCAGTAATTGTAAGAGATGGTAATTTGCGAAATCTCTGAAGTAACAAGCATTCATGAGCTGTCAAAAATGCGCTTCCATCATCTAGATGATTCTTCCATTTTTTAGTCCTTACATGAAGTATTTTTCAAAATGAAATGTCCGTTTCTAGTTTTTCGGGGTCTTTAATTCATTGGAACATACAGTTTCGAAATTTTATCGTCCGAAGTGTAATTCAAAGATAGTAACATGGATCCCACTAGTTAACTATTTATTTCTGATATCAACTGAACTTATTTCCCCGAGAACTTAAAATTGATACCAAACTAGACATCATTTGAATGATTTGTGGAAGAAACAATTGACAGTCGTTTATCCTCTTTCACACTTCTGGAATTATCTCCACAAGAGCTTTAATTTGATTGACCAAATAATTTATAATAATGAAATCTGACATTATTGGAATGGAAGCGGGATTGGAAGCACGTGGACAATATGAATCATATATCCTAAAATATTATTCGTACAATAATAGACCAAACACTTAGAGACATTCATTACATACCAGTTTCAACCCCTCATTTCCAATCCTAAAATGGCAAGGTTGAAACTAGTAAATAATTAATGGTACTAAATAAGCTTCCTATCAACGTTTGGTTCATTATTTGACGACGATTAGTTCAGGAGATATGAGCCCCAGAATTGTACCAGATATTCAACCTTTATACCACAAAGGTTGAAATATGAAATAATACATGAGCTTTTGATTAACGTTTGATTCGTTATTCTACGAGCATTAGTTCAGAAGATATTGTTAATCAAAGTTATACCATTTAATCCCCTATACTGATATTAATTACTGGCAGGATTTGAACTGGTATATAAAAAATGGTATTACATAAGCTTCCTATCAGCGTTTGGTTCATTGTTCTACAATGATTAGTTCAGGAGATATGAGCTCCCAAATTGTGCCAGATTTTTGGTCCCATATATCATGAAATAATTGTACCACTTAACCCTCTATACTAGCGGGGCTAAATGTTGAAAAGTTGAAACTAATTTTCCAATAAGCTGTTAATTGACTATTGTTCAATTTTTACGATTATTGAGCCTTGAATTTCCAAATCCGCAGTTATAGAGGGTCGAATGGTAGAACAAAAATAATTCACATTTCATTCAGGAGCTATTATCTTCCAAAATAATCATTGTAAAATAGTGAATCAAATGCTTATAGACAGATTATGTAGTACCATTTATTATATACCAGTTTCAACCCTTCATCTCTCAACCCTGCTAGTATATAGGGTTGAATGTTGCAACGTTAGCTTATCACATTTTGACTGCTTATATTTCCTGAAATAAGAATCTGGGACTTATTTAGTACCATTTACTGTATACCAGTTTCAACCCTAGATCTTTCAACCTCATCTGTTACACTTTAAAAGTTCATATTCCCGTTGAAAATTCAACAAATGTAAATAGAGATTATATTTATTGAAAAACCGGTTCAATATTTTAACCCCGCTGTTACAGGGGGTCAAATGGTACAATAAAATAAGTCTCACTTTATTTATTGTAGGTAATATCTCCTAAACTAATCATCGTAGAATAATGAACCAAAATTATGTATCAGTTCCAACCCTTTATTTTGAACCCTGCCAGTATACAGGGTTGAATTATTACAACAAAAATTTATTACAGTTTGGAGCTCCATACCTCCGGGTACAATAAATATGATACTTATTTAATGCCATTTACTGTATACCAGTTTCAACCCTCTATCTTTCAACCTTATCAATATAGCCTAACGGAAATCTGTTACACTTCGAACGCTAATATTTCTGTAAATATTTCTAATAAGAGTACTTATCCAGAAAACATAAACTTTCATCCGGATTGATAAAGGGGGTTGAATGGTACAATTTGACCAAAAATATCTCCTGAACTGAAGCAGCGATTCTACGTTAAATATTTCTGACACTGTGAAGCCAGCAATGACTCCTTCAGCGGTGATTCTACGTTAAATTAATCTAACACTGTGAAATCAACAAAGCTTTATCCAGCGGTGACTCTACGTTGAAATTGTTTAACACTGTGAAGCCAACAAGGACTTTTCCAGCAGTGATTCTATGTTAACTCAGTATAACACTGAGAAATCAGCAAAGACTTCTCCAGCGGTGACTCTACCGTAGTTGTGTAGTGTTTAAAGAGAATTACGGTTCTTTTGAATTTACAGGGTGAGCAAGATATGGAAACTAGTTGTGAGTAACCTTGAAATAAAAGATATAAGTACCTTTGAAGGAAGGATTCGTCATACTCGATAGTAAATGACCAAAATTATTTATCCAGTTGTTTCTTATTTGTAGGAATATGAATAATTGAATTCCAAATAATTGTAATAAACTTAATGAATAGCTACTGGACGCAAGTACTTGAAGAAATATTCCTAATTACTATTGAATTAAAAATGAATATCTTAATTATACAGATAATTGCCACTGTGATGAAGATTCTTCAATCAAATGATCCCTCATCATGAATAATTTGATACGAATCAATTAACAACAACCTCCTCAATAATTCATCATTAATTACAAGAATCACATATTATTCAGAGAATAATTACAACTTTCAGTTTGATGATCTCGCCGTGATTCTCAAGAACCTTTAAATAATCAAACATCATACTCGAATGGCATTTCTATCCACACTATAGAAACATTTGATGTATCAGACAATATAATTATAGTGATCAAGGATACGACATATGTCACAATGAGGAGTTATATAACCGATAAATTTGGGAAGAGAAAGTGTGGATTTCAAAAGGTTTCAATAAAATAAACACTAGTAAGAAATGAAGCATTGGTTATTGAAGCTTAATTACGTCGCGGTTTCAAACGCACAAAGTGCACAGATGAGTCTACCTACCGTGAGAATATTTCAGAAATCGAAGATGCTTGCTCGCAATATCGCGTGTAACATCGTTACATTTTTCTCTTCTCTTTGTCCCTACATTACGCTGTTATGAAAAACGACAAATATTTTAGTAATAATTTTATCAATTTTTTACAAAATTCATCCACTTAAAAAAAAATTGTAATAGGGAGTTTCCGTCCACTTCCGCTCGCGGTACGATAATTTAAATGAGATAAGAGATTACTTAAGTTTCAGCGTACTCCCAAATAATTTTAGAGAATAATGAAGACCGTTAACGAGTTACCGACCTCTAGCTCAACAAAACCTAGCTTCATAAAATCACATCCGAAAGAGACGTCATTACAATGTTATTGATTTGTTGCATTATCCTAAAACTTCCTTAATCTAGCAAAACTTCATGCATGGAAGAATGTGAGACTTCGCAAAGTTAAAATTTATATGAAGGAGTGCAGAAAGCTGAAATTATATACAAGGTATCTAATCCTAATTTTACGTGAAGAGAAAACTACGAACCGGGCGCACGAAGAAATGTGAGATTTGGCATACTTGGAGTTTAAGTGGAGAAGGAGTGCAAAACGCCAAAAGTATATTTAACGTGGAGAAAAAACTTTTTTCGCGCGCTCGAACACAAAGTAATATGAGACTTGATATACATGTAGTCTGTGTGAAGAAGGAAGTACAGAGAGCTAGAATTTTTAACGATGGCTTCGCTGATGGCGGAGTTGTTAACTTTGCCGTCGCGGTCAAAACTGCTGGCGGTATGCTTGGGCGCCAATGCGGTCGGCAGTTTTCAAGGCAGACGACTGGACAGCTCAGAAGAGAAGGGTTAGGGTTGTCAAAATAACCATCAGGAGGTAGGTGTCACAATGAGATTTATTTACGCATAAACACGACGACGATGAACATAGAACATATATTTTACAGGAACTTGCACGGAGATAACTTGACCGACGGTGACGGAACGGCTGTACATGACACTCGACACCAGCAGTCGCAGTACAGACCCGGGCGGTCGCAGACGACCAGAAACTTTGGAACAAACAAATCGTGAAGCGATTTCCCAAACGGTGGAATAAATTATTTCCGACGCTTGTGGAATCAAACTGATTCCCAAGTAGTGACTCTACGTTAGCTTGCTCAACGCTGTGAAGCCAATGATAACCCTTTCAACAGTGATTCGACGTTAAAACAATCGGACGCAGCTAAATCTCGAACACTTCGTCAGCGGCGACTCTACGTTGAGTTATTCAAACACTGTGAAATCAACAAACTCCTTCAGCGGTGATTCTACGTTAAATTATTCAAACACTACGAAATCAACCAGGACTTCTCCAGCGGTGATTCTACGGTGAAACAATCTAACACTGTGAAATCAATGGAGACTTCCCCAGCGGTGACTCTTCGGTAAATTATTTAAAAAATATTCCAAGTTCAAAAACAGCAAAAATACCTATTTCAAAACAGCAAAAGCAAACAAATTCAAGTTCCTTTTACGGACTTATAGGAAAAACAAACAAACTCACAGATTGTGTCAGACAGTTGTGCTAACGGACTTAGCACAAGAACTTCACTTGGACGGTAAACACTCTAAAGATTACACTCGGTATCGGAACGGCTATTCAGAACTTATTTATACCCAAATTTTGATAAATCCTTATTCAACTTGTCTTACAATTAATTTCTTATTAGTGCTGTCAGTAATGTAAAGAGGAGATACAGATAAGAAGAAGAAGTAATTTTACAAATACAAATTTCTTTACAACAACAAATTTCATATTCTTTCCCTATTAAATACATCCTTATAAATATTCCTTGAAATTCAAATTGTCCTAAATTCTTTTTGTCTGTCGGTAAAGTAGTTATGATATAGTCCTCTGTCGGTTAACTGTCAAATGTCAAATATTTATTTGTTTATGGTCCAAGGTCACGAAGAACATCAAACAAAATATACAATATACAACATATTTACAGAACAACGGCTGATTACATTCAGGATTTGTTAACGGTGAGCACAAGACATAAATACGGATCAAACAAATATAGATTGAAATTAATTTCAGATATTGTCGAACCTAACCTCATTTCACCACACGTTATGAGATATTGAAGATAAATTTATTTCAACTGGTAGCTGATAATACTAAGGTAAAAGATGATGTATATTCAAACGGAATAATGGCTTTTGAAATTCACAAGGTGTGCAAGATGTGAAACAATTTTTAATGGACTTTAAATATTTGGCGGTAGCAGAAGGTTCTGGGATGTGCAACTGTGACGGAGCTTTGGGACATAATTCGTCACAAATTATATAGAGGTGTATCATTTGGATTCTACATAAACAGAAAACTTTGTACCGCTTGCACAAAGGAATATGAGGTATGGCATACTTGAACTTCATCTAAAGAAGTAGTGCAGAATGCTGAAATTATATACAAGTGTCCCGTTTTGATTTTATGTAAAAAAAGCTTTGTAACGCGTACGACGGAATGTGAGATTTGTCATACTTGAAGTACATGAGGAGAAGAAGTGCTGGGTCTATATATAGGGTGTCCTGTTCCAACTTCACGTGGAGGGAAAACTTGGTACCGTGCGCATGAAGGTATGTGAGATTTATGTAGAGGAGTGCAGAAAGCTTCAGCTATATTACAACTGAAAATTATATTATTTTTCAGACACGATAGGAAAATGGCTTAAGAAAGAAATAAATGATTTCTTTTCCCTGCCGAGATTAGAGGAAGAGAGATACTTCAAAATCTTGAAAAGGATCAAATTTCGATCACTGGGCGACCACGAGATCTTAATTAGTTCATAGATTAATTCTTAAATTTCGTTCTGAAATAATTTTCTCATACAAATTCGCACTCCACTTCTAATATAAAGTTGTATCTGTGTTTTACAGTGTACGTGGAAAGTTTATACATGCGTAATTATATTCAAAGTAATGGTAGATGATTCTGACTCAAAATTGAATTTTTTAAGTTTAAAAGTTAAGTTCGATCTTTAGAGTTGAACAATTAGCTATAATGACACTATAGTTGCATACCCGCAAGCTCTTACTCAACTTAGTTGTTACACATCATTACAATTATATTCGAGAAACCTATTTTAGCATCCAAAGCACATTAGATGTTGGAAAAAAAAATGGTGGAACGAGTCTCACGTTTTTAATAGAACAGAGATGGATATTATTGTGAAGATTGTGCCTATAGTATTGAAGATGTAAAAGAGCACTGGGCTAAGATAGACTGTCTTTAAAAAAAAAAAAAATTTCATGAATTTATTTGCATAAAAACTGCTTTTAATCTATATATAATAATTCCATTTAAAAATCTCTCCTATATGATTTGATATGACGTGCGACACCCAAGATGAGATCTTAATTAAGTTCCAGAAATTCCTTAAGACTGTTGAGACCACCTTCGCGAATCCTAATATAAATGTAAAGTTACAAATGATGTATGCATGTAGCCCCAAACAAATGTTATTCAACAGAAAAATTATCTCCCCAACGAAGAGTAACAGCCCAATTAAGAGTAATTGAAGTGATCTGATCCACATCAAGACACATTAGCAAACAGACGAAATGTAAAACAATGCTTTTAGCAATGCAAATTCAAGCAAGAGCTACTGATGTAGCAAGCTGCGGTAGGTCGTAAATTATTTCATAACAATATGTTAGTTTAATTAAATACCGACACGTAGCTGGCTGTGGATCCTTCCTGAAACAATTGGTCGTTGAACTAAAAACGGGGCTGCTCGCATCAATCTTAGCCCAAGTCGTAAAGTTTGAGGCGTTGGAGCGTTACACCTGCTTCTGATATCAGTCATACAGTGTGTATTTCTTCTATCCGATGTCCGGCTGCCGTTATTTAATATGCTTTGTTTCAACTGTTTGAAGCATTATCTAGGTAAATAATTACGATACATTCATTGTATACTATCATTAATTCACTTATAATGTGTATGTTATTATTTTTTGTATGATGTAATTTATCATAATGATTCAATTTCAAAATACATTTTTTTTTACTTCGGCATAAAAATATTGATACTTCAGTATTTACAAATTCATTTTTTCTCCTATCCAGTTTGAGTACCTGTATAAATAACAGTTGGGTAATAAAATTTATCGATACCTTGCGAAAAAAAGTATTAACGACAAAACAAAGTTTGAAAAGACAAATGGTATCATTATTGAACAAAATCCTTGGACACAAAATAACAAAGGATGGCTATCTCGAACAAGGTCCTAATTGTTCCATGAATCTACGGGCTCGTCAAGTAAATAATAACAAGCGTACAACAGTCGAGCAGAGCACATAAAAACGCCACAATCTTCGAATCTGCAGAAGCAACAGTCCTTCCCACAGGAGTTAAACATTTAATTATCCTCACACCTTATCATCTTCTCAGTTAACACGTCAACGTCGATGGTTTGGCGAATCGACGAATCATTAAAGTTTTATCCCAGTGATATTTCACACACGTCAGACAGCTATGAGAAAGAGGTAGGTCTCAGAGAGACTTATACTTTTTGTGCAATTGGCGCCTACCTATTTTGTACTGTAATCAACATGACAATTTTTAATTTTTGCGATTAGACTCCATACAATTCAAATTTATAATTCAAAACTCTTAATGTGAAAACTTAAACAAAATTCTATATTTTAGGGCAGGGGTCGTAATAAGATCAGATGAAGCACTATATTTCTTAGGAACATGAAAACCCCAGGTAGAAAAACAACAAAAATTTTAGGAGCATTATTTTTATTATTATCTATATATTAATACGTGGAGAGTGAAATTCTCGTCCTTTTTCTAAGCATATTGCATGCACGAAGGAATGTGAGATTTGGCATACTTGAAAATCATATGGAGAAGGAGTGCAGAAACGGAAAATTATGTACAGGTGTCCCATCCTAATCTATATAATAATACATGAAGGGAAAACTTCCCATCCCTCTTCAAGCATATTGCAAGGTATGTAAGATTTGGCACACTTAAAGTTTATATAGAGGAGGAGTGCAGAAAGTGATAATCATATACATTTTAAATATATATTAATGCGTGAAAACAAGACTCAGTATCCCTTCTCTAACATATTGCATAGAGGAAATCTATATATTCATACATAAAGAGAGAGCTACCCGTTCCCTTTTCAAGCACATTGCATGCACAAAGGAATATAAGACTTGGCGTACTTGAAAATTATTATGACAAAGAGTGCAGAAAGCGGAAATTATGTACAGGTGTCCCATTTTAATCTATATATTAATACGCGAAGAGAAACTTTTCCACCCCTTCTCAAGCATATTGCATACGCAAAGGAATGTGAGATTTGGCATACTTCAAGTTTGTATGGAGAAGGAGTACAGAAAGTGGAAAATATATAAAGGTGTTCCATTTTAATTGTATATTATTGCGTGAGGAGAAAACTCCATACTCCTTTCCAAGCATATTGCATGCACGAAGGAATGTGAGATTTAGCATACTTCAAGTTCATATGGAGAAGGAATGCAGAAAGTGAGAATTATGTACAGGTGTTCCATTTTCATTCATATATTAATAAGTGGAGGAAAAACTTTGCACCTCTTTTTGAGCAAATTGCAAGGGATGCGAGATCTAGCACACTCGAAGTACATATAGAGAAGGAGTGCAGAAAGTGAGAATTATGTACAGTATGTTATATTTTAATTATATAATATAGCGTGATAAGAAAACTCAGTACCTTTTCTCAAGCATTTTGCATAAAGGAAGTCTACATACTTATACATGAAGAGAAAATTTCCTGTCCCCTTCTTTAAGCATACTGCATGCACAAAGGAATGTGAGATCTGACAAGTTCATATGGAGAAGGAGTGTAGAAACTAAAAATTATGTACAGGTGTCCCATCTCAATCTATATATTAATACGTGGAGAGAAAACTTTTCAGCCCTTTTCAAGTATATTGCATATGCGAAGGAATGTGAGATTTGACTCACCTAAAGTTTATATGAAGAAGGAGTGCAGAAAGTGGAAATTATATACAGGCTGTTCCATTCGAATTATATATTAACACTTGAAGAAAAAACTCAGTACCCCTTTTTAAGCATATTGTATGTACGAAATCTATATGAAGAGAAAATTTTCTTTTCTCTTTATAAGCATATTCAATGCATAAAGGAATATGAGATTTGGCATAATTGAAGTTCATATGGAGAAGGATCGCCGAAAGTGAAAACTATGTACAAGTGTCTCGTTTGAATCTAGATATTAATACGTGAAGAGAAAATTTTTCACCTCTTCTTAAGCATATTGCATACATAAAGGAGTGTGAGATTTGGCTCACTTAGAGTTTATATGAAGAAGGAGTGCAGAAAGTGAAGATTGTGAGCAGGATCTTCCATTCTAATTGTGAATTACTATGAAGGAGAGAACTCTTTACCCCTTTTTAAGCATATCGCATGTTCTAAGGAATGAGAGATTTGGCATACTTGAAGTTTGTATGGAGAAGAAGTGCGAAAAGCTAAAATTGAATATAGAGTGTCCCATTTTGATCTGTATATTCATAGATGAAGAGAAAACCTCGTGTTTCCTTAAACATATTGCGCGCATGAAGGATTGTGAGATTCAGCATACTTCAAGTCTTAATGGAGAAGAAACGCAGGGAGCTGAAATTAAATACAGACTGTCCTATTTGGATCTTACGTGACGAGGAAACTTTGTACCGCACACACGAAAGAATGTGTGATTTGGCATACCTCGGATTTATATGGAGAAGGAATGTAGATAAATGAGATTATATACAGGATGTCCTATTTCAATTTTACGTGGAAAGAAAACTTTGTAGTGTGCGCACGAAGGAAGGTGAGACTTGTCTTACTTGAAGTTTATATGGACAAGGAGTGTAGAAAGCCAAGATTATACAGGGTGTATCTATACCTATGTAACAAACTTTATTGGTATATAGTATTTGGCGTACTAATCATGAATCAAAAAGAATTTTCTTGAAATTCTCCATTTTAAAAAAGGGTTTAAATAAATGAAAGGTTTCGGGACACTGGTTTGATGACTACTCTCAATAATTAAATTTATCAAAATAGATTACGTTCATAAACATTACATAAAATTGTCTTTATATTTTTGGATATGAAGATGAAAAACAGTGATATCTAAAATTTTCATGTTTTGCTAGTAGTTCATTTAGTTTAACTAATTTTGAAAAAAATTTTTTTGATTCATGATCGGTACGTCAAATACTATGTACCATTAAAGTTTGTTACATAGGTATAGATACACCTTATAAAGACGTCCCACCTTGGTTTACCGTTGAATACGATATCATTTCACACTTGAATATATCAAGAAGTTTGCACCGAATAAGAGAATATCTGAAGTAAAAGTTCAATGATTTCTTCTCCTTTCCGAAGGGAAAGGCAAAAGGTAAGAAGTCACTTCAAAATATTGAATGAGAACCACTATTTTTCATTTCAGATTTGGATAGAGCGTCAAATATTGAATGATTGTTACCTTAAACTTTCAAGGATGGAATTCAATAACATTCAAATTTAGAAATATACTGCATCATGGTCAGATTTCGAACATTGGGCGAGTATTATAATAGAAGAGATGTCAAAGTTTGAAAATATTCACGATATGAAATATAAACATAATTTAATAGCCGTCACAACACTACGCGCGATTATTATAATCAATCATCTCGCAAATATTTTCTGCTCATGTCGACCACTTTCTTGAAAGAAAATTCAGATTTTTTTTTATCCAGAGTCTTAGCCACTAGACCAATGAATATTTAATGTTCGAGTAATTTATTTTTGTTGTCATAATGATACTAATTTCAGGATGATTATACGTGAAAAATAATACCCGAGGGCATTATTTCAGAAAATAACAAACAAGAATATCACGATTCCTAGTTACAGCAAGTAACTAGAGTAATTTCGCTGACAAAAATCAGAATGACATGATATACATTGCTGAAAATTTTGATTGAAATAGAACATCAGTCGGACATTTAACATTAAAGGCACCACGGGAGTTGAACGGACGATAATCCCTATGATCAATGTGCACCCTCCGAAAGTACACTGTTGGCTTTTGGCATTATTGTCCTTTTAACACCCTTGATACCTTAATTACTATGATATAGATGTGTTATTGCATCCCGTTCTATGAAGTTGTAATCAGGAATTGGGAAAACATTAATGCTGTGCGCAAGCTCATCAACGAAAATTAACATTTGACATACCGCGATATTAAAGCATCAAAGAGGCTTTCAAAGGCCTGAATAAAAAAGAAGCACAGGAAGAATTATGCCTGAAAACATTTATTTCCCAATGAATATCTTATGTGTTAATCGGAGTACAGGAAGAAGCTAGGGTCAATTGGTATCAAAAGTGTCTAGGCCGACTTAGCGCAGGCATCTCCAAAAATTTGTACAGCGTCACCAGTGATGATAAATAGTGGATTTACTCAAATGAACTTGAGAATAAACGCCAGTCGTCTGTTTGAGTGATTCAAGGCGGACAAAATCGACAAAACTCATCTGTTCTCGAAGTGTGACTATAAATAACAATATTCTCTTGAATAAGAAGGAAAATGAGTCAGGGAAATCGGAAATATTATTGAGGTAATAAACGTGCAAATTCTGAATGTATAAGAAGAAGACAAACCAGAATGGTACGAATCTAGGAATAGTTCTCTAGTGAAGGAGTAAACACTGAAGCTGGTGTCGAATGCAAACTTTGCATAAATTATTACGCTTGTAACGCACTTCCCGGGAACATCTTAAATTACCGTCTAGTAGTAACTAATTATAAACTTATCACACTGTATGTGTATATTAATGGATATCGATATAATGATACGAGACGACTACAGCTGCGAACTACATGATGTGTACTAGTCACTGTGTGATATGTGGATATTTTCCAGCTTCCCCTTCAATTACTTCTGCGTTATTTATCTTCAGAGTCAACTGTAATTATATTATCAACACTTGTGTGATGTTTTACTCACCATGCTTTCAGTATTTGCCAAACTTTTCTTCCATAACTCCACAGTTATCCCTCGAAATTTGACATTATAGATATTAATGATACAAGTTTGATATAGCCGTTGTAATGAAACGTGTGTGATGTTAAATTACGAGGCGATTAGCTGAGTGTTTTTATCACTCAAGTTTCATTACACTAGCTATATCAAACGTGTATCATTCAACATTTTATCCACGACGGCCTTAATTGCTGCTGAACTAGATTTTTTTATTTGATGTTTGACATTTGGAAAACATTTAGTGTAAAATTCATAGCTTGATCAAGTAGGATTTTATTCATTGTTATGGCAACTATTTGTTTGTTTGACAGCTGTCAAAGTTATAAAGAAAATAAACATATCTAATTGTAAAAATTTTGTCTTGAATGTTTATAAAACATAAATTCATGTGTGTGTATTAATAGTTATTTATAATAAAAGAAACATAAAATTTCATAGAATCTCTATGAAATCATTATGAAATTCAAATTGTTGGGCGAATCACCTATTGGCGCACCGTCGTAGATAAAATTACTGAAAGGATGAGATTATGAGAATAAACATCCAAATAAATATACCTACTAGTCTATAACAGTGGCAGCAAAGTTTGAGCATCACAAAAGGTATCAAATTACTCCCGTATTTATCTCCACTAGTTTTCATTCGATAATCACTAATAATATATACAAGCAAGGCGTGAAGCGTTTACCAAATCGACACCAGCACTCGTAAATAATCTCCTATACATAACATATATGTTGACTCGTTTCTGATCACTAGGGTTATAACTTATAATCTGTTGTGTTTGGCAGCGCGGCGATCGTCTACTGATATGATAATCGCCCTGTTATTTTCACCTCCTCACAAATTAGTTGTCTGTGGTTATGATCCACGTCCACCTGGACTGACCAAGACACCTGCGATGTAGATGAAGGATGTGGTTACAAGCGCCACAAACGATGGAAGAGTTAGATGGTGATTAATATTTATATGAGATCACATGGTTGTGGTCGAAAGATTTTTGAACGCAAGGTGTCATTGTACTTGAACTCTTTACAATGATTAAATTCATATGATTATGGTTTACCCTTAATTGGTCATCCCAATGGTTAGCTAACCGCATTCATCGTATATTCAATGCAAATTTTTCAGATTCCATCGTTTTCAAAAGTCAGGAAACGGTTGCCAAATTTATGAATCTCATTCAAGTCCACCTGAACATTTTTCAAAGAAGTTTCATTCAGCATGATTAATTGAAGATAGAAATTATATTGTTGATAGTGTGAGGGTGAGCAGAAATTTCCTGTATGAATGTGTAATGGGCAATATGGAAGTGGGGACGGAAAGCGAACGAAAAATAACCCAAACTTTATGGTAATTTGTATAAAGGTTGAAGACGGGCGTCAAGGGAGAATTCTGAATTATCTTCAGCTACATCAATATACTAGACATTCCTGACATACAAAAAGACATGCGTGACGCCGACGCTAGCGCCACCACCATCAAGCTAAGTACGTGCAAGTACTAATGCTTTCGGCTTGGCATATATAGCGGATATTCGCCACCCATGCATGGCACATGACACTACCTTCCACGTCGCGGGGGGTCATGATAGATCGGCGGCTCAGTCGGTAAGGATTGGCTCATTACCGGCCAAGACCCCATCCGATCATACGTCCGATACCACGCTATTTACATATTAATGTCATGTTATGAATAATTATTACACTCCACAACATCAAACATCTAAGAATATGTTGTAATTACAGGCCACGACTAGAAGGCACAACGTCTTTAGTTTGCGCATATGTCAAAGTTTTAAGCACACATATGCGAGTACTCAATGCATACGTAAGGAAACAAGCTTAATTTGGTACTTGTCAAATATGTGATTTTTCAATCAAATTGGTAATTTTGAAGCTTTTCTAACGTAATGACAGCATTAATGAGGCCCAAAAGTTTAAAATAACCTTAAAAATGGAAGAATCTTCTAGATGATGAAAGCGCATTTCTGATAGCACATGAATGCTTGTTACTTCAGAGATCTCACAAATTACCATCTCTCACAATTACTGAGCTTGAAATCAAGCAGTTTGGGCAAACTTACGAAACAGAAGCTTCCATTTAGTACTAGTTTCAAGTTGACTATTTGATAGGTACATAATTTATGCATGTACAAACTCAAAAATACCTTTTAATCTTCATTGCTTAATTATTGACTGACGAGAGGTCAAGTGCGGTACCTTAAAATGATAATTTGATCTTTATCAAAGCTATATAAGAAAATACACCAAAAGTAAACAAATTTTCATGCAATAATAATAATTCATTCTAATAAGCTTCAAATTCGCGTCAAACAAGTCATTGAATGAGTCCCGGACAGATTTGACAACTATACATAATAATAGTGACAGCCGCGGCAAAAGTTGTAACTAAATTTTTATCTACTTTAATAAATTTTAGTTGCCATATCCCTAATGTCATTTATATCTATGGGCATTGTTTCACTTGAAACAAGTAATTGAATAATTTAATCTTCCACAATCACTGAGCTTGAATTAAAGCAATTTGTGCAAACCTACGAAACAGCAGCTTTTATTTAGTACCAGTTTCAAGTCTGTAAATAGTATAGTTGCTGAGAACTCAGCGTCACGCCAGCCAACCAGCCAGCCAGACAGCCAAAGTGAATATAAAGCGCTTTTTCCCAAAAAATTCGCTAAAAATCTAACTTAGAATTGGCAATCAACAAAAAAATGTATAAAGAAACTGAGTAAGTTTTTTAAACATGTTTCGACTTGAAATCTTTGAAATACTTGATGTATATTTCATGTAAATTTAAAATTGAATTAGTATTACAGGCAGTTATGCAACGAAATAATTCAAATAATTACTAAAAATACTGCAAATGATTTTTTTTAAATCATGATTTTTTTACACCCTGATAAAATTATTTATGTATTTAGTGAGTGCTCAAAATTATATAGCGCTTGAAAATATGAAAGTTAGCCGAGATACAAATCATTCGAAAGTCCCAATGAGATTTCGTGCATGAGTTGCATACAATATTTTTTTTACAGACGTCAAAAAATTATATCGAATTATCAAAATCATATTGAAATGTTCAAATGTCTGTAGAAAAAATACATCAGTTGGATTAAATACAAAAAAAATCTTGATTTTTGATTTTTTTTACACCGTGGAACTTGAAGCTTATTAGAATGAATTATTATTATTGGATGAAAATTTGTTTACTTTTGGTGTATTTTTTTTATATAGCTTTGATAAAGATCAAATTATCATTTTAAGGTCCAGCACTTGACCTCCTGTCAGTCAATAACTGAACAATGAAGATTAAAAGGTATTTTTGATTTTGGTGAATCGAAGGATCCGTTGATGATTATTAGGAATAGAACAAGGCCTTTCGAAATCCAGTTGTTCTGTATCATAATTAGTTTATTATGAACGTTTCGGATCAAATTGACCCATCATCAGCTAATAAAAGTAAGTTAAATGAATACAAATAAGTAACCCATTTAAAATAACCCTTACCAGTATAACAACAGGTGGAGCTTACGTTAGTAAATTCAGAATTACAATAGTAAAGTCATGAATAAAACGAAAAATGCATAAAAATTTCAAACACAATTACTGGAGATACCAACCTCCCTGTAGCAGACCAACCAGTGGCATAAACAACAACAAGAGAAAACCAAAAAGAATAATAAAAATAATGAAAAGAAGAACCATCAAACAACCTTCAAGTTGGCAATATGAAAGTACCCAAAAAATTATTGGCATATTTCATGTTACTTTTGTGATTCGTTTGTGTACGTTTATGTTTGCAAAGCGCACTATGGTAAACATTCTTACATTTAATATTATATTCGTGTTGGTATAATCTCTTTTTCAAAGGTTATGATGTTTCACCAATGTATGTACTCTGGCAAGGGACACATTTTACCTCATAAGATGTCATTTGAAAGCTTATATCTTCAAAGAATTAATCTGTCAATCTTCCGGCCCAAGGAATTTCCTGGAATTGGAATTTGAAAGTATTTTCCCACCTCTGTTCTAGATTTTCTCTTCAAACTAGAAGAAAGAATCCAAACTTCCTCTAGGATATTTATTAATATATCAATACGCCAAACGAAATATTTCGGCCTCCTTCTCAAGCATATTGCTTGCACGAAGAAATGTGAGATTCAGCATACTTAAAGTTTATATAAAAGCGAAAATTATATACAGGCTGTATATTAATACGTAAAGAGCAAGCTTTGTACCCTTTTTCAAGCATACTACGTGCACGAAAGGATGTGAGCTGATGGCATATTAGTCCAGTTGTCAGAGACAAATTCAAACCAAAATTTCTCATGAAATATTATATCGCTGAAACTAGGTTTCTGGGTACTTTTTTGGGTGTAGAAAACGAAAAAAAATCTTTGCTGCTCTAAAGTGCATGCTAAGCTCATAATCTCGAAAACAAAATCGAAAATTTTTATATCGAAAAAAATAATAAAGTTTGGTAAATAAATATTCTTTGTGAATTAGTACCCAGGATTTTTTTGGGTTGCTGATAGATAATTTCATATAAGATTTTCACAATTGATAATGGCGGATACAATTTGGAACGTACCAAATATTTTCAATCTTTATATTCTAAAATTCAATTTATATATTTTGAAAGTGTGAACAGGATATGAACCTGGATTTTCTGCTCACTAAGTTCATTATATACTTATGAAGTAAAAATTAAAATGGTGTATTCAATATGAATTTTGAAGTTTGATCCTATCCTTACGGCATTATCATTGTCCATAGTCATTGTAGACACAGTTTATTTGGACGTTTCAGTTGTCACAGCAACCATCCTCAGCGAAATGGATAATAATTTTTTTTTGATAAAAATATTCCTAAGGAAAACATTGATATCGTTTCCTTTTAATGCATTTTTAATAGCGAAATGCACAGTTTTCAAACCAAAATAGAAAAACAAAAATTTGTAGTCACATGGTCAAAAAGAAAAATATCCATTTCGCTGAGGATGGTTGCTGTGACAACCGAAACGTCCAAATAAACTGTGTCTACAATGACTATGATTTATTCCGATCCTTTAAACCAATTTGTCAATAAATGAACAAAAGATCAAGACTTACTGTCTTCTTATTCTTTGGCATTATAAACATCTTCAACATCGCTGCCTTGCTCTAGCACTGAAATTTTAGGTGAATTTCTACCAACATCACCTGTTAAACTAGAACCACATATTGCAGAACTCAGTAAGCTTGATTATTTACAGTTAAAAGCTCTCCCACATCTTTTCTTGCAATAATTACAAAACATCAAATGCAAAAGAGATTTCGAAGTTGTCAGTTTTGTCATTTTTGAGTTAGAATCGTCCATTTTCCAATCAATGTTTGCTTATAATCTAAATGTATTTTTGAAAAATAACTAATATATTCTTGAAGCTCAGGATTTCAACTTTATTTATTTTTTTTTAATAATTTTTTGAAGCTCAACTTCAAGTTGCAGGAATAAGAATAAGCAAAGAACATGCATTCTCTTATATATTTCGTATATTGAAGATTACTCAAACATATCAAGTTGTATCGATTTCTGAATTATCACACATTATGGAGTGTATTTTCAACTTCATTCAAGCAGATGTAATAATTTCTGATTCATATAAATTAATAAAAACCGTTTTGAAAATGGAAATGTTGTCGAATGAATGCTACAAAAGAAAATGATTATTTAAAAACATGAGTTTCATCAAACAGAGACAATGTTCATCAATTCAATTATTTTTACATTAAAAGTGAAAGTATAGTTATGATAAATGTACAAGGATTTGATTTTTTCATGCCTCTATTTATATATGTCTCCAATTTAATAAAAGTCAGTGAGAATTTTGGAAATTTTAACTTCCGGTCGAATTTTCTATGAGAAAATAATAATGTCTTCCCCAGAAAGCTTAGAGTCTCCACTTTAAGATAATTTCTGATTTTTTTGTTTTGCATATATTTTATATAAAGAAACTTGAGTTTTCCTCGAACGCTTGAATATTTGTATTCAGCGACTTTAGTATTTTTAATAATTTTTTTATATTGATGCAGAATTTTTTTCCTTATAACAGTATAATATAACTTTGAGTGAAATTTCCTGTTCTTTCACATGTTACTATTAGTTTTTCGATTTTTCGAGATAAAGGACAAAAACAAAATTTTCGATTTTGTTCTCAAGATTATGAGCTTGGAATACACTTTAGAGCTGCAAACGTTTCTCTATCTTTTTCTACACCCAAAAAACTACCAACGAGCCAAATTTCAGCTATATCACATTTTATGATTGGTCAAAATCTCTGACAACTGGACTATATACAGGATATCCAATTCTGATTTTGACGTGAAGAGAAAGCTTTGTACCGCGTGCATTAAGAAATGTGAGATATGATATACTTTTTAGAAAAGGAGTGCAGCATGCTGAAATTAAATACAGGCTATCTCATTTTAATTTTTAACGCATTTTTCGAAAGTAAAGCGCTATTATATTCACTTTGGTTGTCTGGCTGGCTGGCTGGCTGGCGTGACGCTTAGTTCTCAGCAACTATACTATTTAAAGACTTGAAACTGGTACTAGATAAATGCTGCTGTTTCGTAGGTTTGCACAAATTGCTTTAATTCAAGCTCAGTGATTGCGGAAGATTGAATTATTCAATTACTTGTTTCAAGTGGAACAATGCCCATAGATATATATGACATTAGGGATATGGCAACTGAAGTTTATTCAAGTAGATCAAAATTTAGTTACAACTTTAGCCGTCGGTGTCACTATTATTATGCACAGTTGTCAAATATGTCCGGGATTCATTCAATGACTTGTTTGACGCGAATTTGAAGCTTGTTAGAATGAATTATAATTATTGGATGAAAATTTGATTACTTTTGGTGTATTTTTTCTTATATAGCTTTGATAAAGATCAAATTATCATTTAAAAGTACAGCACTTGACCTCCCGTCAGTCAATAACTAAACAATGAAGATTAAAAGGTATTTTTGAGTTTGTACATGCATAAACTATGTACCTATCAAATAGTCAACTTGAAACTAGTACTAAATGGAAGCTGCTGTTTCGTAAGTTTGCCGAAACTGCTTAATTTCAAGCTCAGTAACTGTGAGAGATGGTAATTTGCGAAATCTCTGAAGTAACAAGCATTCATGAGCTGTCAAAAATGCGCTTTTATCATCCAGATGATTCTTCCATTTTTTAAAAACAAACTTAGTAACGCGCACGGAGGAATGTAAGATCAAGCAGACTTGAAGTTCATATGAAGAAGAAGTGCTGAGTGCTAAAATTATATACAGTATATCCTATTTCCAATTTTACGTGAAGAGAAAACTTTGTATCGTGCGCAGGAAGGAATGTGAGACTTGACGTACTTGAAGTTTATGTGAAGAAGGAGTGCAGAAAGCTTTTATTATATACATATCGCTGAGAATGATAACATTTTCTGCTAGAATATATCAAGAAATATGCACCGAATAGGAAAATGCCTGAAGAAAAGCTCTGCCGAGGGTTGAGGGAAGAAAGACAATCCAAAATCTTGAATGGGAACCCCTAATCATAGTTTTAGATTGGGATGGAGCGTTGAATATCAAGTTAATTGGAATATCTGAGGATGGAAGATTAAACTCAATAACGTTCAAACTCCATGAACTCATGGACGATATAGTAAAACAATGCAAGTAAGAAATCGTAATATTCGCAAGAAACGAAACACAATTGCAAAGAAATTTGAATATATAGAATAATAAACTGGATATGTCAATAAATGTGAGGAAAACAAGAGTAATGATAATAGGTAATGAAGAAAAATCTATCAAGCTAAATAATGAAAACATAGAACAAGTCGAGAAATTCGAATATTTAGGAGTAACAATAACAAAAGATGGAAAACAGGACGAAGACATTAACAAAAGAGTAGATAAAATGGTTGTGAGTCATGAATTATACCAAGAAAAACCAAAAGTAAAATCCGGACATTAGAAATTAAATATTTGAGAAGGGTCAAAGAGTAACGAGAATGGACAGAATGAGAAATCAAGATGTAAGATTAGAACTTACAGTGAAACCTATAGTAGAATTTATTGAGCAAAGACAACTGAGCTGGTCGGGTTACCTGGTCAGGATGGGGGAAAATAGACCTGTGAAGAGGACTTGGACATCAAGGAATGTATTGAAGAGAGGCCGAGGAAAACCGAGAGAGAACTGGGATAACATCATAAAGAAACTCCAGGAGAAGAAAGGAATCACACTACGCGAGGCCAAGCAGACTGCAAAAAACAGAAAACAGTGGGCAAAGTTTGTGCACGAATAAAGAATAAAGACTAAAATGAGTTATATTTTGTGAAAGGCTATCGAAATAATCATCGAGATAATTATTCGAGTTCTCAGTAGCAATTCGAGTTGCATGATCATCCTCAAGTGTCTCGTGAGAGCGCAGTTTGAGTGATCAGGTCGCGCGGTTATCAGCCGCTTAGCATCACAATGGCCGGCGCTGACCGCGGCTCAAAGAAACCGCCGCGCGTCCGAAACCCAAGTCCGTTTTGTTCAAACATCGCTCCTTCCAGCCGTGTGTAAATCGATCTGAAAACTAGAATTTTAATATTATGTTAGCCCATGATACAAGTTGAAGTTTACGCTCTGAAAAAGCCTTCACAGATTTCATGGCACTTGGTGCACAGTAGCTATGGCTTGGTCTGATCAATGGGTGCATTCGTACATGCAAATGCTACGGGGATTAAGGAAACAGGGACGTATTGAATGATCAATATAAAAATCATATATCGTCCCATAATCCCCTTATGACACGCCCAATCCGAAATTGACAAACTGTCGTTAATTGAGACTGTAAGTCTACAAGTGATTAAGGATAATTTGGCCCAACTAAGACAACTAATCCTAACATTCAAACCGAATCCAGTCCTGATTTGGATCAGTTAGTATCTGTTTACGCTTGGTGTTTGGTCGCTTGATGAAACCGATTGGTTGTGGCTGGTTAGCATTTATTATATCTAACATTTATTGTTGTACCTCAACAGCATCCAACAGTCAGTTCTGCTGCCAGCACGGAGGTCAGGAATCTGAGCATTTAGATATTACATTGCACATGCCTGCCATCTACTGTGTAAGACAAGTTCTCATATTGATATGATAGATGACGGTTACTAATTATATATGAACGTGGAAAAAGTTGGAAAAACTTCTAAAAAGATTCTAATTATTAAATCAACAGTTACTAAGATATATCTAACTAATTACTGCTCATATAAATTTCCTTCAATATTTGATAAGCTCAGCCTTCTATTATTCACTTGCGAAGAAGAAAATAAGTTTAATTTCTGTTTGAAATATTAATCAAAATTATCATCGTAGCTCCTAACTGGCAAGTTGTTAAGTACTAGAAAGAAACAAATAATTTTCTCTAGCCTAGCGTGTCTTCAAATGATATAAAAAACATTGATAAAGAAACTTCTCCGTTTGGATTATTACCAACGTATTTATATTAATACTACACTACGGTACCTAGTAGTTCGTAAAATGTATAATTCATATAATTATCAATGGTACCAGGTTTTTTTGTAGTTTGAGAACATTTAGTGCATCATTCAAGGAAATTATAGGCTGTTTCACATTTGAATTTCTAGAACAATAGTAGCCGGTAATGGAACAGATAAATGTAAATTGAACTGTTTTCGTATAACGGTGAAACAATAGAATTATTCCGGCATAGAAAGTTCTTCATTGCATCTGAGAATATTATTAATTTTTCTTGCTTTTCTGCTGCACACAATACCTACTCTATGTTAAATTAGAACTAATAAGTAGTTATAGAGAACCGATTCATATCTTACATCAATACTGTGAATGAATAGATCACAATATTCATTGTTCTTTAGTTTCTCACCTCTCACGAAGTGACCAAAAATAAATTCGCAAAGATTTCTAAGAATTTCAAGTTCTATTGTTGGAATTCATGAAGATAAGAATTTTTTTCATATTTTGTTTTTTTCGTACGACCCACTAACACAAAAAATTACTAATATATACCAACTTGAGTGATCTTCTCAATTTCCCTATCGGGACAAAATGAAACTATTGGCACTATACAGGTGATGTTTTTCATAAACCGTTCTACAAGGATGTAGTAAAGTGGAAAATAGAATAATAAATATTAGAGTTGACATATTTTTGGCCAGATGTCAAGTGTAACGGTACTTTGGATCAATGTAATATATGAAATTGAAATGATGAAGCAATTTGCACTTCTCCCAACATATTTGAATCAATGTATGTTAAACGAAAAGAATTCAACTTACCGATGACGAAGCTATGTAATCGGGCATGTGAGTCCATAAGACATTGAAGGAGTTGTATAACTGAAACAAAAATAGTTTTTTGTTCCTAATTTCACGTAATACTGACTTTAGGGTTGAGATCTTCTTAAACTGACACTTGAGTATTGTTTGACATTTCATCATAGGAAGATTTAGCCTGGCACAGTCCCCACAAATCATTCAGCTGTATTACAAACATCAGTATTCTACAAGAAAAGTTTTTTGTGTACTTAGAGCTACTTATGGTCCACATACTCGGTCTACTGAACGCCCAATCCTGATCTTGACTTGAATTCAAGATAAGACCAAGACAAGAAGTATTTTTTATTTTCCTAGATAAGAGAGTATTATCAAGAGTCAAGACTTTTTGACAATAAATCTTGATATCTTCACAATTAATTTCTCAAATCCGCATCGTTATTAATCTATTATTGAAATACTAAAATCTGTTGTGGTCATTACAGTTTTCTTCGACAATAGATTTCATGTTCAGTTTCATCACTGTTTCATGAACTCAGGGATGACATACCAACTTTTAAAGTGACAGCATCATTGTCGAAGTGACAGCTGTCACTGACAAAATGACAGCTGTCGTTATTATGGTGACAGATGGCGGCTATATTTAAGTCTTCACAATTTAGGATTTCTTGAAAATGGAGAGTCTTTTCCTGGATTTTCTGGTTGAAAGACTTTATCTACAAATTTAAACCTAGCTTTTTAATAAAAACTCAAATGAAAATTTCAGTCGAAAATTCGTACGGGTTCTCTAATTATTATTAACGATTCCATTTAAACTCATGTTTTTTGGGTTCAATAGGGTCTAAAATGTGAAAACTCATCAGAGTCTCGAACTATCAAAAAATTACAATTTCAATACTTTCTCTATTGAATATAAGTCGGAAATGTAAGAAGTATCTGTGACTATCACTCTCAAAACAAATATTCGATATATATCGAAAGCATAAGACGTCAGTTTTCGGTGATTAAATCGTTCATGTAGAGGAGAAAAGTATTGGAAGATCCTCTAATACTCTAAGAAAGTTGTTAACTCTTAGCAACATTGCTATATCATATTATAACAAATAATAATTGCAAATACTGAACTAAACATAAAAATTACAGACTTTTCCTTTTTTTTCTATTGATGGCAATCTTGGAAAATGTTGCTAGAATCAATTCATAACATAACTGACAGGGAGGATACAGGGTAGACACTAACATTAAACTTAGTGTTCGAATTGGATAAAGCAATAGAGAAAGGGGATTTCCCCAAAATATCAAGAATTCTTGGAACAAGACAAGAAATGCATCGTCAAGAACTGAGCAACACAAGAAACCTTTATTTTCTTGTCTTGAAAATCAAGACACGACACAAAATGATCATCAAGACAAGAAATCATGTCTTAATGAAACACTAATTTGGTCTATGGAATAATATTTCGAACATAGTGACCGCAGCAATAATGGTATTCTCACTTCTTGTTTAAGCGCTACTTCAACAAATTAGTGCTATAATGGAAATAAGGAAATAAAGGCCAAGCATCAAATTTCAGGAAGAAACGCTTCGAGTGGTGAGAATGTTTTACAGTGTCTTTAGGAATCATTCCAAAACGGTGAATGTTTTTCCTCAATACAAAACTCTTTCACTCTATTATCGCCGTTATCTAATTCTTAACCAAGGGCGAACCTCCAAAATTCAAATCAACTTTATATTAGATAGCAACAATTGCTTCATTTTTAACGGATTAAAATGGATCAAAAAGTATTCTTATTTGTAATTATATAGTTGTGGATAAAAATATTCTCTCCTATATAATAAAAAAAAGCATTCAAGAATTGGAATGAGTGCCCCTACGAAAATAACGATCGTATGCCTTCTGCCTAGTGATAAGCTCCTAATCTGGTCAAAAATTTTATTTTATGAGTCCATTTACACCAAAAGAGAGCCCCCGCACATGACCGCTATTCTTCATACTTCTGAGGTTAACGCGAAGAGCTCTTGGAAAGACTGTATTGAATTTCAATATTTATGGTCAGTTGCACCGCTCAAGACCCAAAAGTCAAATGTGTCATTAACATTGCTGGCATATAACATTCAAATTCGATATTTTCTGCTTAAAATTTAAGCTAGGACTGTCCATTAGAGTTCATTTTCACTTCACTTGATGAAAGAACAAATCAAAACACATCATATACTAATTTATGTGTCATACGAGATTTCGCAATAGGTAAGACTAAAAGTCTTGCTTCGTTTATTCGATACTATTTCCATTTCCACTTTTAACTGTAACTGTTGCGTTTGCAAATTCCAGACAAGTATTCGCACAATTTAAAAGTATAGTTTGATGAATTCAACAATTCAAGCAAATTCAAGCGGATTCCATTAGTTTGTATATTACACTTCAGGTGGTGAGAAGAGCCCTTGTAGTACATGCTCTGCGTTTATTGGGAATTAGTCCTTTGGTACAACTCACCATTTTTATTTTCTTCTGTTTTCAAGTGTTCTAATAAGAATTTTACACATGATCTGGCGCAGTTGGCAATCGTCCGAAATGACTTTTTAAATTTCGAGTAAACCTCTGTTAAAAGTGTTCATGGATGCTGCAAATTTCAAGCTTGCGTAATTTGAACGCCATGTGCAAGTTAAGCCGTCTCCAAAGTAGTTATAATCGTATTTCTTATTACTTTGAACAGTTTTATGTGGCGATCAAATACTTTCATAAACGAATTTCTTAACCAAGCTCAGAATGACCAGAGAATATGGGTATAAAAATGGTTTGTGAGAAACTATGATTTTTGGCTAGCATCAGAAGACTTAAATCTTAGTACCATAAAACTTTTGGATCATTATTACTGGGATAAATTTGAAATTACTCCGATATGACTGCTGCCATCTATGAGGCAGAGGCTACGTCACGGTATTTTGTATGTAGGTAGCATCTATTGCGGAAGTCAACAACCCAGAACAGTACTTCTAGTATCTGGAGGATGGCGCGGAATGAAATATAAAATGTATCTTATTTGAAATTGGAGGGAATGATAGAATTACAATCTAAAATTTATTTGATGATGTCTGTATTCCAAATGCAGAAGCCAGGTGACAATGAAGACATTGTCATTTACATTTTTTTGATTGTATAAATAACGCCTCAATCAATTGCATTAAACGCAGGTGCGGCCTCAACTCAATAAAATATATATTTGGCAACAAGAAGTTATACAATCTAAACCCCTAGTTATACATTACCAGTAGTAGTAGAAATGAACATTAGGGCAGAGTTTATTGAAACGGTCCAAATAATTTTTCTATTGATAACAGTTTCGCCAATTTTGACAGAAATATTAATATGATCAAATTCTGCGAAATCGCATTCGAGAAACACTATTTCAGGTAGATAAGTTGAGAGTCTATGTTGTTCAATAAGCTGATTACGAATCAAAGAGAATTTTTTGAGAAATTCAAAAAATTGCAGGTAGTCTTCCCACAGCGGTTTTTCAGTACTGCACTGGATTCACTGTCCTATTAAAAACTGATTTAATAATTTTTATTGAAGCCAATCTACAATCTCTGATAATTAATGAAGTCTTGAAGATATTGTTGTGTAAAAATAAGTGCATCACATAGAATTCGGATTCTTGAAACATACCATGACCAGGATACCGCCTTCGAGGAAAACGTTCTGCATAGTCTAGCATTTTGTCCCGTCGAAATAAAGAGATAATTTTTTTTTAATTAAGAAAAAAACTCTTTCACACTCTTAAGCAGCATATAAAACAACATTTACCCTTTAACGTATGTACCCGGAACTGTGTAACATCCTATATAAGTAAAAGTAAGTATTATGACAGTTAATTTGATGCTATTTATTATAAAACTAGCTTCAGCCCCATTTTTTTGAATCATCGTAAATTAAGGGACGAGAATTGCGAAAAAAAAATTGTCATAATTTGACAGCTTATGTCTCCTGAAACAATAATCATAGAATAATGCACCCTACGCTAATTGAAGGCTAAAGCAGTGCCATTTATTATAAGACTAGTCCTGGTCCCACAATTCTAGCGAAATAAGGGATGAAAGGTGCCACAAAAATTTGTCATAATTTGATAGCTAATATCTCCTTTACAAATAAAAGTAGATATTCAGCCCCTAATACTCTAATGACGTCTTTTCTCTATTGTATTATATCAATATATATATCATAATACGATGATTTACTGTCATATGAAGGTATGAAATAATAGTCATTCATAATAGAAAAAATTATTACTATAAATAAGAGAATCTATGGACAAATTCAACATTCAAATATAAGCCTAACAATAATACGGAGAATAATTATTTATTTTAATCATACCTTAGATTTGTTGAAGAATCATTGAGAAACACTTCACAATAACACAATAAACTACTAGATATTAGCTACTCGAACATTCACTTTCAACTAACTAATTGATACGAACCTGAGTGTTCAAGTCCACTAGCACAAAATTGAAGAATATATTGAAATTTAACGCTGTTTGAAACTGCGAAACAAATATTTTTCAATATTTAAGCCATACTTTATTTAAATAATAAATTCCTTCTATATATTGAGTGCAAAATATTGATTCGATCAAATTATATGTATTTTGTCGTATTTTTGATTACATAACTAATAAATTATCAGTGATATTAGGTCCTGCAATATTAAAACGAGACTGGTGTCGCCATCTACTGATATACTTGCTAACTATATATGACAACAAATATTTCGAATACTGGGAGATGTCGAAAAATATTGTGGTGGGTTTTATCCGAAATCTAACATATTTTTATCTAAAATGTATGGTATTTGAAATATTCCACGCTGAAAATCAACAAACCTGATTTAACATATACAAAATTGACGATAAATCAAGTATTTTTTGATGAAATGGCCAAATTGTCATAGAATATAGGAAAACTAGGCAAGAAACTCGATTTTCATACTTCTTTTTCCATTTGTTAGGAAATACACAAATATATTTGATAAACCACCGAATATTATATTTATTTGCAATTATTTTCTTTTAAATTGATCTAATTATTATCAAACTATATATTCATAACCAAAAAAACTTATTTTTAACAAGAGATATTGTCAATCAATCAGAATATAGTGGAAAAACTATTACTTGTAGACAAAAATTTCAGTCAAAATCACAAATATTGCTCAATTTGTAAGATATGAGACCTAAATATCCTAAAATTTGTATATTCCTAGATAAAATATATCAAGAAGAATTGATTCTGACAATTTTTGTTTCTATAAACATCATGCTTTCAATTTTATAACGAATTTTGTGGTAGCGCGTAAGGATGCTACGTTTGCACGCTGTAGTACTAGAGTAACGGACGGAGGAGAGAATAGCCGAATCAGAAGCACACACTGTTCGACTCTGTATCTCCTAAACGAATTGAGATAATTGAAATCTGTAAAAAGTATCGTATTCTGCACGATTCATTCTAATGTAATAAGAAGTATCACTAAAATATTACAAAAAATACAAATACCAGTACCTGATTGATAATAATATTTGAAATTGTTCCTCAGAAGTTTCATATACTTCTTTATTCTTATCATTTAGGTACATTTGCAACATCAAAATTTCTCCATAGATGAAAATAATAACATCAAACTAAATTGACGCTTTGAAGTATAATAACTAACAATAAATATACAAACATACTGAGCTTACAACAAATATAATAATTTGAATGTAATAGATAAAAATTCGTAATATTCATAAAATCTAAAACTTTCATAACTTAAAAAATGTTTAAATTGAACACTTACATTAAATATCACAAAACTTCGAACAATAGGTTTATGTTAATTATTTATTTGATCCATAAGAAAGATAAGTGATCTGATATATTTATATTTTTTATGCGGTAACAAAGCTATACAAGACAGCATGTGCCAAGAGTTTTAGGCATATAAAGGACAGTATAAAAACTTTTCATTTCATTTGCAGTAGTGAATATAGCTATAGTTCAAATTTGCTCATGAATTGAAAAATTAGTATACGTCCAGAAGTTTTTTTTTTATAGTATTTTCGAAAAGCACAAATATTTATTGCTCTTGATAGAACCTACATTATCTGAGAAACATACATTCAAAGAAAATCTGATAAAATATTGAGTACACATCTTCTAGTGATTTGATTTACGGTAATACTCTCTTTTTTGTGTATAACATATTATATTATATAGATTTATCAATTTGATATTTAGAGTTATCTAACGGACGGTGTATACTTTTCTTTTAACTTTTATAGATAAGAAGTTGAAACAATACAGAAGTGGATTATGTGTTGAGCATTGTGTGTGAATAATTCAATTCTGGATTAAAAAATCTGATAGAGAATAGCCTAGTTTCCTCAACTTATTATTTTTTATTACAGTAAATATGTCAAAACTTTGTCTATATTTGGCATCAAATATTGATATCGATTGTTCAATAAACGTTGATGTTATAAAATAGAACTATTCTATTAATAATGCTATCTATATTGTTTTTTAAAAATGCATTTCTGATTTCATCTAAATTTTTTTGAACACTTCAAATCAAAGAGAATTTGGATATGCCTGCAAATTTTTTCGCATGTAGACTACACAAGAAAAATAATCTTTTCTAAATGAATGTCCTGTAAGTTTTCTTATACACATTTCGATGTGCTGATTCACAATCGAAGATAATTTAATTCGCAAAATTATGGGGGTACTTCAAGAAAAGTACATTTCTAGTGCCACTGGTCGATCCAAAATTTGTATTACAGCTGATAAATGAGTACTTCAACCACGTAATCATTTTATTTTATTCAATAAGTTAGGACAGATATCACTTTAAGATTGAATATTTATCTGATGAACGTCATTTCGGCAACACTTTTCAAATGAACATAACTTAGAACAGATATCACTTTATAATTGAATAGTTATCCCTTTAACGTCATTCCAGGAACGCTCTTTGAATGACCATAAGTTAGAACAGATATCACTTCATAATGGAATAGTTATCCTGTTAATTTCATTCAGGAAACGCTCTTTAAATGACCATAAGTTGGAACAGATATCACTTTACAACTGAATAGTCATCTTGTAAGCGTCATTCCGGGAACGCTTTTCGAATGAACATAACTTGGAACGTACATCACTTTATAATTGAATAGTTATCTCGTAAACGTTATTCCGGAAACGCTCTTCAAATGACCATAAGATAGAACAGATATCACTTCATAATTGACCAATTATCTTGTGAACGTCATTCCGGGAACGCTTTTGAAATACCCATGAGTTAGAACAGATATCATTTTATAATTGAATAGTTATCTCGTGAACGTCATTCAGGGAACGCTCTTCAAATGACCATAAGTTAGAACAGACATCATTTCATGATTGGATAGTTATCTCGCAAAAGTCTTTCCGGGAACGCTCTTCAAATGACCATAAGTTAGAACAGTTATCACTTCATAATTGAAAAGTCATCTCTTGAACGTCATTCCGGGAGCGCTCTCCAAATGACCATAAGTTAGAACAGTTATCAGTTCATAGTTGAATAGTTATTTCGTAAACGTCATTCCGGAAACGCTTTTTGAATGACCATTAGTTAGAACAGAAAACTTGGTAGATACTAGACACTTGCCAATCAGGTGGTCAACCAAACAAAGATTAAATGGGCAGTAGATAAATTTCAACCATTCAAATCTTCAGGAAAGGATGGAATTATACCAGCTATGTTACAGCAGAGAATAGAACAATTGGCACCCATTCTATGTGGCATGCTCAGGGCCAGTTTGGCCTTGACATATATACCAAGAATGTAGAGACAAGCCAAAGTAGTCTTCATACCTAAACCAGGGAAAGAGACATACGCCGAGGCGAAATCTTTCAGGCCAATTAGCCTGACATCATTCCTCCTCAAATTACTGGAGAGACTAATCGACAGGCACATTCGGGATACAGTATTGAGCGATTCACCGCTTCATAAACACCAATATGCCTATCAAGCAGGAAAATCGTGCGAAATGGCCATCTGTGAGGTGGTTTGCCAAGCTGAAAACAGTATCAAACAAAAAGAAGATGCTCTTGGAGCATTTCTAGATATAGAGGGAGTGTTTGATAACACTTCCTCCAAGTCCATAGATAAAGCAGCAGTTAAGAGAGGAATACATCCAACAGAATGTAAGTGGGTCTCTAACATGCTGAAACAAAGAGAAATCTACGCCTCTTCCACTACTCAGACTGTGGGGGTGCAGGCCTCACGGGGATATCCACAGGGAGGAGTTTTTTCTCCACTCCTTTGGTGCCTGGTGGTGGACGAACTCCTACAAGGACTGAACGAGGCAGGTTACACAACCATCTGCTACTAGTAACAGGAAAGTATCAGGAAACCGTATCAGAAATGATGCAAGGAGCCTTAAATTCTGTTGAAAAATGGTGTGACAAGGAGGAATTGTCAGTTAATCCTACAAAGACTACAGTCATACCATTCACAAGAAAACGGAGTCCAACCGGACTAAAATAGTTATATCTGTACAACAAAGGAATCCCGTTGAGAGAAGAAGTCAAATATCTGGGAGCAACCCTGGATAAAAGGCTAACATTCAAACTACACGTGAAGAAAGTAGCAAATAAAGCCATAAGAGCCTTATGGGCCTGCAGGCGAATGTTTGGAGAAAATTGGGGTCTATCAACAGCAATGACCCACTGGATTTACTCTGTTAAGGTTAAAGCAATTATAGAATACGCCAGCATTGCCTGATGGCAAAGAACATTGACGAAGCAGAATACACTAAGCAGGGTCCAAAGACTGGCCTGCCTAGGAATTACAGGAGCTATGTTAGCAACACCAACGGCGGCGATGGAAACCCTGTTAAGCCTACCTCAATTACTCTTAGCTGCAGAAGCGAGAGCACTTAGCAGGGCATATAGAATAAAAGTTCACTCAAAGAAAAGTGCAGGGAAGGACACTCTAACATTTTTGCTGAGATGGACAAGCACCTTATTCTACATACGGTGCCTGACCAAATTAGTATTGAGCATACCATTAGCAAAACCTACAGGATGAAAATTCCTGCAAGGGATGATTGGGAGCTAATAAACAAACCGGTAGACAAAAATGACATCGTCATGTACACAGACGGCTCTAAGACCATTAATGGAACCGGAGCAGAAATACATGGAGCAAAAGGACTGAGACACAATCAATCGGTTGGACTCGGGACAAATGCGACAGTATTTTAAGTCGAACTGTACACGATCGCGACAGTGTACAGCTACTACTGGAGAGGAACTATAACAATAGGAGAATCTCCATAATTACAGCCATTTTGGAATCATTAGAGTTTTCAGAAATAAGATCTGGACTTGTCCTAGATTGTATTCATAGACTCAATACTCTTGGAGCGGGATATAAATTGAAATTAATATGGGTACTCGGGCATTTAGAGATTGAGAGAAACCAGGCAGCCGACCGCCTGCCAAAGACGTGACAAATCTGCCCTTAATCGGGCCAGAATCTGCTGGCGGAATTTCTATGGAAAGAGTCAGACAGGAAATAAAAACAATGCTCCAGCAATGGCACAAAATCTACTGGATACAATCACCAAGGCAGAGATAAGCAAAGCTCTTCCTGGATGAACCTTCCAAGATAAGGACAAACAGCCTACTCACCATGAGTAGGAATAATGTCAGACAAATAACAGGACTAATAACGGGACACTGTGTAATGAATAAACACCTACAAACTTTGGAATTGAAACAAGAATCAATATGCAAAGGTTGTGGAGAAGAGGATGAAACTGCTGAGCACGTAATATGTCACTGCGAGGCGTTCACTACCAGCAGACATGGTCTTCTAGGAGCGGAAAAACTGCCCTCGAAGAACTTTAAAGAGTCAAATCTGGAGAAAATCCTGGACTTTGTTAGACAGACGGGACTCCTTTCAGAGGAGTAAAATACAGAGGGTACAATAGGCCAAAAGGCCGCAATACAGGGACCTATGAGACATTACCTCATGTCAAATAATAATGAAATAATATCTTGTGAACGTCATTCCGGGAACGCTCTTCAAATGACCATAAGTGAGAACAAATATCACTTCATGACTGAATAGTTATCTCGTGAACGTCATTCCAGGAACGCTTTTTAAATGACCATAACTTAGAACACATATCACTCTATAATTGAACAGTTATTTCGTGAACGTCATTCCGGGAGCGCCACTTGAATGACCATAAGTTAGAGCACATATCACTTCATAGTTGATAGTTATCTCGTGAACGTCATTCCGGGAACGCTCTATGAATGACCATAGGTAAAAACAGGTATCACTCCATCACTTAGAACACATATCACTCTATAATTGAATAGTTATCTCATGAATGTCATTCCAGGAACGCTCTCCAAATGACCATAATTAACAACAGAGATCATTTTATAATCAAATAGTTACCCCGTTAACGCCATTCCGGGAACGCTTTCTAAATGACCATGAGTTAGAACAGATATCACTTTATAATCTAATGGTTATCTCGTGAATGTCATTCAAGGAGCGCATTTAAAATGACCATAAGTTAAAAGAGATATTACTTTATGATTGAATAGTTATCTCATGAACATCTTTTTGGGAACTCTTCTCAAATGACCATAACATAGAACACATATCACTTTATAATTGAATAGTTATCTCGTGAACGTCATTCCGGGAACACTCTTGGAATGACCAATGGCACTAGAAATGTACTCTTCTTGATGCACTCTTATAATTTTGCGGATTTTGAGAACACAATTTTTGATTGTGAATTAGCATCGAGTACTAATGAAATACCAGTACAACTTGATTCAAATTGCTACAGAGTGAGTCGTCCTGGTATAGTCTACGTGCATTTCAGCAACATATTTGAGATAACATATTCTTCATACCAACTTTTAAAATGAGATTTATTCTTTCAGCATGTTCCGATACCATTTTTCAAAGACAGTAGGGCCTCGAAAATAATTCAGGATACTTAATTCCACATATTAAAGATTAAATTTCAGATAGAATAGATATAAAAAGTCCAAAACAATGAATTTGGTGTGACTGAATGAACATCAACTGTCACCAAGTATCCACCTTGGATATTTCTCTTTTTTCTTTCTCATAACGATGTTATTATCCTTAATTTTGATGAAAAACAATTTCTGTCAGCATTATTTCAGAAATATTTGAAGAAGCGGAATAATTAGATAATTGGACAGTGATTTGAAATTTTAACTGGAAGCCCTGAATAATGTCAACAAGTAATCAACTCAGTTTTCTATCGAATCATTGAATGCACAAGAAAATTTGATTGGAATATTAAAATTCAATGAAGGCTTACCTATTTATCGATAGAAGAGTACCCAAATTTCAAATAAAAAACTGACCACGCCCATTTGTCCAAATCCTTAAATATAGCATTCGCGTCCTGCAGGTTCATTTTCTAATAAATATAATTCAATTAGAACATCAAAACGATCTAACATTGAATAGTGACTATAACTTGTTCCCATAATCAGCAGAAGCTCTTGGTTTCATAATTACTTAATTTGAGTAGGCTTAGCCGGCCGTGTTTTTGTGTTCGGGCGACTTAGACGGCGATTTTGCCTCGAAGACGACGTCTTGAGTATCGTTGTGGCGCTGGTGGTCGATATTGACCAAACGGAATGTTTCCAGGAATTCGTTCAGGTCTACTAATCCATCCTTATTCATGTCCATCAGACGACAAATGTCCACCAGCTGTTCCTGTGTTATCGGATTTGGCATGTGTTGCCGCAGAAGGTTGCATGCATCGGAGAATTCTTCCAGGGATATGTATCCTGTAAACAGGAGAAAGGAAACTTCAAAATTTGTAAATTTTTTTCAATTGTAACGTGGGAGAGTGGGAAGGCTCGTTGAGGTGACCTTGCATGGGCGGAGCATCACCCAGCAATATTCCAGAAATGTGGTAGAACAATCGAGAAATAAATATTTTTGTATATAAACGCAAGCAAACGATGTGAGAGTAGTGTAATGGTGAAGCTGGAGCAGTGAATATCAAACAGTGAAGTGATCAGTGGATATAAATAGTTAAATATGAATATCTGCGACTTTTATTTTAATTATAAGTGATTTCCAAGCAATGAATATTACAATATTATAAGAGATATTTGTATATCTTTTCTGTTTTCATGCAACGTAGATAGGAACGAAGAATTCGAAATCAACATTCACACCAACGTCTACAGGCCACAGCTCAAAAACGAGACCCGACTTCCAAATTTTACATAAACAAAGCTTTATTGATTCGATTACCTACCACGGAACGCCCACATTCCTGCAGATTGTCGGTGTAGGTAGGCTGCAGGATTATTGGTTTACCAGGAAATATCTAATTAAAAATATTGCTGGGAAAATTTGAATCGAATAATTTGGATTTTTGTTTGCTTCACTCGTATTTATTCATTAAAATAACTTGTTGAAGCCAATGTCATTATGCAAATATTATCATCAATTAATTTCAACGTCATTCGACTGAAAATTATGCTGGCAGTTAGATGTAAAACTATTTAGAAGACACCTAGCAAAAATAGACATGGAGATAAACCGCAATAAAACAATCAAGATAGAAGAAGAAGCTATAGAACAAGTCAAGAAGTTCAAGTATTTAGGAACAATATGACGGAAAACTAGATGAAGAAATAAGGGAAAGAACAGGAGCCACAAGTAGACTATTTAATGCGTTGAAAAGCACCATACTAACAAATAAAGAAATACCAAAGGAAATCAAAACACAAGTATACAGAAAAGTGGCTGTGGCTATCCTGACATACAGATCAGAAACCTGGACAACAATAGAAAGACAACGCAGTAAATTAAACAGCATAGAAATGAGATTCTTGAAGAAAATAAAAGGGAAAAAATCTTGGACAGGATGTAAAACCAATAAAAAACATAATTGACGAGAGACAATCAAGATGAATGGTATTCAAAGAGTGGGAGAAGAAAGAACAACAAAAAAAGTGTACAAAGCAAGAACAGTAAAAACAAAGAGGAAGACCCAGAAAAATATGGAAAGAAAAAGTGAAGAAAGCTCACACAAACATGAAACAGATATTTGGATAGAAGATGAGAAAGATCGTATCTTACCAGAATTGTCTTTATCAATTATCCTGAAAATCGCCTCCAAGCTGCTTTTGTTTCTGTACAGCGTCTCGACAACCGTTGTGGACCCAGCATTGGAGTTCTGTAATGGAAGTTTATTGTTAGCTTTAATTGCTTTTGTATTTGTTTTATTTGCAAGATGCTATCAGAGCCAGTGACCAGAGATCCAACAAAGAAATATAAGTGTTGTTAAACAGCAATTTCCTGAAGAAGCAAACTCTAAGAAGATAATTATTAATTATTCTCAGAAGCTTTTCGATATTTGTAGAGTTATTAGTTATGTGAAATAAAAGATTAGTTTAAAGTTATCATACTCTAATTGATTTAACTTTTACTATTACATTTTCCAATTTCATCTAGTCTAAGTGGACGAATTCAGTACGGTATATGTTTGCAAAGTTCTGAGAATTTCCATATTTCAATTTTATCAGCGCATTGATTGAATATATCTTTTCTATTGTATTCACTATTACTGAAATGAATGAACAATAAATTCCAACGAGCTTTCATTCAGTACAAAAATTCATATATGCTGAAATCATCAGTCTGCATTCCACTGGAATATTGAACCTGTTGTTCACTATTAAATGAATTTGAATGAAGAATTGATTGAGCCAATAATGATACACAAATTCACTGATATTTCACATAAAGTTTTATCCAACTTTTCTCAGGTAAGCTAAAAGTATTTTAATAAGATAGGATGAAAATTAGGAGCACACTTGAAGAATTAAAGATGAATAATACATATTGTATACATCATTGTCACTATTAGCATATTTTTCAAGTTGATATGAATAAAATTTCACAAAAGCTTTGTTCCAGACATATTTGCATTTCAATGTTATGAGCATGTTACCAAACTTCTTGAAGTGTCTCAAACAGGAATTTAAAGACCAAAAGTAACTAGGATAGGTCGACACCCATGCTTATACATATATAAACGAGGTGTTGAAGAAAAGGAAGATTTTTTCATGGCATATATATTTCGATGTCTTGTTAACAATCAGAATTTTTTTTTCAAAATTCACAAAATTCTGATGCTGCTGGTCGACACGAAATTTATATTTAAGCTTATAATTAATGTTAAATACCAAATTAATAGATTTTATTCCATAACTACTGTCCTCGACCGTCCACTATCGGCAAAACGTTCATGTAGTGAAACAGTATCTCTATATTGCTGGGAACTTTTGAAAAAATTCTGGATGAAGGCAATGCGCGATTTGGATAGGCCTCTCTATAAAGACTCCGCGCTTGAAGTGCGTTTCCATTAGCACGACCATACATAAAAATATTATCGGCCATTTAAATATTAGAATAAAAAGGCATGTTTTATAACTTCATCACCACATGAATGTTCAAGTACTCAATTTTATGATCAGTGACAGTGTAGGTTTTATTACAAAACGCTGAGATAAAATTTATTATTCAACATCAATTATGTAGTCAAAATACTCATTTATCAGCTTCATTGAAAATTCGTGTCGACCAGTGGCAATAATAATGTGAAATATTTCTTAATTCTTCGCATAAATTCGAAACTTTCGGCCATAGAATGATAAAATTTAGTAGAAGAGACTGCGTTCTATTGAATAATTGTTACATCTAAATTTCAATGTCAGTCAATGTCCAAGAGTGTACAAGTGAGTCATGTGATATCCACATCAGATTTTATTCTGAAGCCAACAAATTAGAATTTACAAAAGAGCATACAAATTTTTGTGGATATCTTTGCCAAGTTTCAACCAATTGAAAAAAAATAACAAAGAAATGAACGAAAAATTTACTGCTGTTCTTTTGGCTGGAGAAAATTCGAGTTTTTCCAAAAAAGTAATAGTTATTTGTGTATCAAGGCTGTAGTAAGGATCTTATTTGGTCCAATATGTTGTTTGCTGCCGAAACAAGTAAGACCAGAAAAAAAAAAACAGGCTAAGGTGCCTGCTTAAATATATACTTAATGAATAATATAAGTACTTCCCACGTTAGTAAATACATACTCAAATCTAGAGAAGCAAGATGATGTTAACTGCATTAGTATATTAATTAATATGAAAGCAGTAGCAATCATGTGCGAGATTATAATAGGTATAGTTACAAATACTTTTTTAATCGGTGCGATTTGTCTATCTCGCATTTCTTGAGAAGCACCCTTGGCACGTAATGGAGAAGTCAATATTTGGATCTAAAGGAAGAATAATCATCAACTCTAGCACAAGCTGAATCACACAATTAGGAGGATTTGTATTCTCTATCAAGAGTACAATGATATTAGCACTACGCTACTATTCACTACATGTAGAATGTATTGACGGTATATATATATCAAGGGTGTTAAAAGAAGAATAATGCCTGAGGTCAACGGTGTGCTTGCCGAGGGCCTCCGGCCCGAGGTGTGTACGTTGACCGTAGGCATTATCGTCCGTTCCACTCCCATGGTGCCTTCAACGTTTAATGTCCAAATAATGTACTATTTAAATCCAAATTTTTAGCAGTGTATGTCCTGTCATTGTTATATCTGTCAGAAAAATTACTCTAGTTACTTGATGTAATTAAGGAACATGATATTCTTTTTTATACCCTTGGTCATTATTTGTTACGTAATTATCCTGGAATAAGTTTTATTATGACAACAATAATAAGCTAGCCGGACATTATAGTAATTAAGGTATCAAAGGTGTTAAGAGGACAATAATGTCTGAGGTCAACATTGTACTTTTCGAAGGCCTCTGGCCCGAACTGTGTACGTTGACCGTGAGCATTATCGTCCGTTCAACTCCTGTGGTGCCTTCAGTTTTATGTCCGACTTTTATACTATTTGAATCAAAAATTTTAGCAATGTATATCCTGTCATTTTGATTTCTGTCAGAGAAGTTACTCTGGTTACTTGCTGTAACTAGGAAACTTGTTATTTTCCAGAATAATGCCTTCAAGTTCTATTTGTCATGCAATTACCCTGGAATCAGTATTATTAAAACAACAATAATAAACTAGTCGGACATTGAAGATATAATGTATTCATTTTATCATACTAGTTACTAAATTGAGCGAAGAATACCTTCACCAAGGCCAGTAAATATAAGCTTGACTTATCCTATCGACCATATGGTTTATGATTTTATTAATCGCCTTCTTTACATTTACTTGAATGAAATGATTTCAAAAGCAGAAGATTCGGTAATATATAAAGTACTCCAACAGAGATTCTAATTCAATACACTTGAAGAGAGAATAGTATATTACACTACAAAGGCCTAAAGTTGGATTTTCGCCTCGGGAACCATGACGCGCAGGGCCAAGATTTCAAGTTTCGGCCTGTGTAGTGTATACGATTTTTCTTCATAGCCGGTCACTGATCTCTAATAAACACTGGATTGGGTTAAGGCCGCTGGAATGCGGCCCCAATTGAGCGTCGCCATCTTGGCAAAAACTGAGGTTCTGTGTCAATTGGTGACAGTTCAGTATGGTGTTGGGACGCAATTTTATACTGAATAAATTTTGTTTATTTATTTAAATGTAGATATATTAATACATAATATTGTTATTGTTTTATTTTATTAGAAAAACTCAGTTGAAAAAGTTTGAAGATATAACTTATTCCTATTTTCAGTGAAGTATTACTTTTTACAGGTTTTATGGAGACCCAGAAGGATTCATTAATTCATTATGTTAAAGTAATCAAACGATTTGATTTTTAATTTTAGATTAAATTGAAAATATCATGAATAATAAAATCATATTGTTTGGCAATGTTACAAAGTTATGATAATAAATTTGAGTAATATATCAAATTTAATATAAAATATCTTGATCACAAAATTAATCGCTGGACTGCAAATTTGTGCTAACTTACGAACAATAAAATCTTGATTATTGAATGTATCATTATTCTCCCATCATGTGTAGTAGATATTTAAAATTATTAGTTTTGAATAAACAATATTATCGCAGAAATGCACTTCTTTTATTCATATAGGTGAATTTATAGTTTTAAATTCTAGGTAGCAAAAATTTATAAAACTATTGAACGGATTAAATAATACTAAACTACAATGTTTAAAAAATAGTTAAAACACTGACACTAAAAAGTTATATTATATAAATATTTTTAACTATTAATAAATATTTCAACTATTATAACAATTTTTAACTTTTGTTGATTATTAATGTATGTATTTCAATGTATATTGAGAATAATTTCTTCATCTTACTTGCATTATACTTTGAATTTCATCGAGTGTCTTCTATAAATGTTTTGAATTTGCCGCCGAATAGTGACACAAAACCTCAGTTTTAACTGTCAAGGCCGCCGTTCAACCGGGGCCGCTTTCAGATGCCAGAATACGGTCTAAACCCAATCCAGTGTTATATAGAGATCAGTGATAGCCGGTCGAAAGTACGTTATTCATTTCACTTTCAAGATTAGAGGTAGCAGCAGTAATGACAGCGGTCAACAATTTTTTATAGCAACAGAATAAATTGCTCCTAGTTAGGAGTATAAATACGCATGAGAATTTTCCTCCTCCCGTCGTTATAAAGGGCGCGCGTATTTTTCTCATGAAGAGTAAATGTTAAACTTTCGTCCTTGCAATTAGGGACGAAAGTATGTATTTTCGACCGAGGTATGTAGAAAAAGTTTATGTTATTCAAAGTGGAACGTTCTTTTATAGATTACCAATGATTTTCCGGACTTAAGGTGTTGTCTATATACACTGATAGAGAATTACAACAGAAGTTCAAAATTACCACACATCCAACTGATTTATTATTGTATATCTATGAATTCCTGACATTTAATAACATGTCTAAGGATATTCGGAGAAGCAAGAAGTTTCTATCTGAATAATTAGGCTTCAACTATAACTAACCACAGACTGAAACTTAATTTATGAATGGATAAGCTGTGACATCATATAATTCTCTCACTTTAGTTTGACACACTTCAGCCGAATTCAATTTTTGTGACCAGAAAATATTAAATCCACATTTGATATAGAGTATAACTGAATAATTATTAGAGTTGAACCAAAATTAAAACACATTCTATGGAAAATACACACGACGGAATTTGGGGAATATGTTCTTGGGTCAATAGGCTTTCAAGATTTCGTCTGTATCTATAAGTGAAGCTAAGGATTATTCAGGAATTGGTAAAGGCTTTTTTAATGAAAAAAACCATAAAACTCCTAATGTCCGACTAGTTTATTATTGCTGTCATAACAACATTGTTTTCAGGGTAGTTACGTAACAAATAATACCCGAGGGCATTATGTTTCAAAATAAGGCCCGAGTTACAGCAAGTAACTAGAGTAATTACTCTGACAGAAATCACAATGGCAGGACATACATTACTAAACATTTTGATCGAAATAGTACTAAAGTCGAAAATTAAATATTGAAGGCACCACGGGAGTTGAACAGACAATAATGAATGCCTACGGTTAACGTACATACCTCGGGCCAGAGACCTTTGGAAAGTACACTGTTGACCTCAAGCATTATTGTCCTTTTAACACCCTTGATACCTTAATTACTATAATCACAGTGTTCTCTAGTTCAATTAAGTGACCAGTTTTGATCACTGGGTGATCATCCTCAGACTACCTAAGAGACTACAAAGAAAGGAAATAACAACGTAAAACATACATACAGGCAGATAGAAATTCTAACAAAATAAAAAAATTATAAAATGGTAACTTACAGCTTAAAATTACAGGTACTTCACAAAAGAAAACCGCGTCAAGTATTTTTTTTTTTATTGCTTTATTACCGCTCTTTTACACATTTTTCACCAACATGACACTAGCGGGCTACTTGACGCCGTTTTCTTTTGTGAAGTTCCTGTAATTTAACTGTGCAAGTCAACATTCTATAATTTTTTTATTTTGTTAGATTTTTACATGCCTCTATGTATGTTTTTTGTTCTTATTTCCTTTATTTGTAGTCTCTCCGGTAGTCTGAGGATGATCACTCAGTGATCGAGACTGGTTACCTTATTGAACTAGAGGACAGTGTGATTAAGAATTTTATGGTTTATTTTATTAAAAAAGCCATTACCAGTTCCTGATATATATCATTTCGTTATTGTGAACATATATCCAGGGTACCCATTCTAATTACAGCGACACTTAGGTCTTGATAACTATGATGTCATAACTACATCATGTGACCTTGCTAAGATTATCAACATCTAGTTATTTTAAGTTTATAGGTTGGTACAAATAAATATATTGCTAGTAAAAAGAATTTATTTTTGTAAAAAAATATCCATCTACGCATCAAATACCAAATCATGACATTCGCCACGTCTTTAATGCTCATAAAATCTGAAAATCAAGAAAAAAATCATGTTTCTTCTTATATTGTATCTATTATATGAGAGTATCATTATTTATTTTATCATTTATTTGAACTATTCACAATATACAAACAGCATTCTTTGCTAAGCCGAAAATTTGCACGAAAGGATCTTGCTCATCCCTTATTAATCTTTGCGTAGTTCTATTTTCTCCGTTCTTCAAATTCTACAGCCTCAACAACCAATAATTGAAGCAATCAAAACGCCATATCAATCAAAATTTGACAAAAAGAACTCTAAAACAGTCGAGAAGCAAACAAGATAACCTCAATTCTAAGCTAAATGTCAGAGTTATCAAGTCGCTATCTCGGTAGCGACACTAGCAGAGGTGTCGCTAAGTTTATCAAGACCTATACGTCACAGATGACGTATCAGCCTAGCTTCTAAATACATCCGCTAGATGCGCTAGTGTGTTATCAAGACCTTGTTAAGGTATCAAGTTGATAAGTTGAATTAGAATAGGCCTCCAGGAACATAAGAAAGATTTGGCATACAATGCAGAATACGGACGTATGTTTCTTGCATGACAATTCTTTACATTGTTGGCGTTGGAAATTATGATTCTCAGCAGGATTCAAGCTCTCCTAGCACAGTTACAAGCACCCCTCAATAATATTTAACAAGGTAGAAATCTTTTTATATTCGTGGTGGGATTTTAAGCAAGTCTGTAAGACTTATGGATAAGCTACAGATTATTAACAAGACTAATATGAATCGGTCACATTTATGAATTCTATTCTTTTACTTAGAATTCCACAGCCACAATTCTGCAAAACATGATCCATACGGCTTGCTATTTAATTGTTTTTCAAATTCAAACATAAAACAGCAATTTTCAAATCGAAATGCAAATATTGCATTTGTGTTTGCAGTTTTGATACGATAATGATTACGAGTACTTGAGCGATATGGATTATGATGTGCTATTCGTATTATTGCAATTTTCAATTTGGATAAACTTAATTACTCCAGGATAAGATAATCTACTGAAATTAAATGCTCGAAGATCAGATTAAGGCAGAGGCAAATTACAAATTTACATAAATGTATTAAATTATCTTGGAATTATAAAGTTCATCCTGATAGTTTATCTAAACAGAGATAGCTGCTAGTTATTAAGTGAGACTTATAGTTTATTATACTTCCCACTTCTCGTTAACTTTGGGACAAGATATACTGCAATGTTTTCTTTATATTAAAGCTTTTTCAGGATTACCGTAAAAAAAACTTAATTATGTAACATTGGCTGACATTATTTGTGTTCAAGTCAAGTATCTAAAATGTAGGACTTACTATGAGTTCGCTGTCGAAGCCTTCAAAAGTCGTCATGTACATAACTTTATTCGTCTCAAGGTCCAGAGTGACCAACTTATCGCGCAACATCCTCCAGGGTAAAGTGAGCTGAGTAGCTTCTTCCATCGCCTTACACCATTCGCTGACGCTGATAAGCTCTGAGAACAGAACATATTGAATAAATGTCACTGAAGCAAAGAAGAATGATTCAATTTTTTCAAAGAGAATAAGAGAAATAATAATATCGGGAAAAAGGTGACTGAGTATCGCATTCCAGCTTTGTGCTACAGTTAAGATACAAAAAAAAATGATACAATATGCCAAGCAATTTCAGCTGTTTAATAATTCGTGAAGAGCATATATTTAGGAAGCAACTTTATGCGTCGGTGGCATGATACTTTATTTATAAGTTTATTGAGTTTGAAAGGTCAATACACAAAGTTTATCATAACCGTTTTAGTATTTTCACTAAATCAATAACCGAATCAACCATGGGCCATAAACTTTGAATGTTATACTCCGGGGTGGTGGACGCACATAAATATATATAAACATAAGGAGAATTTCTGCTGACCTGATCAAGATATATTAAAATATCCACTTCGAAAAAATTTACTCACTTGTATCTTCCGGATCATATTTCTTGAACTCAGCTTCTAATTCTGCTTTGCTGGAAAGAATCTGTGCACTAAGTTCCCGAATAGCCGAAGACTCTACGAGACCAACACGTTGTCGGAATGTTAGTCTCTTGGTCTTGCTAATAGCTGATGTGTATTGTACAAAATGTGTCGCTAGTTGTGGTCCCACCAGCTTTAAGTAAGCGCCTTTATTTGAACCCAGTTCATAATAATTTGATGCTGAGAATATTGTTATCACCTGCAAAATATTAAACAGAAACAGTGGAGATAAGCTGAATTAGAAACAATTATTCGAAGTTTCAGCAGAGATGTGGGATTGTAAGAGTCAACAAATTCACAGTTTGCTGAACTCTTACACCTGCACATTAAGATTTGTTGCGGCTCATGAATTCGATTGTGTGCATCAAAACTTAGTTGTCTATACTTCTTGGCCCTATAGCATGTATGAGGAATCCTGAATCAACTTTTAATAAAATCAATACCCACACGGAATGCTCACGTCTACAAACATGAATCTTGAGATATTCAGTGTGTACATCCCATAAATTATTCATGCAAGTGAGGCAAGGGCAGGTATCAACTCATAATTTATGCATTATTATGAGTTGCTTACTAGTGAGAAGTTTTTTTCGTCCTGTTCGGTACTGTAAAATTTCACTCCTTTTATTGCTAGTATAAGAGTCCAAAACATATTGGATTATGTTTGTCACAAATACAAATCATTTGTTGTGTTTCTATTGCGAAGAAAACAATATGAATGTTTATTTTACGTTGGCTGTATACTAAACTCTTCGTTATTTGACAAAAGATTGAAGCACTTACTTTCCCGTTGTGCAGGAGCTCATATCCGTCAGGTTTGCATTCATGGGAGCGCACAAGATACATAAGTTTGTTTCTCTTGAGGAACTTCTTGGTGACATCGGGCCCAAAGTAGGTCCCCGCCCCTCTAAGAGCGTTGGGGATACAGCCTTCTGACGGTTGAGGGTCGCTCCAGAGGATGTCGAAAACCTACTCGAACAAAATTGTTATTCAGTTTGACATTTGCTACGAATAAAATATGTGAAAACCTTTGAATTTTGTTCGCTAACTTGTGTGCCGGGAAAACAATAAAAACAAAAATTACAAATATATTTGAAGAGAAAAACTAAAAGTTTGCCGTTGTACGAGTTTGTAAATTTAAAATTGTAGATCAAAGATGATACAACTTCAAGAAATATTTATTCTGTTGGAGTCTTCATGAACCATTTGATTTGTATTTAATATTACAAGCATGTAATTAAAATGTAATCAACAAGAACAATTGTACAAATTCCAAGCTAAACGCTTAACAGGAGATTTATTACATTGAGATAAGGGTGAAATAAAGCTCGGAAATAAAACCCACGTTTTCAGACATGAAATATATAACTTTTTCGTCATTCACATAAAAGGGACACCATTACTTCAACTTTTTTCTCAAGTAATAAATGATTCATGTTAAGTGAACTATGATAAAGATAGTAATTGAGGTATCAAGGGTGTTAAAAGGACAATAATGTCTGAGGTCAACGGTTTACTTTCCGAGGGCCTGCGGCCTGAGGTGTGTACGTTGACCGTGGGCATTATCGTCCGTTCAACTCCCGTGGTGCCTTCAAAGTTTAATGCCCAACTTTTGTTGTATTTCAATCAAAATTTTAAGCAATGTGTGTCCTGTCATTGTGATTTCTGTCATTCCAGTTACTTGCAGTTACAAGGGAACATGCAATTATTGTTTGTTATTCTCCAAAATATTGCTCTTGAGTATTATTATAGTCGGACGTTATAGTATTTAAGGTATTAAGGGTGTTAAAAGGACAATAGTGCCTGAGGTCACCAGTGTACTTTCTGAGGGCCTCTGGCCCGAGGTGTGTACGTTGGCTGTAGGCATTATTGTCTGTTCAACTCCCGTAGTGCCTTCAATGTTTAATGTCCGACTTTTGTTGTATTTCAATCAAAATTTTCAGCAATGTATGTCCTGTCTTGTGATTTTTGTCAGTTACTTGCCGGAACTAGGAAACTTGTTTGTTATTGATGCCCTCGGGTATTATTTTAACCTGAAATCAGTGTTATTATGACGACAATAATAAACTAGTCGGACATTGATGACATTATTAGTGTTCTAGTCCTATAAATGTGAGTGGGAAAGATACCGAATTGAGTTATATGAATGTTGTGGAGAAGAAATAAATAATATTTTTCTTTTGTGACCGAGTGTAAGCATAGATGAGAGTGCAAAGCAGGGACTCGGAATTTGATGAGTAAAAGAGTCCTCTACTTGCGATTAAGAGTGAGAATATGTAGAATCTTTGTTGTGTCAGTTTATGGCCTATCTTGGCAAAAATTGATTGTTGGTCATTTGGGTGATTCAGGAGAGTTCTATGAATGAGCTTTGAAATATAGAATTATGTGAGTAAAGTATATATTCTAAAGTTCTCTTCCTAGAAAGCTGGATGTTTCAGCAGTTCATTACTGAACTGTCGACGTTGAATTAAATCTAATTTCGTTCATTTTGAAGCATCACATAGGACTGTATATTTCAAAAGAAAGAATGCTAGAGACTCACAGACTCCAATAGGATTTACGAGAAATGATATCAAATTAGTCTTGAGATGAACTTTTGTGCACTCTCAAACAGTCTATCGCATAGAAAATGGCTATGAAGTGAAAAATAATCAAATATTAAGAGTCGCGACAGATTTGGATGGGGAAATTCTGGCCCATAAATTTTTCTCTGTGTGACAGAATATCCAATAAATATTACATTATCCATTGCTTGTGACATTCTGGCTTCGTTAGAGACATATACCTACATAAATAATGCTAAACGAAGAGTGACTGCTGTGTCAATTTTGTGGGTATAAATAATAAGCTGGTGTATAAAAGATATAATATTAGGTTGTTTGTGATAAATTGAAGGTTTCCGGATAGAATGTAAGTGGACTAAGAAGTCTGAAACAGTGCTGAATTTGACAAGAAGACAATAAAAAAATATTGTAGCTCTCAACGAGTTCTACTGACAGTCCAAGATCCCAGGCCCGCCAGACGTTACTTATTTTTCGAGAAACAAAATGTGTGGATTAGAGTGGTGTTAGTCGGTGCTTTGATCATACGCATACTTGCTAGTTTGTGCCGACGGCCAATTTATAGATACGAGGTGTGAGAGTATTACCTCCCTACAACCCCTATCCGGGTTGACCCTAGCTAGCTCGGTGGAGACGGCGTGCGGTCTACTTTAAGTGATGGAGGATTTCGTATTTGTTGGGCGCCAGGCGATCTGGAAGCTCCTCGGGTCAGTCGATGGTTGATCGCCGAACCTAAGCGGAAGGGGGAAGGAAATAATCGGGGCGCTGATTGAAAAATGCGTGATCTCGCGTCAAGTGATTTTATTCACAACCTTGTTGATGGCCACAATAATGGTGGGCTCGGAATTGCCAATCAAACTTTGGTGAGCGTAGGCCAAAGAATTAGGTAGGCCGCGCGAATGGCAAGCACAGTCCCCGCGAGAATCGCGCTCACGACAGCGGTTAGAGTTCAGGCAACCAAACAGTGGTATAATAAGAACTAAGCGTGTACTGTAATCTACGCGACAGATGGGGGTACCCTCAGTGTTCGTAGTACGCTCGTGACATAAAACTAGACTACCTAACTGCTCTCTAAAAGCTATAATGTCGCACAGTTCGGCGTAGAATGCGTCTGCCACCCGTGTGCATGCAACTTAAATACCCGTTTGATTGGTATTACAGAAGGTTTCACCCAATGTAGTAGTATTATCAAGCAATAAACAAAATCCTTGACGTAATAAATAAAATATTGAATAAATTGGAGCATAAACAAAATGAATGGTGCTTAGGTTTGCGCCGGAGCAGGAAATCGGGACGATGACGAGATCGCAAGATGACGGCAAGTCGCTCCTCGAGAAGCACACAGATGTCGAAGATGACGTCACAGACACGGAGATGGACGAAGATGGTCGGTGAATTTGAACGATGGCTCCAAGATGACGAGAACGATGAAAATGGTACAGGAACAAATGGGCATAATGCAACGTAGACGAAAAACCCAACGAAAAGGGTACAAAACAAAAAGCCTGAAAGGAATACCAATTAGAGTCTGAAATGCGCTTCGTCGATGGCGAGATTAATCAATATAATTTTAATTTAATCAAGTTTTAATTTGTGATATGTTCAAAGTGTGATTTTAATGATTTTAAGGTAGCAAATAAGTTTTAACGTAGAAAATAATTGACTGTAACTTTAATGATTCTTTTACCTTGAGGCGTTGATCGGCTTCTAGCCTGAAGAAATTTATCAAAATAAATCCGGAGAATCTCCGCTGAACTAAGTTCAAAAAAAACGTTGAGAGTTTAAATCCACAGAAAGTGAGAAAAATTTCGGCCCGGTAATCAATTTGGCACTAAAATTTCTTAATAAACTCCCGAACACTATTTGATATGAACTCTTCACTAACTAATTTGAAAGTGGCCGTTAGAAAGACCTTCACAAAGTTAAGTCTGTTTTCAAGTTAAGTACGGTTTTTCTAATTATTAGTTTAATAAGAAAAGAAGACGCATTTCAAACTCCAATTCTCATCCACCAAGAACACAGAGACACTAAGAGGGTTGCAGACGAGACACAATAATACTGGTAACAATAGTTTACGCTAGAGGGACATGGTGCATGAACAAAACGAATCTGACAGATGAAGGCCACAGCTGATCGAAAGGCGATGAATTAGGGTTAACAGGTAAGGAACAGATAAACAATTAGGAGAGATGATTGACAGTAAATGATTTCAGGTGATGAAGATGAATGTGGTGAAAATGAAATGTAACAAGAGGTACGTTAAGACATTACTCACTATTCTTGAAGTTTGAGTGCTGGTTTTCATGTATGTTCTAGAGAATATTGTTAAAAATGGATAAGCTTTAACGCTTTAAAGCTCGCAAAAAAATAATGTAATCTTACTTATAGTCCGAGTCCTAATTTTCATATATGATACTCAGGGAGTAATTTCAATACTTATTATAAATAGCCAGACCAATGAAGAGTTGGTTGCCCTGAGATATTTCCCTTATTAGCAAGTGTACAAATAATGACCTCGTGCTTTTATTGTCAGCGATATTTTGATTGTGTCTGGGAGATTGATCTGGCTGTTAACAAAAAGTATTGGAATTGTTTCCTGAGTATCATATATAAAATTCAGCACTCGGACTATAAGCACGATTACGTTATACTTTATGAGCTTTTGAGACTCTAGCAGAAATTACCACCAATAAAAAGTGTCTAGCAGTATTGATTATCAATTTTTGACAATATTCTCTTTATTACACATAAAAATCAGCACTCAAGACTTTAAGAAAAGTGAGTATTGTCTTGACGTATCTCTAGCACCTCGTATATGTAAATTGGCCGTCGGCACAAACTAGCGGATATGCGCATGATCAAAGTGCATATTAACACTATATTCCAAACATACAAAAAGTAATTTGAAGAAAACATACGTGTGTAGTTCAATTCAAGAGGGATTTGTTATTGAAGGTGCAATTTTATTAGCGCTTTCCAGGAATTGCCACTTCAGGCAAGCGACTGAATTATAGCTTACAGTCAAGTAGAAATTACACTAAATCTCTTCAGGGCGCAATTTCAGATAACGTCTCTCATTTATCATCATACCGAAGCTATACGAAGGGACGATATGTTCTGGAATAGCTCGTCCACGTATCTCTAGAGTATTTCTTTATTGCAAGATAGAAGTGTTATGAAAAATTGGAGTGCTCCCTAGTCTTCAAGGAACCAAAATTCACGTTCACAATATTGAATTTAACCCAATATTGGGTATACTATATGACATTGTTATCGGACTTATACATGTGTGCAACATTTCAAAGCTCAAGCTTAATTATAACAACTCGAAACTTTGGATGCAAATTTGTCCCAGACAGAGATAATCCGATATCTAAGGACGACTGCCATATTGAATTAAGAACAGTATCAGATAATTTCATTGCATTGTCACTGGACTTTATACAAAATGCGATGCTCTAGATTCATTGGAATCATTCGGAATTCCGATTGTAAAGAGTAAGCATATCAAAAAACAATCGACATGGATTTGTATCCTATAGAAAACAAATTATTGGATATTTATTGGGAAATTAATTGAGGTTGTATCAGATACATATCATGAAAGTCAATATTGAATCACATTTTTATATTTGTACAATTCCATTTGGAACATAAAAGTTGAAAAATATCAATGTTCCGAAAGAGACAAAACCGAATAACTAGCAAATCACACAGTAATTCGGGAAGAGACGAATTGGTAAAGATCCTTCCGAGCTTCGTTCCCCTTTAATACAATTTTGGAAGTGAGAAGCACAAAGAGTCAATTTATTTGCGATTTGGGAAGGAAATATATTTGATACCACATGCGAAATGTATGGAAGTTGACTTACCTGTTTCCATTCAACTTTATCGATCATCTCCGCACCTGGTGCGGAACTCTCTGTAATTGGAGGTCGTAGTAAAGAAACGTACTGGAACACAAAACAAACAATCAGTTCTCAAGCTGAATAATAAAAATTTGATGAGGATATCAGGCACAGAACAACTGAAAATGGATACATTATTATATACCAAACTTGAACTTTGAGTTCCTTAGGTAGCTTAGTAGTTTTTGGGCAGTATTTGCTAGATTGTCTCTTATATTTTGTGGTCTCTAGTATATGACTCTTTCTTTTGTGTATAGACTATGTGCAAGGGGGCGGAGTTTTAACAAATATCGGTGCAAGCGCTTATGTTGAGCACAATTGTAAACATCGAACTCCATTTCTCAGAATACGTCATTGAGCTGTCATTGAGCATTGTAGTTTAAAAGTTAAAATAATTACATATAAAACATGGGAAAACATTTGTTCTGTTTCAGGCTGTTGTGTAAGGATGATTCAAGTGACATATAGTTTCATAGATTTGTCTGTCTTGCATTATTAATCTATATAACAATTATGTTTGTAATTCAATTGTAAAATTAGAAATATTCATCATCGATTTGGGATTCATGAAATAACCTCTATCTCTAATTTGTAAGATGTTTCAGTGATAGAAGTTTGTCAGATGCACTTCGCAATAATTTTGTTGTTAGTATTGTCAGCAACATATTCTTCAACTTGTTTAATATGGCAAAATTAATTTCACGTTTTTCTTCAATGCTGCCTCGGTGAAAGGGATACAGTGTTTGATAAATACAAACGCGATCTGCAAGTTCATCGGCGTCATAATTTGAGGTTATCCTGTCAATTTGGACGAGTTAAGACGTTTTCTCTATAAAAGGTACGTTATCATTGAAGAAAAAATACTCAAAATAAATTATTTCGACGTACCTTTTATGCTATGCAAGTTATATTATACGCACGCAGCTGAATTAAATAATATTAGTACATTTAATCAATTATAGGTATGAAACAATGATAAAATGGAGTTCAATCGTTCTCTATTGCCCCCGCTAGAGGCGCTAGTTATCTTCATGCACGTAGCCTATTGAGGGCATCTTCTATTTCATGTTTTATGGTTGAATTTGCATTACAACTTGCACATTTGTCTCAAAATCGCGTTCATAGAAAAAGAGGTGTTAATAATACGCAACGTTACTCTATCTTAATTTGATATTCTTTCTTCCATCTCGTGAAATCTCTTTCCATCCTGTATCCTGGATATGAATTTTCCATTGTACATTATGCCATAAACCAGCCAGTTGGAAGAGAAGTGGAATAAAATTTTAGTGTCCATATATTTTGCTATGCATTTATGATGTGATAAAATATTGAAGCGTGCATAAGGGAGTTTGGATGTATTATTTTTTTCGTTGAACGCAACTATGTACGTTACAATTACTTTTTTTCTGGAGAGGATTGCTCTCCATTACAACTTTAAATATTCTTGGCTATGTTGCTCCATATTTTTCTGTTTTCTGTTTATTGTTTCCAATCTCTAATTCTCGCTAATTTTGAGTCTTCTTCTACTTTTTTTATTCACGTTGATCTTGGTCTTCCCTTTCTTCTTTTGCTTCTAGGGCTCCACAGCATTATTGACTTGATTGTATCTTGCTCGCTGGCTCTCCATACATGCCCAAGCCATTTTATCCTTTGTTGTTTTATTCTTTTTACTATGTCTTCTCCATTTAGTTCTTGCTCAATCTCGTGGTTCATTCTTATTCCATATTCTGTATCTGCTATTTTTATGGGTCCTAATATTCTTCTTATTATTTTCCTTCCAGTTATTCTCAACTGTTCTTCGTTCTTTTTTGTCATTGACATTGTTTACGCCGCGTATAATGTTATTGGTCTTATTATGATTCTATATATTCACATTTCTGTAGTTTCCGATATAATTTTACTCTCTAGAAGTTTTCTCTTTGCGTGGAAAGCTTTATTTGTTGCCGTTATTTCTTCTTTCATTTCTATTTCTCTATCTCCTTTGCTTGTTAACAATACTCCTAGATATTCTAATCCATCTACTTGCCCGTATTTGAACTTTCCTATTTCAATTATATTTTCTTCTACATTGTTTCCAGTTATCATTATTTTGGTCTTTCCTTCGTTTATTTCTAGCCCTATTTTCTTTCCTTTACTTATTATTTCCTCCAGTATTTCTTTCATCACTTTTCTATTCTTTGCTTCAATTGCTGTGTCATCTGCGTATGCTATTATTTGTCCTTCTCTTGTTCTGAGTGTTCCCTTTGTAATATTTCTCATTGCGTGCTCTAAGGCTAGATTAAATAATGTGGCTCAAAGGACATCGCCTTGTCTTACTCCTTTATCTATTATTTTGTCTTCTGTTTCTCTTTTTTGAGTCCTAATGCTAATTTTTGTTTCTCTCATGGTTATAGCTATTAATCTTCTCAATTTTCCTGGTACTTGCAAGTCTTTTAAAGCTGCCATTAATCTTCCTCTTTTAATTGAGTCGAACGCCTGTTTAAAATCAATAAATAGTATTTCAGTGTTTAGTTCATATTCCAGTGTTTTTTCTATTATTTGTCTTATAGTGTGTATGGCATCCCTAGTTGACTTCTTTTCCACAAAGCCACACTGATATTGCCCGATGGTCTCTCTTATCACATTTGTTATCCTTCTTTGTATTAATGTCAACATTATTTTGTAAGCTGTGTTTGAAAGTGTGATTCCTCTATAACTTTGACATACTTGTTGGTCTCCTTTTTTGTGTATAGTTATTATTTGTCCTATTTCCCAATCTTTCGGCACTTCTTCATTTCTCCATATTTCTAGTATAAGCTCATGTATTTGCTGCATGACTATTTTGCCTCCATATTTTATTAGTTCTATGTTCATTTCATCTTTTCCTGGTGATCTACTGTTTTTAATGTTTTTTATTATTTCGTTTATTTCGTCTATTACATCCACACTTTCTTGTATTCAATGATATTAGACTGAAACTTATTGAGGATCAATTTAGGAACTTTTACGCTACAACATGGTGAAGCTTTCGGATTTAATTTGATCCTTCCTCAGGACACTACAAAAGTTTATAGTTTCAGACAATACTATCCACCTTGAAATTCAAATTACAACGTTGTACCCATATTATCAAATATCCAGCGCCATCTATATCACAGATACCTTGAAAGGATTCTAAATCCTTGGATCTGATACAAAGACTTGACTTGTGTGATATCTTCTATATGTTTTTCCCACAAAGAAACGCCTATCCACAAAGGTTTTATATTACCGCAGTATCACAGATTTTTTATTTTGTTCTCTACAAAGAAATATTGCTTGCAGACAAATAGGAATTTGATAAGCAAATTTCCGTCCTGTTATAGCTACATAACCACACTTTTTTCCTACTTATGAGGTCTTACCTGACGGCATAACACTGTTTGGTATAATTTCGTGATAGACAATAAAAGTCCTGAGCAAGAAACCACCAGTTTACAGAATTATAGTTTGAAACAAAAAATCAATATAGGGCCCTACATCTGCGTTCTCTGTATCTGTCTAGTTTGAACATTCTCCAAAGCTCCGATTCTGTTACACTATATCTACATTGAACTGCATTCTTTTTAGTAGTTTCAATCGTTTGATCAACAGATGGCAGTTTTCTCTTAACAGGCACCTTAAAGCAAAACGTAGGGTGATCGTATTTTCCACCCTCATGCAATATATTTGTTCCCCTACAAATAATCCAGAAATTAAGCATGGATCCCTATGAGAGACCATGTTAGTTGAATAGGTTTTTGTAGTTTATTCATACTGAAATGTCATGTGTAGGTACTCCAACCACCCTCTACTAATATCAACATCAATCCCTTTCTCTTGAAAAAAGATTTCGTGAAAATATCTTGCCTAAGGACCAACTGTTTAAGCTGCCTTTGAAAAAAGTTTTGTTATATCAGTTTACTTCGTCGATGAAAGGAATGGGTTCTAATTGGAAGTTGAGTTGTGTTCCAAGAGAAATAAAACTTAAGAAGTCTTTCTAGTCTCCAAGTTTCATCAAGGTCATATGACACTTTCAGAATCTCAGAGAAGAAAAGTGTGAATATGAGAGTGATTCTTACTTTTCTCCCTCCTATGACTGACTCATCTTTAGACTAGATACAAAGCTGTACAGGATTTAGTCATGATGGTAGACATATGTAAACTGTGGAGAGCCTCACTTTGAATCCATAAATCATTATTTTCGCGGTGTTCAAATATGCTATGCTATGGATTCAACATGACATACAAACAGAAGGGAAACAGATACGTGTCAACACTGACCAGAGTATAATGATGTCATTTCCCTAACATGCTGCCATTTATCTGCCAACATTTCCATAGGGACTAGATATCCCAGTTGCATGCAAAGGACGAAAGGACATTGTATTAAACAAACAATGTGAACATTACTGCAAACTCATTAACGCTAATACATAGCAAGGATAATTTCAAAATAATTACAAATATTTCTGTACATTAGCCATGGAGCATAATTAAATTACTCAAACATGAACTATAGGTTCTAAGGAATGATTTCCACGTAATATTTGGATTGCAGAAGGGAATTCTCGTCATTCGACTACGATCTAGTTTGGCAAAGTTTTTTCAAACTGTGTTAAACTGCAGATAGGAAACGTAATAAATCATCCAGTCTTCGCTCTAATTCCTTGTTCAAATTCTCTTTTTGCATTTATCTCAAAAGTAAATTTCCATTCTAACCTAATTTTCACAGCAGAGTTGCCATCTGCGGGCTCACTTTGCATACATACCTTTCCACGGTCGAGACTCTTAATGAGGTCAAGGTCAGTTGTGTCCGAAATGCCCCCGTGCACGATGAGTACTTTATTGTTGACAATGGTCCCAAGTGGCAGCCACCGATACACCCCCTCAATTAATTTCAACAGTCTCTCCGCATTGTGCTGTAACAGTTCACACAATAGAATCAGTGGAGCAGAAACTCGAATTTGACTGATTATCAGCACATGTATGTCCATCATTTTTAAACACACATCAACAGACATGAAATATAATTTGTATTGAAATTTCAAGTTAACAACCTACAGTCTGTTACCCTACATAGACCAACAGTTAGATAAACAGTTAGATAATTCAAGCTTCAGGCACTAAGTTAATTTGGACAGCCTAATTATTTGATTGAAATTTAATAATTAGGTTAATTGAGAAAAACCAAAGTCGTCGGACGGAAATTACAAATTTAATATTGATTCTTCGTACATTCATGTCTACGTTGGATACGAGATTCAATTAGGGAGAGACAACCCTGACGTCACTACGTGCACATTTACGCCTTCTTGATCCCTTTTGCAGGAGTTTATTACGAACGAGCGACTGACGTGTTGTCTTGCCCACTTCGAGTACTCCCCGGTTTGCCATGTCTCACCCGTTTATTTACTTTCATCAGACAGCTTTTGCCTGTACTTGATTTATGTTTCAATAAAATTACAAGAAACTCTTACTTGTTACAAAGTCTGTAATGCGGAAAATATTGACGAGAAATTAGAATTAATTAAGCTAATGAAAAATAAAATATTTATCAATATTTTAATGTAAAACCTTTTGACCTTTTGAAACCTTATGAAATTTGTTATGCTCTTCTATTCTATCTAGAATATTGAGCTCAGCGCAACACGCAATATGAGAGTTAGCATCTAATTGTAGTCATTTTGTTAATATTTAAGTAAAAGAGCAAATTGCCTTTTATCTTTAAAGTGATGAATGTACTGGTCCAGACGAAATTGTGTGGAATATGATATTTTTTACAGACTTCAATTATCTCAATTCGTTCAAAAGATACAGAGCCAAACAATGTGTGCTTCTGATCATGCTATTCTCTCCTCCGTCCGTTACCAAAGTAATACAGCGTGCGATCGTAGCATCCTTATTATGTTTATAACAACAAAAATTATCGGAATCGATTCTTCGTTATATATTTTATCTTAGAATATACAAATTCCAGTATATTTAAGTTTCATATTTTAGAAATTAGGATGAAGGTAGTGACCTTCAACCTTACGAATTGTATGAAGAATTACAAGCTATGATCCTAAATATATCAGACTCTATTAAAGATGTGAAAGAACTGTTTCAGTACATAATGGAATATAACTTGAAAGAGATTTACCCAAATATTTACATTGTCTATTCGATTTTGTTAACAAAACCGGTTAGTTCAGCCTTCACCGAAAGGAGCTCTTTAAAATTGAAACTAATAAAAAATTTGAGAAGTACGATGGGTCAGCAGAGATTTTCAGTTTTGGCAGATTCATCTATTGAAGCAGATATATAGTCCGTGGGACAGGGCATAAATTTTTCGTTGATTACCGCTCACTTGAAATTTCGTAAGTGACTTCATTGTGATGAGTCCGACAGCTTTCACATTTGACGAAATTTTTGATTTGGGGGCGTTTTTCAGCGAGGGCTAATTTAACATGTCAATCTAATGAAGCATTGGGAATGTATTACCGTCATATTGATGTTTACACTAATCGAAAATTTTTTTTATTATAAAATGAAAGATAATATTATCCGACATGAATATTGGGGGCCAGCGGTGAGTCCGACAAGTCGCACTTGTCAAAAGTACGTTGGTATGAATACGGATTACTGCTAGTCTGAGACTTTGTCGACGTATTCAATTTTTTTTCTCTAAGATTTGGTCATTTTGTCAGACAAATTTTTGAGGGCGTTTTCTCAGTCCGACACTGGAAATATGTTAGGATTATAACAGTTCCCTCATCAATGACCGCTTGCCGGAGCAAAACAGTCATAATCTGAAAAAATATTATCTGTCTAAAAACGCATTGTCCGACAGAAATATTGGTTCTTATTGTCAGTCCGACAAGAAAACGCTCGCACATATAACTCAGTTTTTGACATATTTAATATCAAGAGATAAGTAATGGACGTTGTTTATAAGCTAGTAATGAATAATTCATTAGCAAAGTGATTGGAAAAAAGTAAAGTAGAAAATAGAAAAAAAAATATATTATTATGTCGCTAAGTTGGAACGTTACTCTCTTTGATCTTCCATCTCCGGGGGTTCCTAGTAGAATCAAATTGGTATTCGATGCTCCATTCGAATCAAAAATTAGGATGAGTGGTTCCCATTCAGGATTTCAAAGTGACTTCCTCCTCCGACCATAGGAAGGGAGGAGAAATCTTTGGAATTTTTCTCCAGCCATTCTTATATTCGGTGCATATTTCTCCAGATATACTTCAAATATGCCATATTTCACATTCTCCACACAGACTTCAACTAAGCCAAGTTTCACATCACCTCGTGTGCGCGGTACAATGTTCTCTCTTCACGTCGTAAAATTTAAATGGGACACCTGTATGTATTTTCAGCTTTCTGCACTCGATCATATAAACTTCAAGTATGCCAAATATCAAATTTCTCCGTGCGTGCAAAATGCTTGAAAAGGGATACAAAGCTTCCTCTTCACGTATTAATATATACATTTAAATAAAACACCTGTATATAATTTTCGCTTCCTGCACATCTTTTCCATATAAATTTTGAGTATGCCAAATCTCACACTCCTCCCTGCATGCAATATGCTTAAAAAGAGGTCGAAAGTCTGCTCTTGTCGTATTAATATATAGATATCACAGTTGAAAGTAAATTTGAATGATATTTGAGGTGATTATCACAGTATACTGACTTTATATCACACATTTGATTCCAAAATAATATTAATATATTGGTGAACAAGCCTTTTCTTAATTATTTATAATCAATAATCATACTGACTTGATATGCATTTCATATATGTATATGACTATGAACGCAGCCGCATTCATACAACATATTTTTGATTTTCTGAAGTATTGCCTCACTTAAATTGTCGGACATGTATACAGTAATGTTCTAGACATTATTTGAATGGAAAATAAAAAACATAGATATGAGCGTTCATTGATGAAGGAATTGTTATAATTCTGACACGTTCTCAGTGTCGGACTGAGAAAACGCCCCCAGAAATTTGTCGGACAAAATGACCAAATCTTAGAAAAAAAATAATTGAACACGTTCTCAAAGTCTTAGCCTAGCGGTAATCCGTTTTCATACCAACGTACTTTTGACAAGTACGGCTTGTCGGACTCACCACTGGCTCCCAATATTTATGTCGGACAATATTATTTTTCATTTTATAATCAAAAAATCTTTCGATTAGTGTAAACATCAATATGACGGTAATACATTTTCAAGACTTAATGAAATTGACATGTTCAATTAGCTCTCGCTGAAAAACGCCCCCAAATCAAAAATTTCGTCAAATGTGGAAGCTGTCGGACTCATCACAATAAAGTCACTCACGAAGTTTCAAGTGAGCGGTAATCAACGAAAAATGTATGCCCTGTCTCACGGACTAATAGCATCTAAACTGAATTACGGTACTAGCTTGACTAGTGCTCACTGCATGCCTGTGACGTACGAATCCAGGGATCCCTAGTTCGAATCCCTACCTGTATATATGATTTACCGAAAGAGTGCTGCAAGGTCAAGCATTCAAATCATATTCGGACACTAAAGGCTTACCAACTGTATGTCTTAAAGGGCTTTTGTGCCACAGAAGAAGAATTTAGTTCAGTTTGCATTATCTATACTACAATAAAGTTAGTAGTGAAAGACTATGTTACATCTGTTTTTTAATTTATAACATCGCGTCTTGCGTCACAAGAGAGCCTCGCAAAATGTACTTTGCCTACATCAAATTTTAGTCTTGCTCAGTGTTTTCCTGCTCTTGTCTTGTCTTGCGCACGAATGCAAGATAAGAAATGTCTCAATTTCTTGTCTTGCATTGCAAGGCAAGAACAAGAATTGGATTTTGCAAGAAGATGCAAGACTTGGCAAGAATTGCAAGATTTTCTTGCCTCTCTTGCATTCTTGCCAGAGCTGCGTATCAATGAGTCCGATTTCAGAGTTTAGAGAGAAGAATGAGTATCGCGTCATTAGACATGAATAGGTGGATCAACTAGAACAAGTCGAAAAGTAACATTTTTTTAAAGAAACGTACTTATTAAAAACTGCATATGGAATATTTATTTCTTTAGAAGTACATGAATTGGGATGTGAGATATAGAATATAAATTTTCTCTACAAAAACATGTCCTTGAATAAAAAAAACTTCTATAGATTGATGAAATGAAAACGTGCTTTTCTCTCTAAAATTTCGACCAGGAGTTCAGGCACAGAAGACTTCTAACAGATTAAGATTCAAACGGTTTCTGTGCTTCCTTATCACTAAGGTCGCCTTGGAGAAAAGTCGTTCTGATGGCACAGATGTAGCGATAATACTCAAAAAATCTCCATCCATTTAGACAGATTGAGAAATATAGAAGTATGAGCTGGCCACCAAGCCAAAATATTTGTGTTCTGAAAGAAAATATTGATTTAGTTCTACTCTTAATTTTTTTTTGTCTATGCCTTGCTACGACGTCGAAGTAGATGTGTCAAGCTCATTTTAGAGGAATATCTAAGTGAAGTCAATATTATAGTCATCAAAAGAAGTTACTGCAAGTTGCTCCTCAACCTTATTACTTTGACTTCTATTATAATCGATAAAATATCGATTTTTAAAAGTCTTCGAATTTCTTGATTGAAGTTTCCTTTTTGCCCGATTCTGTGAGCTGGATCCAAAATAAGGAGACGCAAATCCCCGCAAAAGCAAGAGCTGTGCAAGAATCTTGTACAAAAAGCAAGAAATCTAGTAGCGCCATCTATTCAAAATATAATATACTAAGTGAAATATGCAAGACAAGAAATGTGCAAGAGGCTTGCAAGGCAAGACAAGAATTCTTGTCTTGTGAAACACTAGACTCTTGCTCCGCCACTGCTTTTCTTTATCTCTTTTTCTAATCTCTTCGTTCTTAATGTCTTCACTAAGGATCATATTCAGTACATGACCATTACTTCATTGACTACTTTGTATTCTTTGTAGGAACTGTAAGGCTCGGTTGCACATTTTTTGATTCATCCTAAGTCTAGCTCAATCATCTTAGTAACAATTGTTTCAACAAATGTAACTTAGATGAATGAGCTGCGCTTGGGATAAGCCTAAAATTGTACAATCTGGCCTGAGAGGTACCGGTTCTCACTTAAGTCATAAGAATTTACCACTTAGATTGCTAGATCTTACCACTTACCATCGCATCAACCTTATCATTATACTTAGTCAGGGGTGTCCGTACCACTTAGATTACCACATAGTTTTCTCCTTGTACTTAGATAGAAGTAATGTGAATTTCACAATAAACACACTTACCCTATATTTTTGATGGACTTCTCGGATGAATCCGTATCTGTGGAGAAAAATTCTTATATAGTTTGTAATATTTCATAGATCCATATTTATATAATAGATTTCCCCGTATAGTGAAGAGTAAATATACAGTTACCATAAATAAGCTACTATCTATTCTTAGTTCAATATTAGAGACCCATAAAATAGACAAATGAGTAATGATACTGCTCTACGTCAGTACTTCCTGGGCATTATTGTAACGGTATATCATAAGTTTTTCCGGAAGAGTCTCTCCAAGAGAGACCGATTGAAAGATTTGAAAAAAGGAACGACAGTCTTATGACTACAGTTAAAAAAAAAAACGTGACTCCAGATATCTTGTGATAGTACACAATCTTAGTCTACACTAAATGTTATTCGATAGGACTATAGAGACTGCCTTTGTATAAAATTTATCAATCAACATCTTCAAAATCAAGTTGTGCAGTAAATCCGAAAATTATGGCACCTAAAGACCTATTGAGGAATCGATTCCAAACACAATAATATATTCATAAAATAGTAACCGTGAGAGATAACCTAACTGTCATCTTTACGTTACAGAATCTTCAATAATCACTATGTGATGTGATTATATCTTCTAAACTGAGACTACATGAATTCTTTTTTTTTTAGCCTGAAGGAAGTCAATATTTGTTCCGCTGTTTATGATGTGCAGTTCGTGTCAACAAGATACAAATGTAGAACATCCTATTCTCAAAAGCTGATGTAGTAGCCGAACAACAAAGTAAGAAATAGGACAAACTCACCTTGCGTTCATTATGTGGTCTTCATGATTGCCTCTGTTGAGAAATACGCCACCAGGAAACACAAGCATACACGATAATAAAAGTAAAAACACTTCTAGTCCTTTCTTTCCTCGGTCGACGAAATCTCCATTGAACACGTAGGGATTTTCAGGAGAAGGTAAACCATTCTGCAATAAAAATGAGAATTAGTTACATGTAACTGCACTCATTTACAAAGTAAGCAGAATGTAGGATGTTCGCTTATTTCATGAACTGATCGAAATATTGAGAGAAATAACGACAATCAAACCAAAAATAGCAGCCTCCAGAAAAAAATTCTCAATCTTAAAAGTTTATGCTCAAAGATCAATATCAACATCAGTACCCCATTGATGTTGATATTGATCTCTGAACATAAACTTTTAAGATTGAGAATTTGTTCTTGAAGGCTGCCATTTCTGGTTTTATTGTCGTTATTTATACTCAATTAACATGTTTGAAATAAATGCCGAAGAAGTCACATTCAATTATTCAGTTCAGGAGTTAGGGGGTCCATGGAATCAAGGAGGTATCACTTTCACTAATTCCGCTGAGAATAGCACCAGCAAGCGACATCAAATCGACATCACCATCAATGCCTCAAGGCAGTTCTATTTCAACGGTCTCTACTCACGATAAAGCGGATTTGTGAACCCGGACAAAATTAGTCCTAACTGCTGATGAGAAAATTGATGGATCTATTGTGTAAAATGACCTGCAATTTTGTTTCATCAAACATTCTTTTGGATTGGAGTCGGACAGGCCAATTCAAATTTCTCTACTAATTACCTACCTAATAAGTCTCTTCCAGCAAAATGAAGCTCTCAATAAGTTATACGAGGGAAAAAAAAAAAGTTTGAAGAATACTTGAAACTATTTTTCCTCTATTCCAATAAGTTTATCAAATCTCTTAACGTATCTCAATATTGTTAGACCTGAATGGAATAGTGGATGTAAGAATCAGGGAATTTAGTCAAGTAACTAGCGTTCCGACCCGCTTCGCGGGTCTGAACGCTAGTCAAATAATATATCTCTATTTCATCTTATCTTACTAACCATGTGTTGATTTGTTTTCCTGTACAGGTTTTTCCATATTTGGAAACATATGAGAGGAGAAAGAGCTAGATCTCTCCGATAAAAAAGATGCTTTGAATTCTGGAGTTCACAATTGCTGACAGCAAATATTGGGACATAAATATTGTACTGCGGACTCCAGGAACTTTGTGTGAGAACAGTATTCTGCGTATTAAACTTTTTACGTCCGAATGACCTTGATCATGTTTTTGGCTGATATCTCAGCTTTGCCTGTAATGTACAAGTCTAAAAAGACAGCATGTTCGCAAGATTGTTTTCTATTAAGTCTCTGTCTTGTTTAAAGTGTCTTCAACAAAGCATGGATTTCTTACAGCAAGTGTTCTTGAAAACCAGATAGAACAGAGGTCAGAACAACATTAGACGAAAATTTGGTGAGTCCACACAACAGCTGCAAATAATTGCAGTCTCTTTGTTCCACAAATTCATTGACAAATCCTCTTAGATCACAATGAGACAGACTCAAACAGCTACTCCAGATATTAAGCGTCAAAAATGAGAGATAAACCTTAATATACTAACCCCAAAGGAATTTAGTCCGACTTTTTGAAATCAGAAATTGTATTCTGAAAGATGGGCAACCTAGAAATAATTAAGCCTAATGTAGTATTGAAAATATATTTCTTCCCTTCTCAGACGATTCAATGTACTAATCAATATGACAAATCCTTTATTGGCAAAAGTTTTGGATAAAAGCATTACAGTGGATTCTTTTCAATTCCTTTCTTCCCTAAGAATTCATTCTTGAACCTTTGCCATGATCATCCTTCGTAATTCTCTAATTGAATTATTCAATCCATTATGAACACAGAGATAAGAAAGACTGAAAATTTCCAATTTCAGGCTGAAACATATTTTTTATTTGCGCAAAAAATATAGTGTCACAAATATAAGATATTTGTAGTAATTAGGTCACATAATTATTTATTTGAGTTCGCTGTAACAGTAATCTCAGTTAGTATTGACAAGGTCGATGTTCAATTTCGGACATGATTGACAGGCTATGGTCATTAGATGTTCGGTGGTTGTCAGGCAACAACTGTCAGACATTTTAATGCTGGCCCATTGTCGGCCAAAGTATATAAGAGCGTGAGCTAGGAGAGGAATGAATTCCTTCAGTAATTCACTTTGAGAATCACTTGTATAAAACACTGGAATGCTGTAAATCGATATTCGATATAATTCAATGTAACATCCTATCTTTTGTTAAACTCAAACGCCATGACAAGAAAATTGGGCCTGTTCCTCCAACCAATATTGAGGTCTGATCCCTTAAGACCTGTTACATCTGTATCCTTAATCCTTTCCGGTGCCGGTCCTGGCTTGATAACGTACTTCCACCTAAAGGTAATAAGTCTGCAAATCTATTCTATCATAACTTCTACCAAAAATGAAAATGAGATATAAAAAACTTTTCCATTAAAAGTTGTATTCTCCGCGTGTACAAAGATCACTCACGGCACAATGGAGCAGGCAATCTAATTAATTACTTGCTGTTTAAGCTCTTTAAAAGGAGAGAAAATCAATGAAATCTTTTTGTTCACCAGTCGACTAAAGAATCGTGACCTCTTCAAGCGACTTGAAACTTGAACCAAAAGAGTAATGATACTTGACGGTACGTAAATTTGTTTCTCGTGAGGAAGAACGTTCCAACTGGGAGATATTTTATCTTCCAACAAAGTCGTAGCTCTTACGGTCCTCAAGATCCCAACAGTGGTTTAGCTAAAAAAAAAACACCCTGTATAGCACTCCTTAAGAATTTTCTTGGATCATTTCCCTTGACTGCTTTAAATGCATTATCTTGGCAGCTTGAACCTATCCCATAAAGTCTTACAACCAACCATTTTCTTTTTATTACGGCTTCTACATTATAAAGATAGCTGGAGTAGAAAATAGGCTGACACATTAACGATTTGATGAAATAGGAATCGATTGGTGCACAATTACAAACATTTGCCGCTTTCACGAATTTCTTTAGGAATAGTTTCTTAACGTTCTAAGGGTTCAGCATTATCTACAACAGTATGAAAATATTATCTCACTTGTCATAGGAACTACTAAAGCACAAATGTTTCAATAAAATTTCTGAAGAATTCTCGCTCTGTGAATGTAGTAATAAAAATATTATCTTGACTGATACTGCACAGTCTTTTACGACGTCATATTGCAATTCCAGAAACGCGCTTTCTGGAGACAGACTTATTACCTCCCTACAACCCCTATTCGGGTTGACCCTAGCTAGCTCGGTGGAGACGGCGTGCGGTCTACTTTGAGGGATGGAGGATTTCGTATTTGTTGGGCGCCAGGCGATCTGAAAGCTCCTCGGGTCAGCCGAACCCAAGCGGAAGGGGGAAGGAAATAATCGGGGCGTTGATTGAAAAATGCGTGATCTCGCGTTGAGTGATTTTATTCACAACCTTATTAATGGCTACAATAATGGTGGGCTCGGAATTGCCAATCAAACTTTGGTAAGTGTAGGCCAAAGAATTAGGTAGGCCGCGCGAATGGCAAGCACAGTCCCCGCGAGAATCGCGCTCACGACAGCGGTTAGAGTTCAGGTAACCAAACAGCGGTATAATAAGAACTAAGCGTGTACTGTAACCTACGCGACAGATGGGGGTACCCTCAGTGTTCGTAGTACGCTCGTGACATAAAACTAGACTACCTAACTGCTCTCTTAAAGCTATAATGTCGCACGGTTCGGCGTAGAATGTGTGTGCCACCCGTGTGTGGCAATAACACAACGTAAGCAACACTGAATAGACACGCAACATAAATACCCGTTTGATTGGTATTACAGAAGGTTTCACCCAATGTAGTAGTATTATCAAGCAATAAACAAAATCATTAACGTAATAGATAAAATATTTAACAAATTGGAGCATAAAACAAAATGAATGGTGCTTAGCTTTGCGCCGGAGCGGCAAATCGGGACGATGACGAGATCGCAAGATGGCGGCAAGTCGCTCCTCGAGAAGCACACAGATGTCGAAGATGACGTCACGGACACGGAGATGGACGACAAAGATGGTCGGTGAATTTGAATGATGGCTCCAAGATGACGAGAACCATGAAAATGGTGCAGGAACAAATGGGAATGATGCAACGTAGACGAAAAACCCAACGAAAAGGGTACAAAAAAACACTATTTGATATGAACTCTTCACTATCTAATTTAAAAGTGGCCGTTAGCAAGACCTTCACAAAGTTAAGTCTGTTTTCAAGTTAAGTATGGTTTTTCTAATTATTAGTTTAATAAGAAAAGAAGACGCATTTCAAACTCCAATTCTCATCCACTAAGAACACAGAGACGCTAAGAGGGCTGCAGACGAGACACAATAATACTGGTAACAATAGTTTACGCTAGAGGGACATGGTGCATGAACAAAACGAATCTGACAGGTGAAGGCCACAGCTGATCGAAAGACGATGAATTAGGGTCAACAGGTAAGGAACAAATAAACAATTAGGAGAGATGATTGACATTAAATGATTTCAGGTGATGAAGATGAATGTGATGAAAATGAAATGTAACAGACTTACACATTATCCAAAACGATTCATTTCCAGTCGAACTATAAGAAAGAACTTTGCAAACAGTGAATCACGAATGTTTTCGAGCCTCAAACCAACATTCAACATTCAAGATTACAAAATGTTGAGTTCCAAATAGAAACTGAAATTATTGACTCCTAATTCAAACCGCAAAGGGAGCGTCAGGGAGCAAAATGGTTGATATATAGATCTAAGGAGGAACCCATCGAAAACAAAATAAAAGAATCAAGCACATGAAGCAGCTACTCGAACTTTTAAATCACCTCACGAAGCTTGTTTCGCTACTAGATTCCCTGCGCGAAGTCGTGCTATGGGTACCATTCTCGTCTCTGTTGAAGATGAAATAATAAAATAAAATAGGCTCTGAATCCGACTCTTTTGTATGGGCGGAGCCATTTATCTCTTTGCGTCCGCCACTCTATATAAGCGACATTCGAGTAACATACTAGAATAATGTAGAAATTTCTAGATGTATGGACATATGTATATATGAGGGCGAACAACCTAAGGATAGTGAATATTGAATATCAAGAAGAGTGAATATCCAGAACGTGTTCAGCCAAATGCGAAGTATGATAAATAAATAAGTTCTAGTAAATAAATATTGGTGGCATTGTACTTGAAGTTTAGTAGGCGTGAGAGAGATGAATTGTCTAGTGTTTGTTTTAGTGATACATTAACGAATAAAACTTTTATTTTATTTCATTCATTGAATAACAATAATGAACAGTTTCTTAAAGAGAAATGAACATTACAGCTCGAATAACGAAAGAAACGTTTGCTATAAGTGTACTGAAAGAACAATTCAAGGAAGTTGCATACAAAATATCACGACCAGAAAATGGAGGGATCTTAAAGGCAGATACAAAGGATGTGAACAGAAGGTTAGTTATCTGTTACTGATGTTAAGATAGACCATTTCAACAAATTCAAATGCATATGAAAGGTGAACGCGAATTTTTGCTGACTTGTGGTTTCTCAACTGGAATCCTCTGAATCCGTTTGCAACTTTGAACTATCTTGACTATGATGACTGACAAATAGGTAACCGGCATTTTCCCTCTGCTGAGGGTTTGAAGTTTCAGATCTATTGTATAGATTCCAAGATGTCAGCAAAATAAGACAAATCGAGTTTTACCCTTAATCCATAATTTATTTTTCTGGTAGTACTGGCGCTGAAAGACAAGTGGAAAATTGTCTCTTGGATAACCATTAATTCATATAACTGTACGTTCAATTGCCGATGTCAGGCAGTGAAAGACTATCAATTCAGATTGGCTCTGCTGTCTTAAAGTTATTTGAAGATAGATAAATTGGAATATATATTTTTTACTCCAAGAAGGTTGTCTAAACTGTTAGACTTCTGAAGACATTATGGATATGATGATTCTGCACTACAGTACCCTATTATAACCTATAAAATTTGTGATGAAACAGTAATGATAGTGTCACAAACGTAAAATATTTCAAGTAATTAGTTCACATAAATATTTATTCGAATTTACTTGTGATTGTGATTGACAGCCTACGCTTACAAGATATTTGGTGGTTGCCAGGCATCAACTGTTAGACAATTAAATGTTGGCCCACTGTTGGCTTCGAGCTAGGAGACGATATTGTAATCATACATGTTCCGAGAATGAATATTTACAATGTAACCGGTGAAAATTTGTGACAATAGTTACCGATGTCGATATACAGGGTGGGGCAAAAAATTTTATCAGATTTCAAATCCCTTTTTCTCAGAAGAGGGGGCAGGTAGAGTAGTGGGGTAAAAACCGTTAGAAATCCGGTTTTATGCCATTTGTCAGTAGTCAACATGCCTTGGTCTGGTGAACATCGTGCTTTTGTTATTGAGCGGTTTATCGAATGCGACGGTTCGATAATTGCTACACAACGTGCTTTTCGAATTCATTTCGGACTCGGGCGTCATGATCCTGTTCCATATCACGCTACGATCAAAGTGTGGGTGTCAAATTTTAGACAGACGGGTTCAGCATTGAAAAAGAAGTCGCCTGGACGTCCCAGGACAGCAACAGGACCTGAAAACGTGGCCAATGGGCAAACCGTAACGGTCAACAGCGAGCGCTATTGTTTCATGCTGGAAAATTTTCTTAGACCCAAAATGGAAGAAAATGGCGTGGAAAATGTGTGGTTTCAACAGGATGGTGCAACCGCCCACACATCGCGACGATCAATGGACATTCTCAGGGAACTGTTTCCCGGTCGCCTCATTTCCCTGAGAGGTGATCTTGGCTGGCCGCCGCGCTCACCGGATCTCACTCCATGTGACTTCTTCCTTTGGGGTTACCTCAAATCAAAGGTTTACCAGCATCGACCAAGGACCCTTCTTGCTTTACGAAGGGAAATTGCTCGGGCAATTGAAGAAATTCCTGTGGAAATGACGGTGAAAGTCATGGAAAGCTACCGCGAGCGCCTAAATCAGTGTATCCGCTCCCAAGGACGACATTTGAGTGATGTGCTTTTCAAAACTTAAATTTAAAAATGGCATAAAATTTGCGATATGTTAATAAAAAAAATTTTTTTGACAAGTTGACTGGTTTCAATTTTATATCGTTTTGAAATCGGATAGGTTTTTCTGCCTCACCCTGTACATCATGTCATTCCGAATGCAAGAAATTAATCCATGTTTTGTTTTCATTCTTGATGTACAAAGCCTGTCTTTGCAATTTAATATCTTTTCTCTTGATATTTCTTCAAATGATATTCTTTCCACGCTGTCTTTTAATATCACAGAAGCTGTTAATGTAGAAATGTCAGCGCTCATACAAATGAAGTGATATTTTTTCTCTTTCCTTCATTTCTTCCGGTGAAAATCAGGACTGTTTTGTTTGTACTCATTGAAGTTTAAACTCAATACAAAAATATTCTTCAGTAGATATTAGACATTTCAAAATATCATTGAACAATCACAATCACAAATAACTATCTCGAACTTGTAGTATGGAACTTCATATTCAAGGAATATATCGACTTGGCAGCATTTCAAAATAGGTGTTGTGTATGCTTGAGTTGCTGGCTGTTTACATTGCCTATCTAAATTAATGATGATAAAAAAACCTTTTTTTCACCGGCCTCTACAATTACATTGTTGTATCTACAGTTCTAGCGTGTTTTTAGACTTGAGTCGCGAAGCGTCATTAATTCTCTAAACGTCTTATTATTATCAGTGTTGTCTTCATGACTACCAAGAAAAGGAGTTGAAGGATTGAAATGCACCACCTTGAGTTTGCCACTAGTCTTCTTCCGGACGTCGTTGATTCGTATGATAATTTGGAAGGTACCCCCCAGGATATCTTAAGTTTGAATGAATATTCATGATGCTCTTGAAACTTGCATCGTACGTGTCTTTTATTCCGTCACTTGCGCTTGAGATTCTGAAACACACTTGGTCTACAGCTATCTGTTTTGACCGGTATGTCAATAAAAATAGAGGCAGTCATCCCAGTTTCTCTGGTAGACATTTTCTGGAAACTGCATTCCAATTCATCAGCACAAGGTTCTCGAGTTCATCATCGTGCAGATACACCTGAACAGCATCACCCATCATGCATCGTCACAATAGTCTGCAAGCCCTCAATGGGATCCAAGATAGGTGAGTTTCCAAGCCAATTATATCCTCCAGCAGTACCAACCTGTGACAAGGATCAAGTTGCACTGAAATGTCCCGTCGAAGGCTCGCACAAATAAAACTGAACTTCAGCGGGTGTTTTACATCAAAATATTGGGCCGCAGAATCGTTGCACATGCGAACTCTAGACTGGACATCCCAACATTCCTGGTCATAACTCAAAACTGGTATAAGCCCCTATACTGGAAAACTGAATCAAAATTCCTCAAAGAGCATGTGAAATATTGTGATGAAGCTTGTGACGGAAATTGTGACGAAGCGGCCAGGCGAGACGGATCGTAACTCAAATGCGTTTATACGATGATGCACTTAGAACACATGTATCAATCCAGCAGAGGCGACTCGACCATCTGAGTGTAGCTGTGAGGCAGTTGTTTTTATCTTGCAGATCTACCGAATTATTGACAAATCCACTCTTGATATGATACGACATAGGCTTCAACTAACTTGCCGTAATAATCCATCACAACTATCTTATCATGACTATAGGTTTTCGCCACATTAATAGCATTCCTCTTGGATGCCTCTCACGTTATATTGAAACATGAAGTACCTTCAGTGTTCATGTAGCCTATTACAAGACACATTTATCTTTGTCACGTGCAAATGTTTCGTCACAAATTTACACTGACAATCGACACAATGATATCTATTTGGCACCGTATTATCCTCACTCGGCACGCCTTTGATTCTTTGTTTATCACTGACCTACAGAGCAAACTGTGAGTTTCAATATACCCGATCTATTTTGTGAATGGCTTTCCATCCACTGTGATGCAGTTCAACATATTGATTTAAGGGTCAATAACAAATAAATAGTTAGAAGATATTTAGCTTAAAATTGATAATTAGCAAGTGCTTTTGCATAAAGTATAACTCTCTATGAGGATATACTGAATTAACCTCATTAAGAAGTGTTAAATTCAATGACATTTTGTGTGGACTGTCAGGCAAACAATATTGAATGGATTTGCGGTAAAACATCTGTTTCTGCTATTCAGTAACAGCTGACGTAATTAATTCCATATTTTGTGTCACTACAGTACTGATTCTGTCCTTTAATTATTGCCAGACAGTTTGAGAAGGAATAATTCGTTCAAGTCTTGTACAGCACCAAGATTTGGACTCAAGACCTTATTACCTCCCTACAACTCCTATCCGGGTTAACCCTAGCTAGCTCGGTGGAGACGGCGTGCGGTCTACTTTGAATGATGAAGGATTTTGTATTTGTTGGGCGCCAGGCGATCTGGAAGCTCCTCGGGTCAGTCGATGGTTGATCGCAGAACTCAAGCGGAAGGGAAATGGAAATAATCGGGGCGCTTAATTAAAAATGCGTGATATCGCGTTGAGTGATTTTATTCACCATTCGGTTTATTACAACAATGGTGGCCTCGGAGCTGCGAATCAAACTTTGGTAAGTGTAGGCCAAAGAATTAGGTAGGCCGCGCGAATGGCAAGCACAGTCCCCGCGAGAATCGCGCTCACGACAGCGGTTAGAGTTAAGGCAACCAAACAGCGGTATAATAAGAACTAAGCGTGTACTGTAACCTACGCGACAAATGGGGGTACCCTCAGTGTTCGTAGTACGCTCGTGACATAAAACTAGACTACCTAACTGCTCTCTAAAAGCTATAATGTCGCACGGTTCGGCGTAGAATGCGTCTGCCACCCGTGTGTGGCAATAACACAACGTAAGCAAAACTGAATACACACGCAACTTAAATACCCGTTTGATTGGTATTACAGAAGGTTTCACCCAATGTAGTAATATTATCAAGCAATAAACAAAATCAATAACGTAATAGATAAAATATTTAACAAATTGGAGCATAAAACAAAATGAATGGTGCTTAGCTTTGCGCCGGAGCGGTAAATCGGGACGATGACGAGATCGCAAGATGGCGGCAAGTCGATCCTCGAGAAGCACACAGATGTCGAAGATGACGTCACAGACACGGAGATGGACGAAGATGGTCGGTGAATTTGAACGATGGCTCCAAGATGACGAGAACGATAAAAATGGTACAGGAACAAACGTAGACGAAAACCCAACGAAAAGGGTACAAAATGGAAAGCCTTGAGGTGTTGATCGGATTTTAGCTTGAAGAAATTTATCAAAATAAATCCGGACAATCTCCGCTGAACTAAGCTCAAAAAAAAACGTTGAGAGTTTAAATCCACAAAAAGTGAGAAAAATTTCGGCCCGGTAAGCAAATTGGCACTAAAATTTCTTAATAAACTCCCGAACACTATTTGATATGAACTCTTCACTATCTAATTTAAAAGTGGCCGTTAGCAAGACTTTCACAAAGTTAAGTCTGTTTTCAAGTTAAGTATGGTTTTTCTAATTATTAATTTAATAAGAAAAAAAGACGCACTTCAAACTCCAATTCTCATCCATCAAGAACACAGAAACGCTTAGAGGGTTGCAGACGACACAATAATACTGGTAACAATAGGATACGCTAGAGGGACATGGTGCATGAACCAAACGAAACTGACAGGTAAAGGCCACAGCTGATCGAAAGGCGATGAATTAGGGTCAACAGGTAAAGAACAAATAAACAATTAGGAGAGATGATTGACATTAAATGATTTCAGGTGATGAAGATGAATGTGATGAAAATGAAATGTAACAGCCTAATGCACTTTGGACATGCGTGAAAACCACCACATCGCACTGAGACACCAAATAAGTCTTCAGGTACTGTACAATAATCCTTGCAGTTGTCAATGTAGCTGGTGTTTCAATGTAGCGTAGTGCCTTTACGAACAAAAAAGCAGCAAAAAAATAGCTTACCGTCACGCTAATATGATGAGAATGATTAAAAAGCGATCAGAAAATCCAAACTTCACGTACAGAATCGCATTTCAATATAGTTCTGAGTATAATGATATTTGTGGATGACATGTTTTGCAGTCAACTCTATTTCAAATATGATGAAACTCGAAAATTATCTGTAAAGAGGATCAACAAGCAACGTTTCCGATCTAATTTTGCCAATTGTGCTATCGAGCCCCAGAGCAAAAACCATCAGATCACAGGAAAGTAACACACGAAGCGGACATTGCTTTACCAGGATCGTTATTTCACAAGTGTTATCGAATCTCGAAGCGATAGCCACTAATTCGCGATGGGAACCCCATTTAGTGCTGAACTCCATTTGCCGCGAGGCTGGAGCGAGAAAATACGAACAAATGTATTTGTGAGCAAGTTGGATCCATTATATATCTGTTGAATTGTGAGGACTTTGCTGAATACTTTTTGCCGCTAGAAATACGCGAAAAAACAAGAATTTCATACCACTCATATACTCCACATGGCGGGACATCGAGTCGAACATTAGATCAAACTTTCAATCGGAAGAATAGAGAACCTTTTGAATATAAAACATAGTGGCACAGATATAAAAATATTTGTAGTAATAAGGTCACATAATTATTTATTTGAATTCACTGTAACTGTAATCCTAGTTAGTATTGACAAGGTCGATGTTCAATTGTCGGACATGATTGACAGGCTATGGTCACTAGATGTTCGGTGGTCGCCAGGCAACAACTGTTAAACAATTGAATGTTGGCCCATTGTCGGCTCATCATTCCAACAACGTTCAATTAATTAGTGAAAATAAAAAATCAACTTCCAATACCACAATAACAAAATATGTAGCTGAAACTACGTTCCTCGATAAGTTAACATTCTGTGTTGCAAGGGACATTTCAACAACGTAATACCAGTAACCGGTTAATTTAATCATTGTGAACGCTTCCCATGTAATCCTATCACGAAAGTTTTGGGTTTATATTCAAGAACCTATCACGCCATCATTGAATTTCAGATGAAAATTAGTTTGCAACTTTGATTTTGTTGTCAAATTGAAGTTCCTATTAGACTCTTGATTCATCAAGAAAAAATATCAATGCAGAGATAATTGTGAAATATCTTTTAAATGAACATTGTGAAAAAAATAATGTATTCAACTCAACTTAAATTCTAATCAAGCTAGCGTGAAGTCCACTACATACATTTTCTACAAAAAACAAATCCAATTTGTGCAGTACTAAAAACTTTACTACTCGACAGAATGCGTAATTCGATTTAAATACGACGTGACTCAAGTGTTAAATTGGCACAAATGTTTCGTTTGTTCATAGAGAACATCTCAAAATATATTCAGCGAAAACAAGACAAATTCATATTCATGCATATTTTTGTCTATGAAATATGAATTGAACAAACAGAAAAACTTGCAGTGAATTGGAAACTGAGGCTAAAAAATATAACAAAGATAGCATAATAAGCACAGTGTACTTTCCGAGGGCCTCTGGCCCGAGGTATGTACGTTATCGTCCGTTCAACTCCCGGGGTGCCATCAATGTTTAATGTCCGACTTTTGTACTATTTCAATCAAAATTTTAGCAATATATGTCCTGTCATTGTGATTTCTGTCCTACAATATATACTTATCAGATAAATAGCTTCCATATGAAGTCAAGTAAAACAGCATTTATATTCGAATGAACAAACTGCTCCATCAGTTCTCCCTCTCTCCATCAATAGAATGTTACGATTCCCAATTCACAAGGTAAATGTTGACAGAATAGTGTTGAGCTTAATGCGGCCAAAGACAGTGAATTACATCATCAAACAGTAATTCTACTGGATACAACCAATGTTCCGGCAAAGTGATCGTTTGAGAATTGATTCCATATCCGTTATTTACTCTGGACGCTATTATCGGATTATCTACTGTTGGCCCGAATAACACGAGGCAGCAATAAAGACATAGAGAAAAAACAAAATTACGGTTACTTTAGAAAGTTTATGTTCACGCTACTATTTATGCACGCAAAGTTAACAATCTCCGAGACTATATTATCGTACATTTCTCCAAAAAAAAAACGTGGGGTAATGTATCAGATATGTCACACTGTTCAATGACTCAGGACCAGTATTTCTAATCACATCAAAATGGTTCTTACAATTTTTCCTATTAGACGTACAATGAGTGCCGCGCGAGTCGTTGCGCGCATCGTTCATCCGGTTTAAATCTTTGAGCCGTTTTATTTGATGATTCCATTCATTATTAGATATTTTCTCAATCTCGTATGATTATTTACAGAATATCAAAGCCCAAACACAAGTCTCTTCAATTTCTGTCTGCCTGTATGTTTGTTTGCTCGCGTTCATCTCTAAAAATTTCATTGTTAAGTAAAAGACTTCTCTTAGAGAGTACTCTACAATTCTTTTTATCGGAAATATTTGGGGTTCCACATAAAATCTGCGAAACTGTAAGAGTCAAGATCCACGTGGACTTCATTAATATTGTCACAAATTTTATTGTGAATAATCAATTTATACAGGTTGCAATACAAATATTTATTTTATAAACTAGTATGAACACAAAATTGCTTACAGTTATGAATCATTCTCCTAGCTCACGCTCTTGTTTACCCAATCCAACAATGGGCCAATATTCGACTGTATAACAGTTGATGCCTGGCAACTACCGAACATCTAGTAACCGTGGGTTGTCCATCACGTCCGACAATTGGGCATCGAATTGGTCAATATTAACTAGGATTATAATTATAGCAAATTTGTGACAATATAAAATTACTTTTGTCATGCTTTGATCACAATAAAAGCAATTTTATTCGATAAAATTCATTTAAAATTCCACCGCAACTCATCTTGTAGAGTTGTGTTCGGCAAGCTCTGCTTGATATTATAACAAATGAGAAAATTTTTATTCGACTTTTGTTTTTACTTATCTTCTCAGTTTGAAATCATATATTCCACTGCAAACGTAGAGAGGTGAACAGGTAATACGCTTGCTCTCGAGAACAGCATATAGGAAAATGTGCTGTAAAATCCAACCGAATTTATTGCATATTTATGTTCTTTATTCTATTCTCCAGCTCCAGCTTTATATTATTTTGTGGGATGCAATTTCAAGGAACGTTTGCTCAAAATATATTGTTCCTTTTAAATGATAAATTTGGAGTCGGAATTTGGTTGGCTCCCTTTTATATTCTAAATAGAATCAAAAATCTCTCGTAAAGATTGTTCCAAATAATATTCACTCAGAGTGTAAGAGAGGAACTTGTTCAACTTAACTCTGTTCTAGAAAGCCTTATATTGAATTGAAGCATGATAAATTTAGAATATATATATATATATCAAAAACTTAGCATGAGAGTTCTACGGAATTTTTTTTCCATGAACTTGAATTTGAATTGGAGTCTAACACAAACACATTTGTACGTCATAGTAAGATGCGTAAATGGGAGTAGCAATTATATTCTCGCCTATTGCACAATATGTTATGGACACACTATTAGACAAGTGCATCCCTCAATTGGATTGTTATATCCCTTTTTTGGAAAAAAAAAACTGTGGACGACATTGTATGCGGATTGCCTGCTGAGAACTGAGAACAATATGAGTTCATCGTTCCTTGACACTCTGATTATACTGCAATCCAATGGTATTATAAAACTAGATTGGTATGTCAAACCAATATCGTCCCAACGTTACATCCATTGCCTATCAAAGCAACCTAAACTTTCATAAGACAAACTGGGGTACAGCTGTACCCCAGAAGGATATAGTTTATTGTAACTTGAGGGAATTTTTCTATTCTTGTTTGCATTATTCAAATTATCGTTCTAGCTACAATTACCAAAATAGTGTAAGTTTTTCTTTCATCTTGTTTCGGATTTACGGCATAATTTTTGACATGGGGTCTGTCCGTACCCCAGTTGGTCTTCTACGTGTACAAAAACATTGTGGGCCGAAAGAGACCAAGTGGGGTTAATGTGTATTCTCGCCTTGAAGTCTGATCTTGATATTATGTATTCGCTTGTCTCGGTTACTGTTGGTACAAAATTAGTTGTTAGTGCGCAAACTGCATTCAAGACCACTGTTCATTTGAACTTAATGTTCATATGATTAGAACAATAGTAGACTTCATTTAAGAGACATAAACAACTAGAGAATTGCCAATTCAAAAGATATGAATGAAAAAACAGTGGGGTACACGCACTGATCTCTATATAACACTGGATTGGGTTTAGACCGTATTCTGGCATCTGAAAGCGGCACCGGTTGAACGGCGGCCTTGACAGAAAAACTGAGGTTTTGTGTCACTATTCGGCGGCGAATTCAAAACACTTATAGAAGACACTCGATAAAATTCAGAGTATAATGCAAGTAAGATGAAGAAATTATTCTCAATATATATTAAAATACATACATTAATAATCAACAAAAGTTAAAAATTGTTATAATAGTTGAAATATTTATTAATAGTTAAAAATATTTGTGAACTTTCTAGTGTCAGTGTTCTAACTAGTTTTTAAACATTGTAGTTTAGTATTATTTAATCCGTTCAATAGTTTTATAAATTTTTGTTACCTAAAATTTAAAACTATGAATTTACCTATATGAATAAATGAAGTGCATTTCTGCGATAATATTGCCTATTCAAAACTAATAATTTTAAATATCTACTACACATGATAGGAGAATAATAATACAAAAATAATCAAGATTTTATTGTTCGTAAGTGAGCACAAATTTGCAGTCCAGCGATTAATTTTGTGAGCAAGTTATTTTATATTAAATTTGATATATTACTCAAATTTGTTATCATAACTTTGTAGCATTGCCCAACAATATGATTCAATTATTCATGATATTTTCAATTTAATCTAAAATTTGAAAATAAAATCGTTTGATTACTTTAACATAATAATTGATGTATCCTTCTAGGTCTCCATAAAACCTGTAAAAAGTAATACTTCACTGAAAATAGGAATAAGTTATATCTTCAAACTTTTTCAGTCGAGTTTTTCTAATAAAATAAAACAATAACAATATTATGTATTAATATATCTACATTTAAATAGATAAACAAAATTTATTCAGTATAAAGTTGCGTTCCAACACCATACTGAACTGTCACCAATTGACACAGAACTTCAGTTTTTGCCAAGATGGCTACGCTCAATTGGGGCCGCATTCCAGCGGCCTAAACCCAATCCAGTGTTTATAAGAGATCAGTGGGTACACGTGATCTCCACTTGGTCTCTAACGTAAGTTTTCAAAGTAGGTCTTATGAAGGTTAACGACTTGAAGGGAATGTAATTTTGGAGTTAAAATTGAGAATATTATATATAATACAAGCAGAGTTCTTTCGGGCTCAGAGACGTGCTGGTTCAAAATCCACACCCTAAGAGACTTATAAGCAACCACTTATTCAATTTACGAACACCAAGGAAACCTCGATAAGTTTTAATTGATAATAATCAAGTCAATCAGAAAATTTTGTATGCTACGCTCCTCTACATATCAGACATTACGCCGTAATTAATCAAAATTTTAAATAATGATCACACGGAAATAATAAGAGGGAGCTGTAAAACTATGAAGTAAACTCGGTACCCAATGACAAAAATCCAGTTTAATTTAGAAGATGCCCTCTAAAAACTTTGATAAATGATACGTGGGACAAATTTGTCAACAGCTTGAGAGCAGAATAACCGCACACAAAAGTGATGCTTGTCTAAAGCCTAACCCAACAGTTCTTGCTATACATTCAAAAACATTGAAAAAAGCGATCGTTCCTGGAAATGTTACACATTGAAACAACGAGTGATAAAGTCGACAAAAAATGTGCTATTTATTATATTTATTTCCAATAAGTACAAAATTTAGAATAAAATTCACAGTTTGAACCAACTTAACTGCTTAGAAATGCTCCTTCTCAGTTTTCTGTGTCTTGGGTATACGCAGCAGTAGAAACTACATACAACACCATCTATCGGGCACAAAGCCGATTACACAGCCGTTGAATAATTTTTTATTATTTGAGTTTGAATACGTACGAATGAATCTTTGGTCTTTTGAACTCGGTTCTTTTTTTAATGATTCAGAATCATTCACTCTGAGAAGAACTGGAATATTTGTTTAGTTATCGCATTTCTGTGGCCATTGCATGATTTTGTAGGAAAATATTGATATATTTGAAAGCCACGTTTTTGGAACTGACATCTGAATTCTGAATGCGCAATATATTTGTCGTAAGAACTTTGTCCAGCTCCACAAATGACTTTCAACATTGGATTCCTAGTCCGATGTTCATCCATATTCACGTAGGTTTGCACACTTTATATCAAACGATATTTATATTGCTCCTGAAAGTGACATGTGTCACGTTTTTTGATGACCGAACTTCTAAGAAAGACTTCATTCTAACCACGTATATTCTATTTGTTCCATGATTCTAATCCGTGGTAAATGAAGACTAATGGAGATAGACATTTCCTTGTAAACAGTGCACGTGCTTCACTTAATACCTTACAAGTCTTTGTATACCAAAGTAAATGGAAATAAATAAAATTATATATTTTGTGGTATGAGCTGAAATTCTCGACTCATTGCATGACTGATCAAATTTCTGTGAATAAACACATGCCTGTGTTTCAAACATTCTATTTTTCTTTGAGATGCTTATTCACAAAGTAAATTGGAAAACGCGAAATAACAAAATCAAAAATATTGTAATAACCGTGCCAACAGAATATGTACAAAGAAGAATGAATATTTGGATGTGAAATTTCGCTGAATCAAATATTTTCCTCAAGTCCGTGAAACTTTGTTATTTGGTGTTAATGAATCCTGATTTAGTAATTATGGTATCAAGGATGTTGAAAGTACAATAATGCCTGAGGTCAATAGTGTACTTTCACAAGGTGTGTATGTTGACCGTGGGCATTATCGTCCGTTCAGCTCCAGTGGTGCCTCCAATATTTAATGTCCGACATTTGTTGTATTTCAATCAAAATTTTTAGCAATGAATGTCCTGTCATTGCGATTTCAGTCAGAGGAATTACTCTAGTTACTTGCTGTAACTAGGAAACTTGTTTGTTATTCTCCAAAATAATGCCCTCGGGTATTATTTGTTATGTGAATACCCTGAAATCAGTGTTATCATGAAAACTAGAATAAACTAGTCGGACATTTAGCAATTAACGTACTCACAATGATTCCAAATTATTTATATGAATATAGTAGTCCGTGAGACAGGGCATAAATTTTGTTGATTACCGCTCACTTGAAACTTTGTGAGTGACTTCATTGTGATGAGTCCGACAGCTTTCACATTTGACGAAATTCTTGATTTGGGGGCGCTTTTCAGCGAGGGCTGATTGAACATGTCAATTTCATGAAGTCTTGAAAATGTATTACCGTCATATAGATGTTTACACTAATCGGAAGATTTTTTGATTATAAAATGAAAAATAATATTGTCCGACATGAATATTGGGGGCCAGTGGTGAGTCTGACAAGCCGCACTTGTCAAAAGTACGTTGGTATGAAAATGGATTACCGCTAGTCTGAGATTTTGAGGACGTGTTCAATTATTTTTTTTCTAAGATTTGGTCATTTGTCCGACAAATTTTCGGGGGCGTTTTCCCAGTCCGACACTGAAAACGTGTCAGGATTATAACAGTTCCTTCATCAATGACCGCTTGTCGAACCAAAACAGTCATGATTTGAAAACATATTATCTGTCCAAAAGACATATTGTCCGACAGAAATATTGGTTCTTATCGTCAGTCCGACAAGAAAATGCTCGCACATATATAACTCAGTTTCTGACGTATTTAATATAAAGAAATAAGTATGGGACGTTGTTCATGAGCTACTAATGAATAATTCATTAACAAAGTAATTTGAAAAAAGTAAAATAGAAAATAGAAAAAGAAATATATCATTATGTCGCTAAATTGGGACGTTACTCACTTTAATCTTCCATTTCCGGTGGTTCCTAGTGGAATTAAATTGGTATTTGATGCTCCATTCGAATCTAAAATCTGGATGAGTGGTTCCCATTCAAGATCTCAAAGTGACTTTCTCTCCCGACTTTAGGAAGGGAAGAGAAATCTTTGAAATTTTTCTTCAGCCATTCTTTCATTCTGTGCATATCTCTCCAGATATACTTCAAATATGCCATATCTCACGTTCTCCATACAGACTTCAACTAAGCCAAGTTTCACATCACCTCGTGTGCGCGGTACAATGTTTTCTCTTCACGTCGTAGAATTAAAATGGGACACATGTATGTATTTTCAGCTTTCTGCACTCGATCATATAAACTTCAAGTATGCCAAATATCAAATTTTTTCGTGCGTGCAACATGCTTGGAAAGGGATACAGAGATTCCTCTTCACGTATTAATATATAGATTAAGATGAAACACCTGTATATAATTTTCGCTTTCTGCACATCTTCCTCATATACATTTTGAGTATCCCAAATCTCACCCTCCTCCGTGCATGCAATATGCTTAAAAAGAGGTCGAAAGTTCTCTCTTGACGTATTAATATATAGATATCACAGTTGAAGGTAAATTTGAATGATATTTGAGGTGATTATCACAGTATACTGAATTTATATCACACATTTGATTCCAAAATAATATCAATATATTGGTGAACAAGCCTTTTTTTTATTATTTATAATTTATATAACTGACTTGATATACATTTCATATATGTATATGTCTATGAACGCAGCCGAATTCTTACAACATATTTTTGATTTTCTGAAGTATTGCCCCACTTAAATTGTCGGACATGTATACAGTAATGTTCTAGACACTATTTGAATAGAAAATAAAAAAAAATAGAGATGAGCGGTCATTGATGAAGGAACAGTTATAATCCTGATACGTTTCCAGTGTCGGACTGAGAAAACACCCCCGAAAATTTGTCGGACAAAATGACCAAATCTTAGAAGAAAAAAAAATTGAACACGTCCTCAAAGTCTCAGACTAGCGGTAATCCGTTTTCATACCAACATACTTTTGACAAGTGCGGCTTGTCGGACTCACCACTGGCCCCCAATATTCATGTCGGACAATATTATTTTTCATTTTATAATCAAAAAATCTTTCGATCAGTGTAAACATCAATATGACGGTAATACATTTTAAGTCTTCATGAAATTGACATGTTCAATTAGCTCTCGCTGAAAAGCGCCCCCAAATCAAGAATTTCGTCAAATGTGAAAGCTGTCGGACTCATCACAATGAAGTCACTCACAAAGTTTCAAGTGAGCGGTACCAGGAAATATTCCAGTCAACTTCAACTCTGGGAGGTAGATATCTTAAGAAGAAATTTTCTATAGCCAACAATTCTGTAGGACTTATAAATCTATCGTTGGCGATTCAGTCTATAATACGCCTCCATGCGACGTTTACTTAACCTATCATCTCGTACCGCCCTTCATGATTTATGCAACAAGTGTGCAAACTCAAACATAATAAGGCAAAGTATTCCAAGAGAAGGATTAGCAAGACACGAGAATTGTTTCCTGAAAATGGAATATGGATATTCGTATTATAACTCCTCGGGCGAAGATATTGTTCTAGTGTGATTATTGTCTTGCGTTTAAGTCCTAGTAGATGCATAAATATCAATTCATGTCTTAAAACTTTAGCCGTTCAACAAAATTGCAGCAAGTGCAAGAAGAATTTTCTAAAGACAGATAAGTAGCTCTGTTAAATTTATATTACTGATGGGATTAGGAAGTTCAATCCAATTAAACAGAATTGGTCGATACCTGTGGACAAGCGCACATGTTGACCTTTACTGTGGCCGCTGTGTTGGAGTCTAAGAGCAAATCTCGCCTGAAGTATGTATGCCTCAAATGAGCATATCAGTTTGGAAAGCGAAACAGGGCCCTCGATTTTAGGAGAAAGCTAATTTTTGTCTTTACGATCATTATATGCATTTATATATCAAAATTTTGACAGCAACTTAGTTTTCTTCATTATTTAATGTCCGATTAGTTTATTATTGTTGTCATAATAACACTGATTTCAGGGTAATTACCCAATAAATAATACCTGAGGGCAAAAGTCGGACATTGAACATTGAAGGCACCACGGGAGTTGAACAGACAATAATACCTACGGTCAACGTACAAACCTCGGGCCAGAGGCCCTTGGGAAGTACACTGTTGACTTTAGGCATTATTGTGTTTTTAACACCCTTGATATCTTAATTATTATATTTTAATCTTGAGACTCCGCATAAATCAATCTTGTTCAAAGAATACATAAATGAGAATGAGTTCATAATTATTGAATTCCACTTTTGTTTTTAGGATTACTTTGTCTTTTATTATTCTGGGAATCGGAAAGAGGATCATGTAGGGTAATCCCGGTAACCATAAAAGAGAAAGACACAGAAACCCTTGAGTACTCAGCCAGTGGAAGTCGAAGCAGAAAGCAATGAAAGCAGCCTCGAAAATAAATTGATTTGTGCGACATCTCCTTCAGAAACTTTTGAGGTTTACCAGTCGATATCATTTCCAGCGATCCGATTTTTATCATTTGATGAATCAAGTGAACTGAAGCATCTATATGTCAGTGTTTGTGTCAGTTGTTGACTCTCAATGCCTTCTGCCACCTAACTGACAACAAGATGAATTATGGAGGCGATTTAATAAATAGTTGACATTATTGCATTAAAAAAGTTTCAATCTGAAAATTTGCTCAAGCCACGGAAGATAATTATTTACTGAAAATAAATAATCTAATTATTGGTTCATCGTGAACTCAGTGGGAACTTTTGAATCCAGTTACTAAGTTTGACATATTATTCCATCAAAGATTTCATTTTCTGAATGATATTATGCAATGTAAATATTTTGTACAACTTTTCTCGTTCATTGAATATCTAATTTTGTTGAAGACTTCATGATGATAGAGAGATTAAGGTTGAGTAATTCCTTCTAGACAACATTGGCAAGGAAGATCAATTGTAAATAATGAGTACATGTCTGAAATTTCACTTTTGACAAAGTTCCCATATCCTGCGATTATCGATTGCTCCAAAAATAGAGACAAGATTTGAGGTCAGTAATAGATATTATTAATACAAGGTTGATATAGCCGTCGTAATGAAACGTGTGTGATGTTAAATCACGAGGTGATCAGCCGAGTGTTTTTATCAATCAAGTTTCATTACACTAGCTATACCAAACGTGTATCATTCAATATTTTACCTACGACGGCCTTAATTGCTGCTGAACTAGATTTTTTTATTTGACGTTTGACATTCGAAAAACATTTAGTGTAAAATTCATAGCTTGATCAAGTAGCATTTTATTCATTGTTATGGCAACTATTTGTTTGTTTGACAATTGTCAAAGTTATGAAGAGAATAAACATATCCAATTGTAAAAATCTTGTCTTAAATGTTCATGAAACATGAATTTATGTGTGTGTATAAATAGTTATTTATAATAAAAGAAACTCAAAATTTGATGGAAATTCTATTTTTATTATTTCTCTTACAATAATGACACGCAAATTAGTGGGCAAATCACCTATAAGTGCACCGTCGTAGATAAAATAAGTTGAAGCAATCGCAACAGTAAAATTAAGTGAAGGGATTGACGTGGAAATTAGCATACGTCAAGCCAAAGGAAGTATTTTAAAAAGAATCCAGTGGTATTTATGATGAAAAAAACTTCTAATAACATAAACTAGTTCATGATATTATTTTCCACTTAACTTCTGTCAACAATTGATGAATCATCCAAAAGATTCAATTAATAAGGTCCTTATATTATCCTCCTTGACTTTTTTATTTTGTTCATTCTTTGATATGGAATAGGCAGTAGATAAAAGTCTTCGAACAATTTATTGAGATATTTATTACCAAAAAATGATATCTTCATCATGATTTATCGGGCTTCTTGACCTTTCTCCTTTTGTCATCGTTCGTTTTATAGTAATCGATTATCTTTTATTCGGACTCTGACATTTTTCTTGAACAATTCTTCTACCGTCAGATCACAACGCTGTTTAATCGCGCATGAAAGAAGGCCAGTTGTGTTATATGTTAATTATATCTTTTTGAATCATTCAATATTTGCTGTCACATTGAGTGCAAATTCTTCATTTTTACTGTAATTAAGGTATCAAGGGTGTTGAAAGGACAATAATGCCTGCGGTCAACAGTGTACTTTCCGAGGGCCTCCAGCCCGAGGTGTGTACGTTGACCGTACGCATTATTGTCCGTTCAACTCCCGTGGTGCCTCCAATGCTTATTGCCAGACTGATGTACTATTTCAATCAAAGTTTTTAGCAATGTATGTCCTGTCATTCTGATTTCTGTCAGAGAAATTGCTCTAGTTACTTGCTGTAACGATTATATTAAAAAATAATGCCCTCAGCTATTATTTGTTATGTAATTACCTTAGCATCTTTACGAATTGATGCCTCCTCGATGATAATCGAATTTATCAGCCCTACTACATATCTCTCTTTAAAAATAAAATTAGATTCTTCGAGGAAACACGTAAAGTTCATAGTACAACTATCAAACTAGCGTGGGTAGTTCATAGTTCCTAATCATGCAATGCATGACATACAATTCTGACCTGAAATAAATTGGTCACCCACTATTTTTATTGCGTATATCGATCTATGCTTTTCTGCCATTTCAGTGCTGTTATGTTTAATTTCCAACTGCTGGCATCAGCAGGATACAATACGCAATGCTCAGCTTACAATTTTGGAGTGAGGCACTCTTGTATTTTTGTACGTTGTGCAGAGGTTTTGCTTTGAAGCGATGTGAACATCACGTCATTAGATTAGAAGTGTAATCTGTGTACTGAGTACCTGAACACATTCGTTCATTCACATTGGAATACTACTCATTTTGAAATGATCTTCAATTTTTAACATGCGTATGTTCTCAAAAATATATGAGAAACGAACACTTTTTCTATCTTTAGATGTATATATAAACAGAAAGGGGACATAGAAAATTGCCAAAATTACCAAGGAATAACACTACTAAGTACAGCAGCCGAAGTGTTTGCAAGAATTTTAGAGAAGAAACTAAGGATCAAAGTAGAAAAATTGCTAGAAGATAACCAATATGGCTTCAGAGCTAACAAAGGACTTAACGATGCAATAAGTATAATGAGACAAGTGAGCGAGAAAGAAAAACAAGGAGACAAGGTACAATTGTGCTTCATAGACCTGAAAAAGGATCTGGACAGAATAGATAGGGGAGACATATGGAAGATGCTAAGAGAAAGAAAAGTAGATACAAACAAAATAGGTATACAAAGCTTATACAAAAAGACCAAAAACAACATAAGAACAAAGAGTGAAATATCAGACATGTCCGGAACTACAAAAGGCAAGGCTGCATAAAAAGCCCGTTACTCTTCACACTAGTCATCGAAAAAGCAATAAAAGAAACAAAAAAGAAAGCGAAAGAGTATGTGATAGGGAAGTGGAAAATGGAAAACGTAAAGGTAACAGAGAAATGTTATGCAGACAACATGATACTAATAGGAGAAGACGAAGATACACTAGACAACAATGTAGAACTATTCAGAAGACACCTAGAAGAAATAAACATGGAGATACACCGCAATAAAACCAAGTCGATGATCATAAGCAGAAACGAGGAGAAGCACAGAATCAAAATAGAAGAAGAAGCTATAGAACAAGTCAAGAAGTTCAAGTATCTACGAGCATTACTGACCTATGACGGAAAACTGGATGAAGAAATAAGGGAGAGAACAGGAGCCACGGGTAGACTATTTAACGCGTTGAAGACCACCGTACTAACAAATAAAGAAATACCAAAGGAAATCAAAACACAAGTATACAAAAAAGTAGCTGTTCCTATCCTGACATACGGATCAGAAACCTGGATAACAACAGAAAGGCAGTAAATTAAACAGCACAGAAATGAGATTTCAGAAGAAAATAGAAGGGAAAACCATCTTGGACAGAATGAGAAACAAGGAATATAGAGAGACACTGAGCGTAAAGTCGATAGAAAACATAATAGAGAAGGGACAATCAAGATGATGAGGACATATACAAAGAATAAGAGAAGAAGTTATAATAAGAAAAATGTACGAAGGAAGAACAGCATGAACAAACCAGAGAGGAAGACCCAGGTAGAATAGAAGAAGCAGGCAGCTTGAGCCAAATAAAAGAAAAATGGAAGGAGGTATGGAAACAAATACCAAAAGAAGAAGAAGTAGAATGAACAAGAAAACTATCAACCACCAATCTTACACCTTGGAAGGTAGATAGGTTTTAGGATTAAGTAAGTAGTAAGTAACATAAAACAGCCTCAATAATGTTGAAGTATCGACTAAAAGTCGCAACTTTTGAGTTGATTTGCAGTCGTTTTCAAGGGCTCAACTTTATTATTACCATGGTGAATACGTAACTTAAGTCCATCTTTAGGATCTTGAACGAATGGAGAAACAGGAAAAAAGGAACATTTTGGCTGTTCCAAGAAGTTTGCGTGAAGAAATCAATAGGAAAACTTCTTCCTTCCATTTTTGGAATATCTAAGCACTTACAAATTGCTTTAGAGGTTACTGCTCCCTCACAGTTTGTTGCTAGCCCTGTGAAAGTTTTTTATCATTTGTCCTTTCTAAAATCACATATATTGTTTAATTTCTAAAATATCCTGAAATTTGTATATTCCAAGATGAAATATATCGAGAACAATCGATTCTGATAATTTTTGTTGTTATAAACATCACAAGGATGCTACTATCGCACGCTGTATTACTTGAGTAACGGACGGAGGAGAGAATAGCCGAATCAGCATCACACACGGTTTGACTCTGTATCTCCTGAACGAATTGAGATAATTGTAGTCTGTAAAAAATATCGTATTCTGCATACAAATTCCATCACCTGATGTATAACATTTAGAGTTTGTAGCTGTACCTTTAGACTCAATTGAGATAATCAAAATGTGTTGGAAGTATTGAGATATACATACTTTGATGTAACGCGATGGAGAGTTTCATCCGAATATCTTCAAGAATACAAATATGATCGATTGAAGTTCAATACTCAATAATATTTCTAAAATCGACTATTGTACTAGCACAATGTTTGTTGCTGTATCTTCTAAGCAAAACCGTTAATAGTTCCTAATGAGATGTTCACACATGAATAATGAACGGAGTATGTGACTACAACTATGGGACAATTAATACAAATAATGGGAGAAGAAAGAACAACATGAAAAGTGTACGAAGCAAGAACAACAAAACAATGCAAAGAGGAAGACCCAGAAAAATATGGAAAGAAGAAGTAAAGAGAGTTATGGAAAACAGAGGATGTAAATGGGAAGAAGCAGGCTACTTAAGCAAAATGAGAGAAAAATTGAAAAAGGTTCGGTACACCTTGAAAGATAGGTAGGCTCTAGAATTAAGTAAGTAAGTAGATGTACCTAAAGAATTTAAGGTTTGATACATCAAATCAAATTTCCTGGGACTACACTCAAATATATATGTAAATTATCGATGTGAGTCTCACAACTTATTAATCATCATGTGTCGATACAATTTTCTAGAACTTAGCTTACCCTGCGAGGATGTCATGTATATATATATATAGGCTCATTTATTTTACGTCTGAGAGGATCAAATTATTGTATTTATTGAATTTCTAAAATCGTTTACACCCAGCACCTAGAATTTCTAACACTCTCATTGATCTTTATTCCTTTTTGACAACAAGCCAGTTAATGTCACTTTCTTGAGTATGTCTTTGTCTGCACGTACGAATAGTTTTTTGAGAATATAATTCAAACATTTACTCTACTTTGTTACTGGAGATGAAGTTTTCATCATGTTTAATATATTTGGACAAGCGACGTATGAAGGTCTATATAATATAAAAAAACGATCGCAGCAAATGTAAGCTGTGGACGAGGTTTATTGAGAGTCCGCTGCTGCATGCAAGAGTGGATTTAGGAATAATATCCGAGAACATGAGCGTATAAAATGCGATGTCAGGCTCACTGGTTGCACGGCTATACAAACCAGGAATTTTTATCAGATTAATTTGTAAATTGGAATCACGTCCCACGTATGAATTTTATTCATGCTAATGTGAGAACAGGATGTGACTGCATGATGGAAATGACATGGTGGAGACTGAGTTTACATGCACATAAGTCCTCCTAACGGTACTTTTGATTGAAAGCACATGCATTCATTAACAAAGCTCTAATCGTCATGTTATTCTATGTGTATACGTTGATCGTAAGCATTATCGTCCGCTCAACTCCCGTGGTGCCTTCAATGTTCATTAAAGGCAGTACACAGTTCTTATTTGAATTTTGAATATTTTTGGATCGAAACATTTAAAAAAAACATAAAAATCAACAATGGTAATGTAACTGAGCGAGGTTATTTGTGAAACAAACAGTTCCATACTACACTTTCAAGAAGCAGTACGTAAATTCATGAGTTACTTTATTTATATCAAGTAAGACTCACTGCGTTGGAACGAGATAGAATAAAATTGGAACTCAAAATCAAGAAAAAAATTTGGCCTCAACTTGCAAAATTGGATGGTGAAGAACTGAGTCCCGTTTAGAAGAAATATTAACTGGTACGGTTTGGTTGACTAGTACAATTAGGCAGTTTCTTCTATATGTTTTATAAATGATCTCTTACCTTGTGGAATATAACGAGTAAGTCATCTAGTTTTCCATGCAAGTCACCGCATATCGTGACCTGTTTGGATATGGCAGTTGACGCTTGATTCAGATTAGGAAGTCTTTTTAACTTTGCTATCGCTTCTTTTAGAATTCCTGCTACGTATCGGGCATGTAATTTGTGTTGCTGCAACAGACAAAATTATATCCAATTACATAAAAGTATATATAAAAGCAATCGGAGAATGAGCAGGAACACCATCATGCTGGAACTACATTCTTAGCTTTTGTTTCAGAGAAATGTCGATAGTCTCTTAAATGACTTTGAGAAGTTGTAAGTTGATTTTTAATGATTATTTTTATCGACGAAAAGTGTAACTAAATTCATACATCTTCCATCCAATTTAACCTAAACTAATTCGAAACTAACATTCATATAACCGAGAATGTAGCATACAAAATGAGTAAATAAACACAAAAAATTATAACTTTGAAGTGAATAACTCGACTGGAATATCTTGAGAGCTCCAAGATATTCTGTCCTTCTGTTTCACACAGATTTCCGAATATCTATTATCTACCGTTTCCTATCGCATAAAGGCAATTTGTGCAAGCTTTGATAATGCAGCAAAATAAATGACAAAAAATGACATAGAAACTTCAATTCATCAGTTCTACAATAAAACACCCACCTTTTTCTTTCGGAAAGTGTCAATCAGCGAATCCAGATCCGGCCTTTTCATCGGGAAATTGATATGGACTCCACGATAGTCTCGATCTACGCTCTGCATACCCTCTTCTTCTGCCTCATCTGTCTCATCGTCATATTTCATGTCCACGGTATCTAATCGCAACAGAAAATCCCTCTTAATTTCCTGAATGTATGGGACAACGAATCTTTATACGTTCCAAGTCTAAGAATATGTTTGAATCAGATGAACTTCACAATACGTGCACTTGTGCAAATTTGTATCGTGATAAATTGTGCTTTCATAAACTTCACAGTGAAAACACAAACACAGTACCTAAGTTATTTGAAAACTCTTATATCTGAGTGCTAATATTAATTATCCCTCGAGTTTCATGTATAAAACAATGAAAGAATACATTATTTCTGTCAACATCATGAAAAATTACTCCTCTTGTTGTATAATTAATCTTCCAAACTTCCAAGAAAGTTTGTGAACAGAAAAATTAAGAGATATCTTTGAAGGCAGAGCAACAAATAAAACAAGAAAAATATAATCACCGGTACGCCGCAGTCTGTTTGGATTAAAATAGGATTTCAACACGAAATTATATTGTCACAAGATTTCAACTGTTCATGAGACAACGTCTCATTTTTGCAGGATCTAAAAGCTCGGTGCGACAACACGGTCTTTGGTTTATCCTAAAGATAACGATTGGTGTCGTCCTCGTTATATCGCACCGCACCGCACCACACCGCTCCGCACGGTGGAAAGCTCTACTAATACTCCAAACTAGCCGAGAACATTTCAAGAAACGGAAATCTGTATATATATATGAGAAAACGGCCTAATCGAAGAACAGTAAAACAATGAACAGTAATCAGTGAATAATAAAACAGTGAAATAATGAGTGGACAGTATGATAAATGAATAAGGTGTAGAAAATAAATATCTGCGACTTTGTTTAATAGAAGTGAGTGATAAATAAGTTATATAGTCTTTGTTCATAAAATTCGGAGGAATAAAGCTTTTATTATACTTTCAATTATCATATAAGGATTTATATTCGATTACCATCAAGTTTATTGGTCCGAATTCGGTAGACTTAATAATGACATTCATTAGAACGTTGTCAGGGGCACAATCAACCAGACAGTAAGTAATAATTGAAATTTAAGTAAGATATTAAAAGTTTTAAAGGGCGCTATGAGAGATTCTTGCCCTGAACGGCACGTTATCATCCACTCCAAGAAAAACTATGTGAGGATATACGATAATCTCGTACCGCCCATCCCATTCTATTCTTTGAGTCCTAATTAGTAAACGTATTCAATTGCAGTACATTATTTTATTTCAGAAAGTATAAATGAAAGCACAGAGATGATAACTGAAGCAGAGTTAATTGGAGTACTTAAAAAACTGAAGAATGGCAAAGCACCGGAACATGACTGTATGAAGGCCGAGCAATTGAAGTATATGGGCGAAGAAGGAGAAAGATTATTGCTGCTTATATTAAACATAATCTGGAAAACAGGGAAAATACCTTCAGGCTGGGAGAAAGCAAAATTTCCCAAACATAAAAAAGGAGACAGTAAAAATTGTGAGAATTATAGGGGCATATCACTTTTATGCACAACAGCGGAAATTTACGAAGCAATACTCGAAAACAAGCTTAGAGCTGCGATAGAAACAACAATGGAAAAATCGCAAAGTAGGTTTAGGAGGGGACATTCGCCACATATTCACTATAAGGAACTTGATAGAAAATACAATGAAAACGGACAAAAAACTGTATATCACATTTATAGACCTGGAAAAAGCGTTCGACCGAGTACCGAGGACTAAGTTGTGGAATATATTGAGAGGAAGAAAAATAGGAGAACAGTTATTAACCGCAATAAAAAGCATATACGAAACAACATCCAACTACATAAGAACTGGCAACGCAACATCAGAATAGTTTAAAACATCCCAAGGATTAAGACAAGGAGGAGCTTTAAGCCCATTGCTATTTATTATATTTTTAGACCAAATAATGAAGAATATTAAGTATAAAATAAAAAAGGTAGAGGTTGGACATTACAAGTTGAAAAGGATCTCATTATCAGAATGCGCGTTCGCAGATGACTTAGCAGTGATGGCAAAGAGTGAAGAAGATATTAAACGTAATTTAGAAATATGGAACGAAGAGCTAAGGAAACATAATATGAAGATAAATGTGGAATAAACGAAAGTAATGGTCATATCAAAGGAGAACTTAAGGATAAACATAATACTGAATGAGAAAGAAATAGAGCAAGTAGAAACATTTAAATACTTAGGGGCAGCAATAAATAATAAAGGAAGCTTAGAGCAGGAAATAAATACGAGAATGCAGCAAGCAAATAGGAATTTTCATGCAATCAACAAAATAATATTGAAAAATAAACATTTAATAAAAAGGACAAAAATGACTCTATTCAAAACAGTGCATAGACCTATATTAATATATGGTAGTGATTCATGGTTGATGAATAAGAGAATAAGAAGCAAAATACAGGCGGCGAAAATGAAATATTTAAGAAGAGTGGAAGGAGTCACGATAATGGATAAAATAAAGAATGAAGATATAAGAAGAAGAGTACAAATAGAGAGCATTCATAATGTCATAGAAAAGAATCAGTTGGCGTGGTATGGTCACCTATTAAGAATGCCCGAAGATAAACAAACAAAAGCAGTGTGGAATGCAAGAATACAAAACAAGAAGAAAAGGGGAGGACCAAAACAGACATGGGAAAATAATATAGAAGAGATATTAACAAAAAACAACATTAGCGGCCAAGAAGCAAAGAAGTTAGCAAGGGACAGAAAAAAATGGAAAGAGATAATCAACAAGATAGAATAGTAATCAACGCAAATAATTAAAACAAGAACAATCTCGACACCTGAAAGGGTATTAAGAGATTTAAAAAGTTTATAATAATAATAATAATAATATTTTATTTCACAATAGTGAAATAGTCCAACAATCAAATATTAATGACCTGAAAAATCGGATGTGCCTTGTCACAAAACTACACTGTGCAAATAACGACAAATTCAATTGGAACAAAATCAATTTTGTTATATTTCCAATGCCTCTCTGCATTTTCGTGGCAGTGATACTAAACATGAAAGACAGTACACAATTCTTATTTGAGAACAAACACAGTTGCAAAATGACGTCACTCCAGTGCAAAAGTAAACTTTGCAGCACACACGTGAGCTCCACAATATTTTAACTTACAATCATCGTCAGAATCGGGAGTGTATGTTGTCTCTCTGGATGAATAACCTGGAGATGTAACCTTGTTTTGTTTTTTTGCTGAGGGATTTTTCAGATCCGCAGTTTGAGTTTTGCAGATACAAAAATGAGAATTGTTAATTTATAGAGCTTAATATATGGATTTACTATTCTAACTAATATTACAAATGCGAACGTGAGTTCGTTTGTTTGTTTGATGTTTTTTACGCTTTAATTTAGAAGTGAAACTTTATTTGGAACGTTTATGGGACCAAAAAGTGTAATGAAGAAGAGACGGCACTCCCAGCATCCTCAAACTGCACGCGTTGCGTTCTATAACCAGAATGAGACTACAGCACAACGGCCGTCACAGTGCTCTCTGCATCCTCAGACTGCACGCGAACCAAAACCGGAATACAAAGTTTCATATTTACCGCGTATGAACTCACACTCAAATTTTTTTAAATACAATTGTTTAAAATATAAATAAAATAGTTTCGATCATTTGTTGGGTACTTAAACGCAAGTAGTGTTCATAATTGCCCTGAAACTTTAGGTACCTCTAACAGTAGGCCGCTGTGCAAGTAAGACTAGCTCGGTTAACGTCAAGACGTTGTTATATTTTTTTATTGATTTCACTTCACTGCCATATATTCGAAGTTCAACCGTTCTTGTGCGGAACAACTCAAAAGTAGGGGTATAAGAGTAATAAAATGCAATACCCTCAATTCATGCATAGATGAGTTGAAATTGAGAGTTTACTCTCCAAAATATTGTCACAAATATGAAATATTTGTAGTAATTAGGTCACCTAATTATTTATTTGAATTCGCTGTAATCGTAGTCCTAGTTAGTATTGATAAGGTCGATGTTCAATTGTCGGATATGATTGACAGGCTATGGTCACTATATGTTCGGTGGTTGCCAGGCAACAACTGTTAGACAATTGAATGTTTGAGTAACTGTGGCAAAATTGTGATCATACGTGTTTATAAATTAGATATTTGTACTGCAACCTGTGATTATAAATTATTCACAATAAAATTTGGGACAATATTGATGTAGGATTGAGTCAACTTGTGAGTCGTCTCAATTACGGGTTGAAGTTTCAAGTGATTTGAGTATTATAGCACAAATAATCTATATTTTGGACTCACTCATGGTAAACCCTTAATGGAATTGATTGGAAAGCTTCAAATGTGACAAGATAAATGGCGGCTGTCAAACAGTAATACATTCGAATGAAATGACATTCATATTTTCGAGGCACATTCACACCTACTCGAAAGCATTGACAGGTGACGTGATGTCGCAAATTCAAAATATCCACCTAAAAACAAATTCTCTTCCGTACGCGTACTCCATTGTAAGCTAGGCTTTGATAATCCCAACATTCCCTACTTACTTATCCTTTTTTCTCTAGTCATCCTTAAAAATTCGAGTGTTAAGTAAGTACTTTCAATAATTGGATAACAAGCTTGATTATTGGACAAAAACAATATTTGATATGAATTACAAGACTAGAAAAGTGGAAAATAGAATTATGAATCAAAAGAGTCCAACTCACCAATGGAGGAGCTCTTCGATGTCGCACCGGAGCCGAATGTCTTACTACTGTTATCGGGCATGTGGGTCAATAAAGCATTGAAGAAGTTGTATAACTGAAACAAAAACAATTTTATGTTCTCAATTTCACGTAATACTGTCTGCAGGGTTAAGACTCTTCTTAAAATATTTCACATTACTTGGTATACTTTGTTGCATTAACGCTTGTAAAATAGTAATTAAGATATCAAGGGTGTTAAAAAGACAATAATGCTCGAGGTCAACAGTTTACTTTTCGAGAGCCTCTGGCCCAAGGTGTGTACGTTGACTATAGGCATTATTGTCTGTTCAACTCCCGTGGTACCTTCAATATTTAATATCTGACTTTTGTTGTATTCCAATCAGAATTTTCAGCAATATATGTCCTGTCATTGTGATTTCTGTCAGAGAAATTACTCTAGTTACTTGCTGTAACTAGGAAACATGTTTGTTATATTTCAAAATAATGCCCGAGGGTATTATTCGTCGAGAAATTACTCTGACGTCAGTGTTATTATGACAACAATAACAAACTAGTCGGACATTAAAATATAAATATTCAGATTATGTATTTACTACATGATTAAATGGCTATCATGTGATCGTATGAACGAAAACACTCATTCAAGTTAATCATGAGATAGAAGATTTGAGAACAAAATATGTAGAGGAGGTATATGAGCCCATAACCTTTCATGTTCTGGACAATCACTTCTCAGACTGGGTTTGTCTATATTTGTACACATCTCAATCTAAATTTGATTCTCATATTGTTATTCAATCTAGAATTCCCAATTAAAAGGGATGACTCTTTCTATACTTTTTTTTTTGGGATTGAATTAACAAACCATGTGCAGAAAACAGAATGGAATTTAGAGAATGTAGTGCACATATATATTTTTGACTCAGTTCGCACAGAAATCTTCAAAAAGTTCTTGAAAATAATAGAGGTAAAAATATCTGTCAAGAAATCGGATGAAAAGGGAAAAGTAATGACAGTCTCGCAATCGTTGTGCATCTAGACTATCCCGAGGGAACTGCCGGACGATTCAAGAGTCTCTGATTCAAACATCTAGCGAAGTTCAGTTTGATATTCCCTTGGCACAAGTTCACACATGGAAACATACCAAAAAAAAAAAAGCAAGCGTGTATAAATTAATCCAAAATTTGTAAATGTACGTATAATGAATGTACATTACAACCCCGCGAATTGAATTTCGGTTTTATAAAAGAGTAGGAGTAAGTTTCGCATCAAATTTAAAGTTGCAACTTCAGACATACCATGTCACATTTATATAAGAGCTCAAACAAGAGTGAGAATATGTAACTCTTCATCAATTCAATTCTTCCAGTAATGAATAAAAAACTTGAAGTATGCTGCACAGAAAATATACAATACATGAAAACACAAATGACAATGGTCAAAGACTATGTGGTATAGCGACAAGAAACAACATGATTATAAGTAGTACCAAATATAAACATCCAGAAATACATAAAATAACTTGGGTATCGCCAGACCAAGTAATCCAGACACAAATAGACCACGTACTAATCACAGGAAGAAAACAATCAGATATAACAGATATAAGATCATACAGAGGAGTATGCGCGGATTCAGACCACTTTATGGTAATAGCAAGTCTTAAACAGAAAGTAAGAAGAAATCAGAAGGACAGAAGCAAGAAAACTAAATGGGACATAGAAAAACTTAGCAATGAAGACACAAGGAAGAAGTACGAAGAAGAAATAGAGAAGCACATCCAAGAAAAATATGAAGAAGAAGTCAATATAGAGAATAAGTGGCATAAGATACAAAACTGTATAAATCAAGCTGCAAAAAAATGGACAGGAGAAGAAAAACAAGAAAATAAAAAAACATGGTTCAACAAAGAGTGCCAAGAAATAGTATTAAAAAAGAAAAATGCAAGACTGAAGTGGATGAATACAAATAGAATAGAAGACAGAGAAGATTATAAAAAAATAAGGAAGAAATGTTGTAAAATTCTAAGAAAAAACAAGAGAGATTGGATAGACGATAAAATAACAGATATTGAAAAAGAAAGTGTAAATAGAAATTCACAACAATTCTATAAAAAAATAAATGAACAAAAAAGAACATACAAACCAAAAGTCTACTGTATAAAAGACGCAAAGGGCAATAAAACAGAAAACGATGAACATTATTAGAAAACATGGGTAAAATACTTCAAAACCCTACCAACAGACCCGCAACAAAACGTGGATATTACAACACAAGATAAAATTGCGGACGAAGGAGTATTAGAAGAACCAACAAAAGAAGAAATAATAAGAAGCAGGCGAAATGGGAAGACTTCAGGCAAAGATGGAATAAACACAGAACTAATAAAATATGGAGGAGACGAACCTCACGAGTATATATATAAACTTATAATGAAGGTGTGGAGAACAGAAAAAATGCCAAAGGATTGGGAAAGAGGACAAATAATCACAATTCACAAAAAAGGAGACCAACAAACATGCGAAAATTATAGAGGTATAACGCTACTGAATACGACATATAAAATAATGTCAACACTAATACAAAAGAGAGTCCAGAAAGAAACAGAAAGCATAATAGGACAGCGTCAGTGCGGATTCACGCAAGGCAGATCAACAACAGACGCTATACATACAGTTAAACAGATAATAGAAAAAGCACATGAATATAAAATGTACATAGATTTATTATTTATTGATTTCAAACAAGCGTTTGACTCGATCAAAAGAGAAAAACTTATGAAAGCCCTAGAAGAATTTGGGATAACAGCTAAACTAAGACGATTGATCTTGATGACATTAAGTGGAACAACAACCACAATTAAAACACAAAAAGGAGAGACTCAGGAATTCGAAATAAACAAAGGAGTAAGACAAGGAGATACACTATCAGCAACTCTGTTAAACATAGCGTCAGAATATGTGATGAGGAATTTGAACAAAGGAACACTCAGAACTAAAGGCGGACAAATAATAGCATACGCAGACGATACAGTATTGGCAACAAAAAATAGGAAAATATTGAAAGAAATGGTCGAAGAAATAGTAACAGAAGGAAATAAAATGGGTCTCAAAATCAATGAGAACAAAACTAAAATAATGAGGATAGGAAAAAAATCAGGAAGTAGAAATATAAAAATAGGTAGCCTACAGTTTGAGGAGGTAAATAAATTCAAATACTTAGGCAATATGCTATTAAATAATGGAGACAGGAAAACAGAAATCCAAGAGAAGATATTAACAGCGAACAATAAAAAATTACTCAAGGATAAAAACCTAACAAAGAAAACAAAATAAAAAGTTTATAGAACAATAATCAGATCAATAATAATGTACGCGGAAAACAATGACAATGACCAAAAAAGATGAAGAAGATTTACGAATAGTAGAAAGAAAAATAGTAAGAACTATTACAAGATTAGTAAAAACGACAGAAAACGAATATAGAATATTAATGAACCATGAAATAGAACAAGAGCTGCAAGGAGAAGATATAATAAGGAAAATAAAACAACAGAGGACGAAATGGTTAGGACACATATGGAGAAAAAGGGAAGAAGACACCGTGAGGGCAATTTCACAATGGCAACCAGGCGGAAACAGAAGAAGAGGCAGACCCAGGTCGAAATGGCTACAAGAAGTAGAAGCAGATCTAAGTAAAGCAGGAATAAAGAAATGGAAGGAGAAAACAGAAAATAGGAAGACATGGAGAGAAATGTCAGAATATTTAGAACAAGACGATGAGGACTGATCCCCCTCAAATAAAGGATCTAGAGAGCTTCAGTAGAAGCGGCGCAATCCCACCTGGGGTGTCCAAGCCACTATATATATATATATATATATATATATATATATATATATATATATATATATATATATATATATATATATATATATATATATATATATATATATATATATATATGCTGCACATACATAGAATCAAATTGTTTGCGTTGTAGTACAAATCGACCCAAAATCCACAAGAGACATGCCTTTCTTGTACATTTTAAAGTAAATAATCAAGAATGCTCGCCATTTCATCAAAATCAAGAGTAGCTATTATGATAAAAACAACTTGTAACCGTCTGGCTCTTCCGAGAAAATCAATGATGACAAATTATCCTTTAACCTTTAAAATATCCTGCGTCTTTGAGGTTTCCAGTTCTACGAACAAAGTAAGCGATTATTGCAACGGGAAGAGAAGAGCCAAGTAAACAGCGAGAATATTTTGCTACTAAATAACTATATAACATCGATAAACTTGTTCGACTATCCCGGAATCCAGCAATAATTTCTAAACTTATAATTATAGATTACCATTTATAAAAGTAGATATGTTAGACTCTCTGGATTTATTAGGTGTGTAGATATTTATCGCCTGTTGCGATAGTCATCAGAATATATATTCACACTAAGCATCTAAACCTGAATCGATTGGAATTAACTGTATTCGAAGAAGACTTTGGCACGCTATTATAGGACTTCAAACTAGCAAATTTAGTGCAGTACTTGTACAATTGCGAATATAACTAACCAAAAAACATTACCAATGAAATGTAGAAATAACGAACGAGTAATCATTCAGCTGTAAATGAAATGCGAAATTACCCTCCACTCTTTATATAAAACAGGAGTATGATTATTTTCCCGAATTAATTTTCAGTTGAAAACTATTTCAATTTCCATGTGATTTGAAAAGTGATCTATTGAACTACCAAAACTCAATTTACGAAGCGGTAATGTACGCTCATTACGTGGATATACAAATTATTAGTTTGAATGGCATTCACGTTTCAAAATATTCTGACAGTAAATCCATTAGTAATTTTCCTAACATGCTGAATATGAAATGTTTTACTCCCAATCTCCATGAAATTGAATGTGTCATTCCATTCCTATCTTTTATCTCAATAGTAACTACAATTCTAGAAAATAATGATCAGGAGCACCCTAATATACTTCGTCTTTCCTGATACCGTTAATAAATCGAGATAATGTTTGAAATCTGATTCTGAAGGAGGATTCTGAACACTTCATTCAATTTAATGTCCGACTAGTTTATTACTGTTGTCATAATAACACTAACGTGACAAATAATACCCGAGGGCATTAAAATGACAAACAAGTTTCCTAGTAACAGCAAGTAACTAGAGTATTTTTCTGACAGAAATCACAATGACAGGACAAACATTACTAAATTTTTCTATTGAAATACAACAAAAGTCGGACATTAAATATTGAAGGCACCACGGGAGTTGAACTGACAATAATTCCTTCGGTCAACGTACACACCTCGGGCCAGAGGCCCTCGGAAAGTACACTGTTGACCTCAGGCATAATTGTCCTTTTAACACCCTTGATACTCTAATTACTATATGAAGAGTACTGAATTAAAAGACAGGGACAGTTTTGTAAGCTTTGATGTAGAAAGCTTATGTACCAACGGACCGGTCGAAGATTCCATCAGAATCGTAGAAGAAAGGCCAAGAGAACAAAACAAATCTACCTGCCAATGTAATCATAGAACTCCTGGAATGCTGTTTGAAAACTACTTATTTTCAAGCTCTCCCCGACTTCTAACAAAATCACCGGATCACCGCTTTTTTCAGCTATAGTCCACATATATACGGAATTCTTTGAAGAAATGACCATGGAAACAGCGCTGGTTAGACCAAAGACACATTTTTCATACAAGATCTGCAGGAGTCTTTCGACCATATTATTTCTCTCAGAGACAACATCAAGTTGACAATGGAAGAAGAAATCCAGGAACGTCTACTTTCTCAGGACGTGTTGGTTGGAAGAACCACATCAGTACACCGAAAGTCAATACATACAGAAAGGTGTCTAATCTTCCAATCCAATCACCTAAAAACGACGAAGATTGGCATATCCAGAACTCTATTGGATAGAGTGAAGAGTCACTGCAACACAGAAGAAGGCTACAAAATCCAGGTGGAGAATATTTGCAACACACTGAGAACAAATGACTACACGGACAATACTAAAGATACCAAAGAAGCATACGATGGAATTCACACAAAATAAATAGAAAGAAGAAGGCAAAGAATTATATATATATATATATATATATATATATATATATATATATATATATATATATATATATATATATATATATATATATATATATATATATATATATATATATATATATATATATATATATATATATATATATATATATATATATATATATATATATATATATATATATATATATATATATATATATATATATATATATATATATATATATATATATATATATATATATATATATATATATATATATATATATATATATATATATATATTCCATACATCAAAAGGGCTCTTAAGAAAAAAAAAACCATTGGGCAGCAAGTACAACACAAAGACAAGATTTCAGAGGACAATACACTGACACCAACAACTAATTTTAAGAAAGGAATCTACCAGATTGACTGCAAATGTGGGACACCAAGAGAACTTTACAAATCAGGATTAAAGAACATAGACGTCTTACACAGAGAAGAGGAACTTCAAAATCAGGCATTCCAAGTTTGTTAACCACTCTTAATCTCAGGAAAATCGTAGGTGACGTGAGGCGTCGCAAAGTTAAACTCCGGGCATACCCGGAGCGCCACGATGTTGTCTTTTGGTCCGCAGGGCACACAACAACGAAACTAATTGCAATAAAGAGAGGTTTAGTCGGACGACGGGGTTACAGGAATGGGTGACCACGTAATGGGATCCACCGAAGGGGTTGACTTAAACGACATTGTACTCGCCACAAGTCACACTCTCAAACGGAGATTGTGGCAGCTGAACTGTCTTAAAGAAACGGGCACAATAAAACAATGATTTTTGACTGAATTACTTTCGACTTTAATGTACGCAAAAATAAATGAACAGTGGCTGAGGGCCCAATACACAAAATAACGCGCCTTGGAGGACAGCACGCAACCAACAACACACCAGTGTGTGCAAAACCTGACACCTATACGCCTTGCCCCTTAACTAGCCGAAGCTCACAGTAATCATGGAGACAGGGGCCTAGCCCAATCGATTGCGCTGTACAGAATGAGCGTATAGCGCCAAAACGCTACTGCGTCCACATTAGCTGCATCCAAAAAGCGCCTAACACAAAATAAATAACAAGTACGTAGACAAGAACTGTGAAGACGACGTCGCCTGACCTGGTGGAGGTATCGGTCCAAGAGTTGGTCGTGGACAGACGTCAAATTTAAGTGACCTAGAGGTGGTCGCAGAAACTGGATACCGGTGCTCGCGTCGCTAGATGCTCTGCGGGCGTCCGGACAGGGTTACTCGGTCAGAGCACGTATTTATAATAAATCATGTTAAGCGGCTTTGATTACTTTCAAAGATAAACATAAACCTTTGCCTTAAGAAATTTTTTTATGCAACCGTCACGTTTTTAGACTTTTGCTCGATCCTTACTTAAGTCAGTTTCTGAACAATTACTTCACAAAACTGTTTTTATTTTACTTTTACGTTATTTCATTGGTTTCAGCTAATTACAAAGAAAGTAGAAAGAAGAGACTGGCGGGAAAGGATTATTAGAGTCAAGGAATTTTGTTGTGAGTGTCATGTTATTTTACTGTGTTAATACGTTTGAATTGTAGCAAAAGGAATATATAAAAACTGGGATATGGAAAATTGAGTAATAGGAACAAGGTGCAGGATTGGAACGTAACCACGCATGGAAACATCCTCACCGAATTCGTTGGGACCAGGCGAAAGAAACACACCTTCAAGAGGAAATTCAAAGAGACTTCCTCAATCATGTTTAACAGAGAGACAGTGTTCAGCCAGGTCATAATCAAAGAACCATCTTCCAAGATAAAAGTCTGGGCCACCCACTGAACCATATTCAAAGTCCCGCCTCACTCCCCTTGTATCACCAATCACTTCAAGAGTACTGGAATCCAACAAGATTCACCCGCTACACTTGATCAACCTAATTCCACTAGATATAACGGTTCAATAAAGATGACACAAGAAGTCCGAACCCCTATAAACGAGTTGACAAAGTATGACGCAAAAACTTCAAAAATTGGATGTTGTTAGTGTCTGATTGGTATTACAGAAAGATATCTCCCCACTGTCCCAGGTCAAGAGGAACACTGATGACCTTTTATTTTGTAAAACTATTTGTATAATTGCTTTGAATAGTACATTGATAGTTTACTCCTAAAACAAGCGGTCAGTTCAATTCGAGGTGAAATTTATGGTTATATATATAGTGGCTTAACACTCCTTGAGGAGTTGCGCCGCTTCTAACGAAGCTTTCTAGATCTTTTTGGAGGGGATCGCTCTCCATTACAACTTTAAATATTCTTGGCTATGTTGCTCCATATTTTCCTGTTTTCTGTTTTTTGTTTCCAACCTCCAATTTCCGCTAATCTTAAGTCTTCTTCTACTTTTTTCACCCACGTTGATCTTGGTTTTCTCTTTCTTCTTTTGCATCTAGGGCTCTACTGCATTATTGACTTGATTGTATCTTGCTCGCTAGCTCTCCATACATGCCCAAGCCATTTTATCCTTTGTTGTTTTATTCTTTTCACTATGTCTTCTCCATTTAATTCTTGTTCAATCTCGTGGTTCATTCTTATCCTATATTCTGTATCTGTTATTTTTATTGGTCCTAATATTCTTCTTATTATTTTCTTTCCAGTTATTCTCAACTGTTTTTTGTTCTTTTTTGTCATTGACATTGTTTCCGCTGCGTATAATGTTATTGGTCTTATTATGGTTCTATATATTCCCATTTTTGTAGTTTCCGATATAATTTTACTTACTAGAAGTTTTCTATTTGCGTGGAAAGCTTTATTTGTTGCCGTTATTTTCTCTTTTATTTCTATGTCTCCATCTCCTTTGTTTGTTAACAATGCTCCTAGATATTCAAATTTATCCACTTGCTCGTATTTGAACTCTCCTATTTTAATTATATTTTCTTCTACCTTGTTTCCAATTATCATTATTTTGGTCTTTCCTTCGTTTATTTCTAGCCCTATTCTCTTTCCTTCACCTATTGTTTCCTCCAGTATTTCTTTCATCACTTTTCTATTCTTTGCTACAATTGCTATGTTATCTGCGTATGCAATTATTTGTCCTCTTGTTCTGAGTGTTCCCTTTGTTATATTTCTCATTGCGTGCTTCAAGGCTAAATCAAATAACGTGGCTGAAAGGGCGTGGCCTTGTCTTACTCCTTTATTTATTATTATGTCTTCTGTTTCTCCTTTTCGAGTCCTTATGCTCATTTTTGTTCCTCTCATGGTCATAGCTATTAATCCTCTCAATTTTCCTGGTACTTGCAAGTCTTTTAAAGCTGCCATTGATTTTCCTCTTCTAATTGAGTCGAACGCCTGTTTCAAATCAATAAATAGTATTTCAGTGTTTAGTTCATATTCCAATGTTTTTTCAATTATTTGTTTTATAGTGTGTATGGCATCCGTAGTTGACTTCCCTTTCACAAAGCCACACTGATATTGCCCGATTGTCTCTCTTGTCACATTTGTTATCCTTCTCTGTGTTAATGTCGATATTATTTTGTAAGCTGTGTTTAAAAGTGAGATTCCTCTATGAGTCTGACATACTTGTTGGTCGTCTTTTTTGTGTACAGTTATTATTTGTCCTATTTCCAAATCTTTCGGCATTTCTTCTTTTCTCCATATTTCTAGTATAAGCTCATGTATTTGCTGCATGACTATTTTGCCTCCATATTTTATTAGTTTTATGTTCATTCCATCTTTTCCTGGTGATCTACCGTTTTTCATGTTTTTTATTATTCCATTTACTTCGTCTAGAGTAGGTTCCATTAATTTTATTTCGTTTTCTTCTGGGGTATCAACTATCAATTCTTGTTCTGGTTCAGTTAATAGATCTTTGGAGTATTCCATCCACACTTTCTTGTTTTGTTGGTCATTTTCTAATGAAATTCCATTTTTGTCCTTCATTCCGTATGTTTTAGCTTCATATGTTTTATTTTGTTCGTTTATTTCTTTATAAAATTTCTTTGTGTTTCTATTCAATCTTTCTTCATCAATGACTCTAATTTTGCTCTCTACCCATATTCTTTTATTTTTTCTGATATTTTTATTACATTTGTTTCTTAATCTTTCGTATTCGTCTTTATCTTCACTTTTATTTGTCCTCTATGAATCTTTTAATCTCATCATCAAACCAATTTTTTCTATTTTTCGCATTCTTATTTAAACAATTGTTCCCATCAAAATTAATTACCAATTGAATGTATCCAGCAGTGATAGAAATATCTATTAGTCAAAAAGTACAGTTTGCGTCCAGATTTCATTCCAGTGAGTTTTTGAATAAAATGTGACAGAGTTGAGGGACAAAACAGGTCGCAGACTTAAGAATATCTCCTCGTACGAATGTATTGTTATCTCTAACCTCTATTAGCTTGTGAATTATTCACAATTATCTCCCACCCTGAGCATTAGAAATGTTCTATTAATAAAGATAACCTATCTGAAAATTTTTATATATCAGATTTCAAACCCGTGGAAAGTTTCTATTATTGTTTTTACTATCCTGGACATGCAGCAATTATTATTCAAATGAATCTTGCGATCCTCGACATTCATTCGCAAATGAAGGCAAGCTGTGCTTGGTGTGAGAGCTGTGAACTACCTTTGGTTAAGACTTAAGTGGATTGAGATAGTATGAAGTAAATAAACGCTTTAGTTTATTATGTAAATAGACGATGCTTCATTCACTGCTGGAGCAGAGATCTCTGCGGAATGGAATATGCCTTTTGTCATGTGCGAAAGTAATTAAATCGTCAGTAATTTGGATTCACGCACCAAGTGTTCCATCTCAAATATTGAATAGCTGAGCTCACTTTGTTAAAATTTATTTTCATGGTTCTGGTTCTTAATATAATATATAAAAGTATTTCTGCACTTACTTTGACTTGATCCTGTTCACCTGCATACTCGATACTTTGAAATATGGTCCACGTATACCGCCGCCGCACTTCCATTCGGGCTAAGTATCGTCGGTACCATCTCTGAATCAAAATGGCAGCTTTCATTGCTGTAACAAAAAATTCAAATATAGATTACAGTGCTGCTATTCTAAAGTCCTCGAATGGGTGTATCATGAACATCCTTGTCAAAATCACTCAAGACTAGCTTTAATTAGTTCACAATCATAAGCACCTCCTTATACGCAAATATGAGCAAGTGGAACACGTGGAGCAACTAATTAAAGTTGAACTACCCTACGTGTCCTTAAAGCATGGTATGTAAATCTACTATACGCGTAAGCTCGTGAAGCTACACAATTTACTATAACAAGATATTTCCATTTACTGTGAGACGTATTCCATAAGCAAGAAACGAATTTGAGGCAATCCAAGCTTTGTCATTAGCAAGAATTACCTTCCAGGAGAATTGCAAAAAAGTTGAAAATTTGAACACTTTCCATGGTATAATGCAAGGGTAGATTGCGACGGATGGAAAGGGGAAGGGAGGGATTAGTAAATTTATATCATGTTGTAGGATTAAGTAGAATGAACGTTTTAGATAACCGCGTGCGAAGGCTGCACACAACATTTCCTCTCCAGTAAATTTGTTGCTATAATAATTCAAGATAAGAGAATTTAAATAAGGTGCATACAAATCTTGACTCGATTCAATGCTAAGACGGATCAAGTATACTGAACAAATTAGATAATTCCTCCAGCAGGGCAAAGACATTAATTTTGATAAAGAAATCAAAATTGACGAGTAAAGATAAATCAATGTCAGGGCCATATTGGATAACAGTGAATTGTGACGAGATTACGGCCCTTTTGTGGACAGCTCACTGAGATTTATTTGGTTTTCTATTTCCACATATCGATTGTTGGGAGTTTACTCTATATTTCCTATATCCAACTGGTTTTCATGAAACAGTTCACTGTCTGGAAGTTTTTAATTGACGGATTGGAGGGAAATTTTTGGTTTGAGGTCAATTATACATGAAAGTTAAATTTTTTCGAAGGATTAGGTTTATGTAGCGCCATGATTAATTCCTCTCTTTTTGTTCGCGGAGTCTGAACATTTTTGTGAATATATTTATATTGAACGGCGTTCCCGGAATGACGTTCCCGAGATGACTATTCAATTATCAAAGTAATATCTGTTATAAGTATTGGTCATTTTGAGAGAGTTTCCAGTATGATGTTCCCGAGATGAATATTCAATTATACAGTGATATTTGTTATAACTTATGGTCCTTAGCATACGCAGATGACATAGCAATTGTAGCAAAGAATAGAAAAGTGATGAAAAAAATACTGGAGAAAATGATAAGTGAAGGAAAGAAAATAGGGCTAGAAATAAACGAAGAAAAGACCAAAATAATGATGATTGAACACAAGGTAGAAAAAATATAATTAAAATAGGAGAGTTCAAATACGAGCAATTATATAAATTTAAATATCTAGGAGTATTGTTAACGAACTAAGAAGATAGCGAAATAGAAATAAAAGAAAAAATAACGGCAACAAATAAAACTTTCCACGCAATCAGAAAACTTCTAGAAAGAAGAATTATATCTAAAACTACAAAAATGAGAATATATAGAACCCTAATAAGACCAATGACATTATGCGCAGTGAAAACAATGTCAATGACAAAAAAGAACAGAGAACAGGTGAGAATAACTGTAAGGAAAATAATAAGAAGAATATTAGGACCCACAGAAATAACAGATACAGAATAACGAATAAGAATGAACCACGAGATTGAACAAGAACTAAATGGAGAAGACATAGTAAAAAGAATAAAACAACAAAGGATAAAATGGCTTGGGCATGTATGGAGAGCCAGCGAGCAAGATACAATCAAGTCAATAATGCAGTGGAGCCGTAGAAGCAAAAGAAGTAAGGGAAGACCAAGATCAACATGAATAAAAGAAGTAGAAGAAGACTTAAGATCAGCGGGAATTAGAGATTGGAAACAAAAAACAAAAAACAAGAAAATATGGAGCAACATAGCCAAGAATATTTAAAGTTGTAATGGAGAGCGATCCCCTCCAAAAAAAAAGGATCTAGAAAGCTTCATTAGAAGCGGCGCAACTCCACAAGGAGTGTTAAGCCACTTCATATATATGGTCCTTTCAAGAGCGCTCAAAATCATGTTCCCACGATGACTATTCATGAGTTTCCATTTTACAGTGGCTCGGGACGATTCCACAGTGGCTCGAGCCACTGTAAAAACAGCCTGTTGCCGCTACTAGTTAACTGCAGTATATTTGCAACAGTTACTGATATATTCGTAGTTCCACTCATGATATAAATTATTATTGTTTGGCAGCCATGAAACAGTACAAAATATCTTAACAATTTTGATCAATAGGAGTGATGCCTTGAGTTTTCTAATCTGTCTTATATGTTCTTGAAGCTGTTCAACTTGTTTGACTTCCATGGAACTGTTCAACTTGTTTCTCCGAGCCGTTTTGATAACAAGACTTGTACCTAAAGCTGTATAACCTATTTGTCATATTCCTGAAGCTTTTTACTCTGTTTCACTGGTTCCTGGAGCTGTCCAACATGTTTTTCTGAGCTGTTTAGTTAAACAGGATTTGTGCCTGGAGCTGTTAAACCTGTTTCACATGTTTCTGTTCCATTTTTAGATATGTTCCTCAAATTGGTCAATCTGTCTGACTTGTTACTAGAGTTGCTGGACCTATTAGTCCTGTTTTTGAAGCTCTTCAACCTGTTAGATCAATTCAACTTGTTTCCCTGAGCTGTTCTGATCAACAAGATTTATATTTGGAGCTGTTTGACCTGTTTTACATGTTCCAGCTCAATCTCTTTGATCAATCTGTTCGACCTCTCACTGAAACTGTTCACTTTGTTCCACCTGTTCTTGGAGCTGTTATAGTAATTAAGGTATCAGGGGTGTTGAAGGGACAATAATGCCTGAGGTCAACAGTGTACTTTCCGAGGGCCTCTGGACCAAGGTGTGAACGCTGACCGTAGATATTATTATCCGTTCAACTCTTGTGGTGCCTTCAATGTTCAACGTCCGAATTTTGTTGTATTTCAATCAAAATTTTTAGCATTGTATGTCCTGTCATTGTGATTTCTGTCAGAGAAATTACTCTAGTTACTTGCTGTAAGTAGGAGACTTGTTTCTTATTTTCCACTTAGGTATAATTTGTTACGTAATTACCCTGAAAACAATTTTATTATGACAATAATAATAACTAGTCGGACATTAAACTTGTTTTTTGAGTTTTTCTGATTACCAGGATTTATGCCTGGAGCTGTTGAACCTGTTTTACATAGTCCTGTTCAACCTTTTTGATATATTCCTCAAACTGGTCAATCTGTCCCACTTTACTGGGGCTGTTCAATCTGTTTGATCTGTTCTTGGAGCTGTTCAACTTGTTCGACCTTGTCTTGGAACTGTTCAATTTGTTTCTCTTAGCTGTTCAACCAGCTTTAGATGTCTCTGTTCAATTTCTTTCATATGTTCTTCGAACTGGTCAATCTGTCTGATCGTTGACTAGAGCTGTTCGACCTGTTCTAGAGACTGTTCAACCTGTTTGACATTGTCCTGGAACTGTTCAACATGTTTCTCTTAGCTGTTTTGAACAGCAAGACTGGTGTTCAACCTGCTTTACATGTTCCTGTTCAATCTCTTTGATATTTTCTTAGAACCGGTTGTTACTGGAGCTGTTCAATCTGTTTCCCTGTCCTTGAAGCTGTTCAACATGTTTGACTTGTTCTTGGAGCTGTTCAACTTGTTCTTCTTAGTTGTTCTAATCAACAGGACTTCTACGCTGAGCTGTAAAAACTGTTGGACATGTTCCTGGATCAGTTAAACTTGTACAATTTGTTCCTGGAGTTGCTCAACCGCTTCCTGTGAGCTGTATTGGTCCTAGAGTTGTTCAATCGTTTGATACGTCTCTTGATCTATTCAACCTGTCTTTGGAGCTACTCAAGTTGTTTCTCTGAGATTCAAGCATTTCTGATTAATAGGATTTAGGCCTGCAGCTGTTTAATCTATTTGACAGGTTCTTTGGAGCTGTTTTACCTATTTGACAGGTTCCTTGAAGTTGTTCAACTCAATTGACTCGTTGCTGAAGATATGAAACTCATTTGATCTGTTCCTGGAGCTGTTCAACCTGTTCTTTAAACTGTTCAACCTGTTTGTTTGTGCTCTTATTAACCCATTCGAGACGGCTAGCGTGTAGCGCGCGTCAAGCACTTAGCCGGGCGCGTGAAAATTGCACATGTTATCACTAGAGTCATAGCGTTCTCCTCGCCGCACAACCTACGTCCATTATTATTAGTCCATTCACTCATAAATATTAGTTCATTCCGAATATTCAGTTCATCCACAAATAATCTTTATATTTTTTGTAATAACTTTATCAATAATCATTATATTATTCATAGTTTTTCTTCATAGTACATTGTTACTTTTGTTCAAACATTTTTCTCATTGTATATTATTGTTTGGAAAATGAATATAAGAATTCCTAAAATTGTTATAATGGATTAAAATAAAAACCTCATTACCTTTACACACTATTTTCTCCGAAAAATCACAGCGTACATGTACGTCTCCAGTGTCGAAACAGAGAAACGTAGATGTACGGCACTCGTCTATTTCTAAGGACGTTGGCAACGTACATTCACGGTCTTCGTTCAGTGATTGAGATTGTGTCGTCGTACATATACGATGGTCGGCTCATATGGACATCTTCACAGAAAACGCGTACGATGTACGATTGAGCAATGTATGACTCTAAGCGTAATAGTACGGCACTAGGCCGCTAATGTAGATGATGGAAAACGTATATATATATACGGTCCCCGTCCCGAAAGGGTTAACAGGACCTGTTCCAGGAACTGTCCAATCTACTTCTGAGACTGATATCTCTAGCCAACACCTGGACATTCGTCAATTTGGATTTGGACCCAGAACTCTTGCTTCATAACTACTGATATTCTCTAGTCCCGACTGCCCTACTTTTTGAACTCTTCCTTGATTTTCGAGATATATATTCTAACCTCTTGAAATCGCACTACTTCCCGAGAAATCACGCACTTTCTCTTATCATCTCATGTTTTATCATATAGCGCTATCTTCTTATACTAAAATTTTTGATGAAGTAGCGAACTTTTAAGAGGTGAGAATACGGACCATAGTTTTTAAACCGAGAGGTCTCCGTTAGTCTTCATTTTTTAGATTTATATAATGAAGAAATGAGTATTTCTGATATTCATCTCAAATTTCAGTATATGAAATTTCAGAAATCAAAAGATATACGTGAATCGAAATAACTGGAATCTATCATTCAAAGTATAGTTGCATCGCATGATGAACTAGTTCAACAAACACTTATTACTACATTACCATATCCTCCTTATCAGAGTTATGGGAGACGATAATTCGTGAATAAATAAAATAAATTTTCCAACCTAAAAGAGCCTTATGAAAAGCAGTTAAACATTTTGATAGAAACAAGTAAATCGGAATTTGCATAATACTCGTAAAAGTGGCTTTTGATCTTGTTTTGCTGAATTATTCAAAGACCCGAGAAATATTTGGAATACAAAACAAGCAAATAAGTCTAGAGTTTGAAGTAACCTCCAAGAATCGAGTATAATGTAGCAGAGAATGAATGTTTATGTTGCTGTTTAGAATCAATGAATATGTAACTGCGAAAGAGAACACTTTGTGACATTCTATGTGCAGTTTTAACTGCGCTATCTTCAAAATGTGAAAGCAGAGATAAACATACATTTCTTTTCAGTCCGTTGTTAGTGAGGTGACGTTTGCCCTCTGGCTTGAAATCGTACCTGAAATACAATTTTGAAAATCCGTCTGTCGCAATTGGAAATTGTTCACTGAGTGGAACAGAGATACCAAACTAACCATGAATATATAAATGCTCAGTCAGCTTCAATTCATCTGAAAACAATTACCCCACAATGTTCCTCGTTCAATCTTTTATATACTGATACTCGTACTGGACTATACGAAGTTCTTACAGCTGTGGGATGAATAACAAATTTGATGTTTTAAAATGAACGTGTACTTACTTCTCTCCACTTTTGTCATACTCAGTTCCTCATTTTTCCTCCATCCTCTAAAGAGATTCCTTGGCGAAAGTATCCTCATGAAACCTCCCTCCCCATGTAGTTTCTTGGTACGAATGTTTCTAACTTGAGCTTCCGAAGCATCCGAACTTCTACAGCTTGAGGTAGACTCCTCATCATACCTCACGCTCTTGTGCTTGAAGTTTACACAACCACACCCGCGAGATCCCCCGCATCCCATCATTTTGACGCAATGATCAAACGAATAGGCTATGTTTTGGAGGACATGTTCTTGGAGTAACGATGGATCTGAAAATAAAAAAGAAATGAAAGTTTCGAAAGTTGAAAAGTTTTATATATGAAATTCAATCCACCATTTGAAGTAATTGCAGATATTCCTCAGGGTAAAATTTCCTATGTCAATAACTATTAAGAGCCTTATTGAAGTTGCCCTTAATGCAAACGAAGTCCCGGCGAATAAAAAGCTCCATCCGTTGCATATAAACATCGAGCACGCACACTATTCTCATGTTACTTGACAGGAAACTAACTTTCCTGAATGCTGAATGTAGAAGTGTATGTATGCAGCCCGGACACGATAAGACTGTTAACGACAATCATGTCCTAGAATCCAGACAGCTCGAACAACTTGCGTGATAATACTATTGTTTTATAACGTCTGGAACAAAGGAAATGTTCCTCTTTGTACTGAGACATTTTGAGCACAGTTATGGTTTCTAATTTAACTCTAGTCCTTTAGGAACGATCTACCTATTGATTTTACGGAAATCAAATTATTTTGTCGTTTCCTACCGTGCGTTTTTATTACTGCTAATCGATAACGACCAGCTGCACATGTGTGTAATAGATTAGACGGAAATTGGACCATATTACTAAAAAATCCTTGTTAACGAAAATAAAGCATATCTTAAATTCAGTCACAGATCAAATATTAGAAAATGTCGTCCAGCGCTCATCATATTATACCTTTAAGGAAGAACATTACGGCTCGAAGGACCTCACGGCTCGAAGGACCTCACGGTTAAAGGAGCCTCGCGCCTAAAGCCTCAAGCCAATGTTAGTCAAATTGGATTATATGAAAAGCAATATGGATTCGAAATTTATGTCGCTAAATGAACACTTTGAAAATTTTTGTTTCCTTGAAAGAAGATTTAAGATTTACACACATTCCTGCGAGTGGGTGGAAGTAGTGACTTCCAAGCTTACGAATTGTATGAAGAATTACAAACTATGTTCCTAATTGTACTGGACTTTATTAAAGATATGAAAGAACTGATTTAATACATAGTAGAAAATAACTTGAATGAAATTCAAATATTTACATTGTCTATCGAGTTTTGTTATTGTTAAAAATCTTTCATTCTCATTTCGAAAATAGAAATATCTTGTCAGTTCAATTTCTAAGACATTTCTATTGATTTTACTGAATGTCAATCATTTTGTTCCGTTCAAAAGATACAGCAATAAACATTATGCTACTACAGTAGTCGATTTCAGAAATATTACCTGGAAGTGCACACTGGGGTCACAGAAATATGGTACGTTGTGACCACCTCGTAAATTTAGTTTAGCAATGTCTTCAGTATGTGCTATATATATTTTGATGATAGCTGATGTAAGTGGGTCATAATCTATGAATCTGTTTGCGTTTGGGTCTCTGAGACCCCAGTGTGACTGTTTGCGTAAGACTTATTGGCATAGCTGAAAGCTCTTTATTATTCTCCATTCTGACATTCCAGCAGGAGATGACTATTTTGGAATTCAAAGATCCTTCTGCACTGATGAATGATGAACTTAAACGTAAAATACATGAAAGATTTTATATTTTATGCATTGAACAAGAAAAATTCGGAAAATATGCACTTTTTATGCATTGGCCGTTTTTTCAATGATCTGTGCTCTTTAAAAAACTCAATGCTTTCTTACTTCTTTTGTTATTATACTAAAAAGATTTCATATCATGAAAATCAATCAAAACAACATCGAATTCTCAGAGAAACTACGTTTTCGTTTGGGGTTTGCGTTGGATTTATTGACATCCATAAAAGTTCTTTATTATTCTCTCCATTTTGACATCTCAGCAGAAAATGACAACTTTGGAGTTCAAAGGCCCCTCTGCATTGATAAATGATGAATTAAAACGTGAAATTCATGAAAGATCCTATATTTTATGCATATAACAAAAAAATTAGAAGAATGCATTTTTTTTTTTTACTCAATAAACTGTATTCTTAAAGAACTAAATGCTGTCTCACTCCTTCAATTATTATCCAGAATAGATAACATATTATGGAAATCAGCCAAAACAACATCCAATTCTTAGAGAAATTACATTTTCGTTTGGGGTTTCTGTGACCCCAGTGTGCTTGTCCAAGGTTAAGTATTGGATTTCAAACGATCATATTTGTGTTTCTGAAGATTTTCTGATATAACTGTCCATCGCGTCACATCTTAGTATACAATACTTTCCACACATTTTGATTATTTCAATGGAGTCGAAAGGTTCAGCTACAAACTCCAAATGTTATTCATCAGGTAATGGTATTTGTATTCTCAAAGATATTTCAATAATAATTCTTATTACATTAGAATGAATCGTGTAGAATACGATACTTTTTACAGACTTCAATTATCTCAATTCGTTTAGGAGATACAGAGTCAAACAGTGTGTGCTACTGATTAGGCTATTCTCTCCTCCGTCCGTTACTCGAGTAATACAGCGTGCGGTCGTAGCATCCTTATGATGTCTATAACAACAGAAATTATCAGTATCGATTCTTCTTGATTAATTCATCTTAGAATATACAAATTTTAGAATATTTAGGTCTTATATTCTACAAATTAAGCAATATTTGTGATTTTAGAAGAGGCAAATAATAAAAAACTTTCAAGATTTACACCTGCGAGTGGATGAAAGTGGTGACTTCCAATTTTACGAATTGTATGAAGAACTACAAATTTGGTAGGAGAATGAAAAAAACTGGCTTTAAGAAAAAACGTTATAATTTGGAAAACAGGACGACGACGTTTCGGCCATTGCTTTTAGCCATTTTCAAGTCAGCTAGGTGAACATTGAAATGATATTATAAAAATAGTAGGAGTACAAGCTCCCACGAGTCAAACAAGACTCTATTAATATTGAAAAATACCATCCAACTACCATCAGTGACCTGAAACAAACTTCCACAACTTTAACTAAACTTGCCAAAATGAGGAACAGAAGAATTTTTCTGCTGAAGTGCAAATACATGAGCATTATTCCAAATTGTTGTAAAATCAAGGTACATAATAACTTCAAAACTCATGATAAATTGAAAAATGCGGGATTCTATTTTTGTTACAAACTTTTAATTATACAACTAGACAATACTTTTAAAGATATCAATTTTTTAGAATCTGTTATTTTGAAAACTACATAACTAATTGAGTTGCTTCAACATTTTGATAATATCACTTTAATGTTCACCTAGCTGACTTGAAAATGGCTAAAAACAGTGACCGAAACGTCGTCGTCGTGTTTTCCAAATTATAACGTTTTCTCTTAAAGCCAGTTTTCTTTATTCCTCTATCAAATTAACTTACTATCGGCTTTTTGAATTCCACAACATAAAAAAAGAATTACAAACTATGATCTTGAATGTGACAGACTCTATCAAAGATGTTTATATATTTTTGATAATATTGGATGATGTTATGAAAATTAAGAACATAACAGAATTATGCTACGCAGATATGGTGATTCTCGCAGGGACTACAGGAGACTTCCAACACAACTCAAATATTTTAAGCAAAGAGGTGCAGAAGAATACTATGAAGATAAACACAACAAAGGCAAAAATCCTAATAATAATTGATTTAGAACAGAGCCTAACCTAGATGTGGGAATCAATAATGAGAAAATAGAACATGTACAAACTTTCTCTTACTTGGGAGTAATAGTGAATGGTAAAGGTACACTACATCACGAAATAGACGCAGGAGTAAATGCAACTGGTAGATTATTCTATTTAAGTAAGAAAGAAGTATCTACAGAGGCAAAGGTAGAAGTATTCAAAAAAGTTGCTACGCCAGTATTACTGTACGGGAGAGAATCCTGGACAATGATACAAAGATATAAAAGCAGAATAAGAAGTATTAAGATGAGATTCCTTTGAAAAATCGCAGGAAAAACAAAAATTGATAGAATGAGGGATAAAATATACAAAGAAGAATTAGAAACAACAAAAACTATTTACGAAACAAGAACCGGTAGAAGAAGAAGAGGGAGACCAGCAATGGAATCAAGATGGAACGCAGGCGCTAAAGAGCAGAAGGGGATGCTGGAAGGAGAAAAAGAAGCTATAGCTTCAGACAGACAAGAATGGAGGACACTCTGCAAAAAAGAATCAGAAAGCAATACATAACCAAATTCGCAGACACTGGAAGGTATAAGGCACTGAATTAAGTAAGTATGAAGAATTATAGACTATGATCCAAAATGTACCAGACTTCAATCAAGATATGAAAGAACTGTTTCAGTACATTTTCTATTCGATTTTGTTTACAAAGCCGGTAAATACAGCTTCCGCCAGGAGGATTCCTTCGAAATTTTAATTAATAAAAGATTATTTGAGAAGTACGATGGGTCAGGAAAGACTTTTAGCTTTGACGGCTTTATCTATTGGAGCAGATGTAGCATCTAAGCTGAATTACGGTACAATCATTAACAAGTTTAGTGAAGCTAAAAGCAAGAAATTTCTGCTTCTTTAATTTTAGACTGAAAATATAGTTTAGTTTGCATTGCTTATACTATGTTCCAACTATTTATTATTTTATACCTTACCTACACTGGTTAAGTTAGTGGAAATGTATATCTCTACATGTGATGTGAGTATGATAAGTTTGATTAAGATTTCACTGGCTCCACAAAGCCCATTTGAAAGTTAGTTGAGTTCTAGAAGAATAATTATCAACGTAAGCGTTTCATTAGCATAAGTTGTACATAAATGGCACCCGCATTGAAATAATCTCCTTGTTTGTCTTACGTAATGAGAACACTTTGTGCACAATAGAACTTTGTCCAAACCCACTTTTGATAGTGTTCCCAATGTTCCACGTATAACCCAATTCACATTTAATTTGGAGTTTTGTACTTCAAATCAGCAAAAGATGCAATTTTCGATACAAACGGAAAGTTATGAGTATGCAATTTGTTCAGGTACATATATAAGTTGAAAACTTCAGCTGGATGAAATCAGATTCCTCTATTCAGGTAACGACACAGAAACACACTAGTTTATATTTCCAGGAATATACTTGAACTTCTCTCATTTATAAGCAAATTTTTATTTGAATATCTGCACAAGCGCATTCATTTTATACTCTCCCGGTATTTTAACACAGCTATTAAACTTTGCTAATTTCCGAGCAAAAAGTTTGCGGGAATATAACTCGGGGCCATAAATGTTCACACTTAAAATGGATGGAGTTAATTGTATTCGACAAAATATAGTTTCAAGTTTAGTAGCTCGTTTTGATAACACTGTTCTCTTCCACTGTACAGCAACATATAATTCATCGCTAAATGCTGGATATTATAGAGCAGACGTTATTTATTTTCTGAGAAACAAAATGTATGGAATAAAGTAGTGTTAGTATGTACTTTGATCATACGCATACTTGCTAGTTTGTACCGACGGCCAATTTACAGATATGAGGTGCTAGATGTACGTTAAGACATTACTCACTTCTCTTAAAGTCTTTAGTGCTGATTTTCATGTATGTTTTAGAGAATATTGTTAGGAATTGATAATCAACACTGCTAGACACTTTTCATCAGTGGTAATTTCTGCTAGACTCTTCAAAGCTCACAAAAAATAACATAATCTTGCTTATAGTCTGGGTGCTGATTTTTATACATGATACTCAGGGAGCAATTCTAATACTTTTTGTTAACAGCCAGATCAATCGTAAGGCTAAACATCCTTCAAACACAATTAAAATATTGCTGTGAGTAAAAGCGCAAGGTTACTATTTGTAGGTTTGATAGTAAGCGAAGTATCTATGACCATCCAACTCTAATGTCTTAACGTACCTCTAGCACCTCGTATCTATAAATTGGCCGTCGGCACGAGCTAGCAAGTATGCATATGATCAAAGTACCGACTACTGCAGGAGAGTTTTATGACCGTTGTTTTCTATTAAAGGAAAAAAATATCATGCGCCAATCACAAAGTTTGTTACTGCGTTCTTTACACAACAAAATTTGAATATGCAGTGTGTTTTCACACATCAAAAGGGAGGAGACGGAGGCACGGGTAATGTACGCCGAATGCTGCCAAATATCGAAATCATTACACATCTCACTTTCGCACATCAAGCATTGGCGTGTCACATCGCTTAAAATATATTTTATGTAGAATTTATATGCTGGGAGTTTGATTATCCCCGGCAGGTTTTTGTATTTTCCAATGGTGCAATTATTTGATTTGGTTCTCAAAAAAGTTAAAATATTATGTAAATACCAAGGTGCGAAGTGCTTCGTTGTTTGTGACATGAAAAAGAGAAGCTACAAGAGAACACTGAGAACATTTCTTGCGTGTCGTCGAATATAGGTTAGGGCTTCGATTAAACAGAACCCAAACATAAATCATGCATTTGAACGTATCCAGCTATCTTATCAGATATGTTAAGGACATGTAAAAGTTTGGGGCTGAGACTACAATTTGTTATAGTAGTGAAGGTATCAAGGGTATTGAAAGGACAATAATGCTTGAAGTCAACAGTGTACTTTCCAAGGGCCTCTGGCCCGAGGTGTGTACGTTGACCATAAGCATTATTGTCTGTTCAACTCCCATGGTGCCTTCATTGTTTAATGTCTGACTTTTGTTGTATTTGAATCAAAATTTTTAGCGATGTATGTCCTGTCATTGTTATTTCTGTCAGAGAAACTATAAGCTACAGCGCAATACTTTTTCTGTTTCTTTGTCAGTATCATCTGTATTTTTTAGGGTCCTCAAGTTTGTAGATGTCTTTCTCTAAATGGAATTTTCTCAATTTCTGATCAATTCACTGTTTGAAACAAGTATGTACCTAGCTTTATATAAGAATGCACATTATCAAGGCAGAAGAGAACTTTGAATAGGATTTGATATCTGGAAATGGTTGTCGCACCTAACTTTACTTGATGAGCAAACATTCAGTGGAATACACAAGAACACAGGCTAGCAAACTTCAAGATGTTTTGCTCATTTGTATCAAGAAGAAAAACAAATATGTCCTAAACTGTAAACTCAAACTCGTCACTGAAAGATTATCCTCACTTAGCTGACTCCAAAATAATTTCATAAACTTCTAGTAAACATTTGATTTTGTTATGCGTGAGTTACCAATAATTACAGACAAATGCATTCATGACAAACAAAATTACTAGGTAAGACCTAAGATATTCTTTATTTGATCATTGGATCATTCTAGCAGAACTAAAAAAACGTGAGGCAGGCTGAATATTCCATAATAGCACTTGTTAATTTTTCCAGATTAGTGAAACTCCCTGTAGATATGTAGATGTAGTCATAGGTAACAGAAATGTGACGTTATACCGGTAATAATAGTAATTAAGGTATCAAGGGTGTTAAAAAGACAATAATGCCTGAGGTCAACAGTGTACTTTCCGAGGGCCTCTGGCCCGAGGTGTGTACGTTGACCGTAGGCATTATTGTCTGTTCAACTCCCGTGGTGCCTTTAATGTTTAATATCCGACTTTTGTTGCATTTCAATCAGAATTTTTAGCAATGTATGTGCTGTCATTGTGATTTCTGTCAGAAAAATTACTCTAGTTACTTGCTGTAACTAGGAATCTTGTTTGCTATTTTTTTAAATAATAATGACAACAATAATAAACTAGTCGGACATTAAAGATTTGTTTGGCCCTTGCAGAGCATTATACTCTAGACAAGAAAAGATCGTTGACTTCCATACTAAAGAATACAAACTGGATAAAACAAAACATTTGATGATAAGATTGGAAAAATTAGATGTATAAAAACATACATAACCCCAAAATGCCGCCACTATGTCTCTTTATTCCTACGAAATATCAAAATCCATTATGTTCCCGCATAAAATCTTCACGCTGTATCAACTTTTCATCCAAATCAGTGCACACAAATTCCACACACAGTCCGCCACTGTGCGCGAGAAGTCGAAAGAAATTGTATTTCTGTACATTGGGTGACATCACCGTTTGGCTCCGATTTACTTTTCGACTCGGTGCGTTGACAATTATAAACCGTTCACGCTACAAGTCACAGACTTGAATCAAATGCTCCTAGAAAGAAATAAGAATAACTGTAAGAATAAGATTATTTTATGTTGTTCTGGCGTGAGAATATTGACAAAACAAATTGACCTTCTGTTGATACTAATCTAATTGTCGATGTAATAGGAAATCCATAGAGATACGCAGCAACAACTTTTGTGTACCAAGGACATGTTGGAAATCTATAATATAGCAATGTTCACACAGAGGGCTTTATTACTGCTCTTGTCTCTTGTGTTCTTGGAGTGAGTATTGATTTTTTACAATGGTACAAAAACATACAATGAGACAGCATATTATAAACATGCGAAAAAAGGTCTTGAAGAGCTTCAAAGAAATAGATCTGCTTCGACTTTCACTTGACAAGAAGGCAGTCATGTCATTCCTTTTCAAGGTCAAAGCAATACATCGAAATCTTAACTTTCTACAGTGATTTTATTTGAAGAATGCCCTAAGAATTTTTCCTGATAACAAGTGCACAAGTTCATTGCACTTCCACAGATAACAGCTGAAGGGAACAGTCAAAATCTGTATATTCTTTTGAAGCACTACAACAAATTAATTAAGAATAGCACCTAAAACTTTTTTTTCTCTCGTGTGACATTTCATATAACGGAGTTAGTAAATAGATTCAGATCCAAATGACACAATTAGTTCATACGAAAGACCAAAATAAGCTCACAAAAAAGCGACGTGGCGCCGCTACGCAGCTCGCGTATAATGCAAGTGGGATGATAATTGTCACGTCGATTCTCTAAATTACAGTAGACTGTCGAAGTATCCGATGGGTTTTAAAGTTTATAGACAATAAAGTTAATAATCAATTCACAAAGTGCTTCAGCTCTTCTAATGCAACTGTATCTCTAACTTATATTGCTAGACATATCTATTATTCCACACGAGACAATTGGAGAAGTTCCACTAATCACCAGGAAAATATCTTTCAACTTCTTCTCATCCAAGTATTTGAACATAAATATCAAGACAACGATTAGAAATAGGTAAAAATTGTAAACATAGAACTACTAAACGCCATAAAAAGCGTGTACAAAAAACAACAAATAACATAAGAACGGGTAACGAAATATCAGAAGAATTCAACACCACGCAGGGCTTAAGACAAGGAGGAGCATTAAGCCCATTACTATTCATTGTTTTCTTAGATAATATGATGAAGCAAATAAAAGGTAAAACGAAGAAAGTAGACATTGGACATTACCAGTTGAGCGTAACTAAAATAGCAGAGTGTGCATTTGCAGACGATCTAGCAATCCTGGCTAAGAATAAGGGTGATATAAAATATAATTTAAATGTATGGAACGAGGAATTGAGAAAGAACAACGTGAACATAAATGTCAAAAAAACAAAAGTGATGGTTATATCGAAAGAATAATAACTAATATACAGCTAAACGGGTGCGAAATAGAACAAGTAGAAGACTGTACATATCTAGGAGTAACAATAAATAATAAAGAAAGTATGGAACCAGAAATCAATAAAAGAATACAAGCAGCTAGCAGAAACTACTATGCACTAAACAAAGCGGTACTAAGGAATAAGCAAGTATGCAAGAATACAAAAATGACACTATACAAAACTGTATACCGACCAGCTTTAATATACGGAAGTGAGTCGTGGATACTTGAGCAGAGACTGAAAAGTAAAGTACAAGCATCAGAAATGCGATACTTAAGAAGAGTTGAAGGAGTTACAAGGATAGACAGAATAAAAAACGAAGGAATAAGAGATAATCTAGAAATAGAGAGCATACATAAGACCATAGAAAAGAAACAAGTTTCATGGTATGGTCACTTAGTCAGAATGCCAGAGGAAAATCAGACGAAGCAAGTTTGGAAAGCAAGAACCACAAGAAAGAAAAAAAAAAGAGGAAGACCAAAGAAGACTTGGGGAAAAAATGAAATTCACCCAACAAACAACATCAGCCGGCAAGAAGCAAAGAGAATAGCACAAAATAGACAGGAGTGGAAAGAACTAATCAATAATTTAAAGTGAAAATAATTACAATCTAGACACCCGAAAGGGTATAAATAGATTCAAAAAGATTAACAATAATAATAATAATAAATTGTATAGAACCAAAGTTGTAGAGAATTTTATCAGCTTTCCTGAAGCAGGATAACAACATTTCCCCTGACGCATCGTTTTCGAGATGTAAACAAAAAACTAAAAAATGGAAGGATCATCTAGATGATGAAAGCGCATTTTTGACAGCTCATGAATGCTTGTTACTTCAGAGATTTCGCAAATTACCATCTCTCACAAATACTGAGCTTGAAATCAAGCAGTTTGGGCAAACTTACGAAACAGCAGCTTCCATTTAGTACTAGTTTCAAGTTGACTATTTGATAAGTACATAATTTATGCATGTACAAACTCAAAAATACCTTTTAATCTTCATTGTTTAGTTATTGACTGACGAAAGGTCAGGTGCTGTACCTTAAAATGATAATTTAATCTTTATCAGAGCTATATAAGAAAAATACACCAAAATGAAACAAGTTTTCATCCAATAATAATAATTCATTCTAATAAGCTTCAAATTCGCGTCAAACAAGTCATTGAATGAATCCCGGAGAGATTTGACAACTGTACATAATAATAGTGACACTTGCGGCGAAAGTTGGAACTAAATTTTTGCCTACTTTGATAAATTTTAGTTGCCATATCCCTAATGTAATATATATCTATGAGCATTGTTCCATTTGAAACAAGTAATTGAATAATTTATTCTTCCACAATCACTGAGCTTGAATTAAAGCAATTTGTGCAAACCTACGAAACAGCAGCTTTTATTTAGTACCAGTTTCAAGTCAGTAAATAGTATAGTTGCTGAGAACTCAGCGTCATGCCAGCCAGCCAGACAGCCAAAGTAAATGTAATAGCGCTTTTTTTCAAAAATGCGCTAAAAACGGGATCTTCTTTGTGCCCTCCCTCCTAGGGCTTACCTCCGAGGGGTTGGGACTTTTAGTATGTTTATTTCCTAACTCGTCTAAACAAAGTTTCAGAGTTAAACTTACTGCACATTCATTCATTGCCTGGACTATAACCTCTTTCTCATTGTTAATATTCTCAAAATTGAGTATAAACACACAATTTGTTTCAAGTCAATATCTTCATTGAGAGAAATGTCATCCTAGGAGGAATTTCAGTGATAGAAGATTTGCCAAGGAAGGTTACTGTACTGTCTTTGAACTCAATCTAAAAATAAACATTTTTAGTGTAGTCTGGCACGAGATTTTTTCACGGTTTGAATATTTCTGTATAAGTTTTAATATTAATAAATATAGAGTGTATAATAAACACGGCATAGAGCATTTAATTAATGGTTTCACAAACGCAAAACTTATGAAAATCGATTATAATAATGATTTATTATTTATAAGCATGTAGAAAACGTGTGGTTCACAAAAAAACGTTATAAAGGAAATTTATTGACGAGGTTCAGTCCCCAAATTACTGGAACAATGAAAGACTAATCAGCTAGATGTATCGGACAATAAATTTATTATTTAGTTATTGAGGAGGCATGCACAAAAATGAGAGCTGATCATGCAACAGAGAGAAAGCTTTTTCACAAAGTATTAGGATGACATAGATGAGACTGTTACAGTAATTGAGGTATAAAGGGTGTTAAAAAGACAATAATGCCTGAGGTAAACAGTGTACTTTCCGAGGGCCTCTGGCCCGAAGTGTGTACGTTGACCGTAGGCATTATTGTCCGTTCAACTCTTGTGGTGCCTTAAATGTTTAATACAACTTTTATTGTATTTCAATCAAAATTTTTAGCAATATATGTCCTGTTATTGTGATTTCTGTCAGAGAAATTACTCTAGTTACTTGCTGTAACTAGGAAACTTGTTTGTTATTTTTTGAACTAATGTAGAGATTCATAATATTTACATACCATATATCAGTATTTTTCCACCTGTAACTGAACTAATGGAAAATATCAACAATCGCGAACTGTTCCATGATTGTCTTTCAACAATTGTTCATCCTTAGAATACACAAAATATTGATGTTCACTCGTTAATAAGTCTATTCTTGGAGCTCAGTTGAAAAACATGCCTTGTTTAATAATATAACATCCTAAATTATTTATCTCACCTCACTGGTTTTCTACATCCTCTTTTGATAAGGGGTATTCATTTTAGGTATGTTTGCGGTTACAATAACAACAAAGACAACATGAGGGCAAAAGGGGATCAGCTGTAAAAAACCATTTGCACTATCAGAATCTTTATGTTACTATATCTTATTTGAACTTGGAACAGAAAGCTTGAAATAAGTGTCAACTTATGTAACTTTGCGGTCAAGGCTATTTTTGCGCAATCTGTACGGCTTCCACGTGCTAATCTGTAGAAAATAGAAGCCGAATTGCAGGAATGACGACGAATATATTCGTATTACTTGCTTAAAAATGCTACTTTCGACTATGACTCATATAAATACATTTTCTTTTTAAAAATCAAAAATAAGTCATAGACAGTTGATTTATATCAATGCTAACTGAGAAGCAACAAGATTCGTTGACATGAAACAGTAATTCTACTTATTTCCTAGGCAGGGATGCATTCAATCATCCACATCATCTATATGATAGTTTCCTCTTGAATTAAATTGAAATTCAGCAATAGTTCACAGAGATTTTGATGTTGGTGTTGTTACAGGCATAAGTGCTGTAGTTGTGTGCGTGAGAACGCTGCTTATACGTCCAAAGACTTATCATAGATATTAATGATACAAGTTTGATGTAATGAAACGTGTGTGATGTTAAATCACGAGGCGATTAGCCGAGTGTTTTTATCACTGAAGTTTCATTACACTAGCTGTATCAAACGTGTATCATTCAATATTTTATCTACGGCGACCTTAATTGCTGCTGATTTAGATTTTTCATTTGATGTTTGACATTCGAAAAACATTTAGTGTAAATTCATAGCGTGATCAAGTAGCATTTTATTCATTGTTATGGCAACTATTTGTTAGTTAGATAGCTGCCAAAGTTATAAGGAATGTTCATAAAACATAAATTCATGTGTGTGTATCATATATCGATGCAAAACTCACCTATTATAAGTCTGAACTTTAGCACTTGTACTTCACGTCGTTAGCATACCGCGAGACTAACTGGGGCAATTAAGCTGTAAGACAAAAGTCATTAAAGAAAGTAATTCGTCCATCGTTACTGATAGTTAAGGAGTAATGAAGCATGATACTTTATTAAATATGCGAGCTCAGTTTTGCGGAGGAAGTGTACAATAATGCATAATTAATTGAACGTTCTATCCGAAGCATGCCTCATTCATCCGCTGTCAAATAAATCTCCAAAGCTTGCTGAGGTCTAACGCCTCTAAAATCCAATGAGTGCACTCAAGCAAAAAATTGCAATCATAACACGGCGATATAATCGCTGGATCAACGTTTTTGCCACGTATTACATGGAAAATTTTACCGTTTCAGTTGAGATAATGGACACAAATCTACGTTTACAGGGCTTACCAACTAAAAATAAAGATATTCAATACCATAAACCTCCCTAGTATTCACTTGTTACTTTAGGTCGTCCTGCGACATGATAAGAATACAAATCACGTACCGAAATAACAGTTTATAGTTTGCAACTGAAATAAACTACAATGTAGTGCAATGTTACAACGAGAGCAGCAGTACATTTTTGATGGCAGATAAATATGATGATTTTATCTCACAGATCAAATGGTCATAAGGGAAATACGTACATCAAACATACAAAGTAATTTGTTATGCTAGAATAAGTCATGTGGTATAGAGGTGGATTCAAAAGTCAAATGGATAATTGTTAGATGTGCAAAAACTATTGGTCCAACAGAATCCATCTTTACAACAATTATCACTTCAAGAATAAAGAAGGCTTATATCCACTAGCTTAAAGACTCCTCATATCCGACTCCATCTTGGAATTGGAACTTCATGGCCCAGCCCAGTTCAGCCTGCGAAATTTCAAGGCCCGGTTTAATCCAGCCCGGGAAATTTGATGGTCTAATAGAGTCCGATTCATGGAACTTTGAGACCCAGTCCTATATAAGAAATCTACATACGTCATCACACTTCAACAATCTACAGATAATTGTAAATGTCAACATAGTAAATTTTGGACGTAGCAGAGAGAAAATATAACTCGTACTTGGCTTGCGAACCATGTAACCGGTAGCACGTACGGATCAAATCGATTTATGCAGTGCTCCTAGCGGGTCGACGTGTAATGGAGCGGAAACTATTCAAATAATTGAAGAAATAACGTTTAAGCGACTGTATTCTGGAATATTCATAATTTCTATTCCAATGACAAGCTCAGCGAAGAATGAATTCATCTATGCTATGCTGCCGGAACATTCACAGTAAACTGAGCCTGTTATCTCTCAACGTCGCACCAAGCTACATTCGAAAATAACGTAGAAATTTCTGGATGTTTGTTTTCCGTATATATAAGGGCAAACAACCTGACTGAGAATCAATTAATAGTGAAATAGAGAGAATATTCAGAGCGTAATAAATAAAAATTATGAACGATATAAGAAAACATTGGTGGAATACTTCAAAAACCTGCTAACAGAACCGCAACAAAACGTGGATATTACAACACAAGATGAAATTGCGGACGAAGCAGTATTAGAAGAATCAACAAAAGAAGAAGTCAGAGAAATAATAAGATCAGGCAAAATGGGAAGACTCCAGGCAAAGATGGAATAAACAGAACTAATAAAATATAGAGGAGATGAACTACACGAATATATTTATAAACTTATAATGAATGTGTGGAGAACAGAAAAAATGACAAAGAATTGGGAAAGAGGACAAATAGTCATAATTCACAAAAAAGGAGATCAACAAGCATGCGAAAATTCTACTAAACACGACATGTAAAATAATGTCAACACTTATACAAAAAAGAGTCCAGAAAGAAACAGAAAACATAATAGGACAGCATCAGTGCGGATCCACGCAAGGCAGATCAACAACAGACGCTATACATATAGTTAAACAGATAATATAAAAAGCACATGAATATAAAATGAACATAGATTTATTATTCATTGATTTCAAACAAGCGTTTGACTCGATCAAAAGAGAAAAACTATGACAGCCCTAGAAGAATTTGGAATAACAGCTAAACTAAGACAATTGATCCTGATGACATTAAGTGGAACAACAACCATAATTAAAACACAAAAAGGAGAAATTCAGGAATTCGAAATAAACAAAGGAGTAAGACAAGGAGATACACTATCGGCAACTCTGTTCAACATAGCGTTAGAATATGTGATGAGGAATTTGAACAAAGGAACACTCAGAACTAAAGGCGGACAAATAATAGCACATGCAGACGATATAGTATTGGCAACAAAAAATAGGAAAATATTGAAAGGAATGGTTGAAGAAATAGTGACAGAAGGAAACAAAATGGGCTTAGAAATCAATAAGAAAACAACTAGAATAATGAGAAAGTGGAAATATAAAAATATGTAACCTACAGTTTGAGGAGGTGAATAAATTCAATAAGGCATTATGCTATCAAATAAAGGAGACAGGCAAACAGAAATATTAACAGCGAACAGAGCCTTTCGCGCAAATAAAGAATTACTCAAGGATAAAAATCTAACAAAGAAAACAAAATTAAAAGTACATAGAACAATAATCAGACCGATAATAATGTACGCTACAGAAACAAAGACAATGACCAGAAAAGATGAAGAAGATTTGCGAATAGTAGAAAGAAAAATAGTGAGAACTATTTCAGGACTGGTAAAAACGGCAGAAAACGAATATAGAATATTAATGAACCTTAAAATAGAACAAGAACTGCAAGGAGAAGATATAGTAGGAAAAATAAAACAACAGAGGACGAAATGGTTAGGACACATGTGGAGAAAAAGAGAAGAAGACACCGTAAGGGCAATTCTACAATGGGAACCAGGCGGAAACAGAAGAAGCAGACCCAGGTCGAAATGGCTACAAGAAGTAGAAGCAGATCTGAGTACAGCAGGAATAAAGAAATGGAAGGAGAAAACAGAAGATAGGCAGACATGGAGATAAATATTTTAGAAAATTCAGAACAAGGCGATGAGGACTGATCCTCTCAAATAAAGAATCTAGAGAGCTTCAGTAGAAGCGGCGCAGCCCCACCTGGGGTGTCCAAGCCACTATATATAAAATAAATAAATAAGTTGTAAATAAATATTTTTTTAATTTTTTTTTTATTCAATGAATTGTGATTATTATTCAAACCATAAACAATTTTCAAGATATAACCCATGTAATAGTCAAATGTGACGAATAAAAATCTCTTCTTTGCACTACGTTAATTCAATTTATTTCATGTTTCCGGAAGCCAATGAAAATTTATGAAAACTTGAAATGATAAATGAAACAATTCCGAAATGAACTTATACAACCTACTAATTAAAAAACTTTCTTGTGTTCTAGGACACTGACTCGTGAAAAAAATGCTGTAATTTATAATTTCCATATCTTATTCTTAAGTTTAATCCTGACGTAATGGAACTTCCTGACTTTCCATTGACATTTTCTTAACCGGTGAGATTTCCAGACGTTATCTGGCTTTCCAAGTTTCCCAAAAGTGTGGTCACGCTTAGCAAGGAAACATAAATATGTAAGACTGTTAACGATCCTTTCATTCATTAGCTCACTTTGAGAGGTCTTCTGTAAAATTTGTATTAAAATAATAATAATAGCTGGATTTTATTGTCTGCCCGTTGTCAAAGCATTCTTCACAATGTACACAAAATTCACCTCGTATATTGCTGTTTCCCTGCTCCCTATATATATTCTCTTCTTCCAAGCAAACAGAATCCGCCGTAGCATGTTAGATAAAATCGTTCAGCCGAAATCAAAGCTCCAAAGAAAAGCACATTGCAGCAGCTCTTTGAAGCTGTTTCTCCTTGAACGCGCCCAATTACTCAGTACAAGCCACTGGATTGAAACACTGTTCAAACGTCACCACCTGCAGTAAGCCGCTTTCCACATTTTATCTGTGACTTTATTGGATAGTCTAATAAGCTGGTGAATCAAAGTGCGCACCATTTGTGAAACTTGACTCATACCACTCAAAACGCAAAACAAAAAAAAAATGGAAGAATCATCTAGATGATGAAAACGCATTTTTGACAGCTCATGAATGCTTGTTACTTCAGAGATTTCGCAAATCTCCATCTCCCACAATTACTGAGCTTGAAATCAAGCAGTTTGGGTAAACTTACGAAACAGCAGCTTCCATTTAGTACTAGTTTCAAGTTGACTATTTGATAGGTACATAATTTATACATGTACAAACTCAAAAATACCTTTTAATCTTCATTGTTTAGTTATTGAATGACGGGAGGTGAAGTGCTGTACCTTAAAATGATAATTTGATCTTTATCAAAGCTATATAAAAAAATACACCAAAAGTAAACAAATTTTCATCCAATAATAATAATTCATTCTAATAAGCTTCAAATTTGCGTCAAACAAATCATTGAATGAATCCCGGACAGATTTGACAACTGTACATAATAATAGTGACACCGACGGCTAAAGTTGTAACTAAATTTTCATCTACTTGAATAAACTTTAGTTGCCATATCCCTAATGTCATATATATCTATGTGCATTGTTTCACTTGAAACAAGTAATTGAATAATTTAATCTTCCACAATCACTGAGCTTGAATTAAAGCAATTTGTGCAAACCTACGAAACAGCAGCTTTTATTTATTACCAGTTTCAAGCCTGTAAATAGTATAGTTGCTGAGAACTCAGCGTCACGCCAGCTAGCCAGCCAGCCAGCCAGCCAAAGTGAATATAATAGCGCTACAATTTGGACACAGATTCATTTTGCTCCCAATTATTGCAGCTCATTACACAAAGATATCTACATTCCTCAAAGGTCAAATAAATATTCAATATTCGATCCAAGGTATTAACAAACTTAAATGAGGTATTATACTTTTGCCATTTCCCTTTCAAAGTTATTCTGAAAAGGCCTATTAAATGTCATCAATGAAGACTCACAAATTGAATGAACCGTATAATATTCACGTCATTAATTTATTCAATTCAATAAATAGGAATCCCAAATTCCATCTGCCTCTCTTTGTCATCAAACAGGACTGTATCTGGATAACATCTATTTATATATACATGTTAATATTCTACTTCAGGAAGATACAATAGCATTACCTGAACACATTTTCATGAGCAAAACCAAATTAGAGTATTTACAATACTGCAACAAAGCTTTGAATCTGTGTTTCTATTACAATCATCGTCATAATGAGATACACTGTCGGTACTTTTGTTATATGAGGAATTCTATTTCACGTGATTCTCAAATCCATTGAATAAGAACCAAAACTAGTGTTGTTATGAAATTCATAATGACACGCATTTTTGTAAGAGAAATAATAAGAATAGAGATTCTATCAAATTTTAAGTTTCTTTTATTATAAATAACTATTGATACACACACATAAATTAATGTTCTATAAACATTTACGACAAGATTTTCACAATTAGATATGTTCATTTTCTTTATAACTTTGACAGCTGTCAAACAAACAAATAGTTGCCATAACAATGAATAAAATGCTACTTGATCAAGCTATGAATTTTACACTAAATGTTTTTCGAATGTTAAACATCAAATAAAAAAATCTGATTCAGCAGCAATTAAGGCCGTCGTAGATAAAATATTGAATGATACACGTTTGATACAGCTAATGTAATGAAACTTGAGTGCTAAAAACACTTGGCTAATCGCCTTGTGATTTAACATCACACACGTTTCATTACAAGGGCTATATCAAACTTGTATCATTAATATCTATAATATGGTTCCAGAATCAATACAAAAAATTAAATAATTTCTCTTCTGGAAGAATGGTACTCAACTTTTCTGAAGAGTTTCTTTCAATGCTCCCATACCTACTCCACCCGACTAGACTACTACTCGCAAACTTCAAAGCTGCATAATAATAAAATCCATATTATTCATGAGTCAAATGAAATCTTGCAGATATAACACAAAAAAATAATCCACTCAAAGTTAAATTATTTCAGAAATACTTCAACTGAATATCTGACGAGCAGTGATACTTAATGAGAATGAAAACCAGATCGCAATACTTATGTTCTTCAATTTGTCTGAAAACAAACTGCAGAGAAAACGTTACTCGATAGAGACTTGCTCTCTATAATGATAATGAAAAGTATCTACCAGAAATAGACCTTAAACTTGAACGTTAAGTTGGATCACTTCTCATCCCCATTCTTATCTGTGACATATCTGCCTTGATAAACACATGAATATTTGATTCATCATATGCAAATGGAGAAAAAAGCTGTGAGCCAGCTGCGGCTATCAGGTGGAAATACAGCTTCGACCTTTGGTCGCAGATAACCATCCTTGTCAATCAAAGATAGACTAAAAAATCAACCTCCAAAGGAAGATCTCCAAACTGATATTCTAATAGATTCAGATTCTAGAATAGCAGGACAGAGATGGATTTATACGATCAAGTTATAGTGTTAAGTAAACTCTTGGTTCTACTCCTTCAAGCTTAAAGGCTGAGATACCTCTGAAGAGTCCAATGCCTGCATTAAACTCAAGAGTAGATTAATAGGAGCCGCAGTTACTATAATGACAAACTGAGAATCCTTAGATTTCATTGACTTGCAGATAAAAACTAGTCTAAGACCACCACATTTTACAATAAAGTATGTCTCTAATGCTAAGATCACCATCAATCAAAGCGTTATCCAATAAAAACCACACAATCAATCCCAATTTGTCAACAGTCACTCAACATCTCAATGATGGCATTGAACGTTAGTGTGCCCCAGCATAACACGCATATGAGAATGGAACATTCAGCAATAAATAAACAACAACAAAACAATTCCAGACTATAAAAATGAATCCTGAAAAGTTATTTCACAAATTGTAGGTTTTCAAAGAGTATTAATTTGAATGAGATGATATTAAAACCGACCTTTCAGGTCCCAAAGATTGGATGTAGAAATTGTTTTTGATCTTAAAAAAAACTCTCTCCTGTTCGTTATTCCTTCCCACTCTGTTATCATGCTGTCATCAGAAACATTGGATCGGAAGTCTTGAAAAACATCTTATATCAGACACGTCTAATTCATTTAACATTCTTGACTTCTGTACTTGGTGCTCTTACACATTTTTTTTGTTTATTTCAAGTCGCATTCCAACAGCAAGGTTTTAAGCGACCACAATATACATAGTTCATGTAGTTATAGTGTGACGAAGCTAGTCTTAACCGTTCGTCCCTGAAAAGGGTAGATTCCCAGAAGCCCGAACATTTATAATATTTCTGTTGGACATTTCTAGTGCTCGCGCCGTGAACATAACCTACAAACCATAGTGGAATGAAACATTTTGTGGAAGAAGATAAACTCACTTACGTAATACCATTTACTGAGTTAAACAGTGTGAATTAAGTGTTAGACTAACTATTAATACTAAGTGTTTGAATAAGTTAAAGTTATGATTGTTGGACATCTGTCAGATTTGACAGATAAAAGCGTCATTGCGCAGAAGCGTGTGTGACCAAGATGGCGGCGATACGAGTATGTTTCAATTTTGTAATAAGAGATGGCGCTGACGACACTTAATCGTTCTACAGTCATAAAGGCGCGAAGGATTCAATAGGCTGTCCTATTTCTTTTCTAAATTATTTTTGAAAAGTTTTGAATTCTTTTAGAAACGCCGTCTCTCTTGAAACCAGTTCCTAATTATTGAATAATTTTTTATGATGAATCAATCTGTTGTACTGATTGTTTGGTCTATGATTTATTCTTTTGCATTTGTTTGAATTGAATGGATGAGTCAATCTGTTGTAATTATTGTTTAGTTTGTTTTATTTTTGAATAAAAAGATCCTGGCGCTCGAGCATATAAGATCTCATGTGAGTAGAGGTGGTAAAAATTAAGTATTCATTTGAGTAATGTGTAAATTGTAATTGCAACTGTCATTGTGGTTGTTGTGTTTTTATAAGTCAATTTAAAATCTTGTATTGTTGCCTTTTTATTACATTACAATGGAAAAAAGTACAACTATAGTTTAAAGGATTCTCTTGTTGGCGTTAAGTGTCTGCATTTTACTGAGATGTGGAGCACATTCAGATTTTGTCCACAAAGAGGACATTATGTGGCTCATCTTTGGTTATACGGTGGATGTGAGAGGCATTTATGTGACTAGTTCTGAGTCTGGTGATTGTACATTGGTTTCATAGTTTTCCATCTGTCGGTTCACTGTTTTTAACAATCTCAGAGTTGTGTCTTTTGGCCTCACCAAAGAGGACTGGGATTATTTTGTTTTTTGTCCAGGATCGGAGTTATTGTACCCCTCTTTTGTTGGAGCGCCGGCTTTCTCATTGCCTGCTATATCTTGGTGTGCTGGTATCCAAATAAGTTTGATGCTCGCTTTCTGATCTTGGAACTTCTGAACTTGCATTTGTATTTTTTGAATTAATGGATTTTAGGTGGTATAATTTTTTAGTGCTGTTAGACTAGAAAATGAGTCAGAACAGTGCAGTTAAGGGTTGTTGATGGCATAGAGCTCGCAATTAAAGATCGAGAACTGGCTGGGAAGTCTAATAGGCTCACAATCATCCGTTTCTGTGACAATTACACATCCGACTTGTCCATCAATAATTGATCCGTCGGTAGAATAGAAGGTTCGATCCTCTTTAAATACAAGTTGTTATAATATGAATGACCTTGTTGCGTTGCAGTGTAACATTTTGGTTAGCTGGATTCTCTCTGCTAGTAATGTATGTCACCTATTTCAGAACGCAATTTTATTTTCTTCTTTTATTCTGTCGGAATGATTCTAAGAAATTTCAAGCTCTTCGCCTAATAACGGTTTAACCTTCATAAGCCCGACTGGAAGTGATATATTTTATTGTAACTTGGAAGATTTTTCTTTATTCTTGTTTGCGTTATTCTACCTCTTAATTATTGTTCTAGCTACAATTACAAAAATAGTGTGAATCTTTCTTCCATTTTGTTTCGGATTTACGACATTATTTTTGACATTGGGTCTGTCTGTACCACAGGTGGTCTTCTACGTGAGTATAAATATTGTCGGTCAAAAGAGACTGAGGAGGGTTCATATATATTATCACCTCGTTGTCTGACCTCGCTCAAGTGTGAATATACCAAAAAAAAAAAAAACGCTGACTGATGCAGTATCGCTATTAATATTAGCATTTAACGAACAATTTTCATGTATGTTTGTATTCATGAAAGATAAAGCTATGGCTTTGAGAAGTACAACATGATTTGTAGACATAGCAACACTTTCCAGTCGAACATTAAGAAAAACATGATGCTTGTAGTGCCAGAGCTACTTACAAGAATGCCAGTAACTAGATTTCATAATATTAGAGCAATATTAGGCTTAGTCTATTAAAAAAAAAATTAAAATTTAAGAATCATCTGGATGATGAAGGCGCATTTTTAACAGCTCATGAATCTTTGTTACTTCAGAGATTTCGCAAATAACCATCTCCCACAATTACTGAGCTTGAAATCAAGCAGTTTGGGCAAACTTATGGAACAGCAGCTTCCATTTAGTACTAGTTTCAAGTTGACTATTTGATAGGTACATAATTTATGCATGTACAAACTCAAAAATACCTTTTAATCTTCATTGTTTAGTTATTGACTGACAGGAGGTCAAGTGCTGTACTTTAAAATGATAATTTGATCTTTATCAAAGCTATATAAAAAAAATACAACAAAAGTAAACAAATTTTCATCCAATAATAATAATTCATTCTAATAAGCTTCAAATTCGCGTCAAACAAGTCATTGAATGAATTCTGGACAGACTTGACAACTGTACATAATAGTAGCGAGACCCGCGGCGAAAGTTGTAACTAAATTTTTATCTACTTGAATAAACTTTAGTTGCCATATCCCTAATGTCATATATATCTATGGGCATTGTTTCACTTGAAACAAGTAATTGAATAATTTAATCTTCCACAATAACTGAGCTTGAATTGAAGCAATTTGTGCAAACCTTCGAAACAGCAGCTTTTATTTAGTACCAGTTTCATGTCTGTAGATAGTATAGTTGCTGAGAACTCAGCATCACGTCAGCCAGCCAACCAGCCAGCCAGCCAGCCAACCAGACAGCCAAAGTGAGTATAATAGCGCTTTTTTCCAAAAAATGCGCTAAAAAAACTAGAGAATGCATAAGAACTCCAGTTTTTCATGCAATCTGCTTTTAAAACGAATTCAATCATCAATTCAAAAGATATGACTGAAAAAACAAAGAGGTACATGTGTACCCCACTTGATCTTTAAGGTAAGCTTTTATAGTCGGCCTTATATAACCCGCGGGTCAGACACTGGCTCACGCAGGCTTTTTGAATGACCCATGAGCTGATTCCCATCAACACATTTTTATATCATAGAAGAGAGGACAGACAATCCAAAATATTTGAGGACCCATGGCATCCCTTACATATATGATTTTTATCGTCTTTTATTTTCTGTTCTTCACTTGAGAAAGTGAAAGTAGTTTTGAACCATCTTTCTTTACCGCTCTTCAAGTGATATCACTGATCTAAAGACCAACGAGCCAATATTAGAATAAAATGATTAATAAAATTTGACCCACTTCTTGAAAAGGTTCGCCATCAATGTGTAACGTGCGAGAGTGTGGAGGCTCATAAAAGTGGAGTAGGCTCAGACTTGGCTGTGACGGGACGAAGCCTTTCGTCCTCCCTGCATCGCACCGACCGCATCACATCACACCTCCCGATGGAAACCTCCAACAATATTCTAGAAATGTGGCAGAACTTTCGAGAAATGGATATTTCTATATATGAAGGCAAGCCAAAGACTTGAATAAGAATAGTGTAATGGTGACGCTGGAGCAGTGAATATCAAAAAGTGAAGTAATCAGTGGATATAAATAGTTGAATATCAATATCAGTGACTTTGTTTAGGTAAGTATCAAGTGATAAATAAATAATATAGTGTTGTTAATAATATTCAGAAGAATAAAACTTTTTTTTTCATTTAAAATTATTGAATAATGATCTTTTTTTAATTACAAACTATTCAGTCAAGCGATGAACATTACAAATGGTTCAAATACAGACTGTGAAAACTTTGATTTTGTGAAGAACGAAACTCTCAATGAAGATGGTGACATTACAGCAATGCTCTAAACTTTGGTTTTCCTAGCTAAGTTCTGATCAGATATCCTTTTACTTAACTCAGCTTAGCAAATGAAAATTGATAGGTTTTGAACGTTAAATAGTCAGCAACGGAAAGCTCTATCCAAAATAATTGAATGGTCAGTTTAATCTTGATTAAACCTATTGACACAACATCAATTACAAAATGTCCATTAACACTTAGTAGGCCCATGACATGGAAGCGTGTAATTACTGTTAAATGTAGAATTGGAACCTTTTGTGGTATTCACAATAGCTAGTTAATCTGAATATGTTTTTGCTAAAAATTTCGGCGTCGAGTTTTCATGGATATTGATCGGATATCACTGCTTAATGGTGCAAAAGAAGTTTAAAGAACTGCCTCTGTGTATGATCGAGTTAGATTGTACCGATTTTCACCATTAGATATGTTTATATTCTTTATAACTTTGACAGCTGTCAAATAAACAAATAGTTGCCATAACAATGAATAAAATGCTACTTGATCAAGCTATGAATTTTACACTAAATGTTTTTCGAATGTCAAACATCAAATAAAAAAATCTAGTTCAGCAGCAATTAAGGCCGTCATAGATAAAATATTGAATGGTACACGTTTGATATAGATAGTGTGATGAAACTTGAGTGATTAAAACACTCGGCTAATCGCCTCGTGATTTAACACCACACACGTTTCATTACAATGGCTATATCAAACTTGTATCATTAATATCTATAATTTGACAAAAAAAAATAGTGAGCCAAAGTTGAGACTTGTTTAATTTGAAAAATTATGATAGATAGTCTCAGAAAAAAGAAGGGTAATGGCGTGGATACACGAGATTTCCTATTCCAACTAGTTACACTTATCTTGTGTTGTACGAAATTGTTTATTGCCTCATTAGCAACTATTGATTCAGTAAGTCATTTATGTACATTGCATGTTCATTCAATAATCATATTGGTTTACTGAACTTCTTAATATCTTGGAGAACTGAAATTGTACCTCTCAAGTTTATATTGATACCAATAAGGAACTGATGTTTTTGTTCGATATTTCTATATTACATATATATGTAAATAGAATAATTCTATGTAAATATGAATGTATGTACATATCATTTGATATTTATAATGGTTATAGATACAATAAAAACTTGTACCAATCGTTTTATCTCTTCTTTATGATTCCACATATTTAAAGTAATATATAAACTTCCCTCTCCACATGCAGTACACACAAAAAAAAACAAGTGTATCGATTTCCGGTTCTATTGTTATCAGGATAATAGATAGATCTATCAAGTAATGTGAAATATTGAACATAGGTGAAATGTTCATTCATTTGACAGACGATTCTGCTTTCAACTAGAAGTAATCGCTTTGGACTTGATACCGATAGTTACGAAACTAAATACATTATTCAATATCACTAATTGATACTTTTCCAGTGTTAAGTTCTATAGACATCCTTTAGTGAACAAAATTCGGGAAACTTTTTACTTACCCAGGTAGCTGCTATCACCTTTGATGAAACTATATAACTTTGTGAACAAAACTAATCAGATAAATTCTCGCACAAAGCAAAACTTCCCGTTTGCACGTGAAGCGAAGCACACGCTGTGGACGCCGGAACGTAAAGCGGAACTGAGCCGAAATCGAAGCGTCCACAAACTACTGCAACACGCCACGACGCTGCGACAAAACAACTGACGGCTGGCGTCGGCGTCCAAAACTCGCCAGTTAAACGCTATGTTGTAGGTAATTTGAAGCAGCGCACGCGCATCAGAAGTACCGCAAACTTTGAATGTTTCACAAAGTTTTTCTGATTTGTGCGAAGTTAATCTATCAAATAGCTATCATCGAAAAATGTGGAGAATAGAGGACTACAAATGCTCCCTAGATCAATATCCAAACGTAATATATGAATTTAGGGCAGCAAATCGAACAAATAAAAATGTGCTCGCGAATTCTATGTGCAAGCTTCAAGAGAATATCTATTCCAGTCACAAATTGCAATGAGAGCGGATCGGGAATCTACATTGAATACTGATTCCATCACTCACACAAAATGATAGCTTGCCACCAGATTACAATGGTATATTATCCAATTAGCGAAGTATGCATTTTGTAAAATAGTTATCATGCCAAAATGAGATAATGTACTATTGAGGTGTGAAGAATCGCAGCATATACTTCTTTTGGTTTTATCGAGTATTGTAGTCGACTTTACCAGCTATGCAAATTGGGACATTTGTTAGTTCTATGTTTGTACATCATAACATAATCAATGCTGTTATAGTTGGTCCATCTTTCATTTGAAAAAATGAAAATTGTCACTTTTTTCTTATTCTTCCTCTTGGAAAATACTTGCATCCAACCACGGCCTGAACATTTTACCTCCGAACGTAGAATGAGAGCCACAAAATACGAAAAATATTTGAGTTATACTATAAAATTTTGTGAAACTTACACCAAAAATTATAAATCTTCGAATATATTCAAAGAAAAAGACCTTTTGAGTGCCTGCGACTGGATTAATTAACACTGATAGACTGAATTTCTTTTCTTTATCCTTAAATGTCTGTTGGTCGAGGACCGTCTCACTGTTTTTTTTCTGCAGAGTATTTTTTGTGTGGCGTTTTTATCAGATCCCTTGGACGATTTTGTAGCTCTCATTTTCGCCCGGTAACGTTACACTTCAGGCATTAGCTTAAATTTGTTTCAATGTGAGTTGCAAGTCGTAGAGGAATCTGTTAAATACCTCATTCCGTGATTCTGATTCTTTCTTTCCGGAATTGATTTCTATGAAGCTTTCAGGTCTCTAAGTTCATAGAAACTCTTCCTTTTTTGTATTTCTCGAACACCTAGTAATTCTGTTTAATATGCTTATGATCCTGTTTTCGTCGTTAGTAGTCATAACTTGTGAGATAGTATCCGAGTTCTAGTAAGTAGTGGAGACTTTTTCTATTTACGTGATACAGGCCGAATCCCAGCCTTCAGGAGCAACTAAAGTCTTGTTGCCTCCATATCGCCACCGAAGGCTGCCAATTCAATCATTACTCAGCTACCCAAGGTCGTGTAACCAGCTCAGATTCGGCCCAATAGAACAATGTTTTTCAACCTTTTTGAATATGCGACCTCTTTACAAGTAAAAATAAAAAAAACTCTGGCAAGCCCCTAGGATATATTTGTTGTGAACTCTATTGAAGATGAAGCCTTGAGAACTAGACTATTTATAACAATTCAGGAAGACATGGGTATATGTTCCATCAAAATCTTCCTTTTCTCTAATAGCAAAAAGGTCAGGTGGCTATTCAAAAGGAAGGTATACAAGAGATGTTGTGAGGGTCTACACCTACAATAAATTTATATTTGGTAAAGTAGGTTCTTTGCTGAACTGTGAGTATATTATATTTTGTACTTATCTGCTCTGATGTAATACTTCTGGAAAGGGAGAATGACTTGCACAGGTACTTGGAACCATTTGAACGTTCAACAAATAATAAAATGTATTGAAAAATAATGAAGAATATAAAGATGAAGTTGACAAACTCCGATTGATCACCGGTTTCCAGAACTACTTTCATGACTAACTTACTAACTTCTAACTTCTCAACTCACGCACTAACTAACTTATCACCAGCTAAATTATCACTAAATAACTAACAAACTACTTCTTCTCTTGACTAACTATGTAACTATCTTCTTGACTCCCTATTGACTTTTACAAAATCCAAAATGCCAATATAATAATATTTGTTATTGACGTCAATCCGTTTGCAAATGGTTCATATACCTCTATTGCTTGCTTGCGAGAAAAGCACATTCCTCAATTATGTAAAAGTTCAGCAAACTGTGAATTTGCTGACTCTTACAATGTACTAAATCTGAACAAATTATTTTTGCGATCCTTTGCATTCATAAGATCGTCGAAGAAATTGCCAATGTTGGTAGTACGCTCTCAAATTTCTTGCATGATACAGAGCTTGCATAATTTGGAAGAGAAACTATTAAGCTACTTTCCAGAACTGAGCTCTGAAACTGACAATGGGCATAAATGGGTACTGAATCTTTGTTTGGATACGTCACTAGATCTGACTGATTTGACCACGAAGATGAAAGATAATCTTTTGACTTTATAGATTTTACTGCTGATGACAGAACAGTATTCAATTTTCTGAAGATTTGTGTCTTCTGGATGGAAAAATGAGAGAAGGATATCCAGAGCTGGCAAGGGGAGCTCACAAAGAATCAGTGCCATCTTCTAATTCGTATCTATGTGAACTAACGTTCTCTTCAAGGGTGGACATAAAAACTAACGACAGAAAAAAAGACTTCAGTCAGGAAATGATTTGGTTGTTCACATCTGAAAAATAGTAACACGAGATGAACTGGCGTGGCTCTCTTATTTGAAATTGTTATGTCTTCTATTATAGTGTCAGAACTACAACCCTTGCTCTCTACTTTTATCCAGAATGCATCCGCAACCCCCCAGGCAAGACTTTGCGACCTCCTTGGGGATCGCAGCCCACAGGTTTAAAAACATTGCGATAGAAGATCCTGTAGCTAGTTATTGTGACGTTGGTCCAAAAGCCAGTAACTATTGTATCAACATAAGGCCGTCTGCACACGGAGCTACTAAAAAGAATGACGCTAGTGATAACGAACTTGGCACTGATTCACGGAGACTCATTTTTAACTACTCACCAAGCGACTCGAATGTCGAGTCCCTTGAAGATTTGAGTTTCAAGTTTTCAAGTGATTCAAATAGCTGTCTTAAGACATTCTATGGAATGCTTCAAGCTGTAACGATAATCTCGTTGATGGCGGGGTTGTTAACTTTGGCGTCGCGGTCAAAACTGCTGGCGATGTGCTCGGGCGCCAATACGGTCGGTGAGGCAGTTTTTGAAGCAGACGGCTGGATAGCTCAGAGGAGAACGGTTAGGGTTGTCAAAATAATCATCAGGAGGTAGGTATCACAATATTTACACACAAACACGACGACGGTGAACATAGAACAAACATTTTTCAGAAACTTGCACGGAGATACTTGACTGACGGTGACACTCGACATCAGCGGTCGCCGTACAGACCCAGGCGGTCGCAGATGACGAAAAACTTTGGAACAAACAAATCGTGAAGCGATTTCCCAAACGGTGAACTAACTTATCTTCGACGCTTGTGAAATCAAACTGGTTTCCAAGTAGTGACTCTACGTTAACTTGCTCAACGCTATGAAGCCAACAATTCCCATGATCTAGTTTCTGTCTCCAAAATTTCTATCCCCGACATTGAAAACGCTATAAGAACTCTCAAGCCGTCTCTTTCTTGTGGACCTGACTTAATACCCAGTTTGCTAATTAAAGATTGTTCCTATCCTTTGTCGAATGCCTTATTTCACATATTTAATCTCAGTGTCGAAACAACACTTTCCCATTACTTTGGAAAGAGACGCGAATTACTCCGATTTTGAAATCTGGAGCTCCTAACAATATCAAAAATTATCGTCCAATAGCCATGCTCTCTAATTTCAGTAAATTATTCGGGAAAATAATCTATTCCTCTATTTACAGTGGTATTAAAAGCAAAATTTCCATTTATCAGCATGGTTTTATGGAAAAACGATCAACTGCCACTAACCTCATGCAATTCACACATTTAGTCTCCAGTGTCTTAGATAACAGAGGTCAAGTTGATGGCATCTACACAGACTTTGCTAAGGCATCTGACAGGATTGATCATGGTCTACTAATTGACAAATCACACACATTTTCTTGTTCTCCACCACTTATTACCCTTATATCTTCTTATCTTCATGAGCGTGAGCTATTTATCCAGTATAAAGGTTACAGTTCTTTTAGTTTCCGTCCTTCCTCTGGAATTTCACAGGGTTCCAACCTTGGCCCTCTTCTCTTTTTACTCTTTATTAATGATATCACTGATATCATTCACTCTGAAAAATTATTATTTGCAGACGATTTCAAGATATTTCATCCAGTATCTTCCTTACATGAGTGTCAAAAGTTACAAAATGATTTGAGTAGTCTGGCGCAATGGTGTTCTCTAAACAATCTTAGTGTTCTGTATTATACTTCACCAGGGGATTATCACCCCTGACGTACGACTACTCAATTCATGGTGTCTCCTTACTCCGTGTCACTTTGGTAAGGGATCTTGGAGTCAAGTTTGATCAGAAATTGACTTTTGTTGATCATCTCCGGGATATCTATAATGCTTCAGTTAGAATGTTGGGCTTTGTAATCAGGAATACCCGCTCTTTTCGTGACATTTCGACAATATTCACTCTGTATTATTCTTTAATACGTTCCAAACTGGAATATTGTAGCATTATTTGGCATCCTATTTATGAAGCTCATCATGATCTTATTGACTCTGTTCAAAAAAAGTTCTTAAATATTTCAAGATGTATAACAAATATCCCGAGAGATCAGTCAGTTATAATTATCTATTAGAGTTGTTCAATCTGAAGAGTCTTTGGAACGCAGAGAGGAGGGCTTAGTGCTTCATCTATCCAAATTGATAAATAGCTCGGTTGATGATCCTTGCTCCCTATCTTTGCTCAATTTTCATGTTCCTTCCATCAGAACTAGATCATGCTCCACATTTCATCTTCCATTGGCTCGATCCAATCTTCTTATGTCCTTTCCTATTCATCAGATGTGTATTCTCTATAAGAGTAGATTTTCTCATGTTGATATTTTTCTCCTTGACTACGTGAACTTCAGAAGAATAATTTACATTGATTATTTTTTATAATTTTTTTTTTTAAACAAGTTGAGCAACTCTGTTATTGGGCTTTGCCTGTTGAATTTTGTACTTTAAATAAATAAATGAATGAATAAATGACCCCTTCAACGGTGATTCTACGTTGAAACAATCGAACGCTGCGAAATTTCAAAGACTTTGTCAGCGATGACGCTACGTTAAGTTATTCAAACACTGCGAAATCAACGAGGACTTCTCCAGCGGTGACTTTACGTTAAATCATTCGAACACAGCGAAATCAACAAGGACTTATCCAGCGGCGATTCTACGGTAAGACAATCTAACACTGTGGAATTGATGAGGACTTCCCCAGCGGTAACTCTACGGTGAATTAGTCAGACAGTTGTGCTAACTAATTTAGCACAAAAACTTCACTTGAAGAGTAAACACTTTGAAGATGACACTAGGCATTGGAACTAGAAGCGTACTTTGGAACGGCTGCTTAGAAAACTGGACTTTCAAAGAAGTGACTTAAGTCGGCCACAAGACCTTATTTATACTTGAATTTTGATGAATCCTCACTTAACTTGTCTTATAATTAATTTTTTGATAGTGCTGTCAGTAATGTAAAAAGAAGTAAAGATAAAAAGAAGAAGTGATTTTACAAATACAAATTTCTTTACAACAACAGATTTCATATTCTTCTTCCACTAAATACATCCTTATAAACATTTCCTTGAAACTCAAATTATCCTTAATTCTTTTTTTCTGTCGGTAATGTAGTTACGATTTAGTCCTCTGTCGGTTAACTGTCAAATGTCAGATATTTATTTGTTTATGGTCAAAGGTCACGAAGAACATCAAACAAAATACACAATATACAACATATTTACAGAACAATGGTTGATTACATTCAGGATTCATTAACGGTAAGCACAAGACATAAATACGGATCGAACAAATATAGGTTGAGTTCAATTTCAGATATTTTCAAAGGTAATCTCATTCCATTACATGTTATGAAATATTAAAATATATTTATTCCAACTGGTGGCTGATAATACTAAGGTAAACGGTGGTGCATATTTAAACAGAGCTACGGATTTTGAAATTTATAGGGTTTGCAAGATGTGAACAAGAGATTTGAAGGTAGCAGAAGGCTCTGAGATGTGCAACTGTGACGGAGTTTTGGGAGATAATTCGTCACAAAGCTTAGTATCTGGAACTTTAAGTTCCTTTGCAGCAACAAACAAACAGCGGAGAAAATTCCTCTGAAGGCTTACGCATGGGTGAACCCAGAACTATCTTTTGTTCGTTTTCCTTCTTCTAATACGAAGTTGACAAAGCACCACTCCGTGACAGTTTTGCAATCATGGCGAAACGGTACAAACTACTGGTTTTGATCGACGATGACTAGTTTTGTGCGCAAAGCCTGGTCACTAATAAGTTAGTGTACTGGTTAGCGATCGAAGCTACCAAACAGTTCAGTTCCTATGGCACAACAGCCCTAGTAGGGCAAAGGCCTCATGTCATACTGATAGATTTGAAACCTCAATATGTGCGACGATCTCAAATCACCAATGATTGAGCGGCATCAGAGAGATTTCTCATGCTACCAGGATTACCTTTGAGATATACAGGTGTAAGCCTGTAGTGTCCGAGTATGGTTGACCATACATACTGGCCGGGATTTGAACCAGGGACCCCTGGGTCACAGACATGCAGTGAACAGCACGCTAACGCACTGAGCCACTGGCTCTCAGACTCTCTTAATTTCCTTTCAAGTTTACAAATTTATCAAGCCACTCCATCGGGAAATTGATATTTTGTATACAAATTCCTACTGCTAGAGAGTTCCAAACAAGGACTGGAATTATTTAAATGCTGGGACTTTTAATACCGCTTAGTTTTCGTTTTAAGTGCAAATTGAAGTAACTTCAAAGTAATTCAGTAATTTAACTTGAATATGGGGATAAAACTCCCATTGTTCGTGAATGTCAGAATTTCTACCGTAAGACGCTAACATCAAAAGAAAATATGTGTGTAGAGTCGGTAATTGTAACTAAATATTTACGACTGAAGTAATTCAAGACTCCTTCTGGAAACAATGATTGCTGCTGCAATTTGTGTCCACGGGATACTTTAAAAGTTGATAAAGATAGCTGACAAAAGCAATTTGGAAGTTGCAGTTTGAACATCACAGTTCTAAAGTCGTAACTGCCCTACTTTTGTAATTGAGTTTGGTTTAATCAAGCTAATATTAGTTTGATAACTTTATTCTGGTGGCCACAATTGTTGCAATTATCAAATCTTTCAGATTAGTTTTTATCACAGATAATCTCATCAACCTATCTTAAAAGAGCTACCGATACTTTTATAAGAAAAATAATTTTTCTATCTTTTTCTATATGCTGCTAGAAGTGTGACTGAATACAAGTTTCAACAAAAAGAAAAATATTCTAAATGTATTACAGATCCGTTTTATTTGGCTCAGTCTTTTAGTATTGAAATTTAAATTATGAATACGAGTGAGTCATCTGCTATATTGATTGAAATGCTTTTACAGTTCATTAATTTATCTTTTGATATTTTATATCTTTCCGTTTTTAGTAATTGTATCTCACTGTAATAATTTATATAGAATATTTATGTGCAAGTGTATTATATTCCAGAAGTCATAAAATATGATTTCGAGCTACCATAAAACTAGAGCATTTATGTACACCTACGATTTTTTCATAAAATATGAAACATCATGTAAACAGAAATTTCTATGAGAATAAATTGAAATTTATGTACTAGAAAATTCTGGTTTGGTTTTTGTTCCACAGAAATCCATACATTCTGATAATATTTTATGTAAAACTGTTTAAATATTGTTAAATCAAAAGAACAGTAATATGAAGTTTCTCACGCAAGTACTTGAAGTAAATTTCCTATCGGAAATAAAATCTTTACGGACGCTTAGAGCACAATCTTTGATAAACTCGTTACGTACACCTTTTTCCGGAAAACGAATTTTTGTGTTGAGTGTTCCTCTAAATAAATTTCAAATACTTCCTGTTACAAGTTGATGCGAAGATAGCTCCCAATTGAATTACTAACGACAAAACAGCGAAAGACGTCAAAAGCATGAATTATAAGATTTTAGCAAAGTCCCTACAGCTCATAGTAATTAAGATATCAAGGGTGTTAAAAAGACAATAATGCCTGAGGTCAACAGTGTACTTTCCGAGGGCCTCTGGCCCGAGGTGTATACGTTGACCGTAGGCATCATCATCCGTCCAACTCCCGTGGTGCCTTCAATGTTTAATGTCCGACTTTTGTTGTATTTCAATCAAAATATTTAGCTACATATGCTCTGTCACTGTGATTTCTGTTAGAGATATCACTCTAGTTATTTGCTGTACTAGGAAACTTGTTTGTTATTTTTGAAAATAATCACCCTGAAATCAATTTTATTATGACAATAATAACAAACTAATCAGACATTAATATATTTTCGGATCAATATAGATGCTTGATTCATAGAGGTTGGTGACTTTTGGTGAAAATGACATAGAGTATGTCACAGAAATGGATCCATTAATATTAAACAGTAATAGAACTCGTCAACCTATTCCAACTAAATGTTTTTCATTTGTTGTAAGAATGACAGCTGTTGATTTGGATGAGTATTTTGTAACTTTGAACCATGTCAATCATTAATTTAAAACTGGAAGAATATTTATATTTTGGCAATATATTGATTTTCGCTTACTTTGGTATTTCTATCTTTGATAAACTAAATTTGGTTTATAAGTCATATTCATATCTCATTGTCAAGTAAATTGATTTCTATTCAAAGATTTCACGTAATTCTTTTGTTAATTCAGTTCTGAAGAAAAAACAGCTGAATAATAGTCTGAAAACAGCCAAATTCATCTATAAGCGACGTGAAAACTCACTGTTATTCTCAAACATCAAGAAAAAATCATTCAACGATTTATTTGAAGAATAAAGTTGCATATTAAATGAGATTCAATTTCAAAATGATGAATTGAAGATATTGCTACAATTCTAGGAGCTTCTATTTTCAAACATAACCTACAAATGCAATCAAACTGAATTTGGTACGTTATTTGAAATATTTCCTGAGATATTGAGTTCGTTTTATTTGTTTAGCAGATCAATTCTCGGTGCATACATTATTGAAACGATTTGGCCGTGAGATTTTTAATAATCTTAAAAATCTGATAGCTTCCTTGGTCATGGTCTCTTATGATAATACAAATAAAGAGTTAACTGGAATAATAAAAATATGTTCAATGAATTCCTACAATACAATTTTCAATAAATGCTTAATCAAGGAAAGAGTATCTGTCTAAGGATATATCAACTTCATGACCAAGGAATAGCACAAACCAATTTCACATAAAGTTTCAAACATAGAAATGTAGCTTACTCACAATATACTTGATGAACTTGAGGTATCTCATGTAATTTTTTTTATTTATTCAAGTGGAATTTTTATCAAGTAGAGTTCAGACCGTGTAGCTACGCCACTGACATCAACACAACGACTACCAATGTTATACATCACTGAAATTACTCATGCTGCCACTACGATTGTTCTCTATCTTTAAACATTCTAAGAATTGCTGTGTTAATCATTATAGTAATAGAAATATCAAGGGTGTTAAAAGGATAATAATGCCTGAGGTCAACGGTGTATGTACGTTGACCGTAGGCATTATCGTCCGTTCAACTCCTGTGGTGCCTTCAATGTCCAATGTACTAATTCATTTATGTTCTTATAATAATACTGATTTTATTATTTCAGGGCATTATTTTTCAAAATAATGCCTGAAGGCATACTTTTAAAAAATGACAAACAAGTCTCCTAGTTACAGCAAGTAACCAGAGTAACTTCTCCATCAGAAATCACAATGACAGGACATACATTGCTAAAATTTTTGATTGAAATAGTACTAAAGTTGGATACCGTAAACCGGGGCTACTTTGTGACTGGAGGGGCAACTTTGTGACACCAGACCTCATGAAGCAAAATCTTGACTTTATACAATACCATCAACCAAACCTAGTTTTGGAAAGTTACTACTTCTAGAAAAGTCTTTGGTGCAATCTATAAAGAGGATGCGGCATCTACATACGATTACAAATGGATGTGTGATTGCAGTTTTTCTTGCTTAGAAAAACATATGTTTGAGGTGTGTCTGTATACTTTCTAGTATAAGACTATAATCAATTGGGTATCAAAAAATCAAGTTGGTACAATTTGTTTCACATCTATTACAGATCATTTTGTACTATAGAGTTCAGTTTTGCTATTATTAGTTTTGATGTCGTTATCAATTAAATGAAAAATCACAGTTTTGAGGGGCTACTTTGTGACACAAAAATCAAGTCTTAAAACGTTTGGGAACTCGTTTTATTGAGCTTCAAGTAAAACACGGAGAGAATCATCGCGAACAAAGCAAATAAAAGAGAGTTTTCTGATGTCTCAGATTTTTTTTGGATAATTTCATCTAGCTTACCAATATCGTTCCAAAATTTTTTTTAGTGTTTGTTGTATCTGAAAGACATGTTGATTTACCATTTCTATTTTGTTATACATATTTGCAGAAAATACATCTTCTATCATCAACTAGGTACCAGATTTTATTTGCTTTTGCACGTGATTCGAATAATTTTACCCAGACATATATTTTCTTCTGTTGACGTTATTAGGAGGTTACTTTGTGTCAGCAGTCTACTAAGAGGCATTTTCATAGTAAAACATGCCTGTCACAAAGTAACCCCACACTGCGGGGTGGCTTTGTGACAATTTATTTAATCAATATCTCTTATTGTATATATAATATTGCAACGCGTCACCAGGCATTTGAAAGAGAAAGGTTCAAACTTTAGAATCATATGAAATTGAAAGTAATTAGTATCATAACAAACTCAATTTGAGCGAAAAATATAGATAATTGTCACAAAGTAGCCCCGGTTTACGGTATTAAACATTGAAGGCACCACGGGAGTTGTACGGACGATAATACCTATGGTCAACGTACACACCTTGGGCTAGAGGCCCTCGAAAAGTACACTGTTGATCTCAAGTATTATTATCCTTTTAACACCCTTGATACCTTAATTACTATTTTGGGGACTAATTATGAAGAAAAGAAATTCATGAACATTCGCAAACACTTTTTCAACACGACCGTGCGTTATGTAGGCTGTTCTCACGTCGTAAACGATGCATAAATTAAGGATTATTTGGATTTTAGTTTTACCACTAGTTGAAGGCGTACCCGTTAGGGTTCCAGAACCTCTCACTGACCAATTTTTTTAAATATGGAGTTTCAGAGCTCAGGAAAAAAGTCCTGTAAGTCCCCTACAAATATCTGATTCTATATGTAAATAAACCTCTTCTAAGGTATTGTGAAGTTCTCTTCTTCACTGTCATTTAATGTCTCTGATAATAAAATTGAACGATGAAGTATTCATGATACTTTCTGTTGTTAAAAATATAATATATTACCCCAGTGCGAGTGGGAAGATAAGAATGAATATTCATTCCAGAACTGAAAGTAGAATTTCAAGAACGTAGAAGTAGAGTAATCTCCGTGAATTCTTGCATTGATAATTAACTAATTTCACGTAGATTAAATACTTCAAAATCAAGAAAGAGCCATGCATATATTCACCTTTTGAATTATTTTTCAATCTGAATAATTATGTTTGTAATTAAAGCGTTGAAACTAGTATAAATGTTTAGTTAATCTTGTTCTAAAATCTACAAGCATTTCTAATAAAGACTAATAATTAATTTGCAATTGAAATTACTCTACTGTAAGCCAGTAAGTAGTACCAATTCAATTATATGAAATATGTTCTTCTATAAATCATAATTTTGTGAATTTATAGGTCTAGCATCTCACTTATATGACAAGAGAAAACTTTAGAAAGGTAGAACTCTTCTGAAGACAAAAATTAGGATTAGTATTGAATAATGAATGTACGTATATTAATCAAAATCATCATTAGTTTAAGAAATTCATTGTGAAGAAAACTTTAAATTTAGTGGATCATGAACGACTGTATAAATATTTATAAAATCACAGAGATATTCAGTGATTCGAACCATAAAGTTTCCGCTATTACTTTGAAGTGGGGATTAATATCTCGTTTTGTTTGGATATAAAATGCGGAAGGATTGTTTCTGGAAGCACAGTTGACTTCGTCTTCAAAGGTAAACACCAAAAATATATTTGTGTTTTGTTTTGTGCTAGAGTGTAATTACAAACTAGTGATTCATAGTTTTTGTTGGCATAAATTCGGTAAAAGCAATTCTCCTTATTAGAGCAATTCGTTATAGAATATTGAGCTCAATTTTGTTATCAAACAGACATTAATTATAATTACAATGTGAATGTTATTGGTTTCCAAATGGATGTGGTGGGTTCAAATTTTAGAGTATCAAAATAGTTTACAATCATAACTGCAGAAACAATTTAATGATGACGTACGTTTCGGTTGTCCGAACAACCATCTTCAGCATATTGAAATATATAACTCAAGTTCCTAGCTTAGGGGAACTTGATAGTGATAATAAAACTAACTTTCGTGATCATGTAACTCTAAAATGTTAGGGAAACCAATAAAATAGCAAAAAACAAACAAATAAAGTCAATTATAAGTATTCATAACGTATTCTTAATCTCAGTTTTACAGTCTCTAGTTCATCCTAAGTATTATATCATATAATTGATAATTTGGTCTACAAACTTTCCACACTTAAGTCTCTTTATAGTAAGAGAATCACTGCTGTCAAATAATCGGTTGCCGTTCCACAAAGTAGCTTCTATCTACTGTGGGAGTGAATTAATCTGTCCTTTATGAAATCGGGTATTAGTCTGGTAAACTTCCATGTTCAAAGAACATGCGCTTAATTTACGTTCACTCACGCCACCCCAAGGATAAATTATGAGCTCAAGACTCCCGTTATACAAAGTTTCCTTCCAAAATTCACTAGTAGTGACAAGAGACACTTGCTTTTTGAAAGCTCCATCAAGTGGACTTCAATACTTCAATGATCGGTTTTATAAAAGGTCGGGTGAATTTCCTGCCAGTAATCAAACTAACTCTAAATTGAGTATTTTTATGACTCTTTATTCTTAGTCCAATGATTATAAGAACTACAACAAAATGTCCGAGGTGTGTATGTTGACCGTAGGCATAATCGTCCGTACAACTCCTGTGGTGCCTTCAATGTTTAATGTCCGACTTTTGTACTATTTCAATCAAAAATTTTATCAATTTATGTCCTGTCATTGTGATTTCTGTCAGAGAAATTACTCTAGTTACTTGCTGTAACTAGGAAACTTGTTTTTTTTCTCTATTATAACACTTGGGTCACACCTCTTTCCTTATTACAAGACAATCACTTAACAATTTTGAGCAGAATTCAATCAATATATTTTGAGGATTCCGGGCTCAGTAATGAGAAATGAATGCAGTCTCAGTGTAAGTACCTAGAGTTTTACTCACTCCGTGAGGAACATTCAAGTGCTTGGCTCTTAGACTAAGTAGGTGGCCTTGTGAACACCGTACAGGCACTGATCGACCTCAACCACAAATCCTATATAAATTACGTCACAATATCGAATCCCGCCATGAAAGCCTTTGTAGAAGATACGGCTCAAATCTCTTGTCTGAGCTTCCTTCAATAATAATTTTGTACAATACATGACCAAAGTATCCCTTTGAAATTGTACTAAAATAATTAACAAAAATAGCTCATTATCTTCAAATCTTTGATGCCCAATTCACACAACTAAATAGTAACCTCTAATCAACTAATTATTATTTCACAGTATCCGAACACAGACCGAAACTTTCTATTAGCCATTTATTAAAAGGCGTATGATAATGTAATTATAGAAATTAAACACTGAATTAACCATTAGAACAGCAAACATTCGCAGTCATGCCATGGACTAATTAAAATAGAAACGTGCACGGTGACTTCAAACTATGATGCACAATATATTGATGAACTATTGGAACAATTTCCTCTCAACTCACCAAACTTTTTTTTATTGATTCTTTACATGGTTGCACTTTATGTAAAGTGAGATTTTTTTTGTGCCACTGGTTTTAATGAAATGACAACATTTACTGCATAAGGCATCATGGATAATCAATTTATTGATCTATCGCTCTTGATAAATTACTCTTCAAGTCCTCATATTATTCTTCAATTAATTCTGTGTTTATGATATTGAAAATTACTAATTGGAACAGTAGCACTGTAAATGCTGATATAGTAATTAAGGTATCAGCCTCCGGCCCGAGGTGAATACGTTGACCGTAGGCAATATCGTCCGTACAGCTCCCGTGGTGCCTTCAATGTTTTATGTCCGACTTTAGTACTATTTCAATAAAAAAATTTAGCAATGTATGTTCTGTCACTAAAATTACTCTAGTTACTTGCTGTAACTGAGAAACTTGTTTGTTATTTTTGAAAATGATGCTGTCGGGTATTATTTGTTACGTAATAACCCTGAAATCAGTATTATCATAAAAACAATAATAGACTAGTCAGACATTATAGATATTTATGATACAAGTATGATATACCCGTTGTAAAGCCGAGTGTTTTTATCACTCAAGTTTCATCACACTAGCTATATCAAACGTGTATCATTCAATATTTTATCTACGATTACTAATTGCTGCTTAATCAGATTCCTGTATTTGATGTTCGATATTCGAAAAACATATACAGCCTTATTCATAGTTGAAATAATTGGGTTTAAACTTGGTTTATCTTTAGATCCGTTTCAACTCTTATTCATAAATGCGATTCAGAAGTAAACCAGGTTTAAATATTTAGATCCAATGGCACCCTAGTTTAAATATGTTTTAAACCTAACCTATCTGTCAAAAATCAAGAACTGAAGTGACAGGTTATTATAAAAGTATATATTTATTCTTTTGGATTCTGTAGAGATGATTATGGGTGTAACAGATATTTACTGTGTTAAATTATTAGAATCATAAGAAGCAAGAATGAATTCCAGAAAATATATCCTAAAAAATCTCATATTCACTCTATTTGAATGCAAAATACACATTTGCGAAATATTAAGAAGTAGAAAATCGTTGTGTATTATTTGCATGTTGATCCTGATCCAAATTATTATTATTGAATACTTAACAAGATCAGAGATATTTCATTGGCCTTTGAAAATACTATGGTTCATATTCTTACCTCTTAAAATCGCACTACTCCTTAAAAATTTATGCACTGTCTCTTACCATCTCATGTTCCATCATATAACGATATCTTCCTCCATCAAAATTTTTGCTGAAGTAGTGTGTAATTTGTTCGTGAATAATACTCAAAATAATAGTTACGGAACTACCAATCATTCATCATCTATTTCACGATGATGACTCTTTTCTCTTGATTACAACAAAAGATCCGACAAAGATCATTTCAGTACACAATGTTCCGTTTATTTGTCTTCAGAAACTGAATATCTGCAGCTACCGTGTATAAAATGTTTATCATGCTCCCTTTCTAAGTTTTTAGCGCATTTTTTGGAAAAAAGCGCTATTAAATTCACTTTGGCTGTCTGGCTGGAGTGACTATACTACTAACTATACTATTTACAGACTTGAAACTGGTACTAAATAAAAGCTGCTATTTCGTAGGCTTGCACAAATTGCTTGAATTCAAGCTCAGTGATTGTGGAAGATTGAATTATTCAATTACTTGTATCAAGTGAAGCAATGCCCATAGATATATATGACATTAGGGATATGGCAACTAAAATTTATTAAAGTAGATAAAAATTTAGTTACAACTTTAGCCGCAGGTGTCACTATTATTATGTACAGTTGTCAAATCTGTCCGAGATTCATTCAATGACTTGTTTGACGCGAATTTGAAGCTTATTAGAATGAATTATTATTATTGGATGAAAATTTGTTTACTTTTGATGTATTTTCTCTATTTAGCTTTGATAAAGATCAAATTATCATTTTAAGGTACAGCACTTGACCTTCCGTCAGTCAATAACTAAACAATGAAGATTGAAAGGTATTTTTGAGTTTGTACATGCATAAATTATGTACCTATCAAATAGTCAACTTGAAACTAGTACTAAATGGAAGCTGCTGTTTCGAAAGTTTGCCCAAACTGCTTGATTTCAAGCTCAGTAATTGTGAGAGATTGTAATTTGCGAAATCTCTGAAGTAACAAGCATTCATGAGCTGTCAAAAATGCGCTTTCATCATTTAGATGATTCTTCCACTTTTTATTATTTATTGATACATTTCAAAGTGAATATGAATTTTTGTTCGTCCACCTTATTTTAATGTACTAACCAATTCTTTATTCATTTCGACCAAATATGATAATCCAAGTGAATAATGACTGTCAAATGTCAATGCATACCAAAAACAAACCAAAGTCTATGAGATATAATTCTTCAATCTGATTTAAACTCAGTTTTGTTAGACCTATCTTAGAACTGGTTCAAAAATCTTTATGAATTGACTTATTTAGACTAGATCTAGTAAACCAAGATTAAACCTGGTTTTATGTGTCTTACTATAAATGAGGCTGTTGGTGTAAAATTCATAGCTTGATCAAGTAGCATTTTATTCATTGTTATGGCAACTATTTGTTTGTTTGACAGTTGTCAAAGTTATAAAGAAAATGAACATATCTAATTGGAAAAATATTGTCGTTAATGTTTATAAAACATAAATTTATGTGTGTGTATTAATAATTAGTTATAATAGAAGAAACTCAAAATTCGATAGAATCTCTATTTTCATTATTTTTCTTACAAAAATTCATAATGACACGCAAATTAGTGGGCGAATCACCTATTAGCGCACAGTCGTAGATAATAGTATATTATATAACGAGGGACTTAAGTGCTTGATTTAATCCTGAGGGTGGAGTTTATTGCACGAGACGTAGTCAAAAAGATGAGTGAGAAAATCGATATTGATAAGGCTGCGGAAGAGATAACTGTGAAATGTTTTTGCCAAAAGTCTAGAAAATTTACGAACAATAAAACGTTGCATTTGTGAAATTGTGTGAATTGCAATAATGCTAATATAAATCAAGAATAAAGGTTTGAATTTAATTTGACATTTAGGTAAGTACTTTGATTATTCAGTTGGTATGGAAAAATTTGTTTATTTTACTCTAGTCCCTTGGGATTCTTGATCATTTTAGATCCCGAGGAACTAAACTCAAACTTAAGTCCCTGAAATGAGGGATTAAATTCGTTGTTTACTCCCAGGATTAACAAATTTGTAAAATCTATAGGTAGTAAAGTCTCTGTTCTCGGTTTCAAATATATATCATATTGAAGATATAAGGGAATCAAGACGAATTCAAAGAAGGTTGAGAAAATTCTTCTTCAAAATCAACTACTTCATATATATCAGTCCAAATCTTTGGATGTGTTTTCCCTGCTCAATTTGATTGAATTTTAAGTTATTGAAAAAAAAAATCTCTGAATTAGTTTTGTAATGGAACTTTTGGACGAAAGTAATAATTACCTCTGATATAGTCAAAGATCTAAGAAGTGTTTCTATATACAGAACTATTTGATTTGTCTACAATATTTCGTGAAAAAGGCTAAATTCTCAAGTCCTAATCATGTCTCCATTAATATTGATTCTCACCAGCAAATAAAACTCAATGTTTAGTGCTGCAACATTGGGACAACTGAATTTTTATCAAGTACTTAATGCAATTTACTCATTCGTTCATCAACTATGAAATATCCCACTTTATTCTCGAGAATTTACAGTGAATCAATAATTCCACTTTATTGGATTATTGGATGAGAGATAAGAGCTTATCAATATTTTAATCTGTTTTCCAATGTAGAAAAATGGCAAAACATCAAAAAATCCTCTTATCGATAACTGTATCTGATAATTTTCCATATTACAGTTTCACGTAACGCCACCATCTTCTATAACCATGTGCGAAGACGATGTTGCTGCATTAGTCGTCGACAACGGCTCCGGCATGTGCAAGGCCGGATTCGCTGGCGACGATGCCCCCCGAGCTGTGTTCCCCAGCTTAGTGGGGCGGCCTCGGTACCAAGGTATTATGGTAGGTATGGGTCAAAAGGATTCATACGTCGGGGACGAGGCCCAAAGCAAGCGAGGCATTCTCACGGTCAAATATCCAATCGAGCACGGCATCGTCACCAACTGGGACGACATGGAAAAAATCTGGCACCACACTTTTTATAATGAGCTCCGAGTTGCTCCCGAAGAACACCCTGTCTTACTCACTGAAGCACCTCTCAACCCCAAAGCCAACAGAGAGAAAATGACACAAATTATGTTCGAAACCTTTAATACTCCGGCCATGTATGTAGCCATCCAAGCTGTATTGTCACTTTATGCCAGTGGGAGGACCACTGGTATTGTTCTTGATTCAGGGGATGGAGTGTCACATACTGTTCCTATCTATGAAGGATATGCACTTCCGCATGCTATTTTGAGATTAGATTTAGCAGGAAGGGATCTCACAGATTACTTGATGAAGATTCTCACAGAGAGAGGGTTCTCGTTTACCACAACGGCTGAAAGGGAAATTGTTAGGGACGTCAAAGAGAAGTTGTGTTACGTTGCACTTGACTTTGAACAGGAAATGGCTACTGCTGCTAGTTCCAGTTCATTGGAAAAGTCGTATGAGCTGCCCGATGGACAGGTAATCACTCTCACTTCATTCAAAGTGTGACAGCAACCAAAAAGCATTTTTGTTTCGCAGTATTAGTAAATTTAGCTTGTATACCCACAATATTGTTCAATGACATTTCCCTTTTCGTTTTAGTTCATTGAATTACCACGTAAGCTACCTCCACAAGGAGCTTTATGATTTTTATCAAAGCATTTTTTCCTCTGATGCACTAATGAGTTGCTCCTACTTTTTCCAATTTTTACATTTTAATTTTTGCTCTTCCTTTTGACTCTGGAACGCATATAGACGTACGATCAATATTTGTATTACGCGCCATGGTAAAATAAGTTCTTCTATTTAAAGGGCAAAATCCTTGCATTTTGTAGGTCATCACCATCGGCAATGAGCGCTTCCGTTGTCCGGAAGCCATGTTCCAGCCCTCATTCCTGGGAATGGAATCCAGTGGAATCCACGAGACTACCTACAATTCTATTATGAAATGCGATGTGGATATTCGTAAGGACCTTTACGCCAATACGGTGCTGTCCGGCGGCTCTACAATGTACTCTGGCATCGCCGACAGAATGCAGAAGGAAATCACTAGTCTGGCTCCGTCGACAATGAAGATCAAGATAGTGGCGCCGCCAGAGCGCAAGTATTCCGTATGGATCGGTGGGAGCATTCTCAGTAGTTTGACTACCTTCCAACAGATGTGGATATCGAAGCATGAATACGATGAGTCTGGCCCCAGCATTGTGCACAGAAAGTGTTTCTAAATTATGATTTGTTATGTGAATTTATTTATTATTTCTTAATAAACTGTTACTGTAATATTTGAATATTTTTATTGCCTAATAACGGCATCTAATTTAGTATTCGCAAGAAATTTGCTTACTGAGCACATTTGACTATGTTGCTCCATATTTTCCTGTTTTCTGTTTTTTGTTTCCAATCTCTAATTTCCGCTGATATTAAGTCTTCTTCTACTTCTTCCATCCACGTTGGTTTTGGTCTTCCCTTTATTTTTTTGCTTCTAGGGCTCCACTGCATTATTGACTTGATTGTATCTTGCTCGCTGGCTCTCCATACATATCCAAGCCATTTTATCCTTTGTTGTTTTATTCTTTCTACTATGTCTTCTCCATTTAGTTCTTGTTTAATTTTGTGATTCATTCTTATTCTATATTCTGTATCTGTTATTTTTATAGGTCCTTATATTATTCTTATTATTCTCAACTGTTTCCAGTTCTTTTTTGTCATTGACATTGTTTCTGTCGCGTATAATGTTATTGGTCTTATTATGGTTCTATATATTCTCATTTTTGTATTTTTCGATATAATTTTACTTCCTAAAAATTTTATATTTGCGTGAGAAGCTTTATTTGTTGCTGTTATTTTTTCTTTTATTTCTATTTCTCTATCTTCTTTGATCGTTAACAATACTCCTAGATATTCAAATTTATCTACTTGCTCGTATTTGAACTCTCCCATTTCAATTATATTCTCTTCTACCTTGTTTCCAATTATCATTATTTTGGTCTTTCCTTCGTTTAGTTCTAGCCGTATCTTCTTTCCCTCACTTATTATTTCCTTCAGTATTTCTTTCATCACTTTTCTATTCTTTGCTACGATTGCTATGTCATCTGCGTATTCTATTAATTGTCCTCTTCTTGTTCCAAGTGTTCCCTTTGTAATATTTCTCATTGCGTGCTCCAAGACTTAATTAAATAACGTGACTTAGGGGGCATCGTCTTGTATTACTCCTTTATTCATTATTATGTCTTATATTTCTCCTTTTTGAGTCCTAATGCTTATTTTTGTTCCTCTCATGGTCATAGCTATTAATCTCCTCAATTTTTCTGGTACTTGCAAGTCTTTTGAAGCTGCCATTAATTTTCCGTTTCTAATTGAGTCGAACGCCTGTTCAAAATCAATAAATAGTATTCCAGTGTTTGGTTCATATTCCAGTGTTTTTTCAATTATTTGTTTTATAGTATGTATGGCATCCGTAGTTGAATTCCCTTTCACAAAGTCCCACTGATATTGCCTGATAGTCTCTCTTGTCACATTTGTTATCCTTCTCTGTATTAATGTCGACATTATTTTGTAAGCTGTGTTTAAAAGTGTGATTCCTCTATAATTTTGACATATTTGTTGGTCTCCTTTTTTGTGTATAGTTATTATTTGTCCTATTTCCCAATCTTTCGGCATTTCTTCTTTTCTCCATATTTCTAGTATAAACTCATGTATTTGCTGCATAACTATTTTGTCTCCATATTTTATTAGTTCTTTGTTCATTTCATCTTTTTCTGGTGATCTACCGTTTTTCATGTTTTTTATTATTTCATTCATTCCGTCTAGAGTAGATTTTGTTAATTCTATTTCGTTTTCTTCTGGGGTATCAACTATCAATTCTTGTTCTGGTTCAGTTAATAGATCTTTGAAGTATTCCATCCACACTCTCTTGTATTGTTGGTCATTTTCCGATGAAATTCCATTTTTGTACTTCATTCCGTATGTTTAAGCTTTATATGTTTTATTTTATTTGTTTATTTCCTTATAAAATTTCTTTGTGTTTCTATTCAATCTTTCTTCTTCAATGACTCTAATCTTTTTCTCTACCCATATTCCCTTATTTTCTATGATATTTTTATCACATTTGTTCCTTCATCTTCCGTATTCGTCTTCATCTTCACTTTTATTTGCTGCTACAAATTTCAACCTCACTTGCATTTTTTACTCTATGAATTTTTTGATTTCATCATCAAACCAATTTTTTCTATTTTTAGCATTCTGATTTTCTTTCCCTATCCATTTTTGAGCAGCGTCATTCATACATCTTTTAAGTTCAGACCATTTTCCCCCTATTTTCTCCTCTTTTTCATTTTCGTTTTTTAAATTGTTTCCCAATTCTTCAATGTATTCCTCTCTTATATCCTTGTTATTCATTTCCTCTATATTCCATTCGATTATTTCTGTTTCTTTCCTATTATTGCTCTTTATTTTGTTTCTTATCGACACTGCCACCATGTAATGATCTAAGTCAGCGCATGCATCCCTGGAAGTTCTTACGTCTAAAATTGAGGATTGTTTCCTCCTTGTTACTAGCACATGGTCTTTTGTGTCTGTGTTTTATTATCCGGAGACATCCATGTTATTTTATGTATTTTTCGATGTTTATGCTTCATACTGCATATTATCTTCGTACTAATTGTTATCTTTCAAATTAAACAAAATTCATGCTGTATAAAATATTTTCGCAGTTTTGGATAACTAATCATTTATTATACCATAAGTAGTTGAAGTATTATCGATTATTTTTGTGGTGCTATCACGAATGTTTATTGTGCTTGCGTTTGAATACCACGAGTGTGCAGCACGAGTGGTATTCACAAGCACAATAAACATGAGTGATTGCACCACAAAAATAGTCTATAATACTTTAACTACAATGGTATATGGAGGACTATTCCAGGAGTCAAATCATTTTTTCAAATTACTTTTTTTTGAATCTACTAACAACTCACGTGATTTTCATAGGAACGAGTAAACAAGCTTCTGTCAAACTGAAAAATTAGAATTTTTTGCATTTTCTTTGACGAATAATAGAGAAATATATTGCGTCTAGATATGAAATCTAGTTCAGAAAGTTTTGGTGATAGATCAGAAGATAAAATTGATGAAGATATTTAGAAAAATATTTCATTGAATACGAAGAAAGCGCAAATTGGAGGTATACACATCTTTGAGTAAAATACTCACCCTGACCACTAGTGTAATACCCGATGGTATTTCTACACGTCCAAATATCCACTGATATGCACCGTTTCTATGGCGATTTAGCATTGTTAACCTTGTTATGAATATTACGAATGGAATAGTCATTTGAAATTCTAGATTGTTCACTTCTGATAAAGCTAGAAACGAAATATCTTAATACTAGTAGGCGTATTGTCGTGCCAAAGAGAGCACCCATTCAGACCTCTCTCCATGCGTTTTTGCTGATTATTATACCAAATTTCACTCCATATATATGATCAACTTATTACAATCACTATTTTGCCTAATTAGTACACCACAAAAAGTTTCCCGTATTTAATTTTGGTTGCAATAGTTGGCAGAGATCTGATTGGCCGCTCAATTTCCCCCTCCACTTTACTCAATTCGTATTTAGCGAGTATTTGAATCATTCGTTACATTATGAAAGCAAATCTTAAAGGAAAGAGATATGATTCTATGAAAATTGAATTTTTATGCGAAAGCCTGGCTCAATTAGGTATCAATTGCTCCAGAACTCGTTACTTATACCAAATTTCACTCCATATATATGATCAACTTATTACAATCACTATTTTTGCCTAATTAGTACACCACAAAAAGTTTTCCGTCTTCAGTTTTGGTTGCAATAGTTGGCAAAGATCTGATTGGTCGCTCAATTTCCCCCTCCATCTTACTTAATTCGCATTTAGCAAGTATTTGAATCATTCGTTACATTATAAAAGCAAATCTTAAAGGAAAGAGATATGATTCTATGAAAATTGAATTTTTATGCGAAAGCCTGGCTCAATTAGGTATCAATTGCTCCAGAACTCGTTATTTATACCAAATTTCACTCCATATATGTGATCAACTTCCTGCAATCACTATTTTTGTCTAATTAGTACTCCACAGAAAGTTTCCCGTCTTTAGTTTTGGTTACAGTAATTGGCAAAGATCTGATTGGCCGCTCAATTTCCCCCTCCACCTTACTCAATTCGTATTTAGCAAGTATTTGAATTATTTATTACATTATAAAAGCAAATCTCTAAGGAAAGAGATATAATTTTATGAAAATTGAGTTTTTGTGCAAAAGCCTGGCTCAATTAGGTATCAAATGCTCCAGAACTCGTTACTCAGGTAATCCAGCTTCACGAACAATAAAACAAAGATAAAGATAAAGCAATGACTTTTGAAATTCAATCGAAAAAAACAGAGTTACTCTCTATTTTCATTTATTTCGCAACTAAAGAAGATATTGAAAATACATACAGCGGAACAACTGGACATTAGATTATCAGATTGGCATGTTCAAATGATGGAATATTCTTACTAGAGTATTATTACTTTCAACTTGAAACCACCTCCAGTCAGACGTAAAAAAATCTAATCAACCATATCTGAAGCCCGAAACCATCAAATAACCAAAAGTTGCCCTTAAACTGAACATTCAAACACCATCTGTTCCTCAAGTTCACAACACCTTTAAACATATAATTAGTGCGATATTAGCTTCCAGGAAGAAGTGCGTCTTGTCGGTATCGAAAGACGTTAGGGCTGTGCAATATGGCGTACACTTTGAACAGTAGCGCGTTACGCTACGATGATCACTTGCCACGTGCCACGCCATATGGACGTTACAAGTACCACCTGCGGACTAGTAAGTCCCCAGCAATCCCAAGGTATCGCATAGAACACAAATTGTAATATAATTTTTGGAGTTTGATACTCAGCAATATTTCTCAAACAATCTTGGAGAATGTGCAGATTTATTATTACAAAATAGTGAGTCATGCAACAAGTGTGTAAATTTAGGCATTATGATAGGATGCCAAATATTGCAAGATAAACCATGACCCAAATATTGTCCTTCCATAAGACTTCTTTATACAGACGTTGCATATAAATTAGAAAGACTAAAAACCGTTTTTATTTTGAAGTTTTTTCAAAACAATAGTTCCTTTTAATTTACAAAAAGTTCCACGAAACTTTGAATTTATTGATGTATCTATTCTCTTATAACTTTATCTCAGTCTTAATTGGCAAAAATATCGTACCTAGTTCTTTCCAGAAACAAAGTTTAAGTTTGCGACAAACTTCACAAATCCATCCAATTTCCGATGTTCTGTTATCAAATGCAACCTGTTCATAAATAAGAAAAGAGAGGCTGGGGGAGACGATTCGACGAGTATCCCAAACTTAATGGACTGTTTATTCTAGCAGATCAATAATACGTTTAACCCTTCGTTTCTCTTAAGGTCCAATCAATGTGGGACCACATGCGGTTCATTGTCACAATAGGGAAAACAACTGTCTACTCTAGCAGCAATTTGTCCGCAATTAGCTACACCAATAGGTAAATATTTGAAAAATGGTTTGTTTCCGGATGTTGTTATGTTGTGATTAATTATTGATACATCCTTCCTATCGATCCACTGTACTTAATCCTAAAGCTCATCTACCTTTCAAGGTGTAAGGCTGATGGTTGTTACTTTTCTTATTCATTCTGCTTCTTCTTTTCTTCAATACCTCCTTCCATTTTTCTCTCATTTTGCTCAAGTAGCCTGCTTCTTCCCATTCACATCTCTTTTCCAGAGCTTTCTTTACTTCTTCTTTTCATATTTTCCTGGGTATTTCTCTCTGCTTTGTTTTTGCTGTTGTTGCTTCGTACACTTGTCTTATTGCTCTTTCTTCTTGTTTTCTTTGTATATGTTTCCACCATCTTAATTGTTCTTCCTCTATTATGTTTTCTATCATTCAATATCTCTCTATATTTCTTGTTTCTTATACTGTCCAAGATTGTGTTCCCTTCTATTTTTCTCAGGAATCTCATTTCTATGCTGTTCAATTTACTGCATTGCCTTTCTGTTGTTGTCCAGGTTTCTGATCCGTGTGTCAGGATAGAAACAGCTGCTTTTTTGTATACTTGCGTTTTTATTTCCTTTGGTATTTCTTTATTTGTTAGTACGGTGCTCTTCAACATATTAAATAATCTACTTGTGGCTCCTGTTCTTTCCCTTATTTGTTCATCTAGTTTTCCGTCATAGGTCATTATTGTTTTCAGATACTGGAATTTCTTGACTTGTTCTAGAGCTTCTTCTATCTTGATTGTGTGATTTTTCTCGTTCCTGCTCACGACCATCAATTTGGTACTATTGCAGTTCATCTTAATGCACATCTTTTTTACGTGTCATCCTAATGATAATATTTCTGTTAGTTTTACGTTTTCCATTTTCCACTTTCCCATTACGTACTCTTTCGCTTCCTTTTTTCGTTTCTTTTATTGCTTTTTCGATCACTGGTGTGAAGAGTAGCGGGCTTAATATGCAGCCTTGCCTTACGCCTTTTGTTTCTTTGAACATATCTGATATTTAATTTTTTGTTCCTATGTAGTTTTCAGTTTTTTTGTATAATCTTTGTATATTTCTTATTAATGCTAGTATATACTTCTCTTCTTCCTAGCATCTTTTATATGTCTACTATCTATTCTATCGAAGGTCTTTTCTGGTCTATGAAGCACAGGTGTACCTTATAATAGTTCCAATTGGATTTTTACAACAATCCATCAATCAGCGTAATAATGAATTAACTAGACAACGTGGAAAAATTGGGGAAGAGAAAACTTTGATCTTGTGTGAGATAAAAGGGAATAGGCAGAAACATTGTAGGAAATTCAAGTACATCAACAAATTGGTCACTCTTGAATCGATAATCAATCAAACGTTCACACATTATGGGTGACGAGCACCAACTGATGTCAAACTCCTGTAGTACTTCATAAGTAAACTAGAAATTGGCAACTTCCATTAAAGAGTAATTTACTAACGTGGTAAATTTTATTCTTTGCTTACTTCGAGAGTTGAAAAAAATATTACCCGCAAATTAATACGAATTCGAGAGCACCAACGAAGAGAAAATTACTAAAAAAGTTAGTTCATAGTAAAGTTGGAATAAATCTACTCTTACGCCGTAGGTGGAGTAAACTTGCCGATTAGATATTTGTGACGTTTCTGAAGTAGTTTTCTACCATTAATTGCTCAAAAAATGGATTATTGGACATTTTAGATGGAGATGACAAGGAAGAATTGGTACAAATAATTCGTAAAAGAAGAGATCCACTTGTATTTTATAGGGAAATAGAGTTTAGAGAGAGGTTTGGTTCCCAATACAGTCTGTTTTACGACTTTTGGACATGGCTGAGCAATATTTGGAAAATATTACGAGAAAGAATGTAGTTTTATCTGCAAAGTTATAACTTTTTTGTGCGTTGTGCATTTTCTGTACTGGTATGTATCAAATTGTAGCTGGTGATCCAATTAATGTTATTCAAGCTATTATATATTTGTATTTGTATGCCTTTCAATAAAGAACAATGTTCCCAGAATAAAAGAGCATTTTATCATTTGGGAAGATTCCCGAATGTAATTGGTGCAATTAATTGTGCCCATATACCAATTTCATGTCCACCTTGGGAACATAATGGAATTTTCCGAAACAGAAAAAGTTTTTTCACAATTAATACACAAGTTATTTGTGATTCAACTATGAGAATTTTGAATATTGTTAGTCACTGGCAAGGATCAACACATGATGCGCGAATTTGGAATAACAGTGCTATAGCAGCAAGATTTGAAATGGTACTATACAATGAACTTTTAGTTGGAAATAGTGGTTATGCCTTGTCCCAATATTTGATGACACCAGTCTTGAATTGAATATTAATGAATATATTCAGCATTCAACATGACTTCTTAGCCGTTACCTACCTTTTAAAAACTATAAAATAAGAGTCATTCACAACAATTGAGATAAAAGTATGATGTTTTTTATTTTCAATTATATAAACATATGCACTTTTCCATAATTTCGACAAGTCGCGCCTTTTCCACTCCTGGAAAGTTTTCAATCCTTCTCTCAGAGTGAATATATATATATATATATATATATATATATATATATATATATATATATATATATATATATATATATATATATATATATATATATATATATATATATATATATATATATATATATATATATATATATATATATATATATATATATATATATATATATATATATATATATATATATATATATATATATATATATATATATATAATACGCGATACTCAATTCTCGGAGCCTAAATTTAGTTTTACCATGAATTCACGCTGTCAGCTTATGGTCTTCGCTTTTTTGTTGTTCTTCATTGGAAAATATGAAGATTGAGGATCGTAAGAGATATTTTTATATGTAACACGTATGTAAATAAGCATCAAAACATTCGGACTTAGCACACTAGTAATAAAGTTGAGTGTTGAGTTACATTCAGCGCGTCACAACGTCACTGTCAACGTTTGTCATAGTGAATTGTCATCGTCCATAGTACTGTCCAACAAATATTTCAATTAATGTGTTATCCAACATTTGACGTAAAGCGATAAGTTGAATGGCGATCTGTGGTGGAACTACAACGACTTTTCATTTTTCAATTGTCAATTTACTATGCAAGTTGGACATGTTTCGCATTTATTGTAAAGACATGACAAGAACTGAATCAGGTCCTTCTTCCATAAAAATAAGTTCTAGATAATGATGCCAATGATTGGGCAGCCTTAGTACTACATCGAGTCTACATAGACATATTTTTAGCTCGCCTTGAACTCCCTTATCTAGATATTATTTTCTATAGAAGGACAATCTTTTCTAATCCCTGTCATGTCCAACTTGAATGGTGAAGTGACAATAATCATCAAGTCAATATCAATGTCAATGTCAGTTCGTTGTAGTTTGACCACTGGTTTGACTCTTCAAAGAGACAGTCCGTCACTTGTCGTGTTATACTAAGACTACACGTACGTTTGATGTCATGATTTAACGTGTCACATGTCAATGACAATGTCTTATTTGTCACAAAGGTAATATTTGCATACCGTCTGAAAACATAAGGTATTTCACACCGTTCTATCATTAATAAAAATATTGAAAAGCAGAGATCCCAGAACGGAACCATGTGGAACACCGGAACTTTGCATAAGTTTGCGTATGTTATTTCGATAATATGACAATAATGATATAAGAGCAGAGAGAAGACCCAAAGACTGAATATTTGAAATAAAAATAGAATGGTCCAATTTATCAAGGGCCTTGGAAAAATCAGTGTAAATGATATCGACCTCACAATTTCTCTCTGTCACTTCAACCAAGGTTAATATAGTGACTGAAAAGCAGAATTACCAAAATAAAATTGGTCTACAGAGTTACAGTCCTGGTTCACTATATTCTCAATGTTTTCTCAAATCGATGTGATTCGAAAAATAATTTATATCCAATGTTTAACTACTCATGTCTTGTGACAGGAATAATTACACGCACACATATTTTTAGTATATAATCGATTCCAACTCTTGAGTTCAATCGCCGCAGTCTTTCTGTGTCCTCATTTCGTTCTGTGCTTTTGGCCCGAAAGTAGTTTATCATCGATCCATTTTTATATCTCTCAAATGCTTCAATTTATGTTCATCAGTAAGTACAGGCGTAATATAATTCATTGATTATCTGTTATTAGACAAAATTTCGAAAACATGGGAAGTTTTACTGTAGAGTTGATGTGCATTAACAACGATTACAAAAAGGTCACTCCATCAGCACAGTTCTTGAATTTAGTAGACACTCAAACATTCATCATGAAAGAAAGTATTTGTGACAACGAGAATCAGGAAACTAATGGTATATCCAACAACAAAAGCAAATACTTGCAATTTCTTCTAAGCAATAAACAATTATGAACCATTAATCGAAATAACTTAGCAAGAATTCAACTTGGGAACAAAGCCATTATGTTTCAGAGGGAAGGAATGCAAGCAAATGTAAAATAGGGAATAGTCCTTGCGGAGGCATGTACTGCACAGTCTGTGTAGCAGGAGCGTAAACATTTAACTTGCTCCGTTATATATAGTAGATCCAAGAGACTTGAGGTTTTGAATTGACGAGTTTCTCTCGATAATTGTTAACTTTTGGGGTGAAACTTCTTTGAGGCGTTGACGGTGTCATATAACAAACAAAAAAAAATCAGCTTCATAGAAAAATCAACACTGTCACAAATTTTATTGTGATTATTTTTACCATCCAAGTTTCAACCAATAGAATTGCACCATTCGACGTCACGTGGTACAACCAACACGGTTTTCAAGTGGAAATTTTTTGGAAATTTTGTCTGTTGGTTATATATACAAAACAAAGAATATTCAGCCGCGTTGATTCAGCATCTGTCAAACTGACAGACAGATTGAATGTGAAAATGAGCAGATTCAGAGTCGAGCCTTTGGAATATATTGATGAATTTGGATGGGAAAAATAATCTTCCGAATACCATTCGTGAATAAATTCAACCTGGCAAAATTTTTAGATTGTTACGAGAGCTTGCTACCAATTTATTTCGTGATATTGATCAAAAATCACTCGCTTGACAGCTCGTGATTTTTCTGTCAATATCATTCAATAAATTGCTAAGCAACAAGCTCTCGTAGCAATCTAAAAATTTTTCCGGTAAAATTTAACCACTTATGATATTATATATGAATAATTAATAATCACAGGTTGCAGTACAAATATTCACTTTATACACTTGTATGATCACTACTTCGCTCATAGTTATATACCTAAGCCGACAATGGACACATTCAATTGTCCAACAGTTGATGCCTGGCAACCACCGAACATCTAGTAACCGTAGGCTGTCAATCACGTCCGACAATTGAACATCGACTTGGTCAATACTAATTAGGATTAAAGTTAAAGCGGATTCAAATAAATATTCATGTGAACTGCCTACTTAAAATATTTCACATTTGTGATAATACTTTGTGAAGATTTAGATGCAGTTGAAAGCCTGTATTTCAAATGTATGAACAACAGCATATTCTGTATCTGTGGAGCACAGGCGAGTCTCGAGAACATTAATTGCTGAGGATGATTTATTATTCATCCGCTATTTGCGCTATGCCTGAAGAATTTGGTTTTGGTTGTGAATATTAACCGCTATTCAATTCAAAACAAAGCGTTGGATAAATCATTCATGAAGTATGTAGGTGACAGATTCTCAGTTATTTTGAGATATGTATGGATTTTTTGTTAAGTTAAGAGAATACGCTTAAAGACGGAAACTTTTTCGGATGAAGTATATAACAGATTGTTTGGAGTACGTTGGTACGACGAAGACTGGTTAAGAATTTTGAGGTACTTTTATTGCAGATGAAAGATTTAACTCAATTTAATACTCCATTTGGATGCTAAATGTCAGTAACGTTATGGACATTACTAGTAGTTTACCTTTTGTACTTGTCCAAAACACTTAATGCTTTTTTGTACAGTTTCTATGACAATGGACTACTTTCGCATGTAGCGTAGTGTTACAATCATGGCGTCTTATTCAAATTATAGAAGAAAGGAGATATTTGGGGTATATGTAGACTATATTTTATAAGTGGTTACAGAAATCATCGTCATATATCTACAAACAGAAAATTGTTTTTAATGGGTGTCACAAGACTGAAAAATGAGAATGTTGGGAAAACGAGAGGTGCTGGGAATGTGACGTTAATATTCAATTATTATGAGAGAACCAAGAACTTTGTTAGCAGCAATAAAAGGTACTAATGAGGCACAACCTTAGTACCTACATATTTTATAATTGGTGCTTCGTCCTTTGGTGCTGATTTCACGTACCCTGATTTATTATGGAATGAAACTGATATTGAAGCAAGTTGATGTGAATATTTTAAGAGCTGATAGGATAGCGTAGATGATAATCATGTTTAGGAAACAGATTTGACTGTAAATGTATTGATTACCAACTAAGCCAACTGAAATATTGATGAGAGTAGTTGATGCGCTGAAATAATGAAAAGGTATCTGTGTTAAAAGGTTCACCATATGAAATGTTGGAGTATGAAGGTAAAAGAATGTTTGAGTGATTGGTCCATTCATTTGAATTTAGTTTAAACCTTGTGTGGTTTCTGATGGTATGTCTTTCAAACGAAGGCCGTTCAAACGAATGTGTAATTTTTTCACCAAGATCAGTAGGAAATTCTCCAGGAAAAAATTTGGTTCATATAAATTTTTAGGATAAATGGTGTGCAAGAAGGATTCCTGCCTGAGAGACGATATGTTGAATTGATTTCTTGTCGTATGGCTGTTTTTTCCCATTCATTAAAAAGAAGACAATAGAAATTTTAACAATTACACAGGGATAACACTAATATTCACGACAGCCAGAGTATATAAAGCCATACTAGAAAAGAAACTAAGACAACAGGTGGAATCAAAAACGAAAAGGTCACAAAGCGGATTCAGGAAAGGACATTGCACACAAGACCACATATACACAATTAGGAGGCTTATAGAAAAAACTCTGATACAAGAAAGCAAGCTCTATATTACGTTTGTCGATCTAGAAAAAGCTTTTGAACGAGTACCACGGGAACAAATGTGGAAAATATTGGGAGAAAGACAAGTAAACATAGAACTACCAAACGCCATAAAAAGCGTGTACAGAAAAACAACAAATTACATAAGAACGGGTAACGAAATATCAGGAGAATTCAACACCACGCAGGGTTTAAGACAAGGAGGAGTATTAAGCCCATTACTATTTATTGTTTTCTTAGATAATATAATAAAGCAAATGAAAGATAAAACAAAGAAAGTAGACATTGGACATAACCAGTTGACCGTAACTAAAATAACAGAGTGTGCTTTTGCAGACGATCTAGCAGTCCTGGCTAAGAATGAGGAAGATATAAAATATAATTTAAATGTATGGAACGAGGAATTGAGAAAACACAACATGAACATAAATGTCAAAAAAACAAAAGTAATGCTGATATCGAAAGAGGACATAATCACTAATATACATGTAAACGGATGCGAAATAGAACAAGTAAGATTATACATATCTAGGAGTAACAATAAATAATAAAGGAAATATGGAACCGGAAATCAACAAAAGAATACAAGCAGCTAGCAGAGACTACTATGCACTCAACAAAGCGGTACTAGGAAATAAACAAGTATCCAAGAATACAAAAATGACACTGTACAAAACAGTATACCGACTAGCTTTAATATACGGAAGTGAGTCGTGGATACTCGAGCAGAGACTGAAAAGTAAAGTACAAGCATCAGAAATGAGATACTTAAGAAGATTTGATAGAGTTACAAGGATAGACAGAATAAGAAACGAACGAATAAGAGATGATCTAGAAATAAAGAGCATACATAAGACCATAGAAAAGAAACAAGTTTCATGGTATGGTCACTTAGTCAGACGAAGCAAGTTTGGAAATCAAGAACCACAAGAAAGAAAAAAGAAGGAGACCAAAGAAGACCTGGGAAAAAAACATAAATGGAATTTTCCACAGAAACAACATCAGCTGGCAAAAAGCGAAGAGAATAGCACAAAATAGACAAGAGTAGAAAGAACTGATCAATAATTTAAAGTGAAAATAATTACAATCTAGACACCCGAAAGGGAAAGGGAGAACTTACTTAATGAGAACAAGAAGGTACTCTGTAGTTTCCTTGATATTAGAGAAGCATCTGATGATGTTCTTCGTTATAAATTGAGGAATATGCTGGTAGGGTACAATTCAAACATTGTATGATGGAAGTACTGTTCTTCGGGTTGATGGTAAATTGAGCATTGGTGTGAATCAGGGTTGTGAATGTCTCCATGATTCTCCGTTATTATTTGAAATCAAACATATCTGGAACAAACGACCAGAATGATCAATAAGAGGTGTACTGTTTCTGCAAAATGATACGTCACTGTTGACTTTGTAAGAATTAGAGTATTAGACCTTGAACTAATCTCAAACACACAAATCTCGGTTTGAAAAAGAGATAGGTAATAAATAATAGGTCTTTCAATACAGATATTAATGACACAAGTTTGATATAGCCGTTGTAATGAGACGTGCGTGATGTTGAATCACGAGGCGATTAGCCGAGTGTTTTTATCACTCTCATCACACTAGCTGTATCAAACGTGTATCATTCAATACTTTATTTACGACGGCCTTAATTGCTGCTGAATTAGATTTTTTTATTTGATGTTTGACATTCGAAAAACATTTAGTGTGAAATTCATAGCTTGATCAAGTAGCATTTTATTCATTGTTATGGCAACTATTTGTTTGTTTGACAGCTGTTAAAGTTATTAAGAAAATAAACATATCTAATTGTAAATATAACAATTTTGTATCTTAATGTAAAAGCACTCTTAAACATTTCCAATGATCTGTCAAAGTTAAAACTCCGATTCGGTGGTCACAACTTTGAGAGCGCAATTTTTAGTCGTAATAATAATGCTACCCGATAGACTGTGCGTACTATAATGGATGAATTTGAGTCCGCATTTCAATTATTGGAGGTTCCAGTTCCAGAAAGACGCCACTTTGCTCAAAGCTCCAAAAATATCGCACTGTGAGTGAGTCGATTCAGAATGAGCCAAATCAGTTCTCAGGAATTGATTCAAGAACTGAAGACACTTGATCATTTGTAACGCCGAGACTTCGTCTATTAGGCTCTGGATAAGTTTCAAGAGAGTCCAAAATTTCATTAAAAATCATCTCTGGTAATGAGGCTGATTTCTGGCTGAATGGCTTAGCCAATAAACAAAATATGCGTTATTGGACAGCAGCAGTCCTATATGCACTCAAAAAGACACCATTGCATCCGCGAGAAATTACACTGAAGGTGTGATTGGACCGTTTTCTTTTGTCGATGAAAATGGTCACCTCGTTCAAGTGATTTAACGACAGTGGATCTTTTTCTATGAGGCTACATCATGGCATTGGACTATGCCAACAAGCCAGCAACGTTAAACGAAGTTAGTGACAATATCCGAGGCAAAATTGCCAATGTTTTAGTTGTGATTAAACTATAATGACTATTGATTTCCTGTTTCAGATTTCATTCCGGAAACATTTTCAAGTTTTATTTTTGACAATATAGAAATGTAAGGGACATGCGTAATATATGATATAGGTATTTATTTTTCCGGTGTTAGTTGGGGTGTGCAGGTGGGAGTAGTGGAGTGGAGCAGTGAGTCGGCGATGGCGGTGGCGACGGCGGTGACGTGTCGGCGCCGGCGCGTGCGTCTTGGCCGCACCGCAGCGACACCGGCACGGCGCACAGCGCACCACATACAGTCGCTCACAGACAGTTGAATAGCGCAGTGCTAAAACAAACAATTGACAGTGGTAGCTAGCGCACGTCGTTTGTCATCGAGTAGTCATGTTCATGTGTTATTAGTAGACAGTTGTCATTACGGTAGCGTATTGAAAATTAAGTTTGGACTTCAAGTGGACAGTGGCTTCTAAGACAGTGGTGCTAGTGCAGTGGGACAGATGGTGCGTGTCGCGGGGGGCGTCCCCTCGCGCTGACCGACCGCGAGGTGCGCGGGCCGGCATGGCCCACTGGCTGCTCGCGGCGACCACGACCACCCTGCTGTGGCTCGCCTCAGGTACGTACCTATTATCGATCTACAACACGCCGCGGCGTCGTGTGTATCAATCACTGCGGCCGGCTTCTGCCTTTGGTCGGGACATTGCGGTCCAAGTCTGTTCCGTATTCCCGGCATTCGGCATTCACTATTGATTGCAACTCTTAAAGGATTGACAAATAGTAGCGGCACGGCCGTCACGTGACCGCCATCGGCGCCGCCGCCACCACTAAGCACGCCGGCCGCATGACACGCACTACTCTACACACATACACATTCATCCACCTACACACCTGACCATTTTCACATTTTACGACATTCGCTTCCTACTTTTCTCCCAACTGTTTTATTCTCAGAAATAATTTTCACGAATCTCCAGACTTGATATATAAAACCTTTTCGTAGCTTCTTTCACTTGAATTCAGTTAATGAATTCACAGAAAATGCAAAAATAATAAACGGATTTATTAAAGACATAAATTACTACCAGCAGTTTTGGCAATGACAATGTGTTCATTATTGAATAACGCCTCAATTAATGACATTAGACGTAAATGTGGCCCCAGCATTACACTAAAAATGGAATGAAAAGTTTTATAGTTTTTTGCACCCATTTACTCAATTAGATAATTAGTATGGATCATATTAAATAATAATTGGATCAATAAATTGTATTCCTTACTCACCTTTCTAAAATGACCCACATATTATAACAGTTTTAAGTGATTTTATTTCGGTAAAAACAATAATTTATTTATCAACTTATAATATTTGTCTGCAAATGTTTGAATGCAGCTACATATAGCTGTCTATCATAGAGCTATTGAAAAAAAAAATCATTCATTATATAAGTAACTTACATAATTACCAGTCACTCACTACCATTTGCCGAATCGATTGTACCTAATTCTATTACTTTTGATGATTTACGTTTTGTTCCTACAACTTCTCACACTGTAGTCATTGATAATCTCACAATAATTCTTACAGTCTTAGAAAGCATGTTGCTTGGTTACAGCTGAACTGTTAGCACTGTTGGAATTGAGAGTCAGTCCAGGGTAGTTCGGCTGGTGATTTTTTAGAACTTCTACAGAATCATATATTTGAAATTATTTGCTTAGTTACAAATATAAGTCGAATAAGGCACTAACGTCGTTTCTTAAGAAATATTATCAGTTTCATCCTAATTTGATTCATCAATTCTCTGAAGGTACGTGAGTACAACTAGTATTGCCACAAGACTCGAGACCAGTCTCGATCTCATCTCGTCTCGCCTATTACCTCTCCATTACCTTAAATCCTCGTAGCTGCAGAGGTCCAATTCTAATTCATTGACAGCTTGTAGACAGATCGCAGTCTCTATGTCAATATTGGTCATAGCTACATTTATAGGGACTTGAATAATATGATCGATAAGTTGATAGTTGAGAACTATGCTTGAATTTTGATCTATTATTAAATATAATAGTATAATTTTATTCTATTGTTACTATTTTATGACATATAGGGTGTATCACGGAAAGTGAAACATAGGCGTTTAACATGGGAAATCAGTTTTTCTGTGCGCATTACTCCCCAAATTATCTTAGACCAATAACTTAATAGGAAAAAAAATCATTTAGGCTACTTCATGATAGCAGAAATAAAATATGAATATTCAAGGAATTGCATTTAATAGTATTAGCTATGAAATTATAAATAAGAGACGAACAAAAGCGTGACGTTTAATACGTCAGTGTCAGAATGATGATTGTCAAAATAGATATCTTCCGTAGGTAGTGAATATCAATTTTCCAGATGAAAATCAATTAATAATGATGGTAAATAATGGGTGGTTTAATTTGATTTATTGTTTAAGATTGGTGAAATAAAATAAAGTAACACTAACAATTGAATAATGCAACAAATTAAATTCAATATGAACTACAACTCAAAATATTCTTAAATTCTCAAATTATAATAGATGTTCAAACAATCCTCCGTTTTGTGCTAAACAATAACCCAATCTATTGTAGAAACTTTGCCGAACGTTACTTAATTGCCTATTATTTATTTTTGACATTCTTGTGTTATAGCATATTCAAGTTCTTCTATACTCTGGTATCTTCTTTTATAAACATTAGTTTTTAAATGACCCCAAAGAAAAAAATTGCACGGATTTAAATCAGGCGACCGTGCTGGCCAGTTAATTGGTCCTCTTCGTCCTATCCAGCTTCCAGGAAATGTTTGATTCAGATATTCCACAATTTCTGTTGTACTATGTGCAGGGCAGCCATCATGTTGAAACCACACATTTTCTTCATTTGTTCCGGCAATTTCTGGTCCAACTATATTCATTAATAAATTCAAATACAACTCCGAATTTATTCTTGTAATAAAGAACGGGCCTATTATTTGATGTACTAAAATTCCTGTCCATACATTTACAGTTTGTCGATATTGTGTCCGGGACTGTATAACGTTATATGGATTATTCTTGAACCAATACCGGTAATTATGACCATTGGGTAAATGTGCATTCATCTGAGAATAAAATATTCCTTAAGAAGTCTCTATCATAATTTGACTTCTCCATCATCATTTTACAGAATGATGCACGTTCTTCAAAATCTCGTTCCAAAAGATGTTGATAATTTTGAAATTTGAAAGGAATGTATTTATGTTCCTTAAGAATTCTATGAACTGTCATAAAATGAATATTCAGTTCCCTGGAAATTTCTCTTACACTCATTGTATGTTCTAGTTCTATCAAAGCAAGAACATTTTCCTCATTTTACTGTAGTTCTCGATATTTTGCTCCTCTTTCTTGAAATTGAGTGTATCTGTCTCCTCAAACTTGGCAATGAATCGTTGAATGGTAGACATCCCCGGAATATCATGATTTTGCCAAAGACTACTAATATAATCACGAATTTGCCGTAAACTATTGCCAGAATAATACCATTCAATTATTTGTAGCTTTTCTTCATTTGAATAGTTATTAATTTTTGAAAATAACTTTTATATCGATCTTTTATTACAATATTACAATTTGTCAAAATGAATAATAATAATTTGACGTATAAAGCATTATGCTTTTGTTCGTCTCTTATTTCTGATTCCATGGCTTATACGATTAGCTGCAATTCTGTGAATTTTCAAATTCTATTTCTGCTGTTATAAGGCTGCCAAAATATATATTTTTTTATTGATTCAGATGCAGAAATTTCTGTCTTACTATATCCATTTGAAACTTTTTGTCCGAAATAATTAGGAGAGCAATGCGCAGGGGAAAACTGATTTCCCATGTTAAACGCCTATGTTTCACTTTCCGTGATACACCCTGTATGAATTTTAAATCTAACATCGGAATCAGAAAACTGACTCGACCCCGTCTCTTACTTCTGGAAGACTGCCTTTAATGATGATGACATTAAATCACTCCTCTAATTGTCCGATAGGTGGTACATGTGTCGAAAGTTTATAAAATGACGTCTAAAGACAATCTCTACAAATTAGAATTAAACCTCAAAGTGACTTTGCGCACCAAACACACAAATACATATTTTTATATGAATATGTAACTTTAAGAAATCATGGCGAGACTCTTGTCGTGACTTGAGATCGAGACGAGACTGACCTACTCGAGACAAGGCAAGACCGAGACAAGACTGAGCTAGACGAGACCACCACGAGACGAGACTCACGGAAGTCTCGTCTCGTCTCGTCTCGTGGCAACACTAAATACAACGAGCTAATTGGGCTTTAAGCTGGTTCAAAAAAATTCGGAAAAAATATCTTATGGAATTATCAGATTTGGACAAGTGCCATATGCAAATAAATTTGAGTATTTGATTAATGAATGGACTAGCCATCATACGTCAGACAAGTATTATGTCTATTTCATCTATAAAATGTATTTGGAAGCAATTCAAATTTGACATTCTGAAATATTATTTCCTAGTAAGCATTATGTTTCATTGTAACTGCATCGATTGAAATACATGCTAAAAAGAATCCTCAAGTCATTACTGAAAAAAAAAAAGCTGGTACAGGGGAAAAAACAAAAGAAAGTTTGCCAGCTTACTTAGCAGAAGAGAAAACAGAATGACCACTGCCCAACCTACAGAAAAGACTGTAATCAATCTTCAGCAGAAAACTCTTATGTATTAAGGAGACATCGAGCTTAATTACGCTATTTCACCTAGGACTATACCAACCATCGACACCCTCGCATCCGTTGAAGCAGTTGTAGTCAAACTTACTCCAGAAGAAAGCGATGAGTTACGGTGGGACGTTAAGAAGACTTTAGAGAAAGCGAGAAAACCAGTTGCCAATCTCTCATAAGGTTTGAAGCAAGACCAGACCGTCAAAATTTATGAGGTACTGCAAGAGGATCTTACTCAAAACTACAAGAAGACCCAACACGTGGGACTTTGAGAAAAGTGTATCTACTTCTAAAAAACACACCAGAACCTGGCTCACTCCACATCATAGTGAGCCATCACATCTCTATGGACTACCTAAAGCTCATACATCAGGAATACCACTCAGATCCATTATAAGTTCCAGAAACTCACCGTGCTATAATTTAACCAAGTTTCTTTGATGGGGAAGATTCCAAACACTTTCTAGAATTGATGAAGACCATCAAGCTTTGTGAGTCTCGTCGTTAAAAGTCTGTACACCAATGTACCAATAAATGAAAGCATGGAAGTCATCGAGAAGAGACTAATAGAAGACGACAATATTGAATCTCACCTGGAGATGAACAGCTTGAGAAGGACAGCAACGATAGGGAAATTTGAACTACTGTCATAAATAAGATACTACTATCGAATTTCTTTAAGTTAAACATTTTTATGATTGAAATTGTACGCTTGTTCCTCGAGCCACGAGCTGTGGAGGTTAGACCGCAAGAGAATTCTAGAGGAATTCGAATGAAAGTTCAATTCTTTCTGTGAATCATCGACTTCCTAAGTTGTTAACATCCTACAACTCTAAATGTGCGACTCTATTATTCTGTACATGTCAGAACTCTCCCTCAATTTTATCGTACTATCATGGAAATAATGAAAAAGATTGATGATATGAAAATCTTCAAAACAATATTAATTATTATTATTATTATAAACTTTTCAAATCTCTTAATACCCTTTCGGATGTCGAGATTGTTCTTGTTTTAATTATTTGCGTTGATTACTATTCTATCTTGTTGATTATCTCTTTCCATTTTTTTCTGTCCCTTGCTAACTTCTTTGCTTCTTGGCCGCTAATGTTGTTTTTTGTTGATATCTCTTCTATATTATTTTCCCATGTCTGTCTTGGTCTTCCCCTTTTCTTCTTGTTTTGTATTCTTGCATTCCACACTGCTTTTGTTTGTTTATCTTCGGGCATTCTTAATAGGTGACCATACCATGCCAACTGTTTCTTTTCTATGACATTATGAATACTCTCTATTTGTACTCTTCTTCTTATATCTTCATTCTTTATTTTATCCATCATCGTGACTCCTTCCACTCTTCTTAAATATTTCATTTCCGCCGCCTGTATTTTGCTTCTTATTCTCTTATTCATCAACCATGATTCACTACCATATATTAATATAGGTCTATGCACTGTTTTGAATAGAGTCATTTTTGTCCTTTTCGTTATATGTTTATTTTTCAGTATTATTTTGTTGATCTATTTGCTTGCTGGATTCTCGTATTTATTTCCTGCTCTAAGCTTCCTTTATTATTTATTGCTGCCCCTAAGTATTTAAATGTTTCTACTTGCTCTATTTCTTTCTCATTCAGTATTATGTTTATCCTTAAGTTCTCCTTTGATATAACCATTACTTTCGTTTTTTCTACATTTATCTTCATATTATGTTTCCTTAGCTCTTCGTTCCATATTTCTAAATTACGTTTCATATCTTCTTCACTCTTTGATTTTACTGCTAAGTCATCTGCGAACGCGCATTCTGATAATGAGATCCTTTTCAACTTGTAATGCCCAACCTCTACCTTTTTTATTTTATACCTATTATTCTTCATTATTTGGTCTAAAAATATAATAAATAGCAATGGGCTTAAAACTCCTCCTTATCTTAATCCTTGGGATGTTTTAAACTCTTCTGATGTTGCGTTGCCAGTTCTTATGTAGTTGGATGTTGTTTCGTATATGCTTTTTATTGCTGTTAATAACTGTTCTCCTATTTTTCTTCCTCTCAATATATTCCACAACTTAGTCCTCGGTACTCGGTCGAACGCTTTTTCCAGGTCTATAAATGTGATATACAGTTTTTTGTCCGTTTTCATTGTATTTTCTATCAAGTTCCTTATAGTGAATATGTGGTCTTGTGTCGAATGTCCCCTCCCAAACCCACTTTACGATTTTTCCATTGTTGTTTCTATCGCAGCTCTAAGCTTGTTTTCTAGTAACAATATTCATAGAGGAACTTATTCTCCGTTTTTTCTCGATGACTTGGAATGCCGCTTATTCTTATAGTAGGTATGTCGAATCAGTGCAAATCCAAAAGAATTTCATGTTGAGATATTTGAAGCATGAGGTCACCTAAGAATGCCGCCATTCAAAATCACGATTTTCATCATCGATCATCCTAAGAATCTATTTCATTATAAAAAACTAATCAATCTGAAGAGCGGCTTGCGAACAGAAACAGATTGCATCGATAAACACTCTTGCCGAACGTAATTATAGTTTGGTGAAATATTTCGTCTAGACGTTGGATGAATTTGCATCAATAAATCAATCAATAAGTTTCAAGGACTAACTAAAAATATTCGGTGTGAAGTGGTCAACATTCGGTGGCGGCACTTTGATCGTTTGGTCCACCATGGTGGGCGCCCGCGGTGGTCTCGCTCATGCAGATCTCTGCACGCGTTTGTTTATACTCCAAGTAAAGCTACTGAGAGTCCAATAAGGATACTCCTAACTAGACACATAATTGCACATAGAATTATTATTTATAACTCTATACACATACACCGGGTACTCCGTTTCACTCTATTTGTAATAAACTTCTGAAATAATTGTGCTATTATCTCTTTATGTTACAATCTTGTCCTTCTATTTTATAAGATTATTAAATTTTGATCTCCGCTCTATTCGATTGCAAATAATTTCAAATTTATATCTGCAAATTGAGTACACTTGTCCAATAAATATGAAAGTATGTCAAATGAGATTCATGGAATATAGAAGGGAAAACAATCAGGGACAGGATAAGAAACAAGGAATATAGAGACACTGTGAATGTGGAACCGATAGAAAACATAATAGAGAAGGGACAATTATCACAAAGAATGGGTGAAGAAAGAACAATAAGAAAAGTTTACGAAGCAAGAACAGCAAAAACAAAGCAGAGAGAAAGATCCAGAGAAACATAGAAAGAACAAGTGAAGAAAGCTCTGGCAAAGAGGGGATGTAAATAAGCAAAATTAGAGAAAAATGGAAGAAGGTATGGAAGCGGATACCAAAATAAGAAGAAGCAGAATGAACAAGAAAAGTAACAACCACCAGCCTTACACCTTGAATAAATTGGCTCTATGAAGTTAATTTCCAACATCAGAATATGAAAATTTGAAACTTGCGGATTTTCGTTGAACAATCCAATTTAGTAATTTGTTATTCATTTTCATCTGAATTTGATTCTGCATGCATTCTGCCCGTAGAGGCCCTCTATATTGAAATATAAATTAGTTTATTATTCGATGCATGACATTGCAATAATATGGCTCCACAGTTCTATTAATCTATTGCCAATTGTTTTTATTAAGTAGTACTTCATATCTAAATATAGATACATATCTTAATACCATCTAAGTAAAAACTCATTAAAAAACTGACCTATCCGACGTCATATCAAATCTGCTAAAACTAAATAATGGAACTTTTTTAGCACTACGTGAGTATAGTCCGTGAGACAGGGCATTAATTTTTCGTTGATTATCGCTCACTTGAAACTTCGTGAGTGATTTCATTGTGATGAGTCCGACAGCATTCACATTTGACGAAATTCTTGATTTGAGGGCGTTTTTCAGCGAGAGCTAATTGAACATGTCAATTTCATGAAGTCTTGAAAATGTATTACCGTCATATTGATGTTTACACTAAACGAAAGATTTTTTGATTATAAAATGAAGAATAATATTGTCCGACATGAATATTGGGGGCCAGTGGTGAGTCCGACAAGCCACACTTGTCAAAAGTACGTTGGTATGAAAACGGATTATCGCTAGTCTAAGACTTTGAGGGCGTGTTCAATTATTTTTTCTCTAAGATTTGGTCATTTTGTCCGACAAATTATCGGGGGCGTTTTCTCAGTCCGACGCTGAAAACGGGACAGGATTATAACAGTTCCTTCATCAATGACCGCTCATCTCTATGTTTTTTATTTCCCATCCAAATAGAGTCTAGAACATTACTGTATACATGTCCGACAATTTAAGTGGGGCAATACTTCAGAAAATCAAAAATATGTTGTATGAATGTGGCTGCGTTAACAGACATATACATATATGAAATGCATATCCAGGCAGTATGATTATTGATTATGAATAATAAAAAAAAGGCTTGTCCACCAATATATTATTATTATTTTGGAATCAAATGTGTGATATAAAGTCAGTATACTGTGATAATCCCCTCAAAAATCATTCAAATTCACCTTCAACTGTTATATCTATATATTAATACGTCAAAAGCAAACTTTCGACCTCTTTTTGAGCATATTGCATGCACGAAGAGGTGTGAGATTTGGCATACTCAAAATTTATATGGAGAAGATGTGCAGAAAAAGAAAATTATATACAGGTGTTCTATTTTAATGTATATATTAATACGTGAAGAGGAAGCTTTGTATCCCTTTTCAAGCATATTGCACACACGAAAAAATTTTATATTTGGCATACTTGAAGTTTATATGATCGAGTGCAGGAAGCTGAAAGTACAAACAGGTGTCCCATTTTATTTTACGACGTGAAGAGAAAACATTGTACCGCGCACACGAGGTGATGTGAAACTTGGCTTAGTTGAAGTATGTGTGGAGAATGTGAGATATGGCATATTTGGAGTATATCTGAAGAAATATGCACTGAATGGGAGAATGGCTGAAGAAAAATTTGAAAGATTTCTCTTCCCTTCCTATAGTCGGGGGAGAAAGTCACTTTGAAATCTTGATTGGGAACCACGAATCCTAATTTTAGATTCGAATGGAGCAACGAATACCAATTTAATTCTACCAGGAACCCCCGGAGATGAAAGATTAAAGTGAGTAACGTTCCAACTTAGCGACATAATAATATATTTCTTTTTCTATTCTCTACTTTACTTTTTCTCAAATATTTTGTTAATGAATTATTCATTACTAGCTTATGAACAACGTCCATCACTTATCCTTTGATATTAAATACGTCAAAAGCTGAATTATATATGTGCGAGCGTTTTCTTGTCGGACTGACGATAAGAACCAATATTTCTTTAGGACAATATGTTTATTGGACAGATAATATGTTTTCAAATTATGACTATTTTGGTCCGACAAGCGGTCATTGATGAAGGAACTGTTATAATCCCGACATGTTTTCAATGTCGAACTGAGAAAACGCCCCCGAAAATTTGTCGAACAAAATGACCAAATCTTAGAAAAAAAAATAACTGAACACGTCCTCAAAGTCTCAGACTAGCGGTAATCCGTTTTCATACCAACGTACTTTTGACAAGTGCGACTTGTCGGACTCACCACTGGCTCCCAATATTCGTGTCGGACAATATCATTTTTCATTTTATAATCAAAAAATCTTTCGATTGGTGTAAACATCAATATGACGGTAATACATTTTCAAGACTTCATGAAATTGGCATGTTCAATTAGCTCTCGCTGAAAAACGCCCCCAAATCAAGAATTTCTTCAAATGTGAGAACTGTCGGACTCATCACAATGAAGTCACTCACGAAGTTTCAAGTGAGCGGTAATCAACCAAAAATCTATGCGCTGTCTCACGGACTAGTATGACATGTGAGACATGCTATTAGCAGTAGGAATTCTCTCAATATAAATTGATCAAAAACATCACGAAAAGACATTGACTGTCTAAAATAATCCACATAATAGTCCTCTGCTGGTGACAAAATTTGGTTTATTCTGTTGTGTATCTACTACTACTAGGCTTTGTTTGATAAATCAGCAGTTCTTGTTCTATTATGTCTTCTATTCATTATGATTCTCAGTTAGGTGATAATAGGCATTCTGCATTTTGCTCCGACCGAAAACAATTAGGGTACAAATTGAAGGCAGTGAGTCCTCTGGATCTCGGTAATTACTCTCCGTTCTTGCAGCGCCAAGCAAAACGTGGTATGAAAGGATCAGAACAAGGCCTCAGCGCTCCGCGCTTTTGTGCAAAGCATTAGCTTAGACCTGGATGCACGTTTGCAATGTCGGTCAAAATAGCACACCAAGTCATTTATGCAAAAAAAAATCCTGCCTTCGAATTCATCACGTAATATTTCTTCAGTCGTTAGTGTGGAATAGAGTACTGCTAGGTATGTGTACTTTGATCATACGCATACTTGCTAGCTTGTGCCGACGGCCAATTTACAGATACGAGATGCTAGACGTAACTCACGTTCCTTGAAGTCTTGAGTGCTAATTTTGTTAAAAATTGATAATCAATACTGCTAGACACTTTCCACCGGTGGTAATTTCTGCTCGACTCTCAAAAGCTTGCAAAGAATAACGTAATCTTGCTTATAGTCTTGCTAATTTTATATATGATACTCAGGGAACAATTTCAATACTTTTTGTTAACAGCCAGATCAATAGTAGGATTAAACATCCTCCAGATACAATTAAAATATCGCTGTGAGTAAAAATGCGAGGTTACTTTTTGTAGGCTTGATAGTAAGCAAGTATCTATGGGCATCTAACTCTCCCTTGGTCTGGCTGTTTATAAAAAGTATTGAGAATACTCTCTGCATATATGAAAATCAGGACTACCTTATTTTTTTGCGAGCTTTAAAGCGTTTAGCAGAAATTACTGCCGATGGTAAGTGTCTGGCAGTTGATTATCAATTTTTAACAATACTCTTTAAAACATGCATAAAATTCAGCACTTAGGGCCAAATTTAGAGACATGACTCACACTCACCTCAATCTTAACTCAATTTACTTCTCACTCACTTGAGTTGAGTGTGAGTTGTGCCAGCACTCATTTCTTCCTCAATTGTTTGCGCATAGATGTCATTTAGTTGCAGTGGCGTGCAGTCCAAATGTGCAGGGTGTGCACTGCACACCCTATGAAAATATTAGAGATTACGTAAATAAAATTAATATAATGGTTCATTGAATACTTCATTTTATTTCACAAATTTTCATTATAAAATCAGAGAAAGAGCGTATTTCATCTTTTTATGCAACCAGAAATACGAGCGCGCCTCGCGGGCCACTCTGCTATATATTTGAAACGAATGTCGACGCTTGAGGTGCAGATTTCTCGCCTGCACGGCGAGCGAGGTCTGTTTAGCTTAGTCAGTATTAGAAAAGTGAAGGAATAGAGTCTGACAGAGAAAAAGCATACCGAAATTAGCGATCTCCTATCGCTCGTTCTCTCTCGCTGGGTGCAGGCAGATTTTCTGCACCTGGAGCTGAATACTCAACGTTTAACTGAATTCTTTTTCAAACGCCTTTTATTACTTTGTTTCAAAATAGTTGAAATATTGTTATTCGCTATTCAAGACAATAATATTAGGTGAACACTTATTTTATACGTCTCTTGAATTATTTATTTTTGTGAAATTATCATTTGTAGAATGACAACTGAAAATAGATCTATAATTTGTGATCTACTGGAAAATCCTTTTTCACGTCGTGATTTCGGAACAAGAAATGGAATTATGAAAACAAGACCAACGCCAGACATAAAATTCACTCAAAATATAAAAATTAAAGGCCAGCAGTCCGTGCGACATTTCCAAATTAAAATATAAGAAAATCAATTTATACAGAGAATTTGGATGAATATAAGCAAGAATATAATTTTTTTCTTAATGAGAATTTGGAAAAATTAATATTAGTTCCGATAATAATGGATGTACGGAATGTTATGAAAGTTATGAGAGTTAAGAACGAGGTGAAGAATGAATACTTTTCAATGATACAACAAATGTAGGATGTAAGAGAATGAACTGGATACATACTACAGAAAATCATGCACTGGAGCATCCCAAGAGTATTTAAAATTATACTTGTAACAATACTGTGTAAATATAATTTTTAATGCTGGAAATTATCAACATAAATCCTATTATACGAGAAATTCACTTCAATAAAAAATAATTATGTGCAATGATTAAGTCTTTGATTACAATTATGCTATTCCTGTTAAATTTAGATCCATAATACAATAGTAGATTCCTTGATTATAGAAGGGAAACTCTTTCAATAAGTACAAAAATTCAGTTTTGGGTCTAGTATAATAAATGTTAGTGAGCGCGTGCGCAGTAATCGTATATGATATGCTATTGCTCAAAAACTGGATTTCGGTCCAACACTGCTCTTGATATCAGTACCACAGGCGCTAAACTCAGTCAGGGATGTTTTTCAAAAGTGCAAGCTTAGCGAGCAAGTCCAGAACCATTGTAATAGGAAAAAAAAGCAGCGTCTCTTCAAAAAAAACCTTCCAACACAGAAGTTTCATCAGACTTCTTCTTGATTAGGCCTTTCCTGGATCATACCGTTATTTGATTGTAGAAAAAGATCAATATCAAAATATAGTAGAGTTAAAACCATATTTATCAAAAAGTATCAACTGACCAACATAAAACGAGTTAAAAACGCGTTTATATTAATTTGAGTGCAGTTTAAGGGACCAGCTCATCACACTAAGATCTTACTCAACTCACACTTAATTGCCACTCACTTCTAGCTTAAATTCAAGCAGTCAAATGTCTTTGAATCCATTATGACATTCAATTCAGATTGAGTGAAAGGTGAGTGTGAGGTGAGTATGAGTCACGTCTCTGAATTTGGCCCTTAGACTTCAAGAAAAGTGAGTAATGTCTTAACGTACCTCTAGCACCTCATATCTATAGATTGGCCGTCGGCACAAACTAGCAAGTATGCGTACCGACTAACACTACTCTAATCCACACATTTTGTTTCTAAGAAAATAAGTAAAGTCTGGCGGGTCTGGGATCTTGGACTATAAGTTTAAGTGTTCTCTAGGCTCCCTTGTTACATGCTCAATAATTATCAAAATACGACATAATCTTCTAATTAGAACTGTCTGAAAGATATTGTAACGAATTCTTCATCAAGAGTCTAGAATAATTCAAGAAAATCTCTGATAGCGTGACCTGGTCCATTCTACGTGATTCTAGAGGCCATATAGTGTATATGAACGCATGTAATTCTCTCATCCAAGTCAGTCAAGATTAGAAAGCCAATAGATAAAGACACGATGAGATCCAATAATTTCCTTCATACCAAGGAAGGTTTGACCCCTAAACAACAATGCCTTGAAGACTGGTGATGTGGGACTAGTATTGTGCAGCTTTTTTAGCGCATTTTTTAGAAAAAAGCGCTATTATATCCACTTTGGCTGTCTGGCTGGCTGGCTGGCTGGCGTGACGCTGAGTTCTCAGCAACTATACTATTTACAGACTTGAAACTGGTACTGAATAAAAGCTACTGTTTCGTAGGTTTGCACAAATTGCTTTAATTTAAGCTCAGTGATTGTAGAAGATTAAATTATTCAATTACTTGTTTCAAGTGGAACAATGCCCATAGATATATATGACATTAGGGATATGGCAACTAAAAATTTATTAAAGTAGATAAAAATTTAGTTACAACTTTAGCCGCGGGTGTCACTATTATTATGTACAGTTGTCAAATCTGTCCGGGATTCATTCAATGACTTGTTTGACGCGAATTTGAAGTTTATTAGAATGAATTATTATTATTGGTTGAAAATTTGTTTACTTTTGGTGTATTTTTCTTATATAGCTTTGATAAAGATAAAATTATCATTTTAAGGTACAGCACTTGACCTCTCGTCAGTCAATAACCAAACAATGAAGATTAAAAGGTATTTTTGAGTTTGTACATGCATAAATTATGTACCTATCAAATAGTCAACTTGAAACTAGTACTAAATGGAAGCTGCTGTTTCGTAAGTTTGCCCAAACTGCTTGATTTCAAGCTTAGTAATTGTGAGAGATGGTAATTTGCGAAATCTCTGAAGTAACAAGCATTCATGAGCTGTCAAAAATGCGTTTTCATCATCTAGATGATTCTTCCATTTTTTTGGACTAACATTGTAGCTCCTAGAGTTCCCGTGATCTTAATGGCAGATCAAATAACTATTAATATCTTGTGATTTATCAGCTACATGACAAATTTTGACAGATGACAGCCAATGCAATTACGAAAAAGTAATATTATAAGGACATGGATCTGACTTGCTCTAATTTGAAAGATGAATAGCCTTGGAAAATGATTGAGCACCTTTTATTTAGATGGACGCCCGTCGAAGCAGGGACTGCTGATAAAATTGATAGGTTCGAAACAATACGTGAAGAAAAAACGTCCCGTGCCCTTTTTGAGCATATTGCATGCACGAAGGAATGTGAGATTTGGCAAACTCAAAGTTTATATTGAGAAAAAGTGCATACGATATTATTTTCCTTCGGAATATATCGGGAAATATGCATTCAATAAAAAAATGTCTGAAGTAAAAGCTTAGTGATTCCTCCCCATTTCCAAGGGAGGAAGGGTCACCCTCAGGAATGGAAGGTGAGATTCAATAACGTTTAAGAAATATAATGAATGACTGCACAAAATTAATACATGAAAAGAAAACTTTTTACCCCTTTTTAAGGCATATTGTGCGCACGAAGAAATGTGAGATTTGGTAAATTTGACGTTTATATGGAGAAGGAGTGCAGGAAGCTGAAATTACATACACGGTCTCCCTTTTTAATTTCAATACGCACTTGTTTATCTATCAATAAAATATTCTCCTTCATTATCCGTTAAACAATTAAAATTTAAGTGACTGCAATAAACAATAATATGTATTCTGCTGAAATATGAATGGCTCATTTTATGTACCTATAAATGAAATTTCCACCTTGGTGTTTCTAACTCTCATACTTTACTATCCAAGAGTAATTTTAGGAAGAAATATAAAACGCACAATAGACAATAAAAATATATTCATAACTTTAATAGTGTACCACTAATATACTGGTTGTAAAATATGTTAATACTACATTTGATGTAATTTTGTCTGAATAATAGTGTCCGTGATCATGATTTATCTCACTGGTGGCATTGCTTGGTGTCAAGGTCAAGATTCAAGTGTAACCAGTAACCGCATTGCAGCACAGTACGAAATGCTGCTGAAATTTTGCATTGATTCGCCTGTTACTCATTTGAAAACTGAAAATGGAACACAAACAATCCAAATTTTATTGAGAGAAACATTATTCGCAAATTTTTCGTGGGGGTAAACATTATGTGCAAAGTTTCATATAACTATTAAACGCTTATAAAAAGTAGGGATTTTTTGCCGCTACAAGACTATCAATCATTTTAACAGCGGAATTATAGATTAATCTCCTCAATTAGCATTCTTTTACATGGCGCCAAAATACCTAATTTGAATATTCAACTTTTTGCTTCCAGTAAATTATTGGCAAATTAAAAAACTAACTTGACATAGATCACTGTTACGTTGGCAAAAGTTCACCTTGAGAAAATTCCCATTGAGTCTAATTCCTTTAGAAATTAAAATAACTTAATTCATTACTTTGAGCTTCAATTGAATTCTCCAAAATACTTCAAATATTAATTCAAGTGACAAATTTATATTTCAGCGGCAGCTTTAAGCTTGCAAATTTTGCTATCCTAACAAAGTTCAGAACTCGCCATCAGGCGGAAGATATCTGCCCATTCAGCTTTATTAATTCTCGTCCTTTGCCCTCCCTTGGTTCGGCTCGTTTTGTTCTAATAACACGTAATATATCAAAATGTGAATAGCAACATACTTTGTAATTGAACTCATGCACACTAAACATAAATTTATGAAGTTTGCTTCCGCTGAGTTTGGAATTTAGAAGGAATTTAATCAGCACAAAATTTTCTCGTGAATTCATTTTCTTGTTGGATTATGTAACTTATTGAATTTAGATTAAATTTCAATGATTCATATACCTTATCTGTATGAAACAAGAAAAAAAAAATAAGGCCCAAAAGTTAAAAATAACTCAGAAAAATGATTACTGAAATATTTATGTTTATAGTTGAAGTAATGCTATACTAATGTAGTCGGGCCGAAGAGAGAATACTCAAAATAAATTTTCCTCAATTTTTCAATTATTGAGCAATTTAAATGCAGTTTTTTCGTGCTTTTCAGATAACTACATATAATCATCATTGATTTAGTTCAAATTTGTTGCAATATTAAGCAAAATCAGCCCAAAAATGGCGTTTTAAATTTGTCTATACGACAACGTACGAATATATAAAGAAATTTCTCTTAGATTTGATATATTTATTTGACATTATTTGAAATGCTTGTTGGTTGACGGCTAATTTGTTCTCAACTGCATTATCCAAAGTTTGGGTGTGTTGCACCTACTAATAGGTAGAAAATATAGATGATTTCAATTATCTTAGGAATAATGCTACAAAATGTAAATGTAAATTTTAAAGCTCGTACCCCCCAAAATTATAATCGTAGAATAATCTGTCAATCCTTCGGCCTGAAGGATGTCCTACTCTAAAGCTTGGATATAGTTGTAAGTAGTTTGGAGTACCTCTTCTTATTGAGACATTTTTAGCGCATTTTTTGGAGAAAAGCGCTATTATATTCACTTTGGCTGGCTGGCTGGCTGGCGTGACGTTGAGATCTCAGCAACTATACTATTTACAGATTTGAAACTGGTACTAAATGAAAGCTGCTGTTTCGTAGGTTTGCACAAATTGCTTTAATTCAAGCTCAGTGATTGTGGAAGATTAAATTATTCAATTACTTATTTCAAGTGAAACAATGCCCATAGATATATATGACATTAGGGATATGGCAACTAAAATTTATTAAAGTAGATAAAAATTTAGTTACAACTTTCACCGCGGGTGTCATTATTATTATGTACAGTTGTCAAATCTGTCCGGGATTCATTCAATGACTTGTTTGACGCGAATTTGAAGCTTATTAGAATGAATTATTATTATTGGATGAAAATTTGTTTACTTTTGGTGTATTTTTTTTTATATAGCTTTGATAAAGATCAAATTATCATTTTAAGGTACAGCACTTGACCTCCCGTCAGTCAATAACTGAACATTGAAGATTAAATGGTATTTTTGAGTTTGTACATGCATAAATTATGTACCTATCAAATAGTCAACTTGAAACTAGTACTAAATGCGAGCTGCTGTTTCGTAAATTTGCCCAAACTGCTTGATTTCTAGTTCAGTAATTGTAAGAGATGGTAATTTGCGAAATCTCTGAAGTAACAAGCATTCATGAGCTGTCAAAAATGCGCTTTCATCATCTAGATGATTCTTCCATTTTTTGAATAAACTTTCTAATGCGCCACAGGATGTTTCACTCTCTATGTCTAGTTAGCAAAACCGAATCTCTGAATTGTGTATCGCGCCATGCGCTATTAATAACATACCTGAATTAAATTCGTCTGTCGGCTCTATCTTGTTGGCGATGTCATCAACGTAAATAAAGTAGCATACAATATACGACGTAAAAAACTACGCTAGACATTCAGGCGTGTCACAGAAACTGATCTATCTCTATATCAAGCGTCTGGAAGTCTCTCTGTCTTAATTTTTATTTTTATTCTCGAAGTTCTCAGGTGCTTTGCATTACAGCAAGCAAATGAGATGTATAAAAGGAAATCAATAAAATTGTTGGTTATATAATCTGATTTCTTGCCTAATTTAGTTCTTAAACTTGTAGTCTAAGATCCCAGACTTGCCAAACGTTACTCATATTTTGAGAAATAAAATTTGTGAATTAGAGTAGTGTTACTCGGTACTTTGATCATATGCATACTTGCTTGTTTGTGCCGACGGCCAATTTATAGATAAGAGGTACGCTAAAACATTTCTCACTTCTCTTGAAATCTGAATGCTGGTTTTTAGGTATGTTTTAGAGAATATTGTTGAAAATTGATGATCAACTACTCAGGAAGCAATTTCAATACTTTTTGTGAACAGGCAGACTAAGAAAGAGTTGAATGATCATAGATACTCTGCTAACTATCAACCGTACAAATAGTGATCTTGTCCTAAATGTCAAAAAAGGCAGTCAATTTTAAATTTTGTCAACTCCCAACTGATAGTCCGTGAGACAGGGCATGAATTTTTCGTTGATTACCGCTCACTTGAAACTACGTGAGTGACTTCATTGTGATGAGTCCGACAGCTTTCACATTTGACGAAATTCTTGATTTGGGTGCGTTTTTCAGTGAGAGCTAATTGAACATGTCAATTTCATGAAGTCTTGAAAATGTATTACCGTCATATTGATGTTTACACTAATCGAAAGATTTTTTGATTATAAAATGGAAAATAATATTGTCCGACAGAATATTGGGGGCCAGTGATGAGTCCGACAAGCCGCACTTGTCACAAGTACGTTGGTATGAAAACGGATTATCGCTAGTCTGAGACTTTGAGGACGTGTTCAATTTTTTTTTTCTAAGATTTGATCATTTTGTCCGACAAATTTTTGGGGGTGTTTTCTCAGTCCGACACTGAAAACGTGTCAGGATTATAACAGTTCCTTCATCAATGACCGCTCATCCCTATGTTTTTTATTTTCCATTCAAATAGTGTCAAGAACATTACTGTATACATGTCCGACAATTTAAGTGGGGCAATACTTCACAAAATCAAAAATATGTTGTATGAATGCGGCTGCGTTCATAGACTTATACATATATGAAATGCATATCAAGTCAGTGTGATTATTGATTATAGATAATAAAAAAAGGCTTGTCCCCCAGTATATTAATATTATTTTAGAATCAAATGTGTGATATAAAGTCAGTATACTGTGATAATCACCTCAAATATCATTCAAATTTACCTTCAACTGTGATATCTATATATTAATACGTCAAGAGCAGACTTTCGACCTCTTTTTTTAGCATATTGCATGCACGGAGGAGTGTGAAATTTGGCATACTCAAAATTTATATGGAGAAGATGTGCAGAAAGCGAAAATTATATACAGTTATTCTATTCTAATGTATATATTAATACGTGAAGAGGGAGCTTTGTATCCCTTTTCAAGCATATTGCACGCACGAAAAAATTTGATATTTGGCATACTTGAAGTTCATATGATCGAGTGCAGAGAGCTGAAAATACATACAGGCGTCCCATTTTAATTTTACGACATAAAGAGAGAACATTGTACCGCGCACACGAGGTGATGTGAAACTTGGCTTAGTTGAAGTCTGTGTAGAGAATATGGAATATGGCATATTTGAAGTATATCTGGAGAAAGTTGCACCAAATGGGAGAATGGCTGAGGAAAAATTTCAAAGATTTCTCTTCCCTTCCTATAGTCAGGGGAGAAAGTCACTTTGAAATCTTGAATGGGAACCACTAATCCTAATTTTAGATTTGAATGGAGTATCGAATACTAATTAAATTATATTAGGAACCCCCGGAGATGGAAGATTAAAGTAAGTAGCATTCCAACTAAGCGACATAATAATATATTTCTTTTTCTATTTTCTACTTTACTTTTTTTCAATCATTTTGTTGAAGAATTATTTATTACTAGCTTGAAAACAACGTCCATTACTTATCTCCTGATATTGAATACGTCAAAAACTGAGTTATATATGTGCGAGCGTTTTTTTGTCGGACTGACGATAAGAACCAATATTTTTGTCGGACAATGTATTTTTTAGACAGTTGTTTCTAAATTATGACTGTTTCGGTCCGACAAGCGGTCATTGATGAAGGAACTGTTATAATCCTGACACGTTTTCAGTGTCGGACTTAGAAAAGGCCCCCGAAAATTTGTCGGACAAAATGACTAAATCTTAAAAAAAAAAATTGAACACGTCCTCAAAGTCTCAGACTAGCGGTAATCTACTTTCATACCAACGTACTTTTGACTAGTGCGGCTTGTCGGACTCACCGCTGGCCCACAATATTCATGTCGGACAATATTATTTTTCATTTTACAATCAAAAAATCTCTCGATTAGTGTGAACTATGACGGTAATACATTTTCAAGACTTCATGAAATTGACATGTTCTAGCTCTCGCTGAAAACGCCCCCAAATCAAGAATTTCGTCAAATGTGAAAGCTGTCGGACTCATCACAATGAAGTCACTTACAAAGTTTCAAGTAAGCGGTAATCAACGAAAAATTTATGCTCTGTCCCACGGACTATGTGTTTTGAATCAAGTTGTGAAAGCATTATGATAATGGAAAACGTTGAGTGAAATAATGGAAATATTACATAGTGGATCAATGTTAACGTCCTATTTTCACAAAAATATCAACATTGTTCTTATAATGAGTTGGCGACTTGCCAAACGAAAAATGTTTTACAATGGAGCAGAAATCGGGTCATACTCAAGGTGGCACCGCTGCAGAATTCAATGTTTCTCCGAAAATTCCTTATATACTCCGAATAAAGTTGTGCAGTACAATCAATTCATTCTTATATATAATGTATGCATTTGTAACGTGAACTTGCATATTGGTGTTTCCACAAGAAATATTGTTACGAACTGCTCCATAACTCTCCAAGAAATATTTATAACAGCAAAGCACGTGCGTCCTGAAGTGCTGATGTATTTTAGTTTGAAAGCTTACTTATCCATCTGCAACACCCAAACAGCCTAAACAGACTTAAATGGGCAGTTGTTGGTTTATGTGTTTCTGAAGCCTTTACAAATCGCAAAACATACTTCACTTGCAGTCAAATTCATCTATAAATAACGCACTTTCGCATGTAAACGTGTTTGCATCTCACTTTTATGTGGTGAATTATATGATCCACTTGTAAGTTGCTCTTTTAGGTACCTACTTTAATGGCATTGATTATGATCTTAATTGCATACAAGAGCAGAGTTCTTGCAAAACTTTACGAACGGAAGTTCGTATACTGCTGAAAGTTTAATAGGGTATAATATTTTCATACCCTGCTACATACTTTTGAGGAAGTACTGAGAGTCATGCAAATATTCCAAAAGGCGGTAATAGAATAAGAGTGAAACTTATCACTCATTTACGATGTTTCAAGGGCTCTATTCTTGAAGTCGTCAACAAATATGAAGGGAAGCTCAGTAACTTACGTATACGGTTGACATCATGTGCGCCAGACGTATTCTGGAACGGGATGCGTAACTCATGCGTAGTTACAGCAAGTGACTAGAGTAATTTCTCTGACAGAAATCACAATGACAGGATATACATTACTAAAAATCTTGATTTAAATACGGCAAAAGTCGGACATTAAACATTGAAGGCACCACGGGATTTGAACAGACAATAATGCCTACAGTCAACGTACACACCTCGGGCCGGAGGCACTCGGAAAGTACACTGTTGACCTCAGGCAGTATTGTCCTCTCAACACCCTTGATACCTTAATTACTATAATATTACCAGGGATGTAAAGTCGTCTACGGTTTAAAAAATATAACTTATTGGTGAGAATGTACATTCGGTCACACTGTGTTTGTCTCACACTGATGTCAAACGAAAAACCATCACTGTCGGCGACGCTCGACGTCGTCACATAGAAGGCATGGCAGCCGGCGCCGGCTTGTCTCGATTCCTGTTTGCTGCCTGTCTGTATTATCACACTATAGAATTACAGGGCTAGTGCAGTTCATTGCTCGTTATCAACTGCAATTTACTACTATTATACCACTTAATTGCTTCATGCATATTACGGGGGATTATTTTCACATTTATTAGGCAAATTTCCATACTTTATGATTATCGAAGTATCCCAAATAGCGCTTTAAGAGGAAGTTATGTTATAAATAATATGTGCTCATAAATATTTTACATACAATTTTATATTGATGATACAGGCATAAATTAGATCAAACTCATGTTTTAATCATTACGCAACTGAGTTTATTTCATGAGTCTCTCATTCTTTATGTCTAAAAACTATCAGAAAATGGCCTATCTTCTCTTGAAGTCTGTTTTTGATCAAGAGTATAAGTAGTACAATTATTTGGTGGTTCTACCTGAGAAGTTTTTTGGGAGTCTACGGCATGTAAAAGCAGTTTTTTGACAATATCTCCTTTCCGACTCATTTCACGATAAAAACATTCACATACAAAATAAAACTAGAGAAAATATCCTTAAATTTCTCTCATGACTTTTTTTTCGTAAAATCAATAGTTTTGGCGTACGAGCACCGCAAATTGTAGTTGCACGCGTAGATTGCACTTGTGGATGAGGAGTCAAAATTTATCCTTGCTGTCCTTGCTTTTAATACTTGACTTACGACAAGTCTCCATTCCTTTTTCTTCCACTCCAATCACTTCACTTTTATGCAATAGATTAGCTCAAATAAAACAATTCACTTTATTAGAAGCCATGTCTCTATAAATGCAAACGACACTGTGAAGAGAGAGAAGGACGTCCGATACAAAGGCGACGCATCCCTTTATAACTGCGGAAAACGGGCCATAGAACGCCGATTTTCCAGCGCATTATAAGATGTATAACGGTTTGTGGCGCTCGTACGCAAAAACTATTGATTTTACGAAAAAAAAGGTTATCGAAAAAATTGTAGGAAATTTTTTCTAGTTTCATTTTGTATATAGATGCTTTTATCGCTAAATGAGTCGGAAAAGAAATATTGTCAAAAAACTGCTTTTATGCGCAATTTTCCAACACAGCGGCGCGAATAACAAAGATTGCAGTAAACTTTCCAAGTAACCTCTGTTTTTAGAACCAAATGACTGTACTTGAGTGGCAGTTCATTTGAAATCGAATTATGAGTGTTTTGAATGGATTACAGAGTGGATATACCAAATATCCTCAGTACTATGCTCGACTATCATGGCCGGAAAAGAAGGAATTTCAGGAGAGAAAGCAAAGTTGCCAAGCCTAAGTCTCTCGATGCCGCCTCTATTATTATTATCATTATTATTAGTGAGAGGATTGTGCGTCCAACCGCCTGTATCACTGCGACCTAAAGATCTTTTGTAATGTAGCCCTAGTTATTAAATCCTGTGTGATATTGACGCTTTTAAAGAACCTTAGTATCCTTCCAGGACTAGAATCTTTCACAATGTTGGCCGACACGAATGCCTTTCCAAAGTGAGATTTCCTATGGGAGACTACAGCTGCGCACTCACACAGCACGTGCTCTGAAGTTTCTTCGTCTTGTAGACATAGACGACATATATTATTTTCAGCTTAACCAGTTTTGTGTAGATGGTAATTAAGAGGACAATGACCAGTTAGAAGACTTGTCAAGATTCTTAGGTCCCCTTTGCTGAGAGAAAGTATCTCCTTCAGGTTTTTTGGTGGAGGCGGCAGGAAGCGTTTTGCCTGTTTATTGCCTTTGACGTTGTCCTAGTATGAGGCTTTTTCAATATACTCCCATGCTTTCAATTATTTCTTTATGTGGCTCTTTAGAGGACCACAAGAAGGTTCAGGTCCGCAAAATGGTTAGCAAACTCATCCGCGTCTTCATTGCCTTGTACCCCTTCATGCCCTGGCACCCACCAAAAAATTACATAGTTGTTTACTGCCAGTTGTTGCAGGGTGTGGGCACCTATAGCTTTCAGAGGGGCCTAGCTGTCTGATAATATATCAATTGTTGCTCCTTTGAAATATTTCTCTAGGTTTATTCTGGCGCAAAGATTTATAGCATATACTTCTGCTTGGAATATTGTGGCGCTATTACCTAAAGACTCAGAGACTTGAGTACTTGTTCAGGATATTCCTACTCCGGTTTCACCACTTTCTAGTTTTGAAGCATCCGTGAACCAGGACAAGAAGCCTCTTTTGAAGTTAGGTCTTCCTATTACCCATATCTTGCGGTCTGTTATAATGACCCTTTCAAAACTGTACTTTGTCAACATGAGATCACATGTAGGCATGGCTAATTTATTGTTTGGTATCTCCTTTAAGATCTTTAGATGTCCAACAAGATCTTCGGGCTTCAATGATTTTGTTCTGCTGAGCATTGAGGCACTAATAAGCGCCTCTTTCTTCACGTGAATGGAGTACTCTGCTCAGTTTTTAGCCACCATATTAGTGAAGCGTAGGTGATCATTGGCCGCCTATATGCATCGAGTTAGATTTGAGGGTACAATATGGGAAAGCATGAGAGATCTCAATTGTATTCTTATATTCATCACGTTTTCATGACTCTAAATTATCATTTTATTGATGTATCAGAAATAAAATACTAATAATTGTAATTGATATAAGGCTGGCGCCTCCTTTATTGATTCTGAAAATGATATTGAATAGTCTGAAATCAATAGAATCCATTTGCATTTGAACTTTTAACTCATTGAAGTGTGGTACTTATTGTGTTCCAGAAAGAAAATATGAGGTTTTAACGATAACGTTGTAGTAGATATGAAACTTCCAATTATTTTCATAGCAAATGAATACTCAGAGATCAAAGAATACAAATCTACTAACTTTTTAGGCAGAATAAACAACAAAATAAGCAAATTCAAGTTTACAGGTTGCTGCAGTAACTTGTGCTGTTTTACAAACATAACCCGGAGCAAATATTTATGTTTGCAGAATATTTAAGATTCATTCCTCCCTTCTTTTCCGAGAGATGAAACAAGTATGGAATTCAATTTGCATTTCTCTACAATTGTATTATAATCGTGACTTTTTGACAGTTAGAGATTTTGTTGAATCTTGACGTCTTAGATCTTGCTGAGCTCGAAAAACATAATTTTAAAAAAAGTCGGTCTTACCATATTCTTATTTCTAACAATTAATCTCTGTAAGAGAACTATAACTAATGTGTTAATACTTGTAAGTAATTATTTACAGTAGAGAAAGCTCTTGAGGGACTCAAGATGAATAATTTGTTGTTCCAAAGTATGCAGACTCTTGGTTCCGGACATCCGGGTTCAGGACTATGTCAGATGCAAGTTATAATTTAATTAATGATAGCTTCAATGAACTTTGCATAAGCCCCATCATTATCAACTAGTTTGGTTTCCAACTTTGAAACTATGCTCTCCTTTTGTTTGTCAATTCGAAGTTTGGAATGAACAGGGATTCATTGTCTTATAAAATCTCTCTTTTAATATTCAATGAAAGCAGCAAGCTTTTTAAACTCTATGAGAATCATATATAGGTATTACTTAAAAGTGTGAAGCTGTGCATTATGACATGAGGCCAAATATTGTTCGTCTAATGTAATAAGATTTGTTTGTACAGCTCGGGAAACCCACAAATAACTATACAAATGGTACATTGAAAGGTACCACAAACTGAGAACAGGTTATGGAACACAACTGCTACAAGACTAGTGTGTGGAAAGGCTGGACCCAAAAAACAACACTCTTTGGATGAATTATTACATAAAAAATCTGTACTTTCTTGTTAAAGCATCTAGTATCAACAAGAAGAATGTCAAGTTACATAATAATCAAACTTAAGCGAGTCGCGTTCGACGTACGTTCATAAAACTGCCAACCCTGATCAATAAGAACCCTGAGCTCGCTCCACTCACGCACATTGAATATATTATTCATATATTATATCTTGGCTTAAGCTGTCTACATTATCAAATGTAGAAAAATGAGGGGCGAAATTGTGTACAGCAGCACAAAATATCCAAGGAATTATTAATAGGAGTCATTTATCGAATCATGCGACAGAATATAATTTTGTATAGGTCTTAAATACCTTATTACAAATGCAACGTCAAAAGTCCCTATCGCGGAAAATATACGATTGATTGAGACAACGTCCGTCCCTAATTCCATTAGTCGGCGTACCTTGAGTAACATCAACAGTCCAGTCCAGTTTTCAGCGCATTTTTTGGAAAAAAGCGCTATTATATTCACTTTGGCTGTCTGGCTGGCTGACTGGCTGGCTGGCGTGACGCTGATTTTTCAGCAACTATACTATTTACAGACTTGAAACTGGTACTAAATAGAAGCTACTGTTTCGTAGGTTTGCACAAATTGCTTTAATTCAAGCTCAGTGATTGTGGAAGATTAAATTATTCAATTACTTGTTTCAAGTGAAACAATGTCCATAGATATCTATGACATTAGGGATATGGCAACTAAAATTTATTGAAGTAGATAAAAATTTAGTTACAACTTAAGCCGGGGGTGTCACTATTATTATGTACAGTTGTCAAATCTGTCCGGAATTAATTCATGACTTGTTTGACGCGTATTTGAAGCTTATTAGAATGAATTATTATTATTGGATGAAAATTTGTTTACTTTTGGTGTATTTTTTCATATAGCTTTGATAAAGATCAATTTATCATTTTAAGGTATAGCACTTGACCTCCCGTCAGTCAATAACTGAGCAATGAAGATTCAAAGGTATTTTTGAGTTTGTACATGCATAAATTATGTACCTATCAAATAGTCAACTTGAAACTTGTACTAAATGGAAGCTGCTGTTTCGTAAGTTTGCCCAAACTGCTTGATTTCAAGCTCAGTAATTGTGGGAGATGGTAATTTGCGAAATCTCTGAAGTAACAAGCATTCATGAGCTGTCAAAAATGCGCTTTCATCATCTAGATGATTCTTCCATTTTTTCGTAGTTAACATACGTATAATCTGTGCCTTCACAAAAATTTTTTGAGATGTCAAAAGTTTATTTCATTTGCAGTGAATTTTTGACTGATGGTGAAATAAAAGAGTGCAGTTATCTTGTCTCTCTCTGACATCTGCTTCTGTTTATCAAAGCTTGTTTCGTGTGTTCTACCAAGTGCAAGTGTAGTTGGACAATGAACTGAATCCTGAAAACTGGAACTGTAAATTGATGAATTATAGTTGGAACCAGTTTAGACTTTACTTCTACTTGCTCCAGAGAAACTGCTGAATACAGTTTCTCTCCAACACTGTTTTGGAATTTGCGTATTCCATAACCAAAAATTAAGTTGGAACGAATGACATTCCAAAAAATCGTTTAGAATGATTCCGTATGCCGTTCAGAATGATTTCGTAAGCCTTTTGAATCATTTCGACGAATCAGAAGCTGTTAGTTTGGCTACCATGGTTACTTCCTAACAATTCAAGTATTCATATCTGGATTTGACGTTTGACATTTAATAATTTTTTAAGTTTCCTCTGAAATATTGGTGAGTTTCCAAAAACTTGTTAGAGAAAGTATAGTCTACAACATGTTTGGAATGGCGTATTCCACTCTCGCGAACCGTAATCCTCGCCTTCGGCTCGGTTTACAAACTTTTCGCTCGTTCAGAATATAGGCCATTCCAATACTTACTATAGAATATACTATTTTGTAATTGCATAAAGGCTGCACGAACAATTGTGTTAAGCAGAAAGTTTGGATTGATGTATCTCTCTTCTTAGAGCAGTCAACACAAATTAAGAACGAAGAGGAGGGAACGAATTGTCTTGCTGCTACAGTTTACATTATATTAATAAAATATTGTCCCATTGTGTTTCCCGGATCAAAATATTTCGTGGAGTATTCCTACCGGGAAAACCGAGTTAAAAAAAGTGCCGAGTATACTGCTTCAGAGGTGGTGCAGAAATGTGTGCATACCTACGGTCTGAAATCGCGATAACTCGAGAACTGTGCTTCGTAAGGAAAAAAGTATTGACACCTTTTTTTGTAGAGAACTTTACGATCAGTAGATCCCACCCTTCTAGAGATATACGCAAAAATGAAGATTTGTGACTTTTTATATCTCTTAAAAATTGTAATAAAAGGCAGTTGAGGAAGAATATTTAGTACCTCTAAAAGGAAACATGAACTAAACCAACAAGTAATCTTACAGGGAAAGTTTGAAAGCTCTCCTAAATCTGTAGATTAAGGTGTGCCGTTTATCACACGTGTTTGGGACACGAGAGATAATAAATTATTAAGCCCTTATACCACGAGACACTTTACTAGACGCAATTTTCGTAATGGATTTTATGAATCTTATGTATTCTTCTTACACAATAGATGAATATTCGAAAGTAGATATTGCTGTGAAATAAGTAATAACAAAAATACTATGGTTCCGTATTGATTTTCGGTTGTATGTTGTATGGAAATGACACTTCTAAATTCAGTGTTAAAGACACATCACATAACACCACAAATGGAAACGTCAACCGCAGTCCTGTTTTACTGTCTTACGGTTCAGGGACTAGGCTAATCCAATTAGATTGGGTATTGACTTATCGTACAGACACTGCGCCCCCTTTCTCTGCACCAACAGTCTTGTTACACGAAACGGACACTAAAATATCACGAATTTCACCAAATGAAATGATGACTCCTACTATTGTAAATTAAGAGGTAAAAATATTTGGTTTCTTTCAGGTGCATGTCAACGTTGAATGTCAGAAGTCTAGCAAATTAAACGAAAATGTCAAAGCAACACGCGTGCGGAAATTCGCCTCCAAGAATGCAAACGTTCAAAATTCAGCACCAAATTTGCTGTTCATTGCTTCCTAGAAAAATCAATGAACTTCCGAAAAAAACCGATATAAGATTATCTGGCACGCGTGTTGAATGAACTATGTACTCTGATTCAAATAAATTAACTGACTAAAAAGCTGATTTGTGTAATTCTAGAAGTGAAAACGTGTTTTGTTTTTGTTGATTGTTGTGGTTAGGTCATAAATTTAGCTGCGCTTGTAGAAATAAAAGTTTGCTAATGTATTTTAAGTATCTCTGGAGCTTGGCATTAATTAGAATGAAAGCTTTGACCTCCTAAGAATAGCGAATTAGTGCAATCGATATCAGAAAGATTTAATTTCACAGGATGATTCCAAGCTAGTGACCTAATAAAACTTTGTGAAATAATATTGTATTCAACGGTAAATCGAGATGAGATACCCTGTATATAATTTTGGCTCTCTGCACTCCTTCTTAATATAAACTTCAAGTATGCCAAGATGTATATTCTCACGCGAAATATGAAATAGGACACCTGTATATAATTTCAGCGCTTTGCACTCCTTTTCCATATAAACTTCAAGCATGCCAAATGTCACATTCCTTCGTGCGCGCAATATGCTTAAAAAGGGGTGCAAATTTTCTATCTTAATGTATTAATGTCGCCCAAAGATCGACACTTTATCCGAATCTGGAATAGAGAATAGAAGTTCTTATTCAAGACTTTCAAGTAACTTTCTACTCTTCCTCACTCCCCGGATGAGAGAAAGAAATCAACAATATTTTACTTCAAAATATTTCTTGATGTATTCCAAAATCTCACATTCCTTTGAGCGCGTGACACAAAGTTTTCTCTTTAAGAAAATCAAATTAGGACAACCTGTATATAATTTCAGCTTTCTGCACTCCTTCTCAATTGAAATTTTGAGTATGCTAAATCTTACATTTCTTCCTGCATCCAATATGCTTAAAAAGGGGTACCAAGTTTTCCCTTCGCGTATTAAAATGGACATCCTGCATATTGTTCCTACTTTTTGCACTTCTCCTCCATATAAACTTCAAGTGTGCTAGATCTCACATTCCTTCGTGCATGCAATATTCTCAAAAAGGGGTGGACATTTTTCACTTCACGTTATTATTATTATCTTTTCAAATCTGCTTATACCCTTTCGGGTGTCGCGATTAGTTTATTAACACTTTATTTATTACTAATAACTAGTTTTTTCCAGACTGCTCTATTCCTTGCTTTTACACTCGCTTCTTGTTTTCCAATGTTATTTTTATTTAAAATCTCTTCTATATTATTTTCCCATGTCTTACCAGGTCTACCCCTTTTCTTCTTCCTCATTATTCCATACCTGTTTAGTTTGTCTTTCTTCCGGCATTCTAACTAGATGACCATACCATGCAAGCTGTTTTTTTTTCAATGGTTGTTTGTATATCTTCAATTTCTTATCGTTTCGTTCCTTATTCTATCTATTCTTGTGACCCCTTCCACTCTACTGAGAAACCTCATTTCTGTTGCTTGTATTTTATTCTTAGTTCTCTGATTCATTATCCAGGTTTCACTGCCATATATCAATAGATTGTTTTGTATAGAATCATTTTTGTATTCTTAGAAATTTTGTTGTTGTTTGATATTACTTTGCTTATTACAAGGTAGCTTTTCTTCGTCGCTTGTATTCTCTTGTTTATTTCTGTTCTATACTTCCTTTATTATTCAGGGTTGCTCCGAGGTACGAGAACGTTTCCACTTGTTCTATTTCTTTTCCGTTTGACGTAATGTTTGTAGTTATGTCTTCCTTCGAAATCACCATAGTTTTTGTTTTTTCTGCATTTATTGTCATTCTATGTTCCTTCAATTTCTCATTCCATAAGTTTAAATTAAATTGTATATCGCTCTCGCTTTTTGCTAACATCGCAAGATCATCTGCAAAAACTCATTCAGATATTGTTGTTCTCTTTAAGTTGTAGTAGCCTATCTCCATCTTTTTTGTTTTGTGCTTCATGTTTTTCAAGATATCATCCAAATAAATGATGAATAATAAAGTGCTCAAGGCTCCTCCCTGTCTTAGACTTTGTGACGTGTTGAATTCTTCTGAAACTTGCCTTCCGGTTCTTATGTAATTGCATGTTTTACTATAGATGCTTTTGATTCCTTCTATAAGTTGTTCGCTGATGTTATTCTTCTTTAATATTTCCCACAATTGTTTCCTTATAACCCTGTCAAAAGCCTTTTCCAAATCAACAAAAGTAATGAAGAGTCTACTATCTTGTCTCTTAGTTTTCTCAATTAGTTTTTTAATAGTGAAAATATGGTCTGAGTTGAGTGCCCTTTCCTAAAACCACTTTGTGGGCTTTCCATTGAATTTTCCACTTCTTTCCTGAGTCTATTCTCTAGTATCCCCTCGTAAATTTTCGCGGCTGTGTATAACAATGATATTCCTCTGTAATTGTTGCAGTTTCTATTGTCTCCTTTTTTATGTATAGGTAATATCACTGCCTTTTCCCAATCCTGGGGTATTTTCTTCATTTTCCATATACTGTTAATCATTTCTTGTAAAATTTGCTCTCATGATTCACCCATATACTTTAGTTGTTCAGATTTTAACCAGTCATGTCTAGGAGCTTTTCCGTTTTTTAGTTTTCTAAGTGCTAATTCAATTTCTTCCTGTGTTATTTCCTCCGCTTCTTCATTGTTTCTATTATTCTTGGCTTGATCATTCTCTTCCTCCTTGTTTTCATCTGTATCTTTGTCTCCTTCCAATAACTTTTCGAAGTGCTCTTTCCATCTTTACATTAATTCATTGTCATCCTTTATTATTTTTCCTTGATTATCATGTAATTGTTGCAGTATCACTTGATTCTTCTTGTTGCAATTTTTAAGTGTTCTGTAGAACAGTTTTTGGTTTTCTCTGAAGTTTTCTTCCATCTTGTTCCCAAATTCGTCCCAATTTTCCGCCTTTGAACTTTTTATAGTTTCTTTTACTTTTTTTCTGTGAGTTTTATAATCTTCATAGTCTTGTGGATTCTTCGTCCATTCCATTTCCTTTTTTTCTTTTTTACTTCTTCTTTTACCTCATCATTCCACCATTGAGTTTGCTTGCCTTTTCGTGTGAGTTTGGTTGTTCCGCAAGTATACATTGTTGCCTCTGATATTATGTGTTTAAAACTACTCCACATTTCTTCCACATTTCCCATATTTGGTTTTGGCGTGTTATTTATTAATTCTTTGGTAGTATCTTGATACAGTCTTCTTGTTTCCGTCTCCTTGAGCTTATCAATTCTAAATTTAATCACTTCAGATATGTTCCCGGTTTTAATGTTTTCCTGTCTTGTATCCTCTTTTATCTTTATTTCTGCAATAGTAAGAAAGTGATCGCTTCCAATTTCGCTACCTCTTTAAACTCTCACATCGTTTACATTCTTACTTTGCATTTTACTAGTTAGGACATAGTCAATTATGGACTTCTCTTTTCTTCACTTCACGTATTGATCTATAAATTACAATGGGATATCCTGTACATAATTTTAGCCTTATGCATTTCTTCTCAATGTAAATTTAAAGTATGCCAAATCTCATATTCCTACGTGCATGCAATATGCTCAAAAATGGAGCCAAAAGTTTCCTCTTCACATATTCATATAGATCTTGAAGCGACCCTTTCATTCCTTTAACGTGCTATCTGACCGTTTGGCACGCATTTATCACAAAAGTATGTTACTGAATCCACAAGGTCCAATTTATGTATAATTATGTTTCTCCAGTATTGTGGTTGTATTCAAGGGATGGAAAATTTCAAAGGGAATTATTTGTTCCAAGGTCAAAAAACAGATCCAAATTGCATAGTAACAAGTAAGATTATTGTAATGAAATCATTTATGAATCAGATAATCATTTATCAACAATGTTGTGCTATGCAACTATTTAAATTCAAATTGCAACGTCCCAGAACAATAAAGAGATGATCGTCAGAATGCAACCCTTAATTGGATTCTGAGAGTCTGACATTGAGATGTACAATAGAAGTAATTTGATTCCTAATTTTCTAAGAACGGAAAGCAAACCGCGACCTTCAATCTTCATATAATGAATTGAATGAGTTACGAAGGAATTTAATATGTTCATGGGAAAGATTAATTTGTGGACTCAATATTCGAATATTTTTAAAGCTCTTGTTGAGCTATTTTTCGAAAAGAATCATCCGGCTGATTAATCTGGAGCTTTCAAATGAAATAAGATAATAGAAGGTTATGTTGTCTATCAGAGAATGCCCGACAAATGAAGCTCGGCATGTCGCTTTTGTGATTGTCTGACCTCTCTTGTTCTCGTTCCACAATTTGTGAGCGTACGCTACGGTACGCAACTTCATTAGAGATAAATAGATTAAATATCCTTGTTATCAACGTACGAATCAAGTAAAATCGCATTTGCGAATGTAAACAAACGGTAAATTACAATTTACTCGGAAATTATTCCATTTTCTGCGACTTCATTTTTCGTATGTCTAGCTTCATATACCTAAAGCTAATCGCAAATTGTTATATAGAAAAAATTGAAGAATCATCTTGATGATGAAAGCGCATTTTTGACAGCTCATAAATGCTTGTTACTTTAGAGATTACCATCACTCACAATTACTGAGCTTAAAATCAAGCAGTTTGGGCAAATTTACGAAACAGCAGCTTCCATTTAGTACTAGTTTCAAGTTGACTATTTGATAGGTACATAATTTATGCATGTACAAACTCAAAAATACCTTTTAGTCTTCATTGTTTAGTTATTGACTGACGCGAGGGCAAGTGCTGTACCTTAAAATAATAATTTGATTTTTATCAAAGCTATGTAAAAAAATACACCAAAAGTGAACAAATTTTCATCCAATGATAATAATTCATTCTAATGAACTTCAAATTCGCGTCAAACAAGTCATTGAATGAATCCCGGACAGATTTGACAACTGTACATAATAATAGTGACACCCGCGGCGAAAGTTGTAACTAAATTTTTATCTACTTTAATAAATTTTAGTTGCCATATCCCTAATGTCATATATATCTATGAGCATTGTTCCACTTGAAACAAGTAATTGAATAATTTAATCTTCCACAATCACTGAGCTTGAATTGAAGCAATTTGTGCAAACCCACGAAACAGCAGCTTCTATTTAGTACCAGTTTCAAGTTTGTAAATAGTGTAGTTGCTGAGAACTCAACGTCACGACAGCCAGCCAGCCAAACAGCCAAAGTGAATATAATAGTACTTTTTTTCAAAAAATGCACTAAAAATCTTTTTACAAGAAGAAATACGTGCAGAGAGTACAGGTTTCGAAACGTCACTGTCACTGTTGTTCTTCCTCTTCACAAACAGTTGCATCTAACCACGGCCTAACCATTTTATTCATAACATAAAATAAAAACAACAAACTATAGTTGTAGTTTGTTACTGGGAAAGCGGCTGTGACAAAGGCTCATCTGCGTCACAACCATGTGCAGTCTCAATATAATTGATGACCAATAAATTCATATATCCTATAACAACAATCTGTAATAGATTGAATTCAGTATCGAAGCTAGGGTCAAAATATCACGCCCATGACATTCATTAGTATTCGACGTCAATGCCATTACACTTACGGGGCCGTAAAATAAATCGTTTCCCAGTCGTGTTTACTCAATGGCTATTTACGTTGATATGTTTCAAATACGGTTGTTTGTCAAACATTCACTCACGAGGCACAAGGGATGAATGCATGGGGCTCCTAATAGATAAAAGATAGAACATTCTACCAGGGTTGTACACTGAAAACATTTCGTGATTTTTGTTAATGCACTAGCTTCAACAGAATATTCTCAATCCAATTCTGAGCGTTGATAATTCTGTGTAGAATCTGCACTATCAAGGAGAATGCTGCGCCATATGTGTTTGGTCCCATTACTTGCACCCTCAAACAATACACTGTCTGCTATGTTTACCCCGGTGAACTTATATTGAATGCAATGAATCAAATAGCCTCCACAACTACAATATCAACACCAGTACCACCCAACTAATTGCAGGGTTAGGCCTTTTCATCAGGGACGGATTTAGTGATGTGAGTGTGAGGTCTGAGTATAAATATTGTGTGAAATTACATTATAGATATTATTGCTACAAGTTTGATATAGCCGTTGTAATGAAACGAGGAGATTAGCCGAGTGTTTTCATCACTAAAGTTTCATTACACTAGCTATATCAAACGTGTATTATTCAATATTTTATCTACGACGGCCTTAATTGCTGCTGAACTAGATTTTTTTATTTGATGTTTGACATTCGAAAAACATTTAGTGTAAAAATCATACCTTGATCAAGTACCTTTTTTTTCATTGTTATGGCAACTATTTGTTTGATTGACAGCTGTCAAAGTTATAAAGAAAATAAACATATCTAATTGTAAAAATCTTGTCGTAAATGTTTTTAAAATATAAATTCATGTGTGTGTATTAATAGTTATTTATAATAAAAGAAACTTGAAATTTGATAGAATTTCTATTCTTTTTATTAATGTCATTCGTGTTATTGGTTTTTTGTTGATGAAACAGATTGCTGCAATTATAGTCCTAAATTGATTATAAGATTTAATTGTTAACATTGACATCAATCTCTTGTGTTCATATTGAACTGACAGAATACACAGTGTGCAGTTACAACGGGCGACAATTCAACAATGTTCATTCAATGAGGCTGTAAATTATTTGATAACATTGCTTGTTCATTGCTGATTTATGATATTCAGTGGACACAAATGTTGTATTTTGATCATCCCTCTTCATGATATTTAAGAGTTCCAAAGTTTGGAACAAAAATTCTGCTACTGTTTACATTTTTTATTTGATACCTACACAAGCATTTAAATGAGAATTACTACTTCAGTTACCTAGAGAATTTGAGCTGAGTTAGCAAAGAATCAGCGAAATGTAAAACTTTAACCTGCTATATTTATTATTTTTTCCTAGAACTGCAAAATATCTAGTTTCAGTTTGAGTTCAAATGATATATTTATATATGAAATTTCGGTCCTAATTATAATAGGTATTTGAAAAAAAAAAAACACCCAACATTATCATTCTGTCTCCTGAGATGTGAAATGGACGTAACAATTGTTTATACTCGATGAGTAAATTGACTTTTATACATGCAATTACAGCGAATTGCACTCAAATACAGCCAAAATGGCTTTCTCGGCCAACAAAGTTTTGGCGACACTTTTTTGAAACGCACACGATAACATCCATATCGAATACTTTGAGAAGGACAGAACGATCTCCGGCAAATATTATGCAGAGCTGTTGGATCGATTCGACACCGATTTGAAGCGAAAGCGGACGTATGTATTTGGTAAAGAAAATAATGCTCTTTCGTCAGAACAACGCACCGGCGCACGGGTTTGCAGTTATTATTATTATTATTATTATTCTCTTTAAATCTATTTATACCCTATCGAGTGTCTAGATTGTGATTATTTTCACTCTAAATTATTGATCAGTTCTTTCTACTCTAGTCTATTTTGTGCTTTTCCTTTTGCTTTTTGCCAGCTGATGTTGTTTCTGTGGAGAATTTCATCTATGTTTTTTTTTCCCAGGTTTTCTTTGGTCCTCCTCTTTTTTTCTTTCTTGTGGTTCTTGCTTTCCAAGCTTGCTTCGTCTGATTTTCCTTTGGCATTCTGACTAAGTGACCGTACCATGAAACATGTTTCTTTTCTATGGTCTTATGTATGCTCTCTATTTCTAGATTATCTCCTATTCGTTCGTTTCTTATTCTGTCTATCCTTGTAACTCCTTCAATTCTTCTTGAGTATCGCATTTCTGATGCTTGTACTTTACTTTTCAGTCTCTGCTCGAGTATCCACGACTTACTTCCGTATATTAAAGTTGGTCGGTATACAGTTTTGAACAGCGTCATTTTTGTATTCTTGGATACTTGCTTATTTCCTAGTACCGCTTTGTTGAGTGCATAGTAGTTTCTGCCAGCTGCTTGTATTCTTTTGTTGATTTCTGGTTCCATACTTCCTTTATCATTTATTGTTACTCCTAGGTATGTACAATCTTCTACTTGTTCTATTTCGCATCCGTTTAGCTGTATATTAGCTATTATGTCCTCTTTCGATATTACCATTACTTTTGTTTCTTTGACATTTATGTCCACGTTGTGTTTTCTCAATTCCTCGTTCCATACATTTAAATTATATTTCATATCTTCCTCATTCTTAGCCAGGACTGCTAGATCGTCTGCAAATGCACACTCTGCTATTTTAGTTAAGGTCAACTGCTAATGTCCAGTGTCAACTTTCTTCGTTTCATCTTTTATTTGCTTCATTAAATTATCTAAGAAAACAATAAATAATAATGGGCTTAATGCTCCTCCTTGTCCTTAACCCTGCGTGGTGTTGAATTCTCCTGATATTTCGATACTTGTTCTTATGTAATTTGTTGTTTTTCTGTACAACCTTCTCCTGGCGTTTAGTAGTTCTATGTTTATTTGTCTTTCCCCCAATATTTTCCACATTTGTTCCCGTGGTACTCGGTCAAAACCTTTTTTTAGATCGACAAATGTAATATATAGCTTGCTTTCTTGTATCAGAGTTTTTTCTATGAGCCTCCTAATTGTGTATATGTGGTCTTGTGTGCAATGTCCTTTACAAAATATGCTTTGTGGCCTCTCCATTTTTGATTTCACCTCTTGTCTTAGTTTCTTTTCTAGCATGGCTTCATATACTATAGCTGTCGTGCATATTAGTGATATCCCTCTGTAATTGTTACAATTTCTATTGTCTCCTTTTTTATGAATGGGAAAAAAACTGCCTTTTCCCAATCTTTAGGGATTTTTCCCATTGTCCAGATTCTATTCAGCATCACTTATAGTATTTGTTCTCCTGCTGGCACCATGTATTTAAGTTGTTCTGGTCTTATTCCATCGTGTCCCGGAGCTTTTCCGTTTCTTAGCCTATTTAATGGTAGTTTCATCTCTTCTTTTCTAATATTCTCTGTTCTTCTGTGTTTGTTGATGTTTCCGCATTGCTGGATCTCCTCTTCTCCATTGTCGTTGTAAATGTATTTTTCTTCCAACAATTCCTCGAAGTGTTCTTTCCATCTTCCTACTATTACCTCGTTTTCTTTCAATATATTCCCTTGTTTGTCATATGGCTGTCTTAATGCTCTTTGGTTTCCCTTTTTACTCAAGATGCAAGGAGATGTTGTTGAGAAATAAAATTGATTTTGAGAAAATAAATCATCTGTCATTTGATTTTTCAGTGACTGTTTCCCTTGTCCTCATAATAATTTGTATCAAATCGATTAATATCCCCAAAATTTTATGCGTACATTTTAAAAAATTTCTATCAACAATCAAGCTACTTATGATGGAATAGGAAATTGAAGTGTCGATTCGTTGACATCAAATTGCAATTTCAGAAACATCTAATCTGTCATGTTTCTAAAAATCCCCATATATTAGTTAAGAATTCACCATATGCAAGTCTCGACAATTTCAATATCCCGGGACACGAGACAATCCAAGATCATAGTCCGGGATGTCTCGAGACAGTCATTATTATAATATGAATAGAATTATTACAGTACAGTACAACTAAATTTACAAAAAGTTCTCTGACTTCGAGACACGAGACGTCCCAGAACCCAAACCCTAGCCCTAACCCATTCCTTTGTCTTCGGAATGCGAACAAATTCTCGACAGACCCTGCTATACCAATATGACCCCACAACCGTGGTACACATAAAATCTAGTTTCCATTGAACAACCCTAATCACTTCCAAAGTCAAACCTAACAGGAAACGTGTGCTGCAAACACATTTGCATCACTTTAAAGTCGAACTTTGAATCTTCAGTTCATCTGAGTTACGCATTGTTTACTTCAATTATCTGAGCTTAATAAGCCATCATATCATTCAATTCAGTGTTGTGAAGTAGCTGCGAATCAATTGATGAGTTTAACTACTTGGGGTACCAATGGCATCGGTGCTCACACGTTGATTGTTGCAAACCGCATGTACTTTGTATTATTGCGGCAACGGTGTTGTTCCTAAAGTGGATAAATCAACCATCCTGCGTGTATATCAGGTGTCGTCCAATGTCAATTGAACATTGCTAATGACCTAGCTATCTATGAGTTTGTATAGTTTAACCATCGAATGAAAGTTAACTGTTGAATTATTTTATAGATGTGGTTTTCTTTCACAACATTCAGCTACTATTCGAATCTCAAAGAAAACTGAACTTTATGACGGAATGGATAGCAAAGATTCGAATTTTTGCAAGCACCCATTCAAATACTGGATTAGGAATTCCCATAAATACATTAGTATAACTTGCTTGAAATAGATGGGTAACTGATATTTACAGGATAGTGGAGAACAAGACAGGAGTGCATTGAACGTATTTTTCATTATTTATTCTGATTCCAACAAAATATGTTGTATATATCTTGTAGAAATGGTTCAAAAAAAGATTCATTCCTATTGGAATCACCAAAGACCCACGGTTGCCATATTTTATGAATTGTCATCTAAGTTATCCATCTGTCTGATACTTTGGTAATAAGACAAATGAGTCGTAATACATCCCTGAAACCCTGTTGCTAAGATCATTTTCAATATCTCCAGTAATCCATTGGTATTGAGAACATTCATGTTGATATATTTCTAGGAAGTCCTAGTCCAGTATTCCAGTGGGTTCTCGATGGTTAAACTATACCACTGGTGCTACATTATTCAGTCGGTGTTGCGCGTGAATATGTATATGTCAACCGCATTGAACGGCAACGGGGCTGTTTCAAGAGTGGGTAAGTCGACCAACTCGAGTGTTCCGCAGGCATTGATGTTCACTAGAATACTAGTAGCTATCTATTCGGTAGGCTCAACGGCCTATCTGTTAACCAAATATTCTGTCCAACCTCTGAGGCAGATATATCATTTTTATATTCGTTTTAGCAACATCGAATTCATCATGTTTTTAAAAGTATCTATGTAATAGATGCCTAAGAACTTTCTCTGTCAAGCGGGTGTACAATCAATGTAAATATGTACAGAGCCCTAAAGCCTCCCAATCTCCACAAACATGAATAGGGCAAATGTGACCTTCACGAAAAGCATAATATTATAGTAATTAAGGTATCAAGGGTGTTGAAAGGACAATAATGTCTGAAGTCAACAGTGTACTTTCCGAGAGCCTCTAGTCCGACGTGTGTACGTTGACCGTAGGCATTATCGTCCGCTCAACTCCCGTGGTGCCTTTAATGTTCAATGTCCGTTCAATGTACTGTTTCAATCAAAATTTTTAGCAATGTATGTCCTGTCTAGTTACTTGCTGTAATTAGGGAGCGTGATTGTTATTTTTCTAGATAATACCTTGGGTATTATTTGATACGTAATTACACATAATAAGTGCTGTGTCACTCATCTATCGAGTGAAAATATAGATTTTGGAATCAACGGGTCTTCAGTTCTTTTATTCTAACTTTTATAGGAAACAAATTTTTTTCTCTCTATTTATTGAACTTGTTTTATTAACATCGGACGAACAGTTGGTGTTCTTCCTGGAAAATGAATAAAATTCCGTATTTGTTTGATCAATATTGGATAGACTGGTTTCCGGAATAAAATACAAGCTTTCAGAGTATTTGCGTTAATTGACAGTTCATTTTCACTTGGGAAATTCGTTTTAATCACATTAAATTCAAAATAGAGCTAATTGAACGGTACCATCAGTTTTTAATCAATAAATCAACATCGAAATTCAGATTTAAGTTTCTATTCCACAATTTCATGTATAGTCGTAAAGTATTAATGTAAATGGTCCAATTCACATTGCTACATAACTCGTGACGGTAAAGTTCCAATGAAAGTAAAAGTTGGAATATTATTAATCCCAATTAGAGTGTAGGCGTTGAACTGTTGTAGCAAATATGTAAATGGCAGTGTAAAAACATTAATTAATAAAGTTTTGCGGACTATTGATTATACCATATAATTATTTTTTAATATTAACGGCAGTACACTTAAACGGTATTTGATATTTAGTAACGCAAGACATACTCATTCAAACTTTACAACCTCTTATCATCTGTTATCACGAAAATATCTTCAGCAACATCCATCGTAAACAATCAACAATTGGAAATTAAAAAGTCTACCAGATGTGTTACAAAACAAGAAAAGCAATTTACATGTCTGGCAGGAGAGAAGTGACAATTTGGCACTGTTATCAAGAAGCATAGCCTCACAAATCACGGCTATTAAAATCTAGTTAGTCTCATTTTTCACGCATTTATGCGACATGGTACGACGTGAATCAAAGTGACAGTGTATTAATAACCAGGCAGTAGATAACAATAGAAATACGACGAGTGCGGGTGTAGTCAACAGCAGAAACTGCTGATGCTTTTGCGCCGGTCACGCTGAAAATAGGACTGGCTAAGACAGAAGGCGAAACGCTCGACTTAATGCGAGGACAGAACAGCCTTCTGGATTTGTCTCACTTGGATGAAATATTCATTTGTTTATCAACATCTTTTTGTTGGTAGCTTCAAAATCGATAGTTTCAATATAAAAAGCCTCCTTTTTTCTGTTAAAATCGTATTAAAAGTAATACTCAATTCTTAAACATTGTTTTTACGTTCATATGTTCATATTCCGTTCAGTTTTACTGTGTTGTGCATTATTTACCTCAACTATCTGAGCTTAATTAGGTATCCCTAGCTACCTGGAGTACGAATGTTATCCGTAGCCAGCCACATGTATTTTGTGTTATTGCGGCAACGGTGTTGTTCCAAGAGTGGGTGAATCAACCAGCCTGCTTGTGTCGCAATTATCGGAACGGCATTATGATACTGATAGCTCCAAAGGTGTCGTCCAGCGTCTGATAAACCGTGCTAATAACTCAGCTATCTTAGAGTTGGTACCACCGGTGCTACATTATTCTGCCGGTGTTGCGCGTGAACGGCAACGGAGTTGTTCCAAGAATGGGTAAGTCGACCAACTCGCGTATGTCGCAAGCATTGATGTTCACAATGATAATGGTAACTATCTATTCGGTAGACTCAACGGCCTTTCTGGTAACCAGGTGTATCATTCTTATATCTGTTTTATTAACGTTAAATTCATTCGTTAGATACATAAATTCACAAGAGAAGTAAAGAGTAGGAACGAGAGATCCTCGATCGATTATATTTTAATAAACAAGAACCAAAGGAAAAGAATAAATGACGTAAGAGTGCTGAGAGGTTCTGAAATCGGAAGTGATCACTTCTTGACGGTAGCAAAAGTAAAAGTAGGGAAGAAAGAGGTACAGCAAAAACAGGAAACATCAAAAAATGAAAATAAAATATTAAAGCTAAAAGTAGACAAACTGAAGGACGAACGAGAAGAAAGAATTATCAAGATATCATAAAGGAATTAATAAGCAATACACCACAACAAGAAACAAACAATGTAGAAGAAATATGGAATTATTTCAAAAATATAATAAAAGAAGCAACCAAAATAGCCTGTGGTACAATCAGCGACGAAAGCAACAGGAAACGAACACATTGGTGGAATGAAGAAACTAAAGACAACATTAGGAAGAAGAAACTGATATGGAAGAAATATTTGAAAACAGGGAACGATAGTGGCTACGAAGAGTACAAGAAAAAAAGGAGATTAGTTAAAGAAAGTGTTAAAAAAGCTAAAGTAAAAGCATGGGAAACATTTGGAAAGACACTAGAACAAAATTTCAACGAAAACCAAAAACTATTTTATAGAACCTTAAAGAGAAGTAAAAGAGAAAAAGTAACAATTAAAAGCCTGAAAGATAAACAAGGAAATATATTGACAGAGGATAGTGAAATAATGACAAGATGGAGAGAACATTTTAGAGACCTACTAGTAAGTGACGAAAGTACTAATGAAACAGAGAGTAAGGAGACCCCACAAACAGAAAGTATAAATGAAAGCACAGAGATGATAACTGAAGCAGAGTTAATTGGAGTACTTAAAAAACTGAAGAATGGCAAAGCACCGGGACATGACTGTATGAAGGCCGAGCAATTGAAGTATATGGGCGAAGAAGGAGAAAGATTATTGCTGCTTATATTAAACATAATCTGGAAAACAGGGAAAATACCTTCAGACTGGGAGAAAGCAGTAATATTTCCCATACATAAAAAAGGAGACAGTAAAAATTGTGAGAATTATAGGGGCATGTCACTTTTATGCACAACAGCGAAAATTTACGAAGCAATACTCGAAAACAAGCTTAGAGCTGCGATAGAAACAACAATGGAAAAATCGCAAAGTGGGTCTAGGAGGGGACATTCGACACAAGACCACATATTCACTATAAGGAACTTGATAGAAAATACAATGAAAACGGACAAAAAACTGTATATCACATTTATAGACCTGGAAAAAGCGTTCGACCGAGTACCGAGGACTAAATTGTGGAATATATTGAGAGGAAGAAAAATAAGAGAACAGTTATTAACAGCAATAAAAAGCATATACGAAACAACATCCAACTACATAAGAACTGGCAACGCAACATCAGAAGAGTTTAAAACATCCCAAGGATTAAGACAAGGAGGAGCTTTAAGCCCATTGCTATTTATTATATTTTTAGACCAAATAATGAAGAATATTAAGTATAAAATAAAAAAGGTAGAGGTTGGACATTACAAGTTGAAAAGGATCTCATTATCAGAATGCGCGTTCGCAGATGACTTAGCAGTGATGGCAAAGAGCGAAAAGATATGAAACGTAATTTAGAAATATGGAACGAAGAGCTAAGGAAACATAATATGAAGATAAATATAGAAAAAACGAAAATAATGATCATATCAAAAGAGAATGTAAGGATAAACATAATACTGAATGAGAAAGAAATAGAGCAAGTAGAAACATTTAAATATTTAGGGGCAGCAATAAATAATAAAGGAAGCTTAGAGCAGGAAATAAATACAAGAATCCAGCAAGCAAATAGGAATTTTCATGCAATCAACAAAATAATACTGAAAAATAAACATATAACGAAAAGGACAAAAATGACTCTATTCAAAACAGTGCATAGACCTATATTAATATATGGTAGTGATTCATGGTTGATGAATAAGAGAATAAGAAGCAAAATACAGGCGGCGGAAATGAAATATTTAAGAAGAGTGGGAGGAGTCACGATAATGGATAAAATAAAGAATGAAGATATAAGAAGAAGAGTACAAATAGAGAGTATTCATAATGTCATAGAAAAGAAACAGTTGGCATGGTATGGTCACCTATTAAGAATGCCCGAAGATAAACAAACAAAAGCAGTGTGGAATGCAAGAATACAAAACAAGAAGAAAAGGGGAAGACCAAAACAGACATGGGAAAATAATATAGAAGAGATATTAACAAAAAACAACATTAGCGGCCAAGAAGCAAAGAAGTTAGCAAGAGACAGAAAAAAATGGAAAGAGATAATCAACAAGATAGAATAGTAATCAACGCAAATAATTAAAACAAGAACAATCTCGACACCCGAAAGGGTATTAAGAGATTTAAAAAGTTTATAATAATAATAAAAAAATTCATCATGTTTCTAAAAGATCACATGTAATAGATGCCCAAGGACTTTTTCTTTCCTAAAAGGATAGATTTGGGAAGAACATTGATCATTGATTTCATGCAATTTCATGCCAGGCGGGTGTATAATCAATGCAAACATGTGACGCTACGCTAAGTGACCGTGGGGTATGATCCCTTTTCTTTGAAGTGTTGGTATTCTTAACTACTTGGGGTACTAATTCAATCGGTGCTCACACCTTGACAGTGATTGTTGCCAAATGTATGTACTTTGTGTAATTGCTGCAACGGTGCTGTTCCAAGAGTGGGTAAATCAACCAACCTGCGTTTGTAGCAGGCATCAGTGTGGCATTACGGTACTTATAACCATCTGTAAGTGTCGTCCAACGTAAAATAAATAGTGCTAGCGACTTATCTATTCAGTCGGTGTTGCGCGAGAATATGTGTATGTCAACCGCAAATACTGTGCTATTGCGGGCAACGGGGTTGTTCCAAGAGTGAGTAAATCGACTATCTAACGTGTGCCACGGGCACCGAAGTATAATATAGTACTGGTTGATATCTATTTGGTGAACTCTAAGGCAGGTGTATCATTTTATATTCGTCAATATGTTCCATAATTCATACACAATATACACAATGGAATATTATTCGTTGAAAAATACAGCTTTAATGTGCTCACCTGTGAGTTAAGAATCGCAATCAACTAATTTGTAAACATAACTTCATAGAAGTCTATAATTACTAAATCGTCGTTAAATTCTCTCTGCATTGTTTTATGAGTTCTGCAAAGTGTCGAGAACAATTTGTTGATTTTTGTGCGTAATGACCATTTTATAGTCTTCAAAGTTTATTGATTTCTGTTCCGTTGTTATTGCTCTTTCACTATAATAAGTCGTATAGCATGTGCGATTTGCAATGAGCCTTCATCGTATGCAACTATAATAGCGTACGTGCAAAAGCTTTAGCGTTGGTTGTTTGAGTTCTGTGAAATTTTTAACTGGCTCCCATCATATCACATCACTCTTCTTCTTGTTTCGTTTTCTGATTTGTTGACAGGTGCACTTAAGGACATGTTCGAAAATCGATCGATCATACAAAAAATGTATACAGAAGTATATAAAAATAGACTGCTCTTCGTAAAATAAAATAATCTTGTAAAAATTATTGATTGTAAAATTTGAAATGTTTGAAAGCAGTTGAAAATAAGTTCGTTCAAAGGTTAGATCCTTAGATTAACTAAATTTATTCCTCCCGCTTGATATTTCGTGAAAAGTAGCGTTTTAACGTCCTCAAGACTTTCTTGGAAAGATTTTTTTAAATATACCTTTAATAAGTAAATGGAATAAGAATCCATTTGAGGATGCGCGTACGATTTAAAAGTGTGATAAATTTAGCGCCACATTATGATGAAAAATCTTGAAGGCTGGCACTAGTGCCCAGTAGACTGACACTTATTTCAGTCATGTGGTCGCAGGTGACAGACGATTTATAACGCGTTCTTCACACACCTTGTATTTGTGTTTGTGTGAATCCGTTAGCTGTATAAAAAGATTCGCCACTTGCGGATTCTGAATATTATCTTCTTTCGCACCAATCAATAAGCAGTCATAAATAAAATGAATTGTGTCAAACGATCTTATGAAATTATTGCTATAAGCACATAAATGTCATTTGGGTATTTTACGACTGACATAAAATAACATTTTATTCATCAAGCTCACACACAACAAATTTTAATATCATAATGGAATTCAATGTATGAAAATTATTTCCAGTAGGTCCTAATTTATTGGAGATAGGGTCTTAATTCAGTCTATTCATACAACGGATGTAACTTTGCAAATTATACGCATCCGCTTTCTCTACATCGAAATTGGTTAAAGCGGGCACGACCGCACTTTAGTTTGGTGCGAAGCACCCCCTTCTTTCACTGTTAAAATTGCCATTAACACAAAAAGCAGTATCTTCTTGAATTTCCCTATCGCTTGTACCATCTAATTGAAATTATCTAATAATATGTACTTGGTTATAGGTACGTACACCACATCTCCTATAACATTTGCTACCAGAGCAGATGAAAACAGTAAGAGAAAACTAGAATCTGGACCTGAAAGGATAACTATGCAAAGTATGTATATGCTTACATTATCTAATACGTCGAATTGTCCAAAATATGCGAGGTGCACAACTAGATGTTACAGGAATGCTTAATACAAACAGATTGTTTTAAATTTATGCGTAAAAGAGCTGGCAAATAATCTTATTGTCCGTCTACTGCTATTGCTCAGTTATAAATCACATTACCATTTATATTTTAAGAACTCAAAACATGGAGCAAGGCCATAATAACCAAATATACAAATTTTCCAAGCGTCGAAAAACGACGACGTACACAATTTGGCAATTATATCCTAAATTTATGTGTTTGGACATCATAATCACTTATACATGTCAGCACCTACAAGAAAAACAGCCCATATTTCGCAGATTTTGCAATATTGGAAACTTACACAAATACATCTCGTATGTTCCTCAACTAAAATCTGCCAAAGAAAATGCGTCCTGATAGTTTTTAGCAAATAAAAGCTGCTATTTCGTAGGTTTGCACAAATTGCTTTAATTGAAGCTCAGTGATTGTGGAAGATTAAATTATCCAATTACTTGTTTCAAGTGAAACAATGCCCATAGATATATATGACATTAGGGATATGGCAACTAAAATTTATAAAAGTAGATAAAAATTTAGTTACAACTTTCGCCGCGGGTGTCACTATTATTATGTACAGTTGTCAAATCTGTCCGGGATTCATTCAATAATTTGTTTGACGCGAATTTGAAGCTTATTAAAATGAATTATTATTATTGGATGAAAATTTGTTTACTTTTGGTGTATTTTTTTATATAGCTCTGATAAAGATCAAATTATCATTTTAAGGTACAGCACTTGCCCTCCCGTCAGTCAATAACTAAACAATGAAGATTAAAAGGTATTTTTGAGTTTGTACATGCATAAATTATGTACCTATCAAATAGTCAACTTGAAACTAGTACTCAATGGAAGCTGCTGCTTCGTAAGTTCGCCCAAACTGCTTGATTTCAAGCTCAGTTATTGTGAGAGATGGTAATTCGTGAAATCTCTGAAGTAACAAGCATTCATGAGCTGTCAAAAAAGCGCTTTCATCATCTAGATGATTCTTCCATTTTTTTGTAATTCATTGTAAATGCAACTAAATTTTATTCAATTCGTATCGATATATTCATTTCGCATTAGCGGTGAACCTCACGCGTTATCGAATTTCGCTGCGAATGAGGGGAGAATGAATTCACAAGAAAACTGAAATAAGCAAGAAGGGGGAATGATATTCTCATTCTCTTTGCACGTCACTTGCGAGTTATTTATTTGTATAAAAAGGCGACTGAGAAACGAGGGTAAGATATGCTGGAGTTCGATTTCTTCACTCTGTATAGACCTAAATCTGATAAATGCGCGGATTAAATGAAGTATAAGCATTGTCAGTTGCAGATGAAACTTCAAGTAGGATCTTTGAAGCTTTTCCTTGTATTTTACGATACTTATCCAATTTTGAAAGTTGGAAGGCTTAAAGATCAATCTAAGACATTTTTTTGGAGATATGTATCGTATGAATTACCGCCTCCACCCTGTCAAATAAAAGAATTTTCCGATAACAATCCGTTCTACTATTCTAGGACGAATAAAAATTTGATAGCTCAAAAGAAACCATTTTCTGTTACTCTGACAAATAGAATATCGTTCAATAAGACGTGACTCGAATATTCTGCATCTATATTTCAATTTTCATGTAGCTCCCGAAGTTCTATTGAATATTGATTCCTTCAGTCTAAAGAGCGAGCGATTCAAAAAGCTGCCAACAATATTCTTGACCATTAACTTTAAGGTTATGTAATTAGTGGAAATGGCCTATATTCACGAAAAAAAAAATATCTTATGCTTACTGAAGCAATTGTCGTTCCAAGTGGAAGTGAGAAAAGAAAAAGAACAACCTATCGATCAATTTGAAAACAAAATTGGGACAACACTGAGAAAGGATACAGACAAACTAAAAAGATGGAGAGAACCGCAAGAACTAACCATAAAACAGCTGGATATGGTGAGATAAAACCAGAGCAGCTAAAATACATTGGAGAGGAAGGAACAAAAATGCTGCACACATTAGTAAACAAAATTGGGGATGGGGAGCAGACACCTACAGACTGAAGAAAAACAATCATACTGCCAATATACAAAAAAGAGACAGTCTCAACTGTTGCAATTATCGAGGGATCTCACTACTATGCAGCAGTAAAAAGTACGAAACGATACTTGCAAGTAAACTAAGAATGTTAGTAGGAGACAAGATTAAGGACACTCAAAGCGGATTCAGAAAAGGCCACAGTACCCAAGACCATGTATTTACAATTCGACAGATAACGGAAAAAACACTAAGACACAACAAAGAAATCTTAGCATGCTTTATAGACCTTGAAAAAGCTTTCGTTAGAGTTAACAGAGAACTGTTGTGGAAAATATTAAAAAGGAGAAATATAGGACAGAAGCTACTAGAAGGAATCCAAAATTTATATGAAGATAACTTAAACTATGTAAGAACCGCTAATTTATTATCAGAAGAATTCAAACAGGTCGAGGATTAAGACAAGGAGTCTAAGTTGTTACGTGCCAATTTGGCCTTTGGTAATTTTTTTTTTGAAGGGTTAAATTCTGAAATTATAATTTGGGTTAATTTGGGTCTTTTTCTTTTGGTCAACGTCATTACTTACTTTTGGTTAAATATATTTTAGTTTTCAATTCTATAGTTTCCATTCATATTTCAAATCTTCAGTTTCATTTCTCTTCTTTAAGCTCATTTCTATTTCTTTGGTTATATTGGAAACGTGTTTTTTGTTTACTTCTGTCAATTAAGTCTTAGTTCAAGGTATTGTAATTGTCGCTACTCAGTTTTTTTTTGAATCAATGAAAAACTGTTTTTTCTACTTAAGTCCGGTCGTCCGGAACTGACTTAACCGAAGTCGTCAGTAAAATTTAAGAATCGCTTTTTGTATATTGCCTTGCGCAATCCTCTAGGAGGGATAAAACTAGCTTTTCTTTGCTTCGCGGAACATTTTGGGCACTTGCTGCAGTTTTGTGTTGTTCCGCAAGCATCTCCATTGTTGGAGGATCATAAAATTCTCGTGCACTTTATCGCTTTCTTTGCGCCGACCATCTGCGTGCGTAGTTGAACTACTTTGGACCAACATCTCGGCTACGGAGTGCCTGATACCACCTAGGCACTCTTTTTTCCAACCTTTGACCCTGGTGTGACGTCACCAGATTTCCTGAGCCAGTCCGGACCGGGAAATATCTGTTCAAGGCGTCCATCTTGGTGTGACAGACCAATAGAGGTCAACAAGCTCACTAACCGGAAGTGACAGCTAATTGGCATTACGTTCGTGGTTTTGTCTTTTTTTTATTCGGACTGCCGATATTTTCTTCTCTTTGTCATTACTTATCCACTTTAACAAATCCGGTCGATTTGACTTAATTGAAAATAAACCGTTTTTCATTATCAAAAAAAAACCCTAGCGGGCGCCTTAGTACTAAGATTCAAAAAAATAAAACGTAACGTCACTGCCTGCAGCGCGCGCATTGCAGCAGCAACAATTTGAAACAAAAATCATGAACTAAAGTTAATTCATAAAAGTAAACAAAAACACGCTTTTAATATAACCAAAAAAACTGAGCTTAAAGAAAAGAAAAGAAACGGAACTAAAGATTGAATTATGAATGAAATTATTAGATTGAAAACTAAAAATATCTTTAACCAAAAGTAAATACGTGAAGTAACTGAAATTAAACCCAAATAACCTAAATTATATTTTATAATCTAACTCAGCAAAAAAAGTGACCAAAAGCCAAATTGGCACGTAACACCTTCACTGTTCATATTATATATGAATGAAACTAATATTGAAGCACACAAAAGGGCAATAAAAACTGTCATAGGATATTCAAATTTAAAACAAATAAAATAGCAGAGCGCATTCTTGCAGACGACAAAGTAATCTTTGCGAGTATAGAGAAAAATCTGCAAGAGAACTTGAAGATTTGGAACGAAGAGCTACTCAGAGCAAATATAAAAATAAATGCCAACAAAACAAAGGTAATGACAATAGCCAAAGAAGGAAAACAATTGAAAATACAAATAGATAATGAAAATATACAACAAGTCCAGAACTTCAGGTATCTAGGAAGTATAATCGAAAATAAAGAAGGGTACGAAGATGAAATGAACAACAGAATACAGGCAACAGTAGAAACTTATCATTCAATTAGCGAGGCACTTTTAAAGCACAAAACAGTGAACAAAATAACGAAGTTGACCATCTACAAAACAATAATACCACCAATGCTGCTGTACAGCCCTGAAACTGGGTACTAAATAAAAGACAACAAAGTAAAATCACAGCTGTAGAAATGAAATGTCTTAGAGCTGAAGAAGTGATAACAAAACTAGACAGAATTAGAAATAGAAAATCTACTGCAATAAAAGAAAATTTGTCGCTTTTTAGACTTCTTTGATGTGTCGTGCTACCTTCGTATCAGTCACCAGTCCTTGATATGTCCGTGAATAAACCATGGAAAAATCGATATAGTTCCAGGAAAAGATGCGTGAACATTTAATGCCGCATATTACGTGCAAACAATTGACCAGTTTAGTCACATGGGAATTATTTTACGATCTTCATTAACACGGCAAGATGCATTGAACTGTGCATGAGTAAAGCTAGATTATCAATTTACAATCAGTAATTTTAGTAATGAAGGTATCAAGGGTGTTAAAAGGACAATATTGCCTGAGGTCAACAGTGTACTTTCCGGGGGCCTCTGGCCCGAGGTGTGTACGTTGACCGTGAGGATTATTGTCTGTTCAACTCCCGTGGTGCATTCAATGTTTAAATTCCGACTTTTGTTGCATTTCAATCAAAATTTGTCATTATGATTTTTGTCAAAAAAATTACTCTAGTTACTTGCTGTAACTAGGAAACTTATTTGTTATTTTTCAAACATAATGCCTTCGGGTATTATTTGTTAAGTAATTACTCTGAAATCAGTATTGTTATGACAACAATAATAAACTAGTCAGACATTAAATTAATTATTGGCTGAATAGACTTTCATTCATCAGCTTGGCTATACAGAATTCAATTATTTTTAATGCTGCAGCGTGTCTAATCTCAGATTTCAATATATTATACATATTAATAACAATTTGTTGTCCGTGTTCGTTACGATGTGGACAAAAAGCATCACTGTCACTGTTTTCTTGTTCTTCCTCTTCACAAACGCTTGCATCTAACCACGGCCTAAACATTTTTTCTCAAATCGTAGAATGAAAGATGAACAAACTATTTGTTGGAATATCTGCCATAGAGAGATTTATAATTTGTCTACTATAGAATATTGAATGAATACAGTGAGCTATTGGAATTGCTGTGGGATTATACAGCCCCAAATCAATTGATTTATTATTTGGTTTACGTAAGGGATGTTCATCCCCTCCTAGAACTTGGATACGGTGTTTTTAATAGTCACTGTTGCCTAATAAGAAAATTGAAGCACTTACTAGATTGCATGAATATAACTTGTAGTTATGTATCATATAAGCATAAATAATGTGTCACATTTTCCTGATCTTTCATGGCAGATAAGAGATCAATCAAGTTATCGTAAAAAAATTGAACATGCGACGGTTTTTTACGATAAGTAACTGTAATTATTTGATAGCAATCTAAATCGCCTTTTCTTTTATTTCCAATTATCGCACATCACCTCCACTTTTGATATAAGAAAACAAATACTCATATAGTGTGACTCTAATTTGTCAGCTGTCGTTGACTAATTACCCCAACATTCAAACCCATTGAAACCTAATCCACATGCTTCAATGTCCATATGGTGTTCCTCATTCAGAAACGATATATCAGCGTCTTTAACTCGTAATTAACTAACAACGCAGGTGACATCTCTTTGCCAAAACCGTAACTAAACCCATCTTCTCCAAGTGTAATTAATTCCTGATGACAAGAAGTGTTTACAACAGAAAAACAAGACGTCAGTTCTGGCTCAGACGGTGTTGAAAGTTTAAGCGGCAACGGATTCTATAATGACACAAGTTTTCTTTGGCAAATTTACTAGAGAGAGTAATTTAATTTTGAATTGATTTGAAATGGGAAACAGATGTAGTTTTCGAACAGAGTCAAAGCATATTTGTTTATAAATACACTTTATGAATAACATACACTCGTTCCGGCATGGATTACTCTTGAAGTCTAGTTCAATACTTTTACTTCCGGTAGGAATAAGTCCCAACATTCAATTGACTAACAGTTGTTGCCTGGCAACCACTGAACATCTAGTGACCATAGCCTGTCAATCATGTCCGACAATTGAACATCGACCTTGTCAATACTAAGTAGGATTACAGTTACAGCAGATTCAAATAGATAATTATGTGACCAGGTTAAAATATTCCCAGAATAACTTGGAATGAAAATTGAATTCAAACCACGATGATCCAGTGCTTATTGAAGTCATAAATTTGTAACGTAATCGAGCACACACAGTTTATAGCCTCATGTAGGTGGAGTAAAATGTCACATTCTTTTTGGGGCTCTTAAGGTCGCGTTACACCAGCTCGACTTTCTCTTAATTGGAAATGAATTCACGTGGAAACACATGAAGGAACAAGAGAATGCAATGCAGAGGGTAACTTTTTCCTTGTGCCCTACTGTACCAGAGTCTAATTTGGTTGTTATCTCTGTTAGGGTTTTCAAGAATAAAAGTATAAGGTACCTAATTAGGCTGCGACATATGGTGTGGAAAGAAACGTTATACAGAAAAAAGGATAATCATGAAGGACTGAAAATGACCACCAAATGGAATTGAAGATTATAATTCGTTCTCTTATTTTCTTCCGTCAGAGTAAATAACCCTTCGCTTCAAGGCACAAATCCAGATGTGTGTATTAGAAAGGTCGTCTGTTACAATAGTACGCCATATTTTTCCTAGTGGGAAATGCTTTAGACATTACGTTCACAACTGAAACAACGGGAAATAGGTCAGGCCTAAACAAGAAAAATTTCTGGAAGTTTATAGCGTCTTGTCACTGTGTTTCTGACATTGTAGGAAATACGTGATACCAATACAAATGCGAAAGCTACATACAGACCGGATAAAGGGGTTGGAGTATTATACTTTAAAGTTCGTACAGCAGTAAAAATTTGCATGTTTTCATGTCATTTGTCAAAATATGTTCTGTTCCTGATGGCTGATGCAATGTGCCAGTTGGTTTTGAGTAATTGTTCATTAATATTCGATTCACGGATGATTATGTCAAAATAAAGTAATGCCTGCGTTTAAAACTAAGAATATTAAGGGGACATGGTTTCAACATAATTGCGCCCCTGCGCACAATGCGCACAATGCGCACAATGCGCACAATGCTCACAATGTCAGAGCTTTTTGAAATCATACATTTTCACGTCGCTGGCTTAAATGAGGTGGAAAAGTGAAATGGCCTGCTAGGTCTCCTAACCTCACAATTGGATACGTATCTGAAATTTAAACGTTTTATAATCAATCGGATTATTGTTTAGCTGCGAATGAAATTATCTTCAAGAATTGTTGTGCATTGATATTGTAATGTTTATTGCTTCTGAAGAATCGTTTATTGTTCAAATAAAAGTCACTGTTTCATAAATGAAAATAAAATGGAATTTTATTTTTCGTTGTAGCACTAAAACAAACGCTATACAATTTACTTCTTACTCACTATCATTAAACCACAACTACAGAGCCACCAATATTTATTTTCAACAACTTATTTATTTATCACACTCTGAATATTCACTGTCCCTCAGTCAGGTTGTTCGCCCTCGTTAATACGGAAACCAATTATACAGAAATTTCTACGTTATTCTCGAATGTCGCTAGGCGCGACGTAAAGAGATAACAAACTCCGCCCAGACAATAGGGACGGATTCAGGACCTTCCGCACGTTACAATGTGTTACTTTGCTCATTTCTCTATAGTACAGCGAGTTCTGCACACTTTTAAAATATATTAATTCAGTTAAACTTATTCCTTTGTCTCATTTCAAAATGGAAACTCAGGCTCGTAGTTAGAACGCGGTTTTAAACCCAGGTCTGAGTCTATCTTATATATAACCATGACGACGTTTAAAAATCGATTAAGTTATAACACTGTTTTGACATGTTGTCATGGTTATGCCCGGTTCTATAAAGGGCAGAGTAATTTACTTCCAGAGTAAATAAAACTTACTCTGTTAATTGACAGTCGATTTTTTGACAGCAATGATTCTGTTGTCATAAAGAAATTCAAAACGATTAGAATTTGTTAAATATAATAAATTTATTCTGAGAGTAAATCAACTTGGTCTTTTATAAAACCGACCATTAGAACCGGGTTTAAAACCGCGTCCTGACTAGGGGCCTAAAAGTTCATTTCAGTTGGGAACGTTTCAAGGATTCTTACGGCACTACGATTCTGGTAGGCCAAAATATTGAACAATTCCACATTAGCATAAAAATCATATTTGGCTATCTGTCAGTAGCATCATTTGTCAGTCGTCCATCAATAATCATGAATCAAAGATTCTAATTTGTATTTATTCAAGCAATTTGTGAATATATTTGTTGTTCCTATCTCCTAAACTCATTCCCAGACAGCTTGTTTTATATCCTACAGATACTGTGAATAAATCGTGTTCGACTGGACTAAAATGTCAAAAGTCCCCATCTTTACTCCGCTTCTGCGCTGTTTTTTATCCAAGGGTCAAGGGTCAAAAATTTCCGCTTCTTGCACATATCTCTGAAATGGTGAGAGCTACTGGAAAGATAGTCAAAGAAAAATTTATAGAACGTGAAATTCTCTACAAAGAAGTCTCGACACTTTTGTCCCTACGAAGCACCGTTTTTTAGTTATCCTGATTTTAAACTTAGTTAATACAAGTATGCAATTATATGTGGCCAGTTTGGATTATTTGAAGGAAAGAATATTAAAATATTGGTTTTTGAGATACGTGGAAAATATACGATTGAGTAAGACAACGGCCGTCCCTAATTCCATTAATCGGTTCAGTCAGTTTTAAACGGTTTCTCGTAACAAATGGACGTGTTTGTAGATAGTACTTTCATTTTGAACTGTGCCGTCACGAAATTTTATAAAAATGTCAGAAATTTGCTTCATTTGCAATGAATTTTTGACTGAAGACGAAATAAAAAAATGTAGTTATCTTGTCTCCCTTCAGCAGTGCAAGTGTGGTTGGACTGAGTCCTGAAGACTGGGACTGAAAATTGATGAATAATAGTTTGGAACCCATACAGACTTTACTTTCACCTGTTCCAGAGAAACTGCTGGATACAATTTTTTGTAATTGTAATAAAGGCTACACGAACAATTGTGTTGAGCAGAAAATTTGGATTGTTTTGTTCACCAATCTGTGCCAATTGCTAAGGCCACTCTTGTAGTGTTTCACAAGAATCAAGAAATAGTCTTGATCTTGTCTTGATCTTGTCTTGAAATCAAGACAAGACCAGGACAAGAAGTGTTTTTTATATTTCAAGTCAAGACAAAAATGTACTATCAAGAATCAAGACTTCTTGTCAAGAAATCTTGATATTTTGACAATTAATTATTCAAATCTGCATATTTATTATTCTATTATAGAAATATTGAAATCTGCTGTGGTCATCACAGTTTTTTCCTAACAAAAAGTTTCAAGGCCAGTTTCATCACTGTTTCATGAATTTAGGAGTATTATACCAATTTTCAAAGTGATATTTGTCATTGCCAAACTGACAGTTTCAAGTGACAGCGTCATTGTAAAAGTGACAGCGTCATTTTCAAAGTGACAGCGTCATTTTCAAAGTGACAGCTGTCATTGTCGAAGTGACGGCTGTCATTGTCTGAATGACAGCTGTTATTGTTATGGTGATGTATGGCGGCTTGCAATATAAGTATTTCTGAAAATGAAGAGTCTTTTTCTAAATTTTCTAGTTAAAAAAGCTCATTTACAAATTTAAACCTATTCGGGGGAGTAAAAAGTATTGGTGACTATGATTTTCAAAACAAATATTTGATACATATCGAAAGCATAAGTCGTCAGTTTCCGGTGATTAACTCGTTTATTTCTATTGGTGACAATCTGGGAAAACGTTGCTAGAATCGATTCATAACATAACTGACAGGGAGGATAAAGGGTAGACACTAGATTGAATAAAACAATGAAGAAAGGGGATTCCCTCTAAAAGTCAAGATCAAGAAATATCAAGAATTCTTGAAACAAGACAAGAGATGCGTCATCAAGAAATGGGCAAGACAAAAAAATTATAATTTTCTTGTCTTGAAAATCAAGACAAGACAAGAAATGGTCCAAGAAAAGAGATATATCAGCATTTGATTCAGCATTAGTGCAAGAGTGTAGTGTTTCATCAAGACAAGATCTCTTGTCTTGATGAAACACTACACTCTTGCACTAATGCTGAATCAAATGCTGATATATCTCTTTTCTTAGAGCAGTCAACAGAAGTTGGGCAAGAAGAGGAAGAAGAGAACGAAGAGGAAGAAACGTGTAATTATGTAGAATTTGATGACTAATAATGTAATTTTCTTGCTGCCACAATTTTCATTTCATTAATAGAATATTGTCCCATTGAATTTTCTGGATATATCGTGGAATATTCTTACTAAGAAATCCATGTTGAAAAAGATCCAATTATACTACATGAGAAGTGGTGCGGAAATGTGTGCATTCCCACGGTCTGAAATCACGATAACCCAAAAACGGTGCTTCGTAGGGAAAAAAGTACTGACACCTTTTTTGTAGAGAATTTCACGATTTACAAGCTTTCTTCAGGTTATTTTTAGAGTAGCTCTCATCCTTTTAGAGATTTACACAAAAAATCGAGATGAAAATAAGCAAGATCGATAGGAACTTTTGACAAACATTTTCATGACATATTCAAAACTTATACAAAAATCCAACTTGTTGGGAAATAATGCAAAATGGACTATCTCTTTTGTCAGGAATATTACAGTTGAAGAATCTCTCTAGAAAAACCCAAGATTTAATAAATATTGGAATTCAAATTGAATTAATAATACATTTATGTTTAAAACTTCATCATTTCTGGTTATTCTCATCGAATTTATCCTTTTTTATTATTATTTCTAATACAAAAAACTTTTAGTGCAGTAGAATATGAAAAACCTATATCGTGTAGTTTACTAGTGTATTCTGTTCTACTACGGATCGTCATAGTCGGCACAGTGATATTGATTTCTTACAGCGGCGTCGCTGTGCGTGCACGCGTTGCGTGTATTTGTGTAGTGAATGTACCCTACCGACAGGTCAAGCGAGCAAATTTGATTCCCTAAGATTCAGTTAGTTGATTCTTTATTTGAAACTCTCTCTTTTATAACTTTGATAGTTTCGACCAAATAATGCATTCTTTCTTGCTTTCTAGATCATTTTTAGCGCATTTTTTCGAAAAAAGCGCTATTATATTCAATTTGGCTGTCTGGCTGGCTGGCTGGCTGGCGTGACGCTGAGTTCTCAGCAACTGTACTATTTACAGACTTGAAACTGGTACTAAATAAAAGCTACTGTTTCGTAGGTTTGCACAAATTGCTTTAATTCAAGCTCAGTGATTGTGGAAGATTGAATTATTCAATTACTTGTTTCAAGTGAAACAATGCCCATAGATATATATGACATTAGGGATATGGCAACTAAAATTTATTAAAGTAGATAAAAATTTAGTTACAACTTTCGCCGCGGGTGTCACTATTATTATGTTCAGTTGTCAAATCTGTCCGGGATTCATTCAATGACTTGTTTGACGCGAATTTGAAGCTTATTAGAATGAATCATTATTATTGGTTGAAAATTTGTTTACTTTTGGTGTATTTTTTTTATATAGCTCAGATAAAGATCAAATTATCATTTTAAGGTATAGCACTTGACCTCTCGTCAGTCAATAACTGAACAATGAAGAATAAAAGATATTTTTGAGTTTGTACATGCATAAATTATGTACCTATCAAATAGTCAACTTGAAACTAGTACTCAATGGAAGCTGCTGTTTCGTAAGTTTGCCAAATCTGCCTGATTTCAAGTCCAGTAATTGTGTGAGATGGTAATTTGCGAAATTTCTGAAGTAACAAGCATTTATGAGCTGTCAAAAATGCGCTTTCATCATCTAGATGATTCTTTCATTTTTTTTCTCCGATTTGAATGTATGTAAAAGAGATTCAATTTGTTGGTAATAGTTATCGGTTTAACTGCAAACATACAGTTCCCAGGCAAATTAAACCATACAAATATTGGAACTGTGTATCATGAACCCATAATCAATTCCAAAGCAGCTTTATGTGCTTACTGCGTATTACGATCATAATTAAATTCAGATTCATGTGGTAATTAATTCACGTATAAGCGTATCGTTTAGCCAGGTGGCCTGGTAAACACTGAATTTGTCCCTCCGGTGGTTTTGCATCAGTTCATATTCACACGCATAATCCACACACACTGACTCCAAACTTCAATATACTAGAATGTTCAGAAGCAACAGCTGGACCTAGACCCATTACGCTCAATTCAAACCTATATTTTATAGCCCCAAAACACATTGCTCTGCTTTTGATGGCGTCGCTAGATCCAACGCTAATATTTACTAGTTTAGAGAGTTCGGCATATAGTAGCTTGTGGTCTAATCATTCACATCCACTCTCTAGTTTTGTTCTAGATTCTAAACAAAACGTTCAGGTGCGAAACCAAGTATTGATACATCATTCCTCCCTTTGGTTAATTTCGCAGTGCAATGCAGAGTCAAACACATAGCCATATTCTCCATGACCACATGTGCCGTGTGTTCATTGTAGTGAGAACCGCCAGGTGCCATGATCGCATACTAGGGTGAAACAATTACTTGCAAGTAACCCCATACGCAATAGGTTCCTGTTTAACACGTGCTTCACTTGTCTCCCTAAGATCGCTTAGTGCAGCACGCAGTGCTAATACTTGCGTTGAATTCGTGAGAAGCAAATTTATGGTGCAGTTAGTGTGAAAAATTGTGTAATTACTTTTTGTTATGATGGGTGTTTGTTAATTATTGCGAGTGCATATATGGATGTGAATTTCGTTTTTAAAGAACGGTTGATATTGTTAGTAGTTGTCCTGCTTACTACCTGCAATTTTTCTGGTAAGATGTTTTGTATTGACGAAATCCGAGCTATTAATTGTCAACTGTCATTAGAATACTTTTGATACAATTTTTGGTACATCGAATTCAAATTCATCGCTTTTTGTTTGTAACACTACACTACATGCAAAAGTGGTTAAATTCGGTATTCCAACGAATTTCCTTGGCATTTGTACAAAAAAATAATTTTTTTAGACTAGTATAAGAAGTAAATCACGTTGCATAGTTCATATCTCCTAACCACCAGTTGATATTCAGTATTCAATCAAACATTAATTTTGATGGAACTGGCTATCCCATCTTATAATAAAGTGCGATATAAGAAAATATTATGTTTAACCCTCCAGCGGTTGGGTGAGATCTGTGAGTCCACACAAGCGAATACATAAATATTGCTGCAGTTTTTTGAGAAAAAATATAGGACCGTGAGCTCCTATGTACCTTTCACGAATATCAAAACCTAAAAGAATCAAAGAGACAAGAGGCCACAATTTATTGTGATATCCATTTTATCAAAATCTAATAGTCCGTGAGACAGAGCATAAATTTTTCGTTGATTACCGCTCACTTGAAACTTCGTGAGTGACTTCATTGTGATGAGTCCGACAGCTTTCACATTTGACGAAATTCTTGATTTGGGGGCGTTTTTCAGCGAGAGCTAATTGAACATGTCAATTTCATGGAGCCTTAAAAATGTCGAAATCGAAAGATTTTATGATTATGAAATGAAAAATAATATTGTCCGACATGAATATTGGGGGCCGGTGGTGAGTCCGACAAACCGCACATGTCACAAGTTGGTATGAAAACGGTCTGAGACTTTGAGGACGTGTTCAATTTTTTCTAAGATTTGGTCATTTTGTCCGACTAATTTTCGGGGGCGTTCTATCAGTCCGACACTAAAAACATTTCAGGATTATAACAGTTCCTTCATCAATGACCGCTTGTCGGACAAAACAGTCATAATTTGAAAACATTATCTGTCCAAAAAACATATTGTCCGACAGAAATATTGGTTCTTATCGTCAGTCCGATAAGAAAACGCTCGCATATATATAAGTCAGTTTTTGACGTATTCAATATCAGGAGATGAGTAATGGACGTTGTTTATAAGCTAGTAATAAATAATTCATTAACAAAATAATTAAAAAAAAGTAAAGTAAAAAATAGAAAAAGAAATATATTATTATGTCGCAAGTTGAAACGTTACTCACTTTAATCTTTCATCTCCAGGGGTTTCTAGTATAATTAAATTGGTATTCGATGCTCCATTCGAATCTTGAATTAGGATTGGTGATTCCCATTCAAGATTTCAAAGTGACTCTTTCCTCCGACTATAGCAAGGGAAGAGAAATCTTTGAAATTTTTCTTCAGCCATTCTCCAATTTGGTGCATATTTCTCCAGATATACTTCAAATATGCCATATCTCATATTCTCCACACAGACTTCAACTAAGCCAAGTTTCGCATCACCTCGGTGCGCGGTACAATTTTTTCTCTTCACGCCGTAAAATAAAAATGGGACTCCTTTATATACTTTCAGCTTTCTGCACTCGTTCATATAAACTTCAAGTATGCCAAATATCAAATTTTTCCGTGCGTGAAATATGCTTGAAAAGAGATACAAAGCTTCCTCTTCACGTATTAATATATAGATTAAAATGGGACACCTATATATAATTTTCGCTTTCTGCACATCTTCTCCATATGAATTTTGAGTATGCTAAATCTCACACTCCTCCGTGCACGCAATATGCTTAAAAAGAGGTCGAAAGTTTTCTCTTGACGTGTTAACATATAGATATCACAGTTGAAGGTAAATTTGAATGATATTTGAGGTGGTTATCACAGTATACTGACTTTATATCACACATTTGATTCCAAAATAATATTAATATATTGGTGGACAAGCCTTTTTTTATTATTTATGATCAATAATCATACTGACTTGATATACATTTCATATATCTATATGTTTATGAACGCAGCCGATTTCATGCAACATATTTTTGATTTTCTGAAGTATTGCCCCACTTAAATTGTCGGACATGTATACAGTAATGTTCTAGACACTATTTAAATGGAAAATAAAAAACATAGAGATGAGCGGTCATTGATGAAGAAACTGTTATAATACTGACACGTTTTCAGTGTCGGACTAAGAGAACGCCCCCGAAAATTTGTCGGACAAAATGACGAAATCATAGAAAAAAAAAATTGAACACGTCCTCAAAGTCTCAGACAAGCGGTAATCCGTTTTCATACCAACGTACTTGTGAAATGTGCGGCTTGTCGGACTCACCACCGGCCCCTAATATATATGTCGGACAATATAATTTTTTATTTTATAATCAAAAAATCTTCCGATTGGTGTAAACATCAATATGACGGTAATACATTTTCAAGACTTCATGAAATTGACATGTTCAATTAGCTCTCGCTGAAAAACGCCCCAAATCAAGAATTTTGTCAAATGTGAGAGCTGTCGGACTCATCACAATGAAGTCACGAAGTTTCAAGTGAGCGGTAATCAACGAAAAATTTATGCCCTATCTCACGGATTATAAGCTTTGATGAAAAACTTCAAAAATGTGACAATTATGAATCTTGGAATCGTACGAATTCATTATTTGTGTAATTGTATAACAGCCACGTGCTGAGCAATGATCTATTCTTAACGTATATTCACTCTTAAGGTACATTCGAGTAGCTTGCTAGAATAACGTAGAGATTTCTAGAAATGAACTTCCTTATATATAAGGGCGAGAGGCCTGACTGAGTGAGTAGTGAATATCCAAAGCGAAGTGTAATAAATAGATTATTTGTATTGGATAAGAAATGAATTGTATCGTGTTTGTTCTCATTTTCTTTCATTCATTAAAAGCAATAAACATTACAAAAGTATCTACCTTCGTTATATTCAATGTATTCTCTTTATCTCTTCTTGGATCATAATCAGATTGAAGTATTAGATATGTTTCAAAGAATATTAAGCATATAAATGTCATCATTATGAACCCATCATCTGTTTTTAGCACCTTGAATAAAAATTAACTTGTTAATTTTCCTTTTTTATTCATGGTTCTTCCAGTCAGTTTACAAATGATTTTAATCTGAAGTTTGTATATATCGTTGCTTGGAAACAGGACTCACGATTAATGATACATACATTTGTTATTTTTAGGAAGGGGTAGTGGCAAACACTATTTTATATTCACTACAGATACTGAATAATTTATTAGTTATGTTTCATTATCCAGAAAAAACAAAAATATTTCCCAGAATTAAATGTCAAAGTGTGAACTTTTTGATGGAAATGTACACTTAATTATGTCTTGCTTTCAATAAGGCATCACTTAATTATGTTGATGTCCGATTAGTTTATTATTGTTGTCATAATAACATTGTTTTCAGAGTAGTTACGTAACAAATAATACCCGAGGGCAAAAAAAATTTTGATTGAAATACAACAAAAGGACAATAATGCATACGGTCAACGTACACACCTCGGGCCAGAGGCCCTCGGAAAGTACACTGTTGACCTCAGGCATTATTGTCCTTTTAATACCCTTGATACCTTAATTACTATAATATTGCATCCACAATGATAATAATTCGAAGGAATGCGCTTGTACGTAGCTGTAATGAAAAAGGACCCTTTTCATAGGAAAATCGTGGATGCCTCTGTTGATAATCAACGAGGATTATTCCTTGCGAATTCCAACTTTCGGGTAAAGAAACTGTTCTTCATTTTGTGTAATGATTTCGCTGAATCAACTGCAAATCGTCCTTGAAACGCGGCACAATATTTCTTCTGGTCAATTGTGAGCAATCGTAGAGCCCATTTTCTGGACGGTTTTCTCATGTTAGAATGTTGATGGAAAATATTGATATGGCAATAAACGCACCTCAACTCTGCTATCACCTATTCACAGATCCTAGATTTTATCGATGGTTTCTGGAGTAAAATGAATTGCATTGCTAACTAATGAGAAATAAGACACTTGGGCCCAATTGCATAAGGCATTAACTTTCAGCAGTCTTTCAAGATGATTTTCCTTTCATGAAATAATCTTTTATAAACACAAGAGATACTGTAAAGTGCGAAAGTGTCACATTTCGTGCAAATAAAATGGGTCTGAGTCAGTTCCTGTTGTCTGGGCGGAGCCTGCTATCTCTTCACGTCCCGTTAAGAGACATTTGGGATTATTATTATAAACTTTTTAAATCTCTTAATACCCTTTCGAGTGTCGAGATTGTTCTTGTTTTAATTATTTGCGTTGATTACTATTCTATCTTGTTGATTATCTCTTTCCATTTTTTTTCTGTCCCTTGCTAACTTCTTTGCTTCTTGGCCGCTAATGTTGTTTTTTGTTAATATCTCTTCTATATTATTTTCCCATGTCTGTTTTGGTCTTCCCCTTTTCGCCTTGTTTTGTATTCTTGCATTCCACACTGCTTTTGTTTGTTTATCTTCGGGCATTCTTAATAGGTGACCATACCACGCCAACTGTTTCTTTTCTATGACATTATGAATGCTCTCTATTTGTACTCTTCTTCTTATATCTTCATTCTTTATTTTATCCATTATCGTGACTCCTTCCACTCTTCTTAAATATTTCATTTCCGCCGCCTGTATTTTGCTTCTTATTCTTTTATTCATCAACAATGATTCACTACTATATATTAATATAGGTCTATGCACTGTTTCGAATAGAGTCATTTTTGTCCTTTTCGTTATATGTTTATTTTTCAGTATTATTTTGTTGATTGCATGAAAATTCCTATTTGCTTGCTGGATTCTCGTATTTATTTCCTGCTCTAAGCTTCCTTTATTATTTATTGCTGCCCCTAAGTATTTAAATGTTTCTACTTGCTCTATTTCTTTCTCATTCAGTATTATGTTTATCCTTAAATTCTCTTTTGATATGACCATTACTTTCGTTTTTTCTACATTTATCTTCATATTATGTTTCCTTAGCTCTTCGTTCCATATTTCTAAATTACGTTTCATATCTTCTTCACTCTTTGCCATCACTGCTAAGTCATCTGCGAACGCGCATTCTGATAATGAGATCCTTTTCAACTTGTAATGTCCAACCTCTACCTTTTTTATTTTATACTTAATATTCTCCATTATTTGGTCTAAAAATATAATAAATAGCAATGGGCTTAAAGCTCATCCTTGTCTTAATCCTTGGGAAGTTTTAAATTCTTCTGATGTTGCGTTGCCAGTTCTTATGTAGTTGGATGTTGTTTCGTATATGCTTTTTATTGCTGTTAATAACTGTTCTCCTATTTTTCTTCCTCTCAATATATTCCACAACTTAGTCCTCGGTACTCGGTCGAACGCTTTTTCCAGGTCTATAAATGTGATATACAGTTTTTTGTCCGTTTTCATTGTATTTTCTATCAAGTTCCTTATAGTGAATATGTGGTCTTGTGTCGAATGTCCCCTCCTAAGCCCACTTTGCGATTTTTCCATTGTTGTTTCTATCGAGCTCTAAGCTTGTTTTCGAGTATTGCTTCGTAAATTTTCGCTGTTGTGCATAAAAGTGATATGCCCCTATAATTCTCACAATGTTTACTGTCTCCTTTTTTATGTATATTACTGCTTTCTCCCAGTCTGAAGGTATTCTCTCTGTTTTCCAGATTATGTTTAATATAAGCAGCAATAATCTTTCTCCTCCTTCGCCCATATACTTCAATTGCTCGGCCTTCATACAGTCATGTCCCGGTGCTTTGCCATTTTTCAGTTTTTTAAGTACTCCAATTAACTCTGCTTCAGTTATCATCTCTGTGCTTTCATTTATACTTTCTGTTTGTGGGGTCTCCTCACTCTCTGTTTCATTAGTACTTTCGTCACTTACTAGTAGGTCTTTAAAATGTTCTCTCCATCTTGTCATTATTTCACTATCCTCTGTCAATATATTTCCTTGTTAATCTTTCAGGCTTTTAATTGTTACTTTTTCTCTTTTACTTCTCTTAAAGGTTCTATAAAATAGTTTTTGGTTTTCGTTGAAATTTTGTTCTAGTCCTTTCCCTCCTTTGTTTCTTGTACTCTTCGTAGTCACTATCGTTCCCTGTTTTCAAATATTTCTTCCATATTAGTTTCTTCTTCTTAATGTTGGGATTAATGTAGAAATTTCTGATGTTTGGTTTCCGTATATATGGAACAGAAAAATACAGTGAATATTGAGTGCGTGATGAGCTAAGTGCGAAATGTAATAAAGTTGTTGGAAATAAATATTAGTGGCCTGAAAATTATGCCTTCAAGTTTTAGTGACACCCATCTGATTTTTCTTGGTATTGTTAGACATACGAGTATTCGAAGCTTGCAAATTATAAACTACGCTGCAATTTTTACAGTAATTTCAAGATAGAGTGCAAATTGCATTTGTAATTGGCTATTTGAATTATATACATTATGATAATCAGAGAACATTACTACTTTTAATTTTCCACTTTACATAATTTACAAATTGTGTGTGGTGTTTGAAACATATAATTTGTTGTAATTACTTTTTTAACCTTTTTAACTTATAATTTACTGCAAATTTCAAGAGTTTAGATTGTGTGCCTGATAGAAATACATTTAAACTCTTATAGTTGTAGGTGTTTACACAATTTTTTGTAGACTAGTTTTTCTAGTAATAATTCCTCAGAGCACGTAGATATTTTATTGCGGTAAACATTTTGACAGCTCTTAAATTTATTATCTTCGGACATACAAGCAAGAAAAGAAAATATTTGCATCCCTGCTTCGGAATATTTTACATGTAGATTATGTACTTATAGTATATATAGTTATAGTGAAATCACTTGAAAAAAAAGAGGGCACGCGTACACCGGATGCGAGAAAAGTATATCCCAGCCAAATTATAAACCAATGTTCCCCACGCGATTCTGGACGTCTGCCAAAATATAATTGAACGAGTTATTTTTTTATGCACCGTCTGGATATAAATGAAACGAAAGAAGTGAATCGCACGCGATCAGATTGCCGATTAAAGCACACATGTTCTTATCTGCAGACAGTTAAGGTTTAACAGTCGATAATTTGCTGGACTTTGCGTTGTTTTAACACATTTAGATATCCGTAAACTGATTGAGAATTGTTGGAGCTTGAGGACTTTAACTCATCTTTCAGCAAAGATTGAATTTCCAATTATGAATTTTTGGGACGAAATGGAAGTGGAAAGCACGTTAAAAATGAACAGTGCACCGTCATCTTCTTTATGAACTTGACAATGCAGAAATTCTCAAGAGTCTTAATATTCCGTGCATTATATTTGACGAATTTACATATTTCATGCGAGGTAATTATCTAGAAAACATCCGCTCCCCTAATGATGAACTGAACCCGGAACTTTCCACAATGCAAATAATTTCAGAGACACAAGGGTTCATTGAACTCATAATGCAACTTAACCTATTTCACATTCCACCACTTCTCTTTATGAGCGCTGTATTTATTTGTTCCTGGTCGCAGTAAGTTTATTCTCAAACACCCCTTTTTCAATTCGCATGACGCAACATGGAATACATCCACATAATATGAGTTTAGCTCATCTAATATTCCTAAAATATATTATGGGGACGACCGTCATTACTGTCCGAGACTCGGCTTGACCGAGTGCAGCCAACTTCATCCCGGACAGTGCGATTCATTATATCACTTCCAAAAGCATAAAATATATTGTTCATAAAAATCATAATAATCTGCAATAATTCCTCTTTGAAACAATTGTGTGCCAATGTTGCAGTGACAATCTCTCAGAGAGTCGAGACGGCGACTAACATTAAATTTATAGCGGCGCTATGCCCAGCCATCGTGGCGCCACGCTCCTTGTCCATCTCTTTCTAGCATCCTTTCCTATCCTGAAAATTTGTCTCTTTCACATCCGTTCACGCATGTTCAAACTGATGTAACAGTTATACTCTCCTGTTCAGATTCCTCTCATTTTTCTCTTCAAACATTGATTGTTATTTTATCAGCATCAGTGTGAAAATTGTAGTTTTTGCTTATTTTTGTTTATCCAATTATGTTGTCAAGATAAATTTAATGAAGGAAAAGTGTAATTTAATACTGCAAAAAGCGATTTTCTTTATAGATTGTCAACTGAAATAAAAAATTTGTGTAGCGGTGTAATTGAAATGCAAATTTCTCTGTTCTAAACGAAGAAAATATATTTGCTCGATATGGGTGAAAAATGTGTCACCTCTGAAAAAATCGTCACACGGTATAAAACAAAATTGAATAATTTAATCTTGTAATAGCTGTATGTAATTAAATAAAACTGAATGATCCAGCGTTTCACAACATTAGATTTAAAGGATGAAATATTGTTTGTATTCATCCTAGATAAAGTAAGAGCTACCGGAAAGATGAGTGAGGAAAAATTTATAAAACATAAAATTCTCTACAAAAAAAAGTGTCAAAACTGTAACAAATGTGAAATATTTCAAGTAATTAGTTCGCACAAATATTTATTTGAATTCGCTATTACTGTAATCCTAGTTAGTATTGACCAAGTCTATGTTTAATTGTAAGACATGATTGACAGTCTATGGTTACTAGATGTTCGATGGTTGCCGGGCATCAACTGTTGGACAATTGAATGTTGATAATAAAAAGAGGGGAAACGCCCAAGTGTAGAAATGAATGAAGAATGGTGAGGTTTTCAACAAAAAATTGAAAAAGTCTTATCTACACTGTTCTATTTTAGCTTAAATTGCTGACCGGTTTCGATTCTTTAAAGAATCATCATCAGAGCCGGTAAGAAATATACAACTACAGAAGAAAAACTACGCCGACTAGACATATATAAGAAAAAACAACTATGTAGAAATTGTATTAAAATATGTTTCATAATGTATGAAATTTTTTTTTTATATATCTGGATCTGAGCCTTGAATACGCACGACTGTGTTGTATAGTTCCAACCGGCTCTGATGATGATTCTTTAAAGAATCGAAACCGGTCAGCAATTTAAGCTATAATAGAACAGTATAGACAAGACTTTTTCAATTTTTTGTTGAAAACCTTACCATCCTTAATTGAATGTTGGCCTATTGCTGACTTAGGTATATAAGAGCGTGAGCTAGGAGAGGAATCCATTCAGTGATACAGTACGAGTAACTCTGAGCGAAATAGTGATCATAAAAGTGTATAAAGTAAATATTGGCACTGTAACTTGTGTAAATAAATTATTTACAATAAAATTTGTGACAATACTTTTTTTCTACGAAGCACCGTTCTCGAGCTATCGCGATATCAAACCTAGAAAATACGAATATGCATTCATAGATGGCCAGTATACATCATTTGAAGAAAAAATATTGGTGTATTGGTTTTTATGATTCATGCACCCAAATACCTAACGAGGAAAATATATGATTGGGTCAAATAACAGCCGTCCCTAATTCCATTAGTCGGTTGACCTTGAATAACAGTCCAATCAGTCTGAAACGATTTTTCGTAGTAAATAGACGTGTTTGTAGATAATATTTTCATATTTAACTGTGCCGTTACAAAATTTTATAAAAATGGCAAAAGTTCGCTTCATTTGCAATGAATCTTTGACTGAAGATGAAATAAAAGAGTGCAGTTATCTTGTCTCCCTCCAACATCTGCTTCTGCTTATCAATATTTGTTTTGTGTGTTCTACCAAGTGCAAGTGTGGTTGGACTGAATCCTGAAGACTGGGACTGCAAATTGATGAATAATAGTTTGGAGCCCATCCAAATTTTACTTCCACCTGCTCCAGACAAACTACTGGACACAATTTTTTGTAATTGCAATGAAGACTGCACACGAAAAATTGTGTTGAGCAGAAAAGTTTGATTGTTTTGTTTATCAGTCTTTGCCAAGGCCACTCTTGCACTAATGCTAAATCAAATCCAACAGATAAAGATTCAAAAATTCTGAAACATTCATTTATTTGTTCCACAAACTAAGAATCAGTTCTGGCACCATTATCTTAGATCGGGGAGCAACTGTATGAATGTGTTACGTCCTTATTAGGATTTGTCAGTACAATACAGCCAAGAACCCAAGATAATCAGGGCTTGGATCCCAAAAGGCGGATTCATGCAGCCATTCACATTCACATTTAATTTTAATTTAATTTCATTTAAAAGATTAATGTGTGTAACTGAATGGAACCATGCATACACCATTCTAATTTACATTTTCATTCATTTTTAAATTGAATGAGAATGAGAAATACACTGCGCATGTGCAGTGAAGAGTGTTCAAAGTTGTAGCTGTCAAATGTCGCACCTTTTAAAATTTCATCGTATTGCTATTGTTCAAAATTAATAGAGACAGAGGAATATGAACTTTGACGAACACACACCTTCAACTATTTGACGCTTCAGAAATACAGAAATATTGTAGATGACAAGAAATCGATATGCGCATGCGTTCATTTTTCATTTAATTTATATTTGTGCGTCTGCCTGAATGCTACATTAAAAAAAAGATAAATGAGAATTAAATGAAGATGGAAATTAAATGTGAACGTAGATGTAAATGACTGCATGAATCCGCCTAAACTCATAAGGATACATGGACTGCAAAAGTAAAAACTATATGCAGCACCATCTATCGAGTATAATCTTGGGTTCTTGGCTATACTGTACTGACGAGTCCTAATAAGGACGAAAGGCGTGTATACAGTTACTCCCCGATCTAAGCGGCGATTCCCAACTCGGCACATTTGCAGGTAGTTTCTAATAATAATGAAATCACCTAGGTACCTGAGGAAAAGGAGGACTGGGTATTCTGATATTTACAAATGAAATGAAATCTATTTTATAGTTCATTTGACAATAATACAAAATCATAGAATAAGTAGGTTGCATCATACAATAAAAATAATTATTTCAACGTGATCGAGGATTAACCTTTTTGTGGTTATTACTCGATCACTGGACTCGCTCATCGTATGGAAAAATGGTTTGCACTTCCGAATAATACACCACCACTTGACTTCACCAGATGAAAATTTTCGATTTGATTTACTGGTTCAGTAGTATTTTACCACGTTGGCTAGTTATCTCGCGCATTGATACCTTTGATGTGATTGATTGAATTATTAGATTGATAGCTACTAAGCAAAACATTCTAATTTAAATTTTTCTCAAGTTTTAAGCCGATAATAGGGGTGGGTTCTTCTGCAAACACTTGTTTAAGATGTGCCGAGTTGGTCATAAGGATTACCACAAACCCTTGATTGAGTCCCATCGGGAGATTAAATGTGCCGAGTTGGGGTGTGCCCGATCTAAGATGATGGTGTCAAAACCGGTTCTTAGATCTGAAATTTTGTGGGACAAATAAATAAATGTTTCAGAATTTTATATCCAAATGTTTCACACCATAAACTTCGTCACAATTATTTTGTGACATCTATTTTAGATAAAGATTCTTCCGAAATCAATGAGGATCTAACTGATATATTTCTCTTCTTAGAGTAGTCAACACAAATTGAGCTTGAAGAGAAAGAAACAATAATAATTTAGAATTTGATGATGAATAATTTAATTTTCTTGCTGCTACAATTTTCATCATATTATTGAAATATTGTTTCATTAAATTTAAAAAAATAAACGTCGAGTACACTACTTCAGAGGTGGTGCGGAAATGTGTGCATACCTACAGTCCGGAAACACAGTAATTCGAGAACGGTGCTTCGTAGAGAAAAAGTATCGATACCTTTTTTGTAGAAAATTTTACGATCCACAACTTTATATTGTCCATTTTTCCAGTTGCTCTCATCGTTTCAGTGTTATACGCAAAAAATAAAGATTTGTGACTTCTGACATCGGGTAAGAATCGATGCACAAGCGGGATCGATGGTAGGACATGTCCTCCTTTTCCATATTTTGTCCTCCAGTGCTCTCTAACCTACTATATGTCCTCCTTTTGATATAAGTTTAATAATGGCAGCGTCAAAAGAATATTTCTTAAGCTAAAAAACTAAATCACACACAATAAAGATACGTCTCGAAAGCACGAATCCAGAAGTATATTTAAATTGAATAAGCGTCAGCTGCTTAGAGGCAATGAAGAGGCTGAGTCGATTTTCAATAAATTTTTCAATGTTTGCAAGCCTTGTGAAGATTATTTGATAGAATGGATTGAGCCTATGGAAGGTTTTGAACGTTATGAATGGATGATGCCGTCATAAGGAAACAAAAATCTGAGATATAAATATTCAATTATCTGCATTAAATTCATGAGAACCAGAGGTGTAGAGATTAATCAGTTTTGTAAACGCATTTCATTTCTTAAAACGAAATCAGATGGTGATCCTACTGACGAATATTATAATTTGAAGTTGCACGAGCAGTGAACAATCTGCTTAAAAAATGCTAAAACCTTTCAATGTTTTCCAGAACAGCTCAAGATCTGCGAGTTAAATTTTTTTAGAAGTTCACATAACGCGAATGTGGAAGAAGTGTTTGCACTGATTAACAATAATCAGTGCAGTAAGGAAAGAAACAATCTCAGTGTCAAGTCATTTGCAATTTGATAAGAATGAAGTAAATGTCATAAAAAAAATCACGTTTAATTGTAAATGTCCTCCTTTTTTAAAGAGAATCGTCCTTTTTAGACTCTTTAGTCCTCCTTTATCAAATTGTCATCTGGCAACCCTAATCGATAGGGACTCTTGACATGTAAAGACGTATATAAGAACTGTACAAAAATCTAGCTTGTTGGGAATTAATGCAAACTGGAATGTCTATTTTGTCTAAACTATAATACTCTATTTTTACTAGTACTTGCGTTATGAGGTGAGTTCAAAGATTATTTCACCCATGTCAATTATACTGACAAATTTTGCATACTTACAATGACAATTATAATAATAAATTCCTTGCCAACGAGAATTTACCGCGGTAAATTCTCGTTACCTCGATAAATTCCTGTTGGCAAGCGATTCATCGCAATAAATTGCCTTTGTCATGGAGAAACAATACACAGTTCTAATATAAACAAACAATCAGTTCTCAAAAATGTCAAAATTTAATCGTTTTGGAAATGCATTTTTCGCCGAATGGAATTGAAAACAAAAAGTCCAAAAATACAAGAGTATATGGAGACAATTTAGTGCATTTTTCAATAAAAAAGGTTAGTAGTTGCAACTAACATTATTTAATAGGTACTTATAGTAGCAATTTTATTCGAGAGATATTCTCCACAAATACCACTCGCGACTTTAATTTTATCATAAATTTTTCTTTCAAACATTGATTACCTTTGAGCAACATCCTTCGAGTCATCTGCTCAGATAAAATCCCTCAAGCTACGCTCTCGTGATTTAATCGGACAGATGACTCTCACGATGTTGCTGGGTAATCAATGTTTTCAAGAAAAATTTATTGATAAAATTACAGTCGCTTGTGATATTATATACGATAATATCTCTATTGTGCAAATATGTTGTGGTGTAAAATCATTCATTCAATGCCCATACATTAATTAATTCCATTCATAAATTTGCATAAAGTTACTATAGCACACATATCAAATTTCCAAACATGCAGTTTTGTAGGCCAGTTCATTTGAATGCCGTAGTCACAATGAATGTAATTCTTCAAGTAAATCTTTTACTTGGGCTTATAATAACGTTGAGGTACCGAAACCTTGAAAGGTGGCAACACTATATTCTCGTATTTTTAGTCTACTTAATAAATACCTTGCTAATCAAATTGTCATTGACCCCATGTACTTTTCAGAAACGGCTAATACAAAGCTTATATTTTCGAAGATATACTCTATGGGAACTGAAATTCAAGTCGGTATCATCAGAGGTGTATTATTTTGTAATTTGTTCCACAATTAAGGTATCAAAGGTGTTAAAAGGACAATAATGCCTGAGGTCAACAGTACACTTTTCGAGGGCCTCTGGCCCGAGGTCTCTACATTGACCGTAGGCATTATCGTCCGTACAACTCTCATGGTGCCTTCAATGTTCAATGTCCGACTAATGTACTATTTCAATCAAAATTTTAAGCAATGTATATCCTGTCATTGTGATATCTGTCAGATAAGTTAATCTAGTTATCTGCTGTAACTGAGGAACATAATCTTGTTTGTTATTTTTCAATATAAGCCCTTGGGAATTATTTTGACAACAATAATAAACTGGTCGGACATTAAATAATTAAAATGCCATCCACGATTCATCTCAAAGTGGAAACGCTATCATAAAACAATAGTTATTGTCGCTGTAACTACTGAATAATGGTTTTGCTACTAGGTGGCCTGGTAGTTCCATCTCGTTAATTTTACAGTTACAGCCAGAAGAGCGCCAGAATTGTGCGGGTGAGACGAGAAAGGTGCAAGTGGCGTTTAAGTGATTTGGGCTGTTAAGATGTTTGAATTTGTCGTACATACGCCTTTCCTTTGCATGGATTATTTTGTACTTAAAATTGACAGCTGTTGAGTAAACTGAATAATGAATTAGGTTATATCGATGTAAAAAGAGTTTATGAATAGTAAACATGAAACCATCATCATTTCTACGAATCTTAACGTAAAAATTCTACGATTCCCTTCCTTGAAAAATGGAATTCATGTCTTATCATTGGATATTTTAGAGTTTAATACCTCAAATATGAATATTTCTTCGGTCTTGGAGTATAGAATAAACATCAGATAAGAATGTGTGCTTATGAACGCGTTCACAAAAGGTGATTTAGCTGGCTTTATAACATCATAAAAATACTAGGACTTTTATTAAACGTTTGTGCCGACCCGCTAAAGTCAACAAGCGTCCTAGATACAAATCATATTTACATTAAGTGTTTGAAACATAAACATTTTGCCACCTTGCAAATACCCACTTGATATTGACTCTCAGTTTTCCATTCATAAACATTTATAAATGTATTAATAAGATTTTTTTAAATTAAAGACTCATTAATAAGTATACACTTTACAAGGGTAAGGAACGTAGCTACAGAATATTAAATGCATGTCTGGTACTATTCGTTGCTAATGGTGGTAATAGAATATTATATATCGTCACGCCACAGGTTTTAAACATAGCATGGGGCCATCACACTGAATGATTTGTCTCGCTACTTTTTGCTCATGTTTTCTTTACTTATCATGATGAAACTCGATACAATCGCAAAATAGGTACCACCCATTCATTTGCTGCATTATCTACTTCTCTTATTCCTTTTTCTTAGTCGGACACCTCGTTAATGTGTACACAAAACTACTTCAGATTAAAACGCTACTAGGATGAATATCTTAATTCGTTTAATTATTATATTGTGTGTTCTGTTGAATTTTGTACAATCCGTTAAGGTACCAAGGGTGTTAAAAGGACAATAATGCCTGAGGTCAACAGAGCACTTTCCGAGGGCCTCTGGCCCGAGGTGTGTACGTTGACCGTAGGCATTATTGTCTGTTCAACTCCCGTGGTGCCTTCAATGTTCAATATCCGACTTTTGTTGTATTTCAATCAAAATTTTTAGCAATGTATGTTCTGTCATTGTGACATTTGTCAGAGAAATTACTCTTGTTACTTGCTGTAACTAGGAAACTTATTTATTATTTTTCAAATGATGCCCGAGGGCAATCATTCCATATTTCATTTTAATAATTGATTCCTAAGTATAATAAAAATGAGTTTATGTGATCCTAATCATAAGTATTCTTTCTGATTAGTAATAACATACACGTAAACCTCAAATTCTGTTCACATTAATGACAGAAATCAATGAAAAACCGTAATTTATTAAAAAATTACTCTATTAGAAAATTCCCTTCAATTGGATATCGAAATCTCAACAGTTTTAGAATTATTTCAAATCGCAACTTATTTACCCGGTATTTTTCACAGGTCTTTAAGATAAGATCTTTGTTGACACAAGTAGACTCAAATTAAAACTGATTGCGCCTGTAATTCAGGCAAACGAATATTTAAACCAAGGTGCAATTATAGCGCATAGCTTACAGGAAGTTTTTGCATTGTGTGTTTCAGACAATTGATTTATTAACATTTCACACGGAATGTTTATTTTAGTTAACTATTGCCGTGGATTTAATTTATTAAGAAAATTATATAAATGGAAATTGCATGTCTCCATTACAAAAAAAAAAATATTCTGATTTGGACACCACGTGACATGCAACCAGAATTTTAGGTGACCAACGCTGTAGCAGTCAATAAATATAAAATTTTTATCATTCTAAGGCCAGTAGCTCATAAGATTAGTAAACTTAATCTTATTTGAGCCAATCGCAATCATAATGCGAGGTGTACAACTAGATGTTATAGAAGTGCTTAATACAAAATTTCAATATTCTACGACTTATTGTTTCGAATTTATGGGGAATATTTGAAAAGGTTGTTATATACAGGCTGTATCACGGAAAGTGGAACATAGGCGTTTAACATGGGAAATCAGTTTTTCCCTGCGCATTGCTCTCCTAATTATTTCAGACAAAAAGTTTCAAATGGATATAGTAAAACAGAAATTTCTGCATCCGAATCAATACAAAAAATATATATTTTGGCAGCCTTATAACTGCAGAAATAGAATTTGAAAATTCACAAAATTACAGCTAATTGTATAAGCCATGGAATCAGAAATAAGAGACGAACAAAAGCATAATGATTTATACGTCAAATTATTATTATTCATTTTGACAAATTGTAATATTGTAATAAAAGATCGATATAAAAGTTATTCTCAAAAATGAATAACTATTCAAATGAAAAAAAGCTACAAATAATTAAATGGTATTATTTTGGCAATAGTTTACGGCAAATTCGTGATTATATTAGTACTGTTTGACGAAATCATGATATTCCGGGGATGTCTACCATTCAACGATTCATTGCCAAGTTTGAGAAGACAGATACACTCAATTTTAAGAAAGAGGAGCAAAATATCGAGAACTACAATGAAAATGAAGAAAATGTTCTTGCTTTGATAGAACTAGAACATACAATGAGTGTAAGAGAAATTTCCAGGGAACTGAATATTCATTTTATAACAGTTCATAGAATTCTTAAGAAACATAAATAAATTCCTTTCAAATTTCAAAATCATCAACATCTTTTGGAACGAGATTTTGAAGTGCGTGCATCATTTTGTGAAATAATGATGGAGAAGTCAAATTATGATAGAGACTTCTTAAGGAATATTTTATTCTCAGATGAATGCACATTTACCATAAATGGCGAACCAAATGGTCATAATTACCGGATCAAGAATAATCCACATAACGTTATACAGTCCCGGACACAATATCGACAAACTGTAAATGTATGAACAGGAATTTTAGGACATCAAATAATAGGCCCGTTCTTTATTACAAGAATAAATTCGGAGTCGTATTTGAATTTATTAATGAATATAACCAGAAATTGCCCAAAACAAATAAAGAGAATGTGTGGTTTCAACATGATGGCTGCCCAGCACATAGTACAACAGAAATTGTGGAATATCTAAATCAAACATTTCCTGGAAGCTGGATAGGACGAAGAGGACCAATTAACTGGCCAGCACGGTCGCCTGATTTAGATCCATGCGATTTTTTTCTTTGGAGTCATTTGAAAACTAATGTTTATAAAAGAAGATACCAGAGTATAGAAGAACTTGAATAACACAAGAATGTCAAAAAATAAATAATAGGCAATTAAGTAACGTTCGGCAAAGTTTCTACAATAGATTGGGTAATTGTTTAGCACAAAACGACGGATTGTTTGAGCATCTATTATAATTTGGGAATTCAAGAATATTTTGAGTTTGTTATAGTTCATATTGAATTTAATTTCTTGCATTATTTAATTGTTAGTGTTCCTTTTTTTTATTTCATCAATCTTAAACAATAGATCAAATTAAACCACCCATTATTTACCATCATTATTATTAGATTTTTATTTAGAAAATTGATATTCACTACCTACGGAAGGTATCTATTTTGACAATCATCATTCTGACACTGACGTATCAAACGTTACGCTTTTGTTCGTCTCCTATTTATAATTTCATAGCTAATACTATTAAATGCAATTCCGTGAATATTCATATTTTATTTCTGCTATCATGAAGTAGCCTAAATGATTTTTTTTTATTAAGTCGATACAGAAATTTTGCTCTACAATATCCATTAGAATTTTTTTGTCTAAGATAATTTGGGGAGCAATGCGCATAGAAAAACTGATTGCCCATGTTAAACACGTATGTATAGATGCCACAGTAATTTCAAATATTGGATTTATGCAGAAAATCTAAGAAAATATATGTCGAGTGCACCTCCGGTACAAAAAATTGCATCCGTAATGCGAGGTGCACAACTAGATCTCAAATTGACTGTTATTTATATTTCATCTGGCATAACTCGACTTGCAATCATAAAACTGAATATTTATGATTCAAATAAACCCAAAATGTACAGAATTTTCATTACATTCTTTTTAATTGAATCTTATTGCCTTATATACGAGTAAATCGTAATAATAAAATATATGTTAGGAGCTATGCTTATGATCAATTTATTTATATTGTAATTATAAATATGTATCACTTACCTTCTGGCCCATATTTGGCGTTTCTGTACACATTCTCCCACAAAAATTTGTTCAAATGTTCAACAATATTCTAACACACATTAGTAACACAAATTCCGCACATTAAGTCAAAAGTTTCCCGAAATTTTAACACAAAACACTCAAGAAATAATCAAAACACAACACAATATCGCCATATTGACTTCATACTAGCTTAAATGTACATTAGTTGGATCGGACTTGTTCGTAATGGCACGAAAGGGACTTTAATGAATAGAAGAAAACATTGTATGTTTATATGATAATAATAAGGGATTTCAAATAGTTTGTCATGAGAATTAATAATTATTTCATTATCAAATCACTTTTATTTTATTTAAATATTCACTTGAACTAAATTAAACAAAATCTGACTTTGACAACCGATTTTTCATCATTGCCTACGTTATTATACGTGACTTACTTGTACATATTATAATACGTGATCAATTACAAAATCTCATCTCTCCACGGCTAATCGCTTTGAATTTAATACAGATTTCCAAGATTCTACAGTCAACAGTTCAGAATTTATACGCGAAATTAGAGAAAAATTCCAACTGAAGTGCACTTTCGGTTCAATCAATTGTTATGAGAATAGTAGGCAATCATTCAGATGCTACAGCAGACTGAAATACTTAATTTCAATACTCTATAACCAAACGTTTCGAATTTATGCGAAAAATTCCGAAAGACTGTTCAGTAACATGCACTTCCAAGTCAGCCGATCTCAATGAAAATAAGATATGAGCATTTGGATGGTACAATAGTCTTAAATACTGAATTCAAGCATTCTACGTTCAACAGTTTTGGATTTATGCGTAAAATTCAAAAAAAATTCGACTGAAGGGCACTTGCGGTACAGACGATTGCAATCATGATGCGAGGTGCACAACTAGACCCTAAATAAAAAGATCTTGAGTATTTTTGAAAACTTCAGCTGAGGATGAGGTCAGTTGCACCCCCGAAACATCTGTTGTAATTTTGTTCAAGACAAATATGGAAATTAAATTTTATATTTCCATCATAATGAAGGATCATTGATGAAATAGAAAAAAAGGATCCAGGAAATATGTAGTAGTCCAATTTCTTATTTAAAGTTGTTATGTGGACGTTTCGGATGGTAATCCATCCATCATTAGCTTAAATATAGTTTAAAATCATAACCACTGTATCAACCATCATGTAGCTGTGGAAACTATATTCAAGCTGATGATGGTTGAGTTACCATCCGAAACGTCCACATAACCACTTTAAATAAAAAATGGAAGAATCATCTAGATGATGAAAACGCATTTTTGACAGCTCATGAATGCTTGTTACTTCAGAGATTTCGCAAATTACCATCTCGCACAATTACTGAGCTTGAAATCAAGCAGTTTGGGCAAACTTACGAAACAGCAGCTTCCATTTAGTACTAGTTTCAAGTTGACTATTTGATAGGTACATAATTTATGCATGTACAAACTCAGAAATACCTTTTAATCTTCATTGTTTAGTTATTGACTGACGGGAGGTCAAGTGCTGTATCTTAAAATGATAATTTGCTCTTTATCAAAGCTATATAAAAAAATACATCAAAAGTAAACAAATTTTCATCCAATAATAATAATTCATTCTAATAAGCTTCAAATTCGTGTCAAACAAGTCATTGAATGAATCCCAGACAAATTTGACAACCGTACATAATAATAGTGACACTCGCGGCAGAAGTTGTAACTAAATTTTTATCTACTTTAATAAATTTTAGTTGCCATATCCCTAATGTCATATATATATCTATGGGCATTGTTTCACTTGAAACAAGTAATTGAATAATTTGATGTTCCACAATCATTGAGCTTGAATTAAAGCAATTTGTGCAAACCTACGAAACAGCAGCTTTTATTTAGTACCAGTTTCAAGTCTGTAAATAGTAGAGTTGCTGAGAACTCAGCGTCACGACAGCCAGCCAGACAGCCAGCCAGACAGCCAAAAACTGGACTACTATACCTACATTATTTCATTCAAAATAATAACGCATTACTTTTAAGGCATATTATTTCATCTGTACCTTTTACTATATTTGTGGATCCACTAATATCACTACTAGACCCTGAATACAAAATTTTAGCATTATTCAAGCCGAAAATAGTCAAAACGGATTCCAGAATGTTAAAAACGGATATTTCTATCTAAATCTTGAAATGTGAATTTTGTCGTTTTCATAATACTTGTACTTTGTACAAGTAAGTAAATACACGAAATGGATTCAATTTGATTCTGTTATGGCTTATATCTGCAGCAATCAATTCCTTTCTGTTTTTTGCTGAATGATATATGTATTTTATTAGTTATTTGCTGTACGCATGTGAAGAAAACTCATCATGAAACTTTTTATGATTTATAGAATTAGTTTGATAAAGTTTATGAATGTACTAACTTTTACTGCGTAAACTTTCTAACGGAATCCTTCAGCGTAATAAATATCGATGATGCAATTGATCTTGGAATAGATCATGATCTACAAATGAAAATAAAAAAAAAAAAATCGTTCGGATATTCTACAAATATACAAATTGATATCAGGTGCACTACTATCTTGTCTTCAAAGTTAACATGGTTGCATATCTCTTTCTTCTGTCCCATGTCTTATATTACTTAAGACATACTGTTGGTGACACCACCGCTTGACACATTTCTCATAAATCTTTGCAGGATTGACATACCTTCCTTCCAAACTATAATGTCCGACTAGTTTATTATTGTTGTCATAATAACACTGATTTAATACCCGAGGGCATAATGCTCGAAGGCATTATTTTGGAAAATAACAAAGGAGTTTCCTAGTAACAGCAAGTTACTAGAGTAATTTCTCTGACAGAAATCACAATGACAGGACATACATTGCTAAAAATTTTGATTGAAATACAACAAAAGTAGAACATTAAACATTGAAGGCACCACGGGAGTTGAACAGACAATAATGCCTACGGTCAACGTACACACCTCGGGCTAGAGGCCCTCGGAAAGTACACTGTTGACCTCAGACATTATTATCCTTTTGACACCCTTCATACCTTGATTACTTTTTGTTTCTTGTATGAAATTAAACACAAACCATGTTTCCAAATGAGTCTCTATTATAATAGAAGATGAACATTTAATACGATTTTATAATGAGTTCTTGTCGTACTGAATTGAACTTAGGAATACACTTTACAACTTCCATAAAAATACAATTTCTTTTTATGACTCCATAATTTACTTGGAACATAGTGACTTCATTTATTTTATTTTCGATATTAATTCTTAAAAAAACTTTTAATTCAATTCTCTCTGTAAATGTAAAACTACATTATTTGTTTTATTCCCAACATTAATATAATTTCCTTGAAAATATTCCCGAAGACTCGTAAATTATTAATAAAGCTAGATTATAAAACTCTCAATGTAATATTTACTTGGTTTCATGTTCCTCATAAAGAAATAAATTCTTTTCGAAGTAAAATTCAGAGCATGTAACCTAACCTAAAATGCATGTTTCTTCTTTTTGGTCGCGTGACTCAAAATGGTGCCAGCGACCGAGTACGGAACTAACCAGCAAAGTCCAGCATAAAATCTTTATGCGACATTTTTTTAACAGCGTGTGCTGAATAAATCATGTGTCCCTCAGGGAACAATTTGCAATCCGTTTTTAAAATGAAAGGATCGACCCAAAATGGACTCCAAGTTTTATAGTTGTTAATAAAGGATAATTTGCATTCATTCGTACAATTTTAGAATTCTTATTATTCATTAGGATTGCTCCAATTTCTCGTTATCCTCTCCGTATTTTCCACCCCCAGTCAAAGTGGTTTTTTTCCATTTCTATTAAAATAGCCAAATAATCTAAAAGTTACAACAGTATAATAAAACTGAATAATATAGTAATTAAGGTATCAAGGGTGTTAAAAGGACAATAATACCTGAGGTCAGCAGTGTACTTTCCGAGGGCCTCTGGCCCGAGGTGTGTACGTTGGCCGTAGACATTATCGTCCGTTCAACTCCCGTGGTGCCTTCAATGTTTAATATCCGACTTTTGTCTATTTCAATCAAAAATTTTAGCAATGTATGCCTTGTCATCATGATTTCTGTCAGAGAAATTACTCTAGTTACGCTGTAACTAGTATTATTATAACAACAATAATAAACTAGTCGGACATTAAAATAGTTAAATGAGGACAAAATAATTTGTAGCTCAGTTTAATATCATTGTAAATCATTATAAGTCAAGCAAGTCTATGAATATATTTTACTTGAAATCAAGTGCTCAGGCATAAATTCAACAAGACATAATAATTTATTCCCTGAGAACAGTTATAACTTTTGTCACTACGTGGCTCATATTAAAACTCACGCTCAGAATATATGGCCCAATAAAAGCTGACACTTACGCGTGCGGTTATATTCAATGAAGTTGTAATGTTCCCCGTAAATTATGACATTTTTCACCCCGCAGTATTCGCCGATTTAATAACAATTCCTTAGAGGGATATTAGTCTTTGTCAGAGGGTGAACTTTTTGTTATTATTACTTGGTTAGATTCCCTCTCAAAATGCTGCTATTCTTTCTAAACAAATTTATCATTTGTGTTATAGTAATTAAGGTATCAAGGGTGTTAAAACCTCTGGCCCGACCGTAGGCATTATTATCCGTTCAACTCCCATGGTGCCTTCAATGTTTAATGTCCGACTTTTGTACTATTTCAATCAAAACTTCGTTAACTAATAATTTGTTTTGTTTCCAGCAGCCGGTCTGGAGCCGGTGTCGCGGGCGGGTGCAGGGGTGCCAGGGGGCTCCGCGCAGAGCGTGGACCTTCTGGCGGCGCTGGCCCTATATAACACCACGCGCCAGGGTGTCTCGCCTGCCCGAGGTCCGCAGGAACTCAGACCCGCCTATTACCTTCAAGGTGAGTACTTATAATCTTTTGTAATTCATATATTGATTTAAAACTGAACGTGTCATTCAATCTAAACGCACCCTTTATTGCGATGAATTATGCATTGTACTTAGTAATCGTCTAGTGATGGCATTTTCCATCCCTGGGGTTAAATTTGCAGGGAAATTTTTCAGACCTCTCCCCTACAGTTTCAGGTTGTGTTGTGATACGATTTTGCAACATGAATGATCAAAGCAATGAACAGTGATGACTTTTAACACGTGGCTGTATTTAATGATCAACACTCATTTTACGCCTAATTTCATCGATTAAATTGCATAATTTGTCTAGAGGACTCTCATTTGAGTTAATTACATGCAATTTTGACTTCTAAGAACTCCAAGTCCAAATGTAAACTTGGAGGCTGGTTCATGATGAATTCAATTTAGGAATTTACATTTAAAAATTTAACTTGAGTGGTGTCAAATCCGAGGATCTAGGAGGCCATTAAACGAGACCCCCTTTCCCTACCCATCTTTCAGAGAACCTGTGGTTCAAGTGCTTTCTAACACGAAGCGTGAAATGAGGCGGAGCTCCATCTTGCATAAGCCACATGTTCATCCTTTGATTAATCAATACATTTTCTAAGAGCACTGGTAACTCATTTTGTAGAAAATCGTGATTTAATTTATTGGGCAAAACAACTGTTTCATTAAAGTGTCTCCTAAAATGCCGAGCCAGATATTGAGGCTAAATCGCTGTTGATGGTGTGATTCGACAACGGCGTGAGGTTTTTCATCTGATCAAACATGATTATTATAAGACTCCATCTTTAGTAAAACCGGCCTCATCTGTAAAATCGGCAGTTTGGGGTAAAATCCAAAGACAAAATTCCATTCTGGCTTGATAATCTGTAAGATTAAGGGCTTGTACCCGTTGAAAGTGGTACGGATGTAGATGAGAATGTAGAGTTGTCCAAACAAGGGGACCACTGATTCCCACTTCAGCGGATATCCTTCTAACACTTGTTTCAGGACTTTCTTTAATAATATCTAACACCCTTTCTTCAACTTCAGGTGTAAGTAATGTCCTCGACTGTCTTTTATCGGCAGAATGTTTATGTGATGAACCAGTATCCCTCAATCGTTACAAACTTTTTGAAAAATTTCTGGATGGAGGCAATACGTGATTTGGATAGGCTGCTTCATAAAGGCGCCGCGTTTGAAGTGCGCCTCCATGAGCACGACCATACATGTTCAACTATTCAATTCTATGATCAGTGACAGTGTGGGTATTATTACAAAACGCCAAAATGAAATTAGTAATTACGTAACACGATCTTCGAACACAAAGAAATCCACAAATATACCAGAGAAGTGCGAAGCAGGAACTTAAGACCGCTAATAGACTATTTTCTAACCAACACCACACAAAGAAAGAATGTTAATGACGTAAGAGTGAAAAGAGGGAATGAAATTGGAAGCGACTATTATCTAACGATAGCAAACATAAAAGTAATGAATAAGGCAACACAAAAACAGGAGACAAGTATGAAGGAGAAAACTACAATGGAAATAAGAGTAGATAAGTTACAGGAAAAGGAAATAAGAGAACTTATAAACAACACATCAAGACCAGATGTGAATAACGAAGAAGAAATGTGGAGTACATTTAAATATATATTAGAAGAGGTAGCAAAAAGAGCGGCGGAGTGAGCAAACACACTGGTGGAATAAAGAAGTTAGAAAAGTTAAAAAGAAGAAGCAGAAATAGAAAATATTCCTCAATACAAAAAAACTGGAAGATGAAGAAGTACGAGAAACAGAACAAAAAAACGAAAGAAGCTAAGGCAAAAGAGTTTGGAAATAAGTTGAAAGATAATTTTATAGAAAATAAAAAACTATTCTATAACACATTGAAAAACAGCAAAAAAGGAAACCAAAGCGCATTAAGACAGCTATATGACAAACAAGGGAATATTTCGAAAGAAAACGAGGAAATAATAGGAAGGTGGAAAGAACACTTCGAGGAATTGCTGGAAGAGAAATACTCTAATAACGACAATGAAGAAAAGGAGATCCAGCAATGCGGGAACATCAACAAGCACAGAAGAACAGAGAATATAACAGAAGAAAAGATGAAACTAGCATTAAATAGGCTAAAAAACGGAAAAGTTCCGGGACACGATGGAATAAGACCAGAACAACTTAAATACATGTGGCCAGCAGGAGAACAAATACTATTAGTGATGCTGAATAGAATCTGGACAATAGGAAAAATCCCTAAAGATTGGGAAAAGGCAGTAATTTTCCAGATTCATAAAAAAGGAGACAATAGAAATTGTAACAATTACAGAGGGATATCAGTAATATGCACGACAACCAAAGTATATGAAGCCATACTAGAAAAGAGACTAAGACAAGAGGTGGAATCAAAAATGGAAAGGTCACAAAACGGATTCAGGAAAGGATATTGCACACAAGACCACATATACACAATTAGGAGGCTTATAGAAAAAACTCTGATACAAGAAAGCAAACTATATATTACATTTGTCGATCTAGCAGAAGCTTTCGACCGAGTACCACCGAAACAAATGTTGAAAATATTGGGAGAAAGACAAATAAACATAGAACTACTAAACGCCACAAAAAGCGTGTACAGAAAAACAACAAATTACATAAGAACGGGTAACGAAATATCAGGGGAATTCAACACCACGCAGGGTTTGAGACAAGGAGGAGCATTAAGCACATTACTATTCATTGTTTTCTTAGATAATATAATGAAGCAAATAAAAGATAAAACGAAGAAAATAGACATTGGACATTACCAGTTGACCGTAACTAAAATAACAGGGTGTGCATTTGCAGACGATCTAGCAGTCCTGGTTAAGAATGAGGATGATATGAAATATAATTTAAATGTATGGAACGAGGAATTGAGAAAACACAACATGAACATAAATGTCAAAAAAACAAAAGTAATGATGATAACGAATGAGGACATAATAACTAATATACAGCTAAACGGATGCGAAAAAGAACAAGTAGAAGACTGTACATATCTAGGAGTAACAATAAATAATAAAAGAAGTATGGAACCAAAAATCAACAGAAGAATACAAGCAGCTAGCAGAAACTACTATGCGCCCAACAAAGCAGTACTAGGAAATAAGCAAGTATCCAAGAATGTAAAAATGACACTTTACAAAACTGTATACCGACCAGCTTTAATATACGGAAGTGAGTCGTTGATACTCAAGCAGACTGAAAAGTAAAGGACAAGCATCAGAAATGCGATACTTAAGAAGAGTTGAAGGAGTTACAAGGATAGACAGAATAAGAAACGAGCGAATAAGAGATAATCTAGAAATAGAGAGCATACATAAGACCATAGAAAAGAAACAAGTTTCATGGTATGGTCACTTAGTCAGAATGCCAGAGGAAAATCAGACGAAGTAAGTTTGGAAAGCAAGAACCACAAGAAAGAAAAAAAGAAAAAGACCAAAGAAGACCTGAGAAAAAAAAATGAAATTCTCCACAGAAACAACATCAGCTGGCAAGAAGCAAAGAGAATAGCACAAAATAGACAACACAAAAAGATTAATAATAATAATTACGTGATTCAAATACTCATTTATTAGCTTCAATAAAAATTTCGTGTCGACCAGTGGCACTGGAAATATACTTTTCTTGAAGTAACGAATTATACATAACGTGATCATACGTTCCGCTTTGGGCGGAATAGTCCTGTTTTCAAATATTTTCATAAAAATTAATATACAACTTCTACAAAAGATTTATATCATCATTCTGCTTTCAATACGTGCATAATCACTTCCCTGACATTAAAAAAGTTTTAAAATAGAAATGAAAAATTAATGTAGGTACGTCAATTGCATATGCACGCAAGAAACTTTCATTCGTCCATTAATGTTTTCTTAGTACATGTTTAACATTAAAATCAATAGTTTTATGAAATATGCCGTCACTTTTTAGAAATATTTCATTCATAGATAAGTTATATTTATGAATGTAGTATGTGTATTTCACGATTTGACCTTTATTGTATTTGACGTATTGAAAATATTGATTTATTAAGTAATAGCAAAATTCTTGTATGTTTCAGACGTTGCTTGGAAACGTGTAATCAAACAAAACTGTTATTATTACTTTCTAATTGTTTTATCTATAAACAGAACCGGTCTTAGGGTGAAATAGGAAACGTAATATCTCATTATTATCAAACATTCAAACATTATTGTCACATGTGAAGTTGGCTGCACGAAACTACGCCTTGGGCTTCGCCCTTGCCCTTACCCTGGATGATATGATTAATGAGTCTTTGTTGGATTTCCTCGAATTATCGTGGTGAAAATTTTCAGCTTTCCATGAATTTACCACTTCACTGCTTTTTTCACATCAAGAGCGCTCATTCAAAGCTTACATTCCCTTTTCAGTTCCCTGTAGTTCACCGCTCACAAAGATATTGATCCTAATTCATGATTCTAAAAGAAGTTGATGAGCCGTCTCATGATAAAGGAAAGCTTAAACAAAATTCTGATAGAATGAAGTAGTTCTTTGTACAGAACTACACTAGAGGCATGTGAGATATTATTCAAATTGATATGCTTTCCAAAAATTTCTTTTGTAGTGTACTCTGTACTACCATCCATAGATCACCTGTTTAATATTAAAACATTGTTGATTCCAGGCGACTACCGCGACTTGAAGCTACCCCCATCAACATTCGAAAGGGTCGTAGATCTCCTGCGGTCCAACCCCGAGTTCACTTTCGTGGCGTGGTTGCGCCAAGACGAGACTAACTCAGGGTCAATAGTAAGTTTCTCCCATGGGTACAACCGTTACCTGGAGTTGCAATCAAGCGGGCGAAAAGACGAAATCCGGCTGCACTACACCTCGCAGCACGATGCCACTGTTCACGTGGAGACGTTTCCGTACCGCCTGGCAGACAATGCGTGGCATCAACTCGCGGTGTCTGTGAGCGGCGCGCAAGTTGAGTTACTCGTGGACTGTCATCCGGTGTATCGGAGAGTCTTGAGATTAGGGGCACCTGATCGGAACCTGACGGAATCGGTGCCGCAGCTTCAGCTCTGGGTTGGCCAGAGGAACAACAGACATTCGCTCTTCAAGGTAATTAACAACAAAAAAAAGATGAGCCTAGTAGGAATCTGGTGTTTTGTTTCAGGGTGCGTTACAGGATGTGAGAGTGATAACGGGGTCCCACGGCTACTTGGAGCAGTGTCCTCATCTGAATTCGTCATGCCCAACGTGCGGCCAGTTCTCGCTGTTGCAGAGCACGGTACAGGAGCTCACCAGACATCTGCACGAGCTTTCCGAAAGGGTATATGGACTGCCATGTAACGTCACTTTTTAAGCACGACTCCGACCTCTGATTTGTATATAACCGCGTGTTTTACAGTTGGTAGCCGCCGAAGGGCGTATTGGAAAGGTTGAGGAGTGTGACTGTCAGAAATCGTGTCACGTCAACGGTACTACGCATATGGACGGTACTACTTGGAAACGGGACTGTGATATGTGTTCCTGTGTGGTTAGTAGTAAAAATCATCAAATAACCAATTATTCTGAATTCATCTTCGCAAAAATCAAAACCGTTTTAGAAGTAGTACCCACATTACTCATTTAATCTATTTTTATCGAAATTTTATTGTGACAGATGATGGGTTCAAAGCGTGTAACCGTAACGTAAACCTCCGAGGATTTGTTCAATAAATAACTATGAAGTCTATTAAACAAAAATGTCTTTCTGTTTGTAGCATGGTGAGGTGGAATGTCGACCTGTTCAGTGTCCTAACATTACGTGTAAATTTCCTATCTACAATCCAGGACAATGTTGTCCAAGTTGTCTTAGTGAGTATAATAATAAACTAGTATACAATAATATTTATTCCCAAATATTCGTGAATTCTTTCAGAACAATGTTATTTAAAAGGAGTTCTTTACGATCATGGAGAACAAGTAACTGTTAGGGAGTGTATGGAATGCGAGTGTAAAGATGGAGTAATGCATTGTAACAGGATTTTTCCCGAGACAATGTGCCCCCCACTACAGTGTCCTCCAGATGAACGATTCAGTGTTCCAGGAGAATGCTGCAAATTTTGCCCCGGTATGATATTTCTCCAATTGAATTTCTTTCATCTAAAATTACTAATTTATTTATATTTCAATGAAAAACAGAATTTGCTTAATGTTAACTGTATTTTCCTTGCAACTAATGACATAATAATTCATTAACAATGCATTCTAACGCTATTTAACATTGGGTGGCGTGTATGGGCCGTGTGTACAGGCGTTGACTACTGCGCCAGAGGACACATCTGTCATACTAACGCAACCTGCCTCAATCTCCAGACTACCTACGCTTGTCATTGTGACCAGGGTTTCCATGGCGATGGTCACTCATGCAGTGGTATGTTTCTAACCTGCTTATTCTTATTGTAACACATTTTCATTACTAAAAATTTTAATTACTCTTCATTCTGTAATATTTATTATTAACTATAGATGTGGATGAGTGCCAACAACAAGGTGGCATGAATGGCCACCATTGTCAATCAAACACTAAATGTGTCAATACTCCCGGATCTTACGTATGTGAGTGTCTGTCAGGCTACAGACGCGTCGATAAATTCAACTGTGCAGAGCTGGATGAGTGCAGTTCCGGAGAACATGGATGTGATTTACATGCAAATTGCGTCAATACTCAGGGAAGTTACCACTGTGTATGCCAGCAAGGATATACTGGTGATGGTTATAACTGTAAACGTAAGTATCAACATTTCTAGTCATTTCCAATTTTTTTTTTGGCTAACTCTTCTAAGCTTCTATGTGTGGATATTTAGCTCAAGTCACATGTAAAGCCACAACTATTACAGTCTCATTACTTTTTACTGAATTCAAGTGGAAGTTATCAACTAAACAATTATCTCTTTATTTCCAATAATAAGTTTCATATAGGGTCTTGATTTATAATAATAACTCCAACTCTACTTTTTAGTGCAGCCCACGAAAGTGATAGCGCTAATGTTCTCGATATAACATATGACCACTTTCCTTGACATCGTATTAACTTCAAGATGATAGCTTACTATACTATGCAAATTAATTAGGACAGGCTAAGAAGAAGTGCTTCTTCCAAAGGACTGTCTGAGTTTGGTTGGCTCCTTAAGTCTATAGTGTATTTTCTAGTATGACGTTTGTCTTCCTTTGGCAGAGTTGACCTCCTGCAGACGTTCTTGTGTTGCCTCTACTGGATTGATACATGTGCTCTTGAGTGCATCATCGTATAAACGCATTTGACTTACGATCCGTCTCACCTGGCTGCTTCGCCACAATATTCGTCACAAGCTTCGTCACAATACTCCACATGCTCTCTGAGGTACTTTAATTTAGTTTTCCAGCATAGAGGCTTATACCAGTTTCGAATTGTGACCAGGAATGTTGGGATGTCCAGCCTAGGGTTCGCATGTGCAACGATCCTGCGGCATAATATTTCGATGTAAAACACCCGCTGAAGGAGGTTTTCATGACAAATGGCGCTAGAGGCTTAGCTCCTGATCAAGGCATAATGAATTCGACTGAGTAAATTGGAATATCACATCGTGGGATCGTTTTATTCTTCTTCTTCTTCGACGGGACATTTCAGTGCGACTTGACCCCTTATCACAGTTTGGTACTGCTGGAGGATAGAATACCCCTATCTTGGATCCCATTGAGGGCTTGAAAAGTATTGTGACGACGCGTTTGTACGACAGAGAAACGCATGATGGGTGATGCTGTTCAGGTTTGTTTGCACGATGATGAACTCGAGAGCATTTGCATTTGCCTGGTGAAGTCAGTGCCAGGGTTTCTGCACAAGGTCATTTATGATGGGAGAAGGACGTGCGTCGTACTGAAAAGTGTGTGGCAGGCGAATAGAAGCACGGTTCTCTAAAGGAAATGTTTTTTTCACTTTGTTTCAATTAATTTGCACAGTATACTAGATTAGAGCTGCGAGTTTGGAACAATTTGATGATCCGACCGACCCGAAACCCGTCAAGTCCTTATCTTACCCGCCCCAAGGTAATCTAACCCGCCCGATAACCACCCTAAGTTAGTCCGACCCGCCCGAAAGCAAACCCGAAATGAGTCAACCCGAAATAACCCGACCCGACTCGATCCAATCTGATCCGGCCCCACATGCCCGACTTGACCCGATTTTGACAGTTCAAACTGTATTCTATTGAGCTATATTCGTAGTTGGTTTTATATTAATTTCATCACGATAGAAACTGGCTTCCAAAAAAGAAAATAAATTTCTCCGCGGAACATATTCAAACCATAATATCATTCAATACCTATCTGATATTGTATTATCAATAAATAATAATCGAATTTGTCGCACGGAATTTCCAAGAATTTCTATAGTAGCAAATTTCAGAACGAATGTATCATTCGGTGCCTTCTTACATGTTCTTTATTTCTATTCCGAACGAAATCTTTTGGAAATTGTAATCCTTTTCATTACCTACTTATTTTATAGCTCATGTTTGGATACTTCTTATTTGTGTTTATCTTATCTTAATCCTCTTATGAATTCTCCCAAATAACTGTTTCAGTTTATTGCTGATTCCCGAAAACACAAAATTATTGGAAGATGTATAATCCTTAGCATTTCATACGGATATAAATTTGTCTATGTTTATTCATTCACAAGTGATGTCCCTTTCTCTGTGAAATTAGCCTTAAGGATAAAGAAAAATAGATTGATTTTTAAAAATTAATATCCGAAATAGAGATTATCCATAAGAATGCATTGAAAGAAAAATATGATGCAAAAACCAAACCGGCCCGGCCTGATCATACCCGAACCAGACTAACCCGACTCAACCTGAACTAAGCCCGATGCAAAATCTTCAACTCGGCCCGATCCGAACCCGACAATCTTCAACCCGATCTGACCTGAGCCCATAATGACGCAGATTGGACAACCCGACCCCGAAAATAGTTCGGGTCGGGCCTAGTCGGGTTCAAGTTCAGGTGAAATCTCGCAGCTCTATTGTGCAAACAAGAACTGCAAAACTTGATAAATTTTTATTCAAAGGATATCAGGATATATTAAATAGTGTGCAAAGGTTAACCTATCCAGCAATTACAAGAACTATGTTGACAACACTGACATCGGCTATAGAAACTCTGCTAAGTCTGCTTCCATTACATTCAGCAGTAAAAGCAGAGCACTTAGCAGCATATTCAGAACAAAAATTCATTTGAAAGAGAAAAAACGCGGAGGACACTCCTGAATTAGTATGCACACCATAACCAAAACATACAGGATAGATTGGGAGCAAATGAATAGTCCGCTAGACAAAAATGACACCGTCATTGATACAGACGGCTTCGAAGCCATTATTGGAACCGTGGCAGGAATACATAGAACAAAAGGACTGACAGACGACTAGACTATTGGACTCGGGACAAATACCACAGTGTAAAACTTGAACTGAACGCGATTTTGATCAGTATACATTTACTACTGGAGAAGAACTATAACAATCAAACAATTCCCATACTTACAGATAGCCAAGTTATAGTTATTAATGTATCAAGGGTGTTAAAAAGACAATGATGCCTGAGGTCAACAGTGTACTTTCCGAGGGCCTCTGGCCCGAGGTGTGTACGTTGACCGCAGGCATTATTGTCTGCTCAACTCCCGTGGTGCCTTCAATGTTTAATGTCCTACTTTTGTTGTTTTCAATCAAAATTTTTAGCAATGCATGTCCTGTCATTGTGATTTCTGTCAGAGAAATTACTCTAGTTACTTGCTGTAACTAGGAAACTTGTTTGTTATTTCTCAAAATAATGCCCTCGGGTCTGGATTGCATTTATAGATTGAGTATTCTAGGAACAAGAAATAATTTGACCTTCGCTATCAATTGGTACTATTTCAATTGTTAACTCTATTAGGGAAGTTGACTTCGAAAAAATTGACAGGATATAGCACCTTTTTCGACACTTATGATACGACAGGATCCTTATCAGTGGTGTAGTGAAATGGAAACGCGTGGGAATGGCGTTCCCACATGGGTTTTCCACATCTCTTCACTTTCTTGTTCCTATAATTATCCATATCATTTAATAAATTCCTTAAGACCCAGCGTTATTAAGCGAGCTCAGATACATATTCTTTCTTTATAATTTGAAAATATATCTAGCGTGCCCATACTGGAAAATTTGTCATTACACCACTGATCCTAGTTTTATAAAACCCGGCACTTTATTGCCCACTACATTTCCGATCGATTCATATACAATTTGGCCGTTAATCCGATTAGAGAGCAAAGTTGCGGCCGATTCCTCGACTATTAATGTCCACACAAAAAATTAAGAGGATATATGAATGAATAGAGGAAAAAAGGCAAGCAGGTTAAGGAGATAAAAACAAATACGAAACATTGAGAAACAAATGTAATAAAAATATCAGAAAAAAAATAAGAAAATATGGATAGAGAGAAAAATTAGAGTCATTGAACAAAAAAGATTGAATAGAAACACAAAGAAATTTTATAAAGGAATAAACGAACAAAATAAAACATATAAAGCTGAAACATACAGAATAAAAGACAAAAATGGAATTTCATAAGAAAATTACCAACAATACAAGAAAGTGTGGATGGAATACTTCAAAGATCTATTAACTGAACCAGAACAAGAATTGATAGTTGATACCCCAGAAAAAAACGAAATAGAATTAACAGAACCTACTCTAGACGAAGTGAATGAAATAATAAAAAATATGAAAAACGGTAGATCACCAGGAAAAGATGAAATGAACATAGAACTAATAAAATATGGAGGCAAATAGTTATGCAGCAAATTCATGAGCTCATACTAGAAATATGGAGAGAAGAAGGAATGCCGAAAGATTGGGAAATAGGACAAATAATAACTATACACAAAAAAGGAGACCAACAAATATATCAAAATTATAGAGGAATCACACTTTGAAACACAGCTTACAAAATAATGTCGACATTAATACAGAGAAGGATAACGAATGTGACAAGAGGGACCATCAGGCAATATCAGTGTGGCTTTGTGAAAGGGGAGTCAATTACGGATGCCATACACACTATAAAACAAATGATTGAAAAAAACTTAAATACTATTTATTGATTTTAAACAGGCGTTCGACTCAATTGAAAGAGAAAAATTAATGGCAGCTTTAAAAGACATGCAGGTACCAGGAAAATTGAGAAGATTAATAGCTATGACCATGAGAGAAACAAAAATAAGCATTAGGACTCAAAAAGGAGAAACAAAAGACATAATAATAAATAAAGGAGTAAGACAAGGCGATGCCCTATCAGCCACATTATTTAATTTAGCCATAGAGCACGTAATGAGAAACATAACAAAGGGAGCACTGAGAACAAGAGGAGGACAAATAATAGCATACGCAGATGACATAGGAATTGTAGCAAGGAATAGAAAAGTGGTGAAAGAAATACTATAAGAAATAATAAGAGGAGGAAAGAAAATAGGGCTAGAAATAAACGAAGGAAAAACCATAATAATGATAATCGGAAACAAGGTAGAAGAAAATATAATTAATATAGGAGAGTTCAAATACGAGCAAGTGAATGAATTTGAATATCTAGGAGTATTGTTAACGAACAAATGAAAATAAAAGAAAAATAACGGCAACAAACAAAGCTTTCCACGCAAATAGAAAACTTCTAGAAAGTAAAATTATATCAGAAACTACAAAAATGAGAATATATAGAACCATAATAAGACCAATAACATTATACGCAGCGGAAACAATGTCAATGACAAAAAAGAACGAAGAACAGTTGAGAATAACTTAAAGGAAAATAATAAGAAGAATATTAGGACCCATAAAAATAACAGATACAGAATATGGAATAAGAATGAACTACGAGATTGAACAAGACCTAAATGGAGGAGACATAGTAAAAAGAATAAAACAACAAAGGATAAAATGGCTTGGGCATGTATGGAGAGCCAGCGAGCAAGATACAATCAGGTCAATAATGCAGTAAAGCCTTAGAAGCAAAAGAAGAAAGGGAAGACCAAGATCAACGTGGATAAAAGAAGTAGAAGAAGACTTAAGATCAGCGGGAATTAGAGAATGGAAACAAAAAACAAAAAACAGGAAAATATGGAGCAACATAGCTAAGAATATTCAAGGTTGTAATGTAGAGCGATCCCCTCTAAAAAATGGATCTAGAAAGCTTCGTAAAGAAACCTTCAAGGACCTTTTTTGCTAAGTAGTTTTTTTTTTCGAAATCCTCTTTTGCCGTTTATCTATAAGATATTTAGTAACCTATCTCTTCAAAAAAGTATATATAACATGATTTGATAAATGATTCATATAATATACTTTGTTGTAGCAATATGTAATCAAACTTGCTTGAACGGAGGAGAGTGTATCAGCCCAAATAAATGTTCCTGTAGAAAGGGTTATATGGGTCCCAGTTGTGAGCTGGATCTTGATGAATGTTCCACTGGCTTGCACCGTTGTCATCCTGCTTCGGTTTGTGTAAATATGCCCGGTTGGTATTACTGTAAATGTAAACCTGGATACCGCAGTATTCTCAAAGACAATACTTTGGGAATGTTATGCCAAGGTATGTATTTTTCAATTCATACCATTTTGTGGTAAGCTAAAAAAAATCATTTTCAGATATTGACGAATGTAAAGAAAAAACGGACACATGTCACCATACCGCCCGATGTATAAATACGGAAGGAGGTTTTCGATGTGCTTGCACGGAAGACAGAGGTCCTGAATGCAAATTGAGTTGCATGTTCGAGAACAATGAAATAGCAAGCGGTATGACGGTCTCACCAGTAGGACAACCTTGTCGTATGTGCACTTGCAACCATGGCGTAATAACATGCAGCGATCCCAATTGCGATTGTTCGGTTCGCGGCAGTGAAACAAACAAATGTTGCCCACAATGCGATCCAAACGCTGTGTGCACACACCAAGAGTTGCATCAAGTGGTGTTTCGCAGTGGTGAGCGCTGGATATATCAATGTCAGACGTGCGAGTGCCTGTCCGGCCAAGTCGACTGCTGGGACATGGATTGTCCACCACTTACTTGCTCAGACCCAGTGCTTGCGCCGGGTGACTGTTGTCCCCGTTGCGACAACGATCCTTGTTCGCTCGACGCGGATGACAATTCCACCAGTTCAGGGCAGCCATGCACTTACGCCGGTCGTCTTTACGATTCGGGAACACAGTGGACTGACCCTGATGACCGCTGCACGTCGTGCAACTGCAAGGTAAGTACATACATATTCACACGACCACTCTCAATGTCCGTTCCCTCGTAATATACTCATGTACCTATAATAGGAATGTGTATTAGTTGACTTTTTCTTGACTAAAGGTACTGTGACATAACAACTCCATCAGACATGCTTGGTTGTCTTGACTACTGGTAGAATGTGTGCATAAAATGCGCTAGATCATTTTATTTATTTGTAAGAGCTCTGGCGACCGCTAGAAAATTGCCTTTGATGTTTTTGCCCTCTTAAAGTACATGTGAATACATTTACAAATAAATCTCTTCAATATAGATTATAATATCATTTATATCATACAGAAATAAGTGGCAAGTGAGCGTGTATGAAAGAGAGAGAGCGCGAGCATGTGCTAGATTAGCGCATTCGCTATTGCTGATGTGATACGCTCCTAGAGTCGTTGCAGTTGGTGTTCTAATTGAAGGCAGTAAGCACCAACCGCAATGGTCTAGTGTTGTAACAAGACTTTGCTAGTATTTCAGTTGCTAGCAATGTGCAGCTAAATAATGCTAGTGCCGAGTACTAACAATTGGTAACAATCCGTTCCCTTGCAGGTGCCGTTCTGCGCCCAACTGGTGAGCAATGTCGCGTGTTGTGTGCATCGGTAATCACATCACTCTAACTACACTCCTTATTTAATTACTTAACTAAATTCTATCTCCTTTCCTGTAGTTTTGTGTTTGCCGTTTTGTTTTTTGTTTGTTATGTTTGTTTAGCTCACGTTAGAATTAGATTTAGATCAAAGTATATTTTGATCATGTAGAGTCTGACTGGGCACGATTGAGTGATATGTTGAATGAGCTATTAGTATTTTATTTGCAATCATTGATGCACACCTACTAGAGATTGTATTATTTTACTGTATTCTTTTGCATGTTCTGTCAAACAATAGAGATAATTTACAAAGTACACATGCATGTCTCCTTATCTTCAAGTCTATCGCTGAAAACGTATAGACGAGCACAATTCACAAATATTTTATTATAAATGAAATCATTGCTATCTATCATATTGGAAAAGCATATTTGATTGATTTGATGTAAATTTAGTTTGGATAATTTGATTGATTAGAAAGCGTTGGGTTCATTGAAGGTGAAGGGACTTAGTGATGTCTGAGCAGGCGGTGGTCCGAATGTTGACAATGTTTTGTGTGTTGCCATCAGGACGGACGTCTTTGCTGCAGTTTTGATTTCCGTTGCGGCGACGTTGGCCGCCCGGTGGGGTACGATGGTGTGGTGGCTGGAGCGAGCGTACCCCAGGGCCCAGGCCAAAGGCAGACGGCGGGACATCGCTCCTCTTCCGCTTCCATTGCCGCTGCAACGCCCAATATGGACACAGACACAGTGCCTGGGCACTATAACTCAAGTGTCAATAGTAATAGTAATAAAACAATGCAGTACTTTAGTAACAATAAAAAACAATATAGTGCAGCTGTACGAGTGGATAATGGTAGTAGTGTTTTCAATGATACTCCAGTGTCGTCTGCGAAGAAGACTCCGGTCCTATCACCCTCCTCCGTTAGTAGCTCAGAGACTCCAAATAAGACTGAGAAGGTTGTTGTCGGTAGCCAGAGCAACAGCGGGACTAGCAACATCGACAACGACAGTAACGATCAACGACGAGAACTTAAAAGCGACAACGTCAGCGAGGCTAGCGCTGGCGGTTGAACGTCACCCGAGCAATACGCTAGAGCATTCCACTCTCGAAACACAATCTTGTGTAACATTCCCAATTAACTCTTGTGAGCTTCACTTAAACTAACATGTGCAATAATTGTTGAAATCATTGAATAACAAAATAATGATATTATTTAAAGTATATATAGTTGCCTAAATGAATTTCAGCACAATAGTCGTAACGTAACGTAACGTAAATGATAGTCAGTCAATAAAATAAATTAATGCTAAAATGAATTGAAATGAACAGTGAGTAACAAAGAGAATTATTGCATGTTTTGTACTAAAACTGTGCTACCGTTACCGTTAATCGTTACTAGCTGCCTGTCTGCCTATGTTGGCTTGGCTTGGCGCATGCGAAAAGTGCATGTCGACTGCCACGAGCCTCGAGTAGCACATCAAAAGTGTCTTCCTGTTGCTATGGCTATGGTGATGCCGTGATGGTGGTGAGTCGCCTCGCTCGGAATGAAAATATTGTCGGGACATTGTCCTATTTTTTACTCAGATTCGGATCATGCTAACGCATGAGATTGTTTAACGAATAGTGATGGCTTGACATTTTAAAATTTACTTGTTAAAAAAAACAATAACAATCTAGAATCCAGTGTTACCAAACGAAAAAAAATTGAGTTAGATATTACTATATGCCTATTCATAGCAACTGCAATGTAACAATGATTAAAAACAGCTAAAGCTTTGAAGATATGTACAATTACAATTATTTTGATTTTATAATTCAAATAATTCTAGTCATACAACGAAAATACGCAACTCGCAATGCGCTAGGCGTTTACCATGTTGTGCCCATTTTGTTACACGTTTTCATATCTTCAAACTTTGACAAAACAAGCATTGCATTACCTTACACACTAAAATAATTCAAGCATATCTAGCTACTAAAATTAAAATATTATAACTGCAATATTCAAATTGTGATATCGCTAAATGAGACTAATAAATAATTTTTCCGTGATTAGTTCCTTACTTGCATTCTACGTTGGTGGTAGAATGTATTCGATGTGCTCTTGCATCGTTCGGCTGTTATTTCTAGCCGGTTCGGCATGTGTTCAACGTGCAACAAATGTAATGATACTAAATAAAATAAAATAAATAATGTACTTAGCACAAAACAAATAACTATCTAATGATAATTAATTTCGTGTAGACCGCATACTTACACTTATTGATTCAACATTGAAGAAGCTTAACAAGCATTATTTACCAATTATTTATTGAATCTCTTGTATATGGATCTTAATATTATTTATTGATTATTTTGTTATTAGTAATGAATGTAAGAATTGAATGGGTATTTATATGATTTTAAAATTACTCCTATGTAAGTGGCCACACTGTTTGTAAATAATTATTAAATACAGACGTTATAAATTGTTAGTTAATTAAATAGAAGAATAATTATTCTAACTGATCAGATCATAAAAAAAAATATGAGCACGTGGATGATCACAGAATCTTACACATCAGTATTTAATTGAATTTATTACACTAGTCAACTACATACAAGCTAGATCGTATTGACTTAATATTTTAAAGCTTTGTGTAAATACTGTATACATTCTTACTCAGACACAATAATTATCTGCAGGTGTATATTTTATTTAGTGTAAAGTTAATGCAAATATGTTTTCATATGTTTTTGGCAACTGTTGTGATTGCTGATTACAATAAACTTGAATAATTGTACAGAATTTTTGTCATTCTCCTCTGTTGTAAAAAGAATGTGTGCCAATTATTATTAAAATAAATAATTATCTGAATATCAAAAACTTTCAATATGTAACTTCCTATTTCCCAATTTACTATTAAATTTTTCATAACTCATTTAGTTCAATAGTTGGTTGGACAGAAACATAACAAAATTATTGTCAAACTAGAACAGTTGTAGGTTGTGCTACCGTACATTCTCCTCAATTCATAGAATATAGATTGATAATTCTACAAAATTTCTATATATCGAACGGAGGAGAGAATAACAAGCGCTAATTCCGCTAATATTTTAATAATTCACGGCGGAACTAATACTTTAATCAAAAAACCGACTTCTTTGCAATTTACTGGCTAACTACCGATTCAAGTTAGTAAAGTTCAAAGATTCTCCGCAAGCAGCAGCATCTGTCGGTAAATGCCACCAAAAAATTATTTATTAAATAAATATCTTTCTGTCATATTAATCACTCAAAAATATCATATTTGAGTGAAATAAGACATTTGGGGAGCTCTGGTATCAATAAATATGTCAAATAGTCGCTATTTTTTGCCATTTAAAAATATCAATCCCAAAACGTGCTAGATGCTGCCATCTGTGACAAGCTGAGCAAACTAGTACCTATTCAAACATATTGGTGTTGACATAAATAAAAAGGAATGTTCCGAGCTTATTTAATAATTTATAAATTATTTTTGATTGATAACATACTCCTTATTGATTTCTTATAAAAATAATTGGTATATATTTATTATTCAGATAGTGATTCAAAAGATCGCCGGTTAAATCTGAATGAGCTCCCAGTAAAGGGGTATGCAATAAAACAACTGGTGTTGACTGGCCAACCTAATATATTTTCATATAAATTTTGATCTCTAGAATCAGAATATGGGAAAATAGAATTAAATTTGTTAACAGTTATCGAAATATGAAGTAATTCAACAACCAAAGGGATTATCATTGGAGAGTTGGACCTAATTTTGGAATGAATTAGATGATATAAGTTCTCCAACAGTGGTTGACTTATTGATCTATTCAGGAAAGAAGAATTTCTTGAGCAGATATTGTATGAACAAATTCTCGTTGCATTATTTCATCTCATATTCATGGATTGAGACATAAAGTGCTGGTTCTAGTTTTGAAATGAATATGAGCCTCCCGAAATCTAAAGTCATTTTAACAGGGAAAAATCTGACGTGGTAATAACGTATCATGCTTGCTGGACCTGAAATTGACTTAAATCTATGAAGATTCTGGATACTTTTGATGTGCCTTTTGTCTTCAAAAAGACATATTTGAGGCTAGAAGTTGACAAAACTATAATTTGATTTGTTTGGTAGAAATATATAACTTCAACTGTACATTTCCATCATTCATGATTTCCATGGCGTACAAAATTCAGCAAGTATCGGAACTGAGATGAAACTGGGACTCCCAAATTCCATTTCTCTTCCGTACAAGTGAATATCATGGTTGTATCTGTGCTGTACCTGAAATAGGATTGAAAATATATATAAGTATTCAAATTGGAATTTCTTGTCACATTTCAAACTATATATTTTATCTGAATTTATACACCTACTGTATTTTTTTCACATTAGCGAAAATATTTATTCATGCTCATATTTTCCTGGTATTATCACACAACACAAATATCATCTAGGATGATTCGGCAGACTAGGCAATCTTAGCCATGATTTTGGCAAGCCTTACTATAATAATTGTCTGCATAGTGAATATATTTATTCAAACTGACAAGATTCTTGTTTGTCATTTATTAATTGCTTTTATTTTTGCACTACCTCAGCATCATAAGGATTCTGGGTACTTTTGACCTGCCTATTTGTCTTCAAAAAGACATTCTTGAGGCTAGGCGCGGACGAAACTCGAATTTGAATGTTTGAAGTAATTCTATAAAAATATATAACTTCAACTCTACATTTCCTTCCTTCATGATTTCCATGGCGTACAAAATTCAGCAAGTATCGGAACAGAGATGGAACTGGAACTCTCAAATTCCATTTCTCTTCCGTACAAGTGAATATCATGGTTGTATCTGTGCTGTACCTGAAATAGGATTGAAAATATATATAAGTATTCAAATTGGAATTTCTTGTCACATTTCAAACTATATATTTTATCTGAATTTATACACCTACTGTATTTTTTTCACATTAGCGAACATATTTATTCATGCTTATATTTTCCTGCTATTATCACACAACACAAATATCATCTAGGATGATTCGGCAGACTAGGCAATCTTAGCCATGATTTCGGCAAGCCTAACTATAATAATTGTCTGCATAGTGAATATATTTATTCAAACTGACAAGATTCTTGTTTGTCATTTATTAATTGCTTTTATTTTTGCACTACCTCAGCATCATAAGGATTCTGGGTACTTTTGACCTGCCTATTTGTCTTCAAAAAGACATTCTTGAGGCTAGGCGCGGACGAAACTCTAATTTGAATGTTTAAAGTAATTTTATAAAAATATATAACTTCAACTCTACATTTCCTTCCTTCATGATTTCCATGGCGTACAAAATTCAGCAAGTATCGGAACAGAGATGGAACTGGAACTCTCAAATTCCATTTCTCTTCCGTACAAGTGAATATCATGGTTGTATCTGTGCTGTACCTGAAATAGGATTGAAAATATATATAAGTATTCAAATTGGAATTTCTTGTCACATTTCAAACTATATATTTGATCTGAATTTATACACCTACTGTATTTTTTTCACATTAGCGAACATATTTATTCATGCTTATATTTTCCTGGTATTATCACACAGCACAAATATCATCTAGGATGATTCGGCAGACTAGGCAATCTTAGCCATGATTTCGGCAAGCCTAACTATAATAATTGTCTGCATAGTGAATATATTTATTCAAACTGACAAGATTCTTGTTTGTCATTTATTAATTGCTTTTATTTTTGCACTACCTCAGCATCATAAGGATTCTGGGTACTTTTGACCTGCCTATTTGTCTTCAAAAAGACATTCTTGAGGCTAGGCGCGGACGAAACTCGAATTTGAATGTTTGAAGTAATTCTATAAAAATATATAACTTCAACTCTACATTTCCTTCCTTCATGATTTCCATGGCGTACAAAATTCAGCAAGTATCGGAACAGAGATGGAACTGGAACTCTCAAATTCCATTTCTCTTCCGTACAAGTGAATATCATGGTTGTATCTGTGCTGTACCTGAAATAGGATTGAAAATATATATAAGTATTCAAATTGGAATTTCTTGTCACATTTCAAACTATATATTTGATCTGAATTTATACACCTACTGTATTTTTTTCACATTAGCGAACATATTTATTCATGCTTATATTTTCCTGGTATTATCACACAGCACAAATATCATCTAGGATGATTCGGCAGACTAGGCAATCTTAGCCATGATTTCGGCAAGCCTAACTATAATAATTGTCTGCATAGTGAATATATTTATTCAAACTGACAAGATTCTTGTTTGTCATTTATTAATTGCTTTTATTTTTGCACTACCTCAGCATCATAAGGATTCTGGGTACTTTTGACCTGCCTATTTGTCTTCAAAAAGACATTCTTGAGGCTAGGCGCGGACGAAACTCTAATTTGAATGTTTAAAGTAATTTTATAAAAATATATAACTTCAACTCTACATTTCCTTCCTTCATGATTTCCATGGCGTACAAAATTCAGCAAGTATCGGAACAGAGATGGAACTGGAACTCTCAAATTCCATTTCTCTTCCGTACAAGTGAATATCATGGTTGTATCTGTGCTGTACCTGAAATAGGATTGAAAATATATATAAGTATTCAAATTGGAATTTCTTGTCACATTTCAAACTATATATTTGATCTGAATTTATACACCTACTGTATTTTTTTCACATTAGCGAACATATTTATTCATGCTTATATTTTCCTGGTATTATCACACAACACAAATATCATCTAGGATGATTCGGCAGACTAGGCAATCTTAGCCATGATTTCGGCAAGCCTAACTATAATAATTGTCTGCATAGTGAATATATTTATTCAAACTGACAAGATTCTTGTTTGTCATTTATTGATTGCTTTTATTTTTGCACTACCTCAGCATCATAAGGATTCTGGGTACTTTTGACCTGCCTATTTGTCTTCAAAAAGACATTCTTGAGGCTAGGCGCGGACGAAACTCTAATTTGAATGTTTGAAGTAATTTTATAAAAATATATAACTTCAACTCTACATTTCCTTCCTTCATGATTTCCATGGCGTACAAAATTCAGCAAGTATCGGAACAGAGATGGAACTGGAACTCTCAAATTCCATTTCTCTTCCGTACAAGTGAATATCATGGTTGTATCTGTGCTGTACCTGAAATAGGATTGAAAATATATATAAGTATTCAAATTGGAATTTCTTGTCACATTTCAAACTATATATTTGATCTGAATTTATACACCTACTGTATTTTTTTCACATTAGCGAACATATTTATTCATGCTTATATTTTCCTGGTATTATCACACAGCACAAATATCATCTAGGATGATTCGGCAGACTAGGCAATCTTAGCCATGATTTCGGCAGGCGTAACTATAATAATTGTCTGCATAGTGAATATATTTATTCAAACTGACAAGATTCTTGTTTGTCTTTCATTAATTGCTTTTATTTTTGCACTACCTCAGCATCATAAGGATTCTGGGTACTTTTGACCTGCCTATTTGTCTTCAAAAAGACATTCTTGAGGCTAGGCGCGGACGAAACTCTAATTTGAATGTTTGAAGTAATTTTATAAAAATATATAACTTCAACTCTACATTTCCTTCCTTCATGATTTCCATGGCGTACAAAATTCAGCAAGTATCGGAACAGAGATGGAACTGGAACTCTCAAATTCCATTTCTCTTCCGTACAAGTGAATATCATGGTTGTATCTGTGCTGTACCTGAAATAGGATTGAAAATATATATAAGTATTCAAATTGGAATTTCTTGTCACATTTCAAACTATATATTTGATCTGAATTTATACACCTACTGTATTTTTTTCACATTAGCGAACATATTTATTCATGCTTATATTTTCCTGGTATTATCACACAGCACAAATATCATCTAGGATGATTCGGCAGACTAGGCAATCTTAGCCATGATTTCGGCAAGCCTAACTATAATAATTGTCTGCATAGTGAATATATTTATTCAAACTGACAAGATTCTTGTTTGTCATTTATTAATTGCTTTTATTTTTGCACTACCTCAGCATCATAAGGATTCTGGGTACTTTTGACCTGCCTATTTGTCTTCAAAAAGACATTCTTGAGGCTAGGCGCGGACGAAACTCTAATTTGAATGTTTGAAGTAATTTTATAAAAATATATAACTTCAACTCTACATTTCCTTCCTTCATGATTTCCATGGCGTACAAAATTCAGCAAGTATCGGAACAGAGATGGAACTGGAACTCTCAAATTCCATTTCTCTTCCGTACAAGTGAATATCATGGTTGTATCTGTGCTGTACCTGAAATAGGATTGAAAATATATATAAGTATTCAAATTGGAATTTCTTGTCACATTTCAAACTATATATTTGATCTGAATTTATACACCTACTGTATTTTTTTCACATTAGCGAACATATTTATTCATGCTTATATTTTCCTGGTATTATCACACAGCACAAATATCATCTAGGATGATTCGGCAGACTAGGCAATCTTAGCCATGATTTCGGCAAGCCTAACTATAATAATTGTCTGCATAGTGAATATATTTATTCAAACTGACAAGATTCTTGTTTGTCATTTATTAATTGCTTTTATTTTTGCACTACCTCAGCATCATAAGGATTCTGGGTACTTTTGACCTGCCTATTTGTCTTCAAAAAGACATTCTTGAGGCTAGGCGCGGACGAAACTCGAATTTGAATGTTTGAAGTAATTCTATAAAAATATATAACTTCAACTCTACATTTCCTTCCTTCATGATTTCCATGGCGTACAAAATTCAGCAAGTATCGGAACAGAGATGGAACTGGAACTCTCAAATTCCATTTCTCTTCCGTACAAGTGAATATCATGGTTGTATCTGTGCTGTACCTGAAATAGGATTGAAAATATATATAAGTATTCAAATTGGAATTTCTTGTCACATTTCAAACTATATATTTGATCTGAATTTATACACCTACTGTATTTTTTTCACATTAGCGAACATATTTATTCATGCTTATATTTTCCTGGTATTATCACACAGCACAAATATCATCTAGGATGATTCGGCAGACTAGGCAATCTTAGCCATGATTTCGGCAAGCCTAACTATAATAATTGTCTGCATAGTGAATATATTTATTCAAACTGACAAGATTCTTGTTTGTCATTTATTAATTGCTTTTATTTTTGCACTACCTCAGCATCATAAGGATTCTGGGTACTTTTGACCTGCCTATTTGTCTTCAAAAAGACATTCTTGAGGCTAGGCGCGGACGAAACTCTAATTTGAATGTTTAAAGTAATTTTATAAAAATATATAACTTCAACTCTACATTTCCTTCCTTCATGATTTCCATGGCGTACAAAATTCAGCAAGTATCGGAACAGAGATGGAACTGGAACTCTCAAATTCCATTTCTCTTCCGTACAAGTGAATATCATGGTTGTATCTGTGCTGTACCTGAAATAGGATTGAAAATATATATAAGTATTCAAATTGGAATTTCTTGTCACATTTCAAACTATATATTTGATCTGAATTTATACACCTACTGTATTTTTTTCACATTAGCGAACATATTTATTCATGCTTATATTTTCCTGGTATTATCACACAACACAAATATCATCTAGGATGATTCGGCAGACTAGGCAATCTTAGCCATGATTTCGGCAAGCCTAACTATAATAATTGTCTGCATAGTGAATATATTTATTCAAACTGACAAGATTCTTGTTTGTCATTTATTGATTGCTTTTATTTTTGCACTACCTCAGCATCATAAGGATTCTGGGTACTTTTGACCTGCCTATTTGTCTTCAAAAAGACATTCTTGAGGCTAGGCGCGGACGAAACTCTAATTTGAATGTTTGAAGTAATTTTATAAAAATATATAACTTCAACTCTACATTTCCTTCCTTCATGATTTCCATGGCGTACAAAATTCAGCAAGTATCGGAACAGAGATGGAACTGGAACTCTCAAATTCCATTTCTCTTCCGTACAAGTGAATATCATGGTTGTATCTGTGCTGTACCTGAAATAGGATTGAAAATATATATAAGTATTCAAATTGGAATTTCTTGTCACATTTCAAACTATATATTTGATCTGAATTTATACACCTACTGTATTTTTTTCACATTAGCGAACATATTTATTCATGCTTATATTTTCCTGGTATTATCACACAGCACAAATATCATCTAGGATGATTCGGCAGACTAGGCAATCTTAGCCATGATTTCGGCAGGCGTAACTATAATAATTGTCTGCATAGTGAATATATTTATTCAAACTGACAAGATTCTTGTTTGTCTTTCATTAATTGCTTTTATTTTTGCACTACCTCAGCATCATAAGGATTCTGGGTACTTTTGACCTGCCTATTTGTCTTCAAAAAGACATTCTTGAGGCTAGGCGCGGACGAAACTCTAATTTGAATGTTTGAAGTAATTTTATAAAAATATATAACTTCAACTCTACATTTCCTTCCTTCATGATTTCCATGGCGTACAAAATTCAGCAAGTATCGGAACAGAGATGGAACTGGAACTCTCAAATTCCATTTCTCTTCCGTACAAGTGAATATCATGGTTGTATCTGTGCTGTACCTGAAATAGGATTGAAAATATATATAAGTATTCAAATTGGAATTTCTTGTCACATTTCAAACTATATATTTGATCTGAATTTATACACCTACTGTATTTTTTTCACATTAGCGAACATATTTATTCATGCTTATATTTTCCTGGTATTATCACACAGCACAAATATCATCTAGGATGATTCGGCAGACTAGGCAATCTTAGCCATGATTTCGGCAAGCCTAACTATAATAATTGTCTGCATAGTGAATATATTTATTCAAACTGACAAGATTCTTGTTTGTCATTTATTAATTGCTTTTATTTTTGCACTACCTCAGCATCATAAGGATTCTGGGTACTTTTGACCTGCCTATTTGTCTTCAAAAAGACATTCTTGAGGCTAGGCGCGGACGAAACTCTAATTTGAATGTTTGAAGTAATTTTATAAAAATATATAACTTCAACTCTACATTTCCTTCCTTCATGATTTCCATGGCGTACAAAATTCAGCAAGTATCGGAACAGAGATGGAACTGGAACTCTCAAATTCCATTTCTCTTCCGTACAAGTGAATATCATGGTTGTATCTGTGCTGTACCTGAAATAGGATTGAAAATATATATAAGTATTCAAATTGGAATTTCTTGTCACATTTCAAACTATATATTTGATCTGAATTTATACACCTACTGTATTTTTTTCACATTAGCGAACATATTTATTCATGCTTATATTTTCCTGGTATTATCACACAGCACAAATATCATCTAGGATGATTCGGCAGACTAGGCAATCTTAGCCATGATTTCGGCAGGCCTAACTATAATAATTGTCTGCATAGTGAATATATTTATTCAAACTGACAAGATTCTTGTTTGTCATTTATTAATTGCTTTTATTTTTGCACTACCTCAGCATCATAAGGATTCTGGGTACTTTTGACCTGCCTATTTGTCTTCAAAAAGACATTCTTGAGGCTAGGCGCGGACGAAACTCTAATTTGAATGTTTGAAGTAATTTTATAAAAATATATAACTTCAACTCTACATTTCCTTCCTTCATGATTTCCATGGCGTACAAAATTCAGCAAGTATCGGAACAGAGATGGAACTGGAACTCTCAAATTCCATTTCTCTTCCGTACAAGTGAATATCATGGTTGTATCTGTGCTGTACCTGAAATAGGATTGAAAATATATATAAGTATTCAAATTGGAATTTCTTGTCACATTTCAAACTATATATTTGATCTGAATTTATACACCTACTGTATTTTTTTCACATTAGCGAACATATTTATTCATGCTTATATTTTCCTGGTATTATCACACAGCACAAATATCATCTAGGATGATTCGGCAGACTAGGCAATCTTAGCCATGATTTCGGCAAGCCTAACTATAATAATTGTCTGCATAGTGAATATATTTATTCAAACTGACAAGATTCTTGTTTGTCATTTATTAATTGCTTTTATTTTTGCACTACCTCAGCATCATAAGGATTCTGGGTACTTTTGACCTGCCTATTTGTCTTCAAAAAGACATTCTTGAGGCTAGGCGCGGACGAAACTCTAATTTGAATGTTTGAAGTAATTTTATAAAAATATATAACTTCAACTCTACATTTCCTTCCTTCATGATTTCCATGGCGTACAAAATTCAGCAAGTATCGGAACAGAGATGGAACTGGAACTCTCAAATTCCATTTCTCTTCCGTACAAGTGAATATCATGGTTGTATCTGTGCTGTACCTGAAATAGGATTGAAAATATATATAAGTATTCGAATTGGAATTTCTTGTCACATTTCAAACTATATATTTGATCTGAATTTATACACCTACTGTATTTTTTTCACATTAGCGAACATATTTATTCATGCTTATATTTTCCTGGTATTATCACACAGCACAAATATCATCTAGGATGATTCGGCAGACTAGGCAATCTTAGCCATGATTTCGGCAAGCCTAACTATAATAATTGTCTGCATAGTGAATATATTTATTCAAACTGACAAGATTCTTGTTTGTCATTTATTAATTGCTTTTATTTTTGCACTACCTCAGCATCATAAGGATTCTGGGTACTTTTGACCTGCCTATTTGTCTTCAAAAAGACATTCTTGAGGCTAGGCGCGGACGAAACTCTAATTTGAATGTTTGAAGTAATTTTATAAAAATATATAACTTCAACTCTACATTTCCTTCCTTCATGATTTCCATGGCGTACAAAATTCAGCAAGTATCGGAACAGAGATGGAACTGGAACTCTCAAATTCCATTTCTCTTCCGTACAAGTGAATATCATGGTTGTATCTGTGCTGTACCTGAAATAGGATTGAAAATATATATAAGTATTCAAATTGGAATTTCTTGTCACATTTCAAACTATATATTTGATCTGAATTTATACACCTACTGTATTTTTTTCACATTAGCGAACATATTTATTCATGCTTATATTTTCCTGGTATTATCACACAGCACAAATATCATCTAGGATGATTCGGCAGACTAGGCAATCTTAGCCATGATTTCGGCAAGCCTAACTATAATAATTGTCTGCATAGTGAATATATTTATTCAAACTGACAAGATTCTTGTTTGTCATTTATTAATTGCTTTTATTTTTGCACTACCTCAGCATCATAAGGATTCTGGGTACTTTTGACCTGCCTATTTGTCTTCAAAAAGACATTCTTGAGGCTAGGCGCGGACGAAACTCTAATTTGAATGTTTGAAGTAATTTTATAAAAATATATAACTTCAACTCTACATTTCCTTCCTTCATGATTTCCATGGCGTACAAAATTCAGCAAGTATCGGAACAGAGATGGAACTGGAACTCTCAAATTCCATTTCTCTTCCGTACAAGTGAATATCATGGTTGTATCTGTGCTGTACCTGAAATAGGATTGAAAATATATATAAGTATTCAAATTGGAATTTCTTGTCACATTTCAAACTATATATTTGATCTGAATTTATACACCTACTGTATTTTTTTCACATTAGCGAACATATTTATTCATGCTTATATTTTCCTGGTATTATCACACAGCACAAATATCATCTAGGATGATTCGGCAGACTAGGCAATCTTAGCCATGATTTCGGCAAGCCTAACTATAATAATTGTCTGCATAGTGAATATATTTATTCAAACTGACAAGATTCTTGTTTGTCATTTATTAATTGCTTTTATTTTTGCACTACCTCAGCATCATAAGGATTCTGGGTACTTTTGACCTGCCTATTTGTCTTCAAAAAGACATTCTTGAGGCTAGGCGCGGACGAAACTCTAATTTGAATGTTTGAAGTAATTTTATAAAAATATATAACTTCAACTCTACATTTCCTTCCTTCATGATTTCCATGGCGTACAAAATTCAGCAAGTATCGGAACAGAGATGGAACTGGAACTCTCAAATTCCATTTCTCTTCCGTACAAGTGAATATCATGGTTGTATCTGTGCTGTACCTGAAATAGGATTGAAAATATATATAAGTATTCAAATTGGAATTTCTTGTCACATTTCAAACTATATATTTGATCTGAATTTATACACCTACTGTATTTTTTTCACATTAGCGAACATATTTATTCATGCTTATATTTTCCTGGTATTATCACACAGCACAAATATCATCTAGGATGATTCGGCAGACTAGGCAATCTTAGCCATGATTTCGGCAAGCCTAACTATAATAATTGTCTGCATAGTGAATATATTTATTCAAACTGACAAGATTCTTGTTTGTCATTTATTAATTGCTTTTATTTTTGCACTACCTCAGCATCATAAGGATTCTGGGTACTTTTGACCTGCCTATTTGTCTTCAAAAAGACATTCTTGAGGCTAGGCGCGGACGAAACTCTAATTTGAATGTTTGAAGTAATTTTATAAAAATATATAACTTCAACTCTACATTTCCTTCCTTCATGATTTCCATGGCGTACAAAATTCAGCAAGTATCGGAACAGAGATGGAACTGGAACTCTCAAATTCCATTTCTCTTCCGTACAAGTGAATATCATGGTTGTATCTGTGCTGTACCTGAAATAGGATTGAAAATATATATAAGTATTCAAATTGGAATTTCTTGTCACATTTCAAACTATATATTTGATCTGAATTTATACACCTACTGTATTTTTTTCACATTAGCGAACATATTTATTCATGCTTATATTTTCCTGGTATTATCACACAGCACAAATATCATCTAGGATGATTCGGCAGACTAGGCAATCTTAGCCATGATTTCGGCAAGCCTAACTATAATAATTGTCTGCATAGTGAATATATTTATTCAAACTGACAAGATTCTTGTTTGTCATTTATTAATTGCTTTTATTTTTGCACTACCTCAGCATCATAAGGATTCTGGGTACTTTTGACCTGCCTATTTGTCTTCAAAAAGACATTCTTGAGGCTAGGCGCGGACGAAACTCTAATTTGAATGTTTGAAGTAATTTTATAAAAATATATAACTTCAACTCTACATTTCCTTCCTTCATGATTTCCATGGCGTACAAAATTCAGCAAGTATCGGAACAGAGATGGAACTGGAACTCTCAAATTCCATTTCTCTTCCGTACAAGTGAATATCATGGTTGTATCTGTGCTGTACCTGAAATAGGATTGAAAATATATATAAGTATTCAAATTGGAATTTCTTGTCACATTTCAAACTATATATTTGATCTGAATTTATACACCTACTGTATTTTTTTCACATTAGCGAACATATTTATTCATGCTTATATTTTCCTGGTATTATCACACAGCACAAATATCATCTAGGATGATTCGGCAGACTAGGCAATCTTAGCCATGATTTCGGCAGGCCTAACTATAATAATTGTCTGCATAGTGAATATATTTATTCAAACTGACAAGATTCTTGTTTGTCATTTATTAATTGCTTTTATTTTTGCACTACCTCAGCATCATAAGGATTCTGGGTACTTTTGACCTGCCTATTTGTCTTCAAAAAGACATTCTTGAGGCTAGGCGCGGACGAAACTCTAATTTGAATGTTTGAAGTAATTTTATAAAAATATATAACTTCAACTCTACATTTCCTTCCTTCATGATTTCCATGGCGTACAAAATTCAGCAAGTATCGGAACAGAGATGGAACTGGAACTCTCAAATTCCATTTCTCTTCCGTACAAGTGAATATCATGGTTGTATCTGTGCTGTACCTGAAATAGGATTGAAAATATATATAAGTATTCAAATTGGAATTTCTTGTCACATTTCAAACTATATATTTGATCTGAATTTATACACCTACTGTATTTTTTTCACATTAGCGAACATATTTATTCATGCTTATATTTTCCTGGTATTATCACACAGCACAAATATCATCTAGGATGATTCGGCAGACTAGGCAATCTTAGCCATGATTTCGGCAAGCCTAACTATAATAATTGTCTGCATAGTGAATATATTTATTCAAACTGACAAGATTCTTGTTTGTCATTTATTAATTGCTTTTATTTTTGCACTACCTCAGCATCATAAGGATTCTGGGTACTTTTGACCTGCCTATTTGTCTTCAAAAAGACATTCTTGAGGCTAGGCGCGGACGAAACTCTAATTTGAATGTTTGAAGTAATTTTATAAAAATATATAACTTCAACTCTACATTTCCTTCCTTCATGATTTCCATGGCGTACAAAATTCAGCAAGTATCGGAACAGAGATGGAACTGGAACTCTCAAATTCCATTTCTCTTCCGTACAAGTGAATATCATGGTTGTATCTGTGCTGTACCTGAAATAGGATTGAAAATATATATAAGTATTCGAATTGGAATTTCTTGTCACATTTCAAACTATATATTTGATCTGAATTTATACACCTACTGTATTTTTTTCACATTAGCGAACATATTTATTCATGCTTATATTTTCCTGGTATTATCACACAGCACAAATATCATCTAGGATGATTCGGCAGACTAGGCAATCTTAGCCATGATTTCGGCAAGCCTAACTATAATAATTGTCTGCATAGTGAATATATTTATTCAAACTGACAAGATTCTTGTTTGTCATTTATTAATTGCTTTTATTTTTGCACTACCTCAGCATCATAAGGATTCTGGGTACTTTTGACCTGCCTATTTGTCTTCAAAAAGACATTCTTGAGGCTAGGCGCGGACGAAACTCTAATTTGAATGTTTGAAGTAATTTTATAAAAATATATAACTTCAACTCTACATTTCCTTCCTTCATGATTTCCATGGCGTACAAAATTCAGCAAGTATCGGAACAGAGATGGAACTGGAACTCTCAAATTCCATTTCTCTTCCGTACAAGTGAATATCATGGTTGTATCTGTGCTGTACCTGAAATAGGATTGAAAATATATATAAGTATTCAAATTGGAATTTCTTGTCACATTTCAAACTATATATTTGATCTGAATTTATACACCTACTGTATTTTTTTCACATTAGCGAACATATTTATTCATGCTTATATTTTCCTGGTATTATCACACAGCACAAATATCATCTAGGATGATTCGGCAGACTAGGCAATCTTAGCCATGATTTCGGCAAGCCTAACTATAATAATTGTCTGCATAGTGAATATATTTATTCAAACTGACAAGATTCTTGTTTGTCATTTATTAATTGCTTTTATTTTTGCACTACCTCAGCATCATAAGGATTCTGGGTACTTTTGACCTGCCTATTTGTCTTCAAAAAGACATTCTTGAGGCTAGGCGCGGACGAAACTCTAATTTGAATGTTTGAAGTAATTTTATAAAAATATATAACTTCAACTCTACATTTCCTTCCTTCATGATTTCCATGGCGTACAAAATTCAGCAAGTATCGGAACAGAGATGGAACTGGAACTCTCAAATTCCATTTCTCTTCCGTACAAGTGAATATCATGGTTGTATCTGTGCTGTACCTGAAATAGGATTGAAAATATATATAAGTATTCAAATTGGAGTTTCTTGTCACATTTCAAACTATATATTTGATCTGAATTTATACACCTACTGTATTTTTTTCACATTAGCGAACATATTTATTCATGCTCATATTTTCCTGGTATTATCACACAACACAAATATCATCTAGGATGATTCGGCAGACTAGGCAATCTTAGCCATGATTTCGGCAAGCCTAACTATAATAATTGTCTGCATAGTGAATATATTTATTCAAACTGACAAGATTCTTGTTTGTCATTTATTAATTGCTTTTATTTTTGCACTACCTCAGCATCATAAGGATTCTGGGTACTTTTGACCTGCCTATTTGTCTTCAAAAAGACATTCTTGAGGCTAGGCGCGGACGAAACTCTAATTTGAATGTTTGAAGTAATTTTATAAAAATATATAACTTCAACTCTACATTTCCTTCCTTCATGATTTCCATGGCGTACAAAATTCAGCAAGTATCGGAACAGAGATGGAACTGGAACTCTCAAATTCCATTTCTCTTCCGTACAAGTGAATATCATGGTTGTATCTGTGCTGTACCTGAAATAGGATTGAAAATATATATAAGTATTCAAATTGGAATTTCTTGTCACATTTCAAACTATATATTTGATCTGAATTTATACACCTACTGTATTTTTTTCACATTAGCGAACATATTTATTCATGCTTATATTTTCCTGGTATTATCACACAGCACAAATATCATCTAGGATGATTCGGCAGACTAGGCAATCTTAGCCATGATTTCGGCAAGCCTTACTATAATAATTGTCTGCATAGTGAATATATTTATTCAAACTGACAAGATTCTTGTTTGTCATTTATTAATTGCTTTTATTTTTGCACTACCTCAGCATCATAAGGATTCTGGGTACTTTTGACCTGCCTATTTGTCTTCAAAAAGACATTCTTGAGGCTAGGCGCGGACGAAACTCTAATTTGAATGTTTGAAGTAATTTTATAAAAATATATAACTTCAACTCTACATTTCCTTCCTTCATGATTTCCATGGCGTACAAAATTCAGCAAGTATCGGAACAGAGATGGAACTGGAACTCTCAAATTCCATTTCTCTTCCGTACAAGTGAATATCATGGTTGTATCTGTGCTGTACCTGAAATAGGATTGAAAATATATATAAGTATTCAAATTGGAATTTCTTGTCACATTTCAAACTATATATTTGATCTGAATTTATACACCTACTGTATTTTTTTCACATTAGCGAACATATTTATTCATGCTTATATTTTCCTGGTATTATCACACAGCACAAATATCATCTAGGATGATTCGGCAGACTAGGCAATCTTAGCCATGATTTCGGCAAGCCTAACTATAATAATTGTCTGCATAGTGAATATATTTATTCAAACTGACAAGATTCTTGTTTGTCATTTATTAATTGCTTTTATTTTTGCACTACCTCAGCATCATAAGGATTCTGGGTACTTTTGACCTGCCTATTTGTCTTCAAAAAGACATTCTTGAGGCTAGGCGCGGACGAAACTCTAATTTGAATGTTTGAAGTAATTTTATAAAAATATATAACTTCAACTCTACATTTCCTTCCTTCATGATTTCCATGGCGTACAAAATTCAGCAAGTATCGGAACAGAGATGGAACTGGAACTCTCAAATTCCATTTCTCTTCCGTACAAGTGAATATCATGGTTGTATCTGTGCTGTACCTGAAATAGGATTGAAAATATATATAAGTATTCAAATTGGAGTTTCTTGTCACATTTCAAACTATATATTTGATCTGAATTTATACACCTACTGTATTTTTTTCACATTAGCGAACATATTTATTCATGCTCATATTTTCCTGGTATTATCACACAACACAAATATCATCTAGGATGATTCGGCAGACTAGGCAATCTTAGCCATGATTTCGGCAAGCCTAACTATAATAATTGTCTGCATAGTGAATATATTTATTCAAACTGACAAGATTCTTGTTTGTCATTTATTAATTGCTTTTATTTTTGCACTACCTCAGCATCATAAGGATTCTGGGTACTTTTGACCTGCCTATTTGTCTTCAAAAAGACATTCTTGAGGCTAGGCGCGGACGAAACTCTAATTTGAATGTTTGAAGTAATTTTATAAAAATATATAACTTCAACTCTACATTTCCTTCCTTCATGATTTCCATGGCGTACAAAATTCAGCAAGTATCGGAACAGAGATGGAACTGGAACTCTCAAATTCCATTTCTCTTCCGTACAAGTGAATATCATGGTTGTATCTGTGCTGTACCTGAAATAGGATTGAAAATATATATAAGTATTCAAATTGGAATTTCTTGTCACATTTCAAACTATATATTTGATCTGAATTTATACACCTACTGTATTTTTTTCACATTAGCGAACATATTTATTCATGCTCATATTTTCCTGGTATTATCACACAACACAAATATCATCTAGGATGATTCGGCAGACTAGGCAATCTTAGCCATGATTTCGGCAAGCCTAACTATAATAATTGTCTGCATAGTGAATATATTTATTCAAACTGACAAGATTCTTGTCTGTCATTTATTAATTGCTTTTATTTTTGCACTACCTCAGCATCATAAGGATTCTGGGTACTTTTGACCTGCCTATTTGTCTTCAAAAAGACATTCTTGAGGCTAGGCGCGGACGAAACTCTAATTTGAATGTTTGAAGTAATTTTATAAAAATATATAACTTCAACTCTACATTTCCTTCCTTCATGATTTCCATGGCGTACAAAATTCAGCAAGTATCGGAACAGAGATGGAACTGGAACTCTCAAGTTCCATTTCTCTTCCGTACAAGTGAATATCATGGTTGTATCTGTGCTGTACCTGAAATAGGATTGAAAATATATATAAGTATTCAAATTGGAATTTCTTGTCACATTTCAAACTATATATTTGATCTGAATTTATACACCTACTGTATTTTTTTCACATTAGCGAACATATTTATTCATGCTCATATTTTCCTGGTATTATCACACAACACAAATATCATCTAGGATGATTCGGCAGACTAGGCAATCTTAGCCATGATTTCGGCAAGCCTAACTATAATAATTGTCTGCATAGTGAATATATTTATTCAAACTGACAAGATTCTTGTTTGTCATTTATTAATTGCTTTTATTTTTGCACTACCTCAGCATCATAAAGATTCTGGGTACTTTTGACCTGCCTATTTGTCTTCAAAAAGACATTCTTGAGGCTAGGCGCGGACGAAACTCTAATTTGAATGTTTGAAGTAATTTTATAGAAATATATAACTTCAACTCTACATTTCCTTCCCTCATGATTTCCATGGCGTACAAAATTCAGCAAGTATCGGAACAGAGATGGAACTGGAACTCTCAAATTCCATTTCTCTTCCGTACAAGTGAATATCATGGTTGTATCTGTGCTGTACCTGAAATAGGATTGAAAATATATATAAGTATTCAAATTGGAATTTCTTGTCACATTTCAAACTATATATTTGATCTGAATTTATACACCTACTGTATTTTTTTCACATTAGCGAACATATTTATTCATGCTTATATTTTCCTGGTATTATCACACAACACAAATATCATCTAGGATGATTCGGCAGACTAGGCAATCTTAGCCATGATTTCGGCAAGCCTAACTATAATAATTGTCTGCATAGTGAATATATTTATTCAAACTGACAAGATTCTTGTTTTTCATTTATTAATTGCTTTTATTTTTGCACTACCTCAGCATCATAAGGATTCTGGGTACTTTTGACCTGCCTATTTGTCTTCAAAAAGACATTCTTGAGGCTAGGCGCGGACGAAACTCTAATTTGAATGTTTGAAGTAATTTTATAAAAATATATAACTTCAACTCTACATTTCCTTCCTTCATGATTTCCATGGCGTACAAAATTCAGCAAGTATCGGAACAGAGATGGAACTGGAACTCTCAAATTCCATTTCTCTTCCGTACAAGTGAATATCATGGTTGTATCTGTGCTGTACCTGAAATAGGATTGAAAATATATATAAGTATTCAAATTGGAATTTCTTGTCACATTTCAAACTATATATTTGATCTGAATTTATACACCTACTGTATTTTTTTCACATTAGCGAACATATTTATTCATGCTCATATTTTCCTGGTATTATCACACAACACAAATATCATCTAGGATGATTCGGCAGACTAGGCAATCTTAGCCATGATTTCGGCAAGCCTAACTATAATAATTGTCTGCATAGTGAATATATTTATTCAAACTGACAAGATTCTTGTCTGTCATTTATTAATTGCTTTTATTTTTGCACTACCTCAGCATCATAAGGATTCTGGGTACTTTTGACCTGCCTATTTGTCTTCAAAAAGACATTCTTGAGGCTAGGCGCGGACGAAACTCTAATTTGAATGTTTGAAGTAATTTTATAAAAATATATAACTTCAACTCTACATTTCCTTCCTTCATGATTTCCATGGCGTACAAAATTCAGCAAGTATCGGAACAGAGATGGAACTGGAACTCTCAAGTTCCATTTCTCTTCCGTACAAGTGAATATCATGGTTGTATCTGTGCTGTACCTGAAATAGGATTGAAAATATATATAAGTATTCAAATTGGAATTTCTTGTCACATTTCAAACTATATATTTGATCTGAATTTATACACCTACTGTATTTTTTTCACATTAGCGAACATATTTATTCATGCTCATATTTTCCTGGTATTATCACACAACACAAATATCATCTAGGATGATTCGGCAGACTAGGCAATCTTAGCCATGATTTCGGCAAGCCTAACTATAATAATTGTCTGCATAGTGAATATATTTATTCAAACTGACAAGATTCTTGTTTGTCATTTATTAATTGCTTTTATTTTTGCACTACCTCAGCATCATAAAGATTCTGGGTACTTTTGACCTGCCTATTTGTCTTCAAAAAGACATTCTTGAGGCTAGGCGCGGACGAAACTCTAATTTGAATGTTTGAAGTAATTTTATAGAAATATATAACTTCAACTCTACATTTCCTTCCCTCATGATTTCCATGGCGTACAAAATTCAGCAAGTATCGGAACAGAGATGGAACTGGAACTCTCAAATTCCATTTCTCTTCCGTACAAGTGAATATCATGGTTGTATCTGTGCTGTACCTGAAATAGGATTGAAAATATATATAAGTATTCAAATTGGAATTTCTTGTCACATTTCAAACTATATATTTGATCTGAATTTATACACCTACTGTATTTTTTTCACATTAGCGAACATATTTATTCATGCTTATATTTTCCTGGTATTATCACACAACACAAATATCATCTAGGATGATTCGGCAGACTAGGCAATCTTAGCCATGATTTCGGCAAGCCTAACTATAATAATTGTCTGCATAGTGAATATATTTATTCAAACTGACAAGATTCTTGTTTTTCATTTATTAATTGCTTTTATTTTTGCACTACCTCAGCATCATAAGGATTCTGGGTACTTTTGACCTGCCTATTTGTCTTCAAAAAGACATTCTTGAGGCTAGGCGCGGACGAAACTCTAATTTGAATGTTTGAAGTAATTTTATAAAAATATATAACTTCAACTCTACATTTCCTTCCTTCATGATTTCCATGGCGTACAAAATTCAGCAAGTATCGGAACAGAGATGGAACTGGAACTCTCAAATTCCATTTCTCTTCCGTACAAGTGAATATCATGGTTGTATCTGTGCTGTACCTGAAATAGGATTGAAAATATATATAAGTATTCAAATTGGAATTTCTTGTCACATTTCAAACTATATATTTGATCTGAATTTATACACCTACTGTATTTTTTTCACATTAGCGAACATATTTATTCATGCTCATATTTTCCTGGTATTATCACACAACACAAATATCATCTAGGATGATTCGGCAGACTAGGCAATCTTAGCCATGATTTCGGCAAGCCTAACTATAATAATTGTCTGCATAGTGAATATATTTATTCAAACTGACAAGATTCTTGTTTGTCATTTATTAATTGCTTTTATTTTTGCACTACCTCAGCATCATAAGGATTCTGGGTACTTTTGACCTGCCTATTTGTCTTCAAAAAGACATTCTTGAGGCTAGGCGCGGACGAAACTCTAATTTGAATGTTTGAAGTAATTTTATAAAAATATATAACTTCAACTCTACATTTCCTTCCTTCATGATTTCCATGGAGTACAAAATTCAGCAAGTATCGGAACAGAGATGGAACTGGAACTCTCAAATTCCATTTCTCTTCCGTACAAGTGAATATCATGGTTGTATCTGTGCTGTACCTGAAATAGGATTGAAAATATATATAAGTATTCAAATTGGAATTTCTTGTCACATTTCAAACTATATATTTGATCTGAATTTATACACCTACTGTATTTTTTTCACATTAGCGAACATATTTATTCATGCTCATATTTTCCTGGTATTATCACACAACACAAATATCATCTAGGATGATTCGGCAGACTAGGCAATCTTAGCCATGATTTCGGCAAGCCTAACTATAATAATTGTCTGCATAGTGAATATATTTATTCAAACTGACAAGATTCTTGTTTTTCATTTATTAATTGCTTTTATTTTTGCACTACCTCAGCATCATAAGGATTCTGGGTACTTTTGACCTGCCTATTTGTCTTCAAAAAGACATTCTTGAGGCTAGGCGCGGACGAAACTCTAATTTGAATGTTTGAAGTAATTTTATAAAAATATATAACTTCAACTCTACATTTCCTTCCTTCATGATTTCCATGGCGTACAAAATTCAGCAAGTATCGGAACAGAGATGGAACTGGAACTCTCAAATTCCATTTCTCTTCCGTACAAGTGAATATCATGGTTGTATCTGTGCTGTACCTGAAATAGGATTGAAAATATATATAAGTATTCAAATTGGAATTTCTTGTCACATTTCAAACTATATATTTGATCTGAATTTATACACCTACTGTATTTTTTTCACATTAGCGAACATATTTATTCATGCTCATATTTTCCTGGTATTATCACACAACACAAATATCATCTAGGATGATTCGGCAGACTAGGCAATCACAGCCATGATTTCGGCAAGCCTAACTATAATAATTGTCTGCATAGTGAATATATTTATTCAAACTGACAAGATTCTTGTTTGTCATTTATTAATTGCTTTTATTTTTGCACTACCTCAGCATCATAAGGATTCTGGGTACTTTTGACCTGCCTATTTGTCTTCAAAAAGACATTCTTGAGGCTAGGCGCGGACGAAACTCTAATTTGAATGTTTGAAGTAATTTTATAAAAATATATAACTTCAACTCTACATTTCCTTCCTTCATGATTTCCATGGCGTACAAAATTCAGCAAGTATCGGAACAGAGATGGAACTGGAACTCTCAAATTCCATTTCTCTTCCGTACAAGTGAATATCATGGTTGTATCTGTGCTGTACCTGAAATAGGATTGAAAATATATATAAGTATTCAAATTGGAATTTCTTGTCACATTTCAAACTATATATTTGATCTGAATTTATACACCTACTGTATTTTTTTCACATTAGCGAACATATTTATTCATGCTCATATTTTCCTGGTATTATCACACAACACAAATATCATCTAGGATGATTCGGCAGACTAGGCAATCTTAGCCATGATTTCGGCAAGCCTAACTATAATAATTGTCTGCATAGTGAATATATTTATTCAAACTGACAAGATTCTTGTTTGTCATTTATTAATTGCTTTTATTTTTGCACTACCTCAGCATCATAAGGATTCTGGGTACTTTTGACCTGCCTATTTGTCTTCAAAAAGACATTCTTGAGGCTAGGCGCGGACGAAACTCGAATTTGAATGTTTGAAGTAATTTTATAAAAATATATAACTTCAACTCTACATTTCCTTCCTTCATGATTTCCATGGCGTACAAAATTCAGCAAGTATCGGAACAGAGATGGAACTGGAACTCTCAAATTCCATTTCTCTTCCGTACAAGTGAATATCATGGTTGTATCTGTGCTGTACCTGAAATAGGATTGAAAATATATATAAGTATTCAAATTGGAATTTCTTGTCACATTTCAAACTATATATTTGATCTGAATTTATACACCTACTGTATTTTTTTCACATTAGCGAACATATTTATTCATGCTCATATTTTCCTGGTATTATCACACAACACAAATATCATCTAGGATGATTCGGCAGACTAGGCAATCTTAGCCATGATTTCGGCAAGCCTAACTATAATAATTGTCTGCATAGTGAATATATTTATTCAAACTGACAAGATTCTTGTTTGTCATTTATTAATTGCTTTTATTTTTGCACTACCTCAGCATCATAAAGATTCTGGGTACTTTTGACCTGCCTATTTGTCTTCAAAAAGACATTCTTGAGGCTAGGCGCGGACGAAACTCTAATTTGAATGTTTGAAGTAATTTTATAGAAATATATAACTTCAACTCTACATTTCCTTCCCTCATGATTTCCATGGCGTACAAAATTCAGCAAGTATCGGAACAGAGATGGAACTGGAACTCTCAAATTCCATTTCTCTTCCGTACAAGTGAATATCATGGTTGTATCTGTGCTGTACCTGAAATAGGATTGAAAATATATATAAGTATTCAAATTGGAATTTCTTGTCACATTTCAAACTATATATTTGATCTGAATTTATACACCTACTGTATTTTTTTCACATTAGCGAACATATTTATTCATGCTTATATTTTCCTGGTATTATCACACAACACAAATATCATCTAGGATGATTCGGCAGACTAGGCAATCTTAGCCATGATTTCGGCAAGCCTAACTATAATAATTGTCTGCATAGTGAATATATTTATTCAAACTGACAAGATTCTTGTTTGTCATTTATTAATTGCTTTTATTTTTGCACTACCTCAGCATCATAAGGATTCTGGGTACTTTTGACCTGCCTATTTGTCTTCAAAAAGACATTCTTGAGGATAGGCGCGGACGAAACTCTAATTTGAATGTTTGAAGTAATTTTATAAAAATATATAACTTCAACTCTACATTTCCTTCCTTCATGATTTCCATGGCGTACAAAATTCAGCAAGTATCGGAACAGAGATGGAACTGGAACTCTCAAATTCCATTTCTCTTCCGTACAAGTGAATATCATGGTTGTATCTGTGCTGTACCTGAAATAGGATTGAAAATATATATAAGTATTCAAATTGGAATTTCTTGTCACATTTCAAACTATATATTTGATCTGAATTTATACACCTACTGTATTTTTTTCACATTAGCGAACATATTTATTCATGCTTATATTTTCCTGGTATTATCACACAACACAAATATCATCTAGGATGATTCGGCAGACTAGGCAATCTTAGCCATGATTTCGGCAAGCCTAACTATAATAATTGTCTGCATAGTGAATATATTTATTCAAACTGACAAGATTCTTGTTTGTCATTTATTAATTGCTTTTATTTTTGCACTACCTCAGCATCATAAGGATTCTGGGTACTTTTGACCTGCCTATTTGTCTTCAAAAAGACATTCTTGAGGCTAGGCGCGGACGAAACTCTAATTTGAATGTTTGAAGTAATTTTATAAAAATATATAACTTCAACTCTACATTTCCTTCCTTCATGATTTCCATGGAGTACAAAATTCAGCAAGTATCGGAACAGAGATGGAACTGGAACTCTCAAATTCCATTTCTCTTCCGTACAAGTGAATATCATGGTTGTATCTGTGCTGTACCTGAAATAGGATTGAAAATATATATAAGTATTCAAATTGGAATTTCTTGTCACATTTCAAACTATATATTTGATCTGAATTTATACACCTACTGTATTTTTTTCACATTAGCGAACATATTTATTCATGCTCATATTTTCCTGGTATTATCACACAACACAAATATCATCTAGGATGATTCGGCAGACTAGGCAATCTTAGCCATGATTTCGGCAAGCCTAACTATAATAATTGTCTGCATAGTGAATATATTTATTCAAACTGACAAGATTCTTGTTTTTCATTTATTAATTGCTTTTATTTTTGCACTACCTCAGCATCATAAGGATTCTGGGTACTTTTGACCTGCCTATTTGTCTTCAAAAAGACATTCTTGAGGCTAGGCGCGGACGAAACTCTAATTTGAATGTTTGAAGTAATTTTATAAAAATATATAACTTCAACTCTACATTTCCTTCCTTCATGATTTCCATGGCGTACAAAATTCAGCAAGTATCGGAACAGAGATGGAACTGGAACTCTCAAATTCCATTTCTCTTCCGTACAAGTGAATATCATGGTTGTATCTGTGCTGTACCTGAAATAGGATTGAAAATATATATAAGTATTCAAATTGGAATTTCTTGTCACATTTCAAACTATATATTTGATCTGAATTTATACACCTACTGTATTTTTTTCACATTAGCGAACATATTTATTCATGCTCATATTTTCCTGGTATTATCACACAACACAAATATCATCTAGGATGATTCGGCAGACTAGGCAATCACAGCCATGATTTCGGCAAGCCTAACTATAATAATTGTCTGCATAGTGAATATATTTATTCAAACTGACAAGATTCTTGTTTGTCATTTATTAATTGCTTTTATTTTTGCACTACCTCAGCATCATAAGGATTCTGGGTACTTTTGACCTGCCTATTTGTCTTCAAAAAGACATTCTTGAGGCTAGGCGCGGACGAAACTCTAATTTGAATGTTTGAAGTAATTTTATAAAAATATATAACTTCAACTCTACATTTCCTTCCTTCATGATTTCCATGGCGTACAAAATTCAGCAAGTATCGGAACAGAGATGGAACTGGAACTCTCAAATTCCATTTCTCTTCCGTACAAGTGAATATCATGGTTGTATCTGTGCTGTACCTGAAATAGGATTGAAAATATATATAAGTATTCAAATTGGAATTTCTTGTCACATTTCAAACTATATATTTGATCTGAATTTATACACCTACTGTATTTTTTTCACATTAGCGAACATATTTATTCATGCTCATATTTTCCTGGTATTATCACACAACACAAATATCATCTAGGATGATTCGGCAGACTAGGCAATCTTAGCCATGATTTCGGCAAGCCTAACTATAATAATTGTCTGCATAGTGAATATATTTATTCAAACTGACAAGATTCTTGTTTGTCATTTATTAATTGCTTTTATTTTTGCACTACCTCAGCATCATAAGGATTCTGGGTACTTTTGACCTGCCTATTTGTCTTCAAAAAGACATTCTTGAGGCTAGGCGCGGACGAAACTCTAATTTGAATGTTTGAAGTAATTTTATAAAAATATATAACTTCAACTCTACATTTCCTTCCTTCATGATTTCCATGGAGTACAAAATTCAGCAAGTATCGGAACAGAGATGGAACTGGAACTCTCAAATTCCATTTCTCTTCCGTACAAGTGAATATCATGGTTGTATCTGTGCTGTACCTGAAATAGGATTGAAAATATATATAAGTATTCAAATTGGAATTTCTTGTCACATTTCAAACTATATATTTGATCTGAATTTATACACCTACTGTATTTTTTTCACATTAGCGAACATATTTATTCATGCTCATATTTTCCTGGTATTATCACACAACACAAATATCATCTAGGATGATTCGGCAGACTAGGCAATCTTAGCCATGATTTCGGCAAGCCTAACTATAATAATTGTCTGCATAGTGAATATATTTATTCAAACTGACAAGATTCTTGTTTGTCATTTATTAATTGCTTTTATTTTTGCACTACCTCAGCATCATAAGGATTCTGGGTACTTTTGACCTGCCTATTTGTCTTCAAAAAGACATTCTTGAGGCTAGGCGCGGACGAAACTCGAATTTGAATGTTTGAAGTAATTTTATAAAAATATATAACTTCAACTCTACATTTCCTTCCTTCATGATTTCCATGGCGTACAAAATTCAGCAAGTATCGGAACAGAGATGGAACTGGAACTCTCAAATTCCATTTCTCTTCCGTACAAGTGAATATCATGGTTGTATCTGTGCTGTACCTGAAATAGGATTGAAAATATATATAAGTATTCAAATTGGAATTTCTTGTCACATTTCAAACTATATATTTGATCTGAATTTATACACCTACTGTATTTTTTTCACATTAGCGAACATATTTATTCATGCTCATATTTTCCTGGTATTATCACACAACACAAATATCATCTAGGATGATTCGGCAGACTAGGCAATCTTAGCCATGATTTCGGCAAGCCTAACTATAATAATTGTCTGCATAGTGAATATATTTATTCAAACTGACAAGATTCTTGTTTTTCATTTATTAATTGCTTTTATTTTTGCACTACCTCAGCATCATAAGGATTCTGGGTACTTTTGACCTGCCTATTTGTCTTCAAAAAGACATTCTTGAGGCTAGGCGCGGACGAAACTCGAATTTGAATGTTTGAAGTAATTTTATAAAAATATATAACTTCAACTCTACATTTCCTTCCTTCATGATTTCCATGGCGTACAAAATTCAGCAAGTATCGGAACAGAGATGGAACTGGAACTCTCAAATTCCATTTCTCTTCCGTACAAGTGAATATCATGGTTGTATCTGTGCTGTACCTGAAATAGGATTGAAAATATATATAAGTATTCAAATTGGAATTTCTTGTCACATTTCAAACTATATATTTGATCTGAATTTATACACCTACTGTATTTTTTTCACATTAGCGAACATATTTATTCATGCTTATATTTTCCTGGTATTATCACACAACACAAATATCATCTAGGATGATTCGGCAGACTAGGCAATCTTAGCCATGATTTCGGCAAGCCTAACTATAATAATTGTCTGCATAGTGAATATATTTATTCAAACTGACAAGATTCTTGTTTGTCATTTATTAATTGCTTTTATTTTTGCACTACCTCAGCATCATAAGGATTCTGGGTACTTTTGACCTGCCTATTTGTCTTCAAAAAGACATTCTTGAGGATAGGCGCGGACGAAACTCTAATTTGAATGTTTGAAGTAATTTTATAAAAATATATAACTTCAACTCTACATTTCCTTCCTTCATGATTTCCATGGCGTACAAAATTCAGCAAGTATCGGAACAGAGATGGAACTGGAACTCTCAAATTCCATTTCTCTTCCGTACAAGTGAATATCATGGTTGTATCTGTGCTGTACCTGAAATAGGATTGAAAATATATATAAGTATTCAAATTGGAATTTCTTGTCACATTTCAAACTATATATTTGATCTGAATTTATACACCTACTGTATTTTTTTCACATTAGCGAACATATTTATTCATGCTTATATTTTCCTGGTATTATCACACAACACAAATATCATCTAGGATGATTCGGCAGACTAGGCAATCTTAGCCATGATTTCGGCAAGCCTAACTATAATAATTGTCTGCATAGTGAATATATTTATTCAAACTGACAAGATTCTTGTTTGTCATTTATTAATTGCTTTTATTTTTGCACTACCTCAGCATCATAAGGATTCTGGGTACTTTTGACCTGCCTATTTGTCTTCAAAAAGACATTCTTGAGGCTAGGCGCGGACGAAACTCTAATTTGAATGTTTGAAGTAATTTTATAAAAATATATAACTTCAACTCTACATTTCCTTCCTTCATGATTTCCATGGCGTACAAAATTCAGCAAGTATCGGAACAGAGATGGAACTGGAACTCTCAAATTCCATTTCTCTTCCGTACAAGTGAATATCATGGTTGTATCTGTGCTGTACCTGAAATAGGATTGAAAATATATATAAGTATTCAAATTGGAATTTCTTGTCACATTTCAAACTATATATTTGATCTGAATTTATACACCTACTGTATTTTTTTCACATTAGCGAACATATTTATTCATGCTTATATTTTCCTGGTATTATCACACAACACAAATATCATCTAGGATGATTCGGCAGACTAGGCAATCTTAGCCATGATTTCGGCAAGCCTAACTATAATAATTGTCTGCATAGTGAATATATTTATTCAAACTGACAAGATTCTTGTTTGTCATTTATTAATTGCTTTTATTTTTGCACTACCTCAGCATCATAAGGATTCTGGGTACTTTTGACCTGCCTATTTGTCTTCAAAAAGACATTCTTGAGGATAGGCGCGGACGAAACTCTAATTTGAATGTTTGAAGTAATTTTATAAAAATATATAACTTCAACTCTACATTTCCTTCCTTCATGATTTCCATGGCGTACAAAATTCAGCAAGTATCGGAACAGAGATGGAACTGGAACTCTCAAATTCCATTTCTCTTCCGTACAAGTGAATATCATGGTTGTATCTGTGCTGTACCTGAAATAGGATTGAAAATATATATAAGTATTCAAATTGGAATTTCTTGTCACATTTCAAACTATATATTTGATCTGAATTTATACACCTACTGTATTTTTTTCACATTAGCGAACATATTTATTCATGCTTATATTTTCCTGGTATCATCACACAGCACAAATATCATCTAGGATGATTCGGCAGACTAGGCAATCTTAGCCATGATTTCGGCAAGCCTAACTATAATAATTGTCTGCATAGTGAATATATTTATTCAAACTGACAAGATTCTTGTTTGTCATTTATTAATTGCTTTTATTTTTGCACTACCTCAGCATCATAAGGATTCTGGGTACTTTTGACCTGCCTATTTGTCTTCAAAAAGACATTCTTGAGGCTAGGCGCGGACGAAACTCGAATTTGAATGTTTGAAGTAATTTTATAAAAATATATAACTTCAACTCTACATTTCCTTCCTTCATGATTTCCATGGCGTACAAAATTCAGCAAGTATCGGAACAGAGATGGAACTGGAACTCTCAAATTCCATTTCTCTTCCGTACAAGTGAATATCATGGTTGTATCTGTGCTGTAACTGAAATAGGATTGAAAATATATATAAGTATTCAAATTGGAATTTCTTGTCACATTTCAAACTATATATTTGATCTGAATTTATACACCTACTGTATTTTTTTCACATTAGCGAACATATTTATTCATGCTCATATTTTCCTGGTATTATCACACAACACAAATATCATCTAGGATGATTCGGCAGACTAGGCAATCTTAGCCATGATTTCGGCAAGCCTAACTATAATAATTGTCTGCATAGTGAATATATTTATTCAAACTGACAAGATTCTTGTTTGTCATTTATTAATTGCTTTTATTTTTGCACTACCTCAGCATCATAAGGATTCTGGGTACTTTTGACCTGCCTATTTGTCTTCAAAAAGACATTCTTGAGGCTAGGCGCGGACGAAACTCGAATTTGAATGTTTGAAGTAATTTTATAAAAATATATAACTTCAACTCTACATTTCCTTCCTTCATGATTTCCATGGCGTACAAAATTCAGCAAGTATCGGAACAGAGATGGAACTGGAACTCTCAAATTCCATTTCTCTTCCGTACAAGTGAATATCATGGTTGTATCTGTGCTGTACCTGAAATAGGATTGAAAATATATATAAGTATTCAAATTGGAATTTCTTGTCACATTTCAAACTATATATTTGATCTGAATTTATACACCTACTGTATTTTTTTCACATAAGCGAACATATTTATTCATGCTTATATTTTCCTGGTATTATCACACAACACAAATATCATCTACAATAATTCGGCAGACTAGGCAATCTTAGCCATGATTTCGGCAAGCCTAACTATAATAATTGTCTGCATAGTGAATATATTTATTCAAACTGACAAGATTCTTGTTTGTCATTTATTAATTGCTTTTATTTTTGCACTACCTCAGCATCATAAAGATTCTGGGTACTTTTGACCTGCCTATTTGTCTTCAAAAAGACATTCTTGAGGCTAGGCGCGGACGAAACTCTAATTTGAATGTTTGAAGTAATTTTATAAAAATATATAACTTCAACTCTACATTTCCTTCCCTCATGATTTCCATGGCGTACAAAATTCAGCAAGTATCGGAACAGAGATGGAACTGGAACTCTCAAATTCCATTTCTCTTCCGTACAAGTGAATATCATGGTTGTATCTGTGCTGTACCTGAAATAGGATTGAAAATATATATAAGTATTCAAATTGGAATTTCTTGTCACATTTCAAACTATATATTTGATCTGAATTTATACACCTACTGTATTTTTTTCACATTAGCGAACATATTTATTCATGCTTATATTTTCCTGGTATTATCACACAACACAAATATCATCTAGGATGATTCGGCAGACTAGGCAATCTTAGCCATGATTTCGGCAAGCCTAACTATAATAATTGTCTGCATAGTGAATATATTTATTCAAACTGACAAGATTCTTGTTTGTCATTTATTAATTGCTTTTATTTTTGCACTACCTCAGCATCATAAGGATTCTGGGTACTTTTGACCTGCCTATTTGTCTTCAAAAAGACATTCTTGAGGATAGGCGCGGACGAAACTCTAATTTGAATGTTTGAAGTAATTTTATAAAAATATATAACTTCAACTCTACATTTCCTTCCTTCATGATTTCCATGGCGTACAAAATTCAGCAAGTATCGGAACAGAGATGGAACTGGAACTCTCAAATTCCATTTCTCTTCCGTACAAGTGAATATCATGGTTGTATCTGTGCTGTACCTGAAATAGGATTGAAAATATATATAAGTATTCAAATTGGAATTTCTTGTCACATTTCAAACTATATATTTGATCTGAATTTATACACCTACTGTATTTTTTTCACATTAGCGAACATATTTATTCATGCTTATATTTTCCTGGTATTATCACACAACACAAATATCATCTAGGATGATTCGGCAGACTAGGCAATCTTAGCCATGATTTCGGCAAGCCTAACTATAATAATTGTCTGCATAGTGAATATATTTATTCAAACTGACAAGATTCTTGTTTGTCATTTATTAATTGCTTTTATTTTTGCACTACCTCAGCATCATAAGGATTCTGGGTACTTTTGACCTGCCTATTTGTCTTCAAAAAGACATTCTTGAGGATAGGCGCGGACGAAACTCTAATTTGAATGTTTGAAGTAATTTTATAAAAATATATAACTTCAACTCTACATTTCCTTCCTTCATGATTTCCATGGCGTACAAAATTCAGCAAGTATCGGAACAGAGATGGAACTGGAACTCTCAAATTCCATTTCTCTTCCGTACAAGTGAATATCATGGTTGTATCTGTGCTGTACCTGAAATAGGATTGAAAATATATATAAGTATTCAAATTGGAATTTCTTGTCACATTTCAAACTATATATTTGATCTGAATTTATACACCTACTGTATTTTTTTCACATTAGCGAACATATTTATTCATGCTTATATTTTCCTGGTATTATCACACAACACAAATATCATCTAGGATGATTCGGCAGACTAGGCAATCTTAGCCATGATTTCGGCAAGCCTAACTATAATAATTGTCTGCATAGTGAATATATTTATTCAAACTGACAAGATTCTTGTTTGTCATTTATTAATTGCTTTTATTTTTGCACTACCTCAGCATCATAAGGATTCTGGGTACTTTTGACCTGCCTATTTGTCTTCAAAAAGACATTCTTGAGGCTAGGCGCGGACGAAACTCTAATTTGAATGTTTGAAGTAATTTTATAAAAATATATAACTTCAACTCTACATTTCCTTCCTTCATGATTTCCATGGCGTACAAAATTCAGCAAGTATCGGAACAGAGATGGAACTGGAACTCTCAAATTCCATTTCTCTTCCGTACAAGTGAATATCATGGTTGTATCTGTGCTGTACCTGAAATAGGATTGAAAATATATATAAGTATTCAAATTGGAATTTCTTGTCACATTTCAAACTATATATTTGATCTGAATTTATACACCTACTGTATTTTTTTCACATTAGCGAACATATTTATTCATGCTTATATTTTCCTGGTATTATCACACAACACAAATATCATCTAGGATGATTCGGCAGACTAGGCAATCTTAGCCATGATTTCGGCAAGCCTAACTATAATAATTGTCTGCATAGTGAATATATTTATTCAAACTGACAAGATTCTTGTTTGTCATTTATTAATTGCTTTTATTTTTGCACTACCTCAGCATCATAAGGATTCTGGGTACTTTTGACCTGCCTATTTGTCTTCAAAAAGACATTCTTGAGGATAGGCGCGGACGAAACTCTAATTTGAATGTTTGAAGTAATTTTATAAAAATATATAACTTCAACTCTACATTTCCTTCCTTCATGATTTCCATGGCGTACAAAATTCAGCAAGTATCGGAACAGAGATGGAACTGGAACTCTCAAATTCCATTTCTCTTCCGTACAAGTGAATATCATGGTTGTATCTGTGCTGTACCTGAAATAGGATTGAAAATATATATAAGTATTCAAATTGGAATTTCTTGTCACATTTCAAACTATATATTTGATCTGAATTTATACACCTACTGTATTTTTTTCACATTAGCGAACATATTTATTCATGCTTATATTTTCCTGGTATTATCACACAACACAAATATCATCTAGGATGATTCGGCAGACTAGGCAATCTTAGCCATGATTTCGGCAAGCCTAACTATAATAATTGTCTGCATAGTGAATATATTTATTCAAACTGACAAGATTCTTGTTTGTCATTTATTAATTGCTTTTATTTTTGCACTACCTCAGCATCATAAGGATTCTGGGTACTTTTGACCTGCCTATTTGTCTTCAAAAAGACATTCTTGAGGATAGGCGCGGACGAAACTCTAATTTGAATGTTTGAAGTAATTTTATAAAAATATATAACTTCAACTCTACATTTCCTTCCTTCATGATTTCCATGGCGTACAAAATTCAGCAAGTATCGGAACAGAGATGGAACTGGAACTCTCAAATTCCATTTCTCTTCCGTACAAGTGAATATCATGGTTGTATCTGTGCTGTACCTGAAATAGGATTGAAAATATATATAAGTATTCAAATTGGAATTTCTTGTCACATTTCAAACTATATATTTGATCTGAATTTATACACCTACTGTATTTTTTTCACATTAGCGAACATATTTATTCATGCTTATATTTTCCTGGTATTATCACACAACACAAATATCATCTAGGATGATTCGGCAGACTAGGCAATCTTAGCCATGATTTCGGCAAGCCTAACTATAATAATTGTCTGCATAGTGAATATATTTATTCAAACTGACAAGATTCTTGTTTGTCATTTATTAATTGCTTTTATTTTTGCACTACCTCAGCATCATAAGGATTCTGGGTACTTTTGACCTGCCTATTTGTCTTCAAAAAGACATTCTTGAGGCTAGGCGCGGACGAAACTCTAATTTGAATGTTTGAAGTAATTTTATAAAAATATATAACTTCAACTCTACATTTCCTTCCTTCATGATTTCCATGGCGTACAAAATTCAGCAAGTATCGGAACAGAGATGGAACTGGAACTCTCAAATTCCATTTCTCTTCCGTACAAGTGAATATCATGGTTGTATCTGTGCTGTACCTGAAATAGGATTGAAAATATATATAAGTATTCAAATTGGAATTTCTTGTCACATTTCAAACTATATATTTGATCTGAATTTATACACCTACTGTATTTTTTTCACATTAGCGAACATATTTATTCATGCTTATATTTTCCTGGTATTATCACACAACACAAATATCATCTAGGATGATTCGGCAGACTAGGCAATCTTAGCCATGATTTCGGCAAGCCTAACTATAATAATTGTCTGCATAGTGAATATATTTATTCAAACTGACAAGATTCTTGTTTGTCATTTATTAATTGCTTTTATTTTTGCACTACCTCAGCATCATAAGGATTCTGGGTACTTTTGACCTGCCTATTTGTCTTCAAAAAGACATTCTTGAGGATAGGCGCGGACGAAACTCTAATTTGAATGTTTGAAGTAATTTTATAAAAATATATAACTTCAACTCTACATTTCCTTCCTTCATGATTTCCATGGCGTACAAAATTCAGCAAGTATCGGAACAGAGATGGAACTGGAACTCTCAAATTCCATTTCTCTTCCGTACAAGTGAATATCATGGTTGTATCTGTGCTGTACCTGAAATAGGATTGAAAATATATATAAGTATTCAAATTGGAATTTCTTGTCACATTTCAAACTATATATTTGATCTGAATTTATACACCTACTGTATTTTTTTCACATTAGCGAACATATTTATTCATGCTTATATTTTCCTGGTATTATCACACAACACAAATATCATCTAGGATGATTCGGCAGACTAGGCAATCTTAGCCATGATTTCGGCAAGCCTAACTATAATAATTGTCTGCATAGTGAATATATTTATTCAAACTGACAAGATTCTTGTTTGTCATTTATTAATTGCTTTTATTTTTGCACTACCTCAGCATCATAAGGATTCTGGGTACTTTTGACCTGCCTATTTGTCTTCAAAAAGACATTCTTGAGGCTAGGCGCGGACGAAACTCGAATTTGAATGTTTGAAGTAATTTTATAAAAATATATAACTTCAACTCTACATTTCCTTCCTTCATGATTTCCATGGCGTACAAAATTCAGCAAGTATCGGAACAGAGATGGAACTGGAACTCTCAAATTCCATTTCTCTTCCGTACAAGTGAATATCATGGTTGTATCTGTGCTGTACCTGAAATAGGATTGAAAATATATATAAGTATTCAAATTGGAATTTCTTGTCACATTTCAAACTATATATTTGATCTGAATTTATACACCTACTGTATTTTTTTCACATTAGCGAACATATTTATTCATGCTTATATTTTCCTGGTATTATCACACAACACAAATATCATCTAGGATGATTCGGCAGACTAGGCAATCTTAGCCATGATTTCGGCAAGCCTAACTATAATAATTGTCTGCATAGTGAATATATTTATTCAAACTGACAAGATTCTTGTTTGTCATTTATTAATTGCTTTTATTTTTGCACTACCTCAGCATCATAAGGATTCTGGGTACTTTTGACCTGCCTATTTGTCTTCAAAAAGACATTCTTGAGGATAGGCGCGGACGAAACTCTTATTTGAATGTTTGAAGTAATTTTATAAAAATATATAACTTCAACTCTACATTTCCTTCCTTCATGATTTCCATGGCGTACAAAATTCAGCAAGTATCGGAACAGAGATGGAACTGGAACTCTCAAATTCCATTTCTCTTCCGTACAAGTGAATATCATGGTTGTATCTGTGCTGTACCTGAAATAGGATTGAAAATATATATAAGTATTCAAATTGGAATTTCTTGTCACATTTCAAACTATATATTTGATCTGAATTTATACACCTACTGTATTTTTTTCACATTAGCGAACATATTTATTCATGCTTATATTTTCCTGGTATTATCACACAACACAAATATCATCTAGGATGATTCGGCAGACTAGGCAATCTTAGCCATGATTTCGGCAAGCCTAACTATAATAATTGTCTGCATAGTGAATATATTTATTCAAACTGACAAGATTCTTGTTTGTCATTTATTAATTGCTTTTATTTTTGCACTACCTCAGCATCATAAGGATTCTGGGTACTTTTGACCTGCCTATTTGTCTTCAAAAAGACATTCTTGAGGCTAGGCGCGGACGAAACTCTAATTTGAATGTTTGAAGTAATTTTATAAAAATATATAACTTCAACTCTACATTTCCTTCCTTCATGATTTCCATGGCGTACAAAATTCAGCAAGTATCGGAACAGAGATGGAACTGGAACTCTCAAATTCCATTTCTCTTCCGTACAAGTGAATATCATGGTTGTATCTGTGCTGTACCTGAAATAGGATTGAAAATATATATAAGTATTCAAATTGGAATTTCTTGTCACATTTCAAACTATATATTTGATCTGAATTTATACACCTACTGTATTTTTTTCACATTAGCGAACATATTTATTCATGCTTATATTTTCCTGGTATTATCACACAACACAAATATCATCTAGGATGATTCGGCAGACTAGGCAATCTTAGCCATGATTTCGGCAAGCCTAACTATAATAATTGTCTGCATAGTGAATATATTTATTCAAACTGACAAGATTCTTGTTTGTCATTTATTAATTGCTTTTATTTTTGCACTACCTCAGCATCATAAAGATTCTGGGTACTTTTGACCTGCCTATTTGTCTTCAAAAAGACATTCTTGAGGCTAGGCGCGGACGAAACTCTAATTTGAATGTTTGAAGTAATTTTATAGAAATATATAACTTCAACTCTACATTTCCTTCCCTCATGATTTCCATGGCGTACAAAATTCAGCAAGTATCGGAACAGAGATGGAACTGGAACTCTCAAATTCCATTTCTCTTCCGTACAAGTGAATATCATGGTTGTATCTGTGCTGTACCTGAAATAGGATTGAAAATATATATAAGTATTCAAATTGGAATTTCTTGTCACATTTCAAACTATATATTTGATCTGAATTTATACACCTACTGTATTTTTTTCACATTAGCGAACATATTTATTCATGCTTATATTTTCCTGGTATTATCACACAACACAAATATCATCTAGGATGATTCGGCAGACTAGGCAATCTTAGCCATGATTTCGGCAAGCCTAACTATAATAATTGTCTGCATAGTGAATATATTTATTCAAACTGACAAGATTCTTGTTTGTCATTTATTAATTGCTTTTATTTTTGCACTACCTCAGCATCATAAGGATTCTGGGTACTTTTGACCTGCCTATTTGTCTTCAAAAAGACATTCTTGAGGATAGGCGCGGACGAAACTCTAATTTGAATGTTTGAAGTAATTTTATAAAAATATATAACTTCAACTCTACATTTCCTTCCTTCATGATTTCCATGGCGTACAAAATTCAGCAAGTATCGGAACAGAGATGGAACTGGAACTCTCAAATTCCATTTCTCTTCCGTACAAGTGAATATCATGGTTGTATCTGTGCTGTACCTGAAATAGGATTGAAAATATATATAAGTATTCAAATTGGAATTTCTTGTCACATTTCAAACTATATATTTGATCTGAATTTATACACCTACTGTATTTTTTTCACATTAGCGAACATATTTATTCATGCTTATATTTTCCTGGTATTATCACACAACACAAATATCATCTAGGATGATTCGGCAGACTAGGCAATCTTAGCCATGATTTCGGCAAGCCTAACTATAATAATTGTCTGCATAGTGAATATATTTATTCAAACTGACAAGATTCTTGTTTGTCATTTATTAATTGCTTTTATTTTTGCACTACCTCAGCATCATAAGGATTCTGGGTACTTTTGACCTGCCTATTTGTCTTCAAAAAGACATTCTTGAGGCTAGGCGCGGACGAAACTCTAATTTGAATGTTTGAAGTAATTTTATAAAAATATATAACTTCAACTCTACATTTCCTTCCTTCATGATTTCCATGGCGTACAAAATTCAGCAAGTATCGGAACAGAGATGGAACTGGAACTCTCAAATTCCATTTCTCTTCCGTACAAGTGAATATCATGGTTGTATCTGTGCTGTACCTGAAATAGGATTGAAAATATATATAAGTATTCAAATTGGAATTTCTTGTCACATTTCAAACTATATATTTGATCTGAATTTATACACCTACTGTATTTTTTTCACATTAGCGAACATATTTATTCATGCTTATATTTTCCTGGTATTATCACACAACACAAATATCATCTAGGATGATTCGGCAGACTAGGCAATCTTAGCCATGATTTCGGCAAGCCTAACTATAATAATTGTCTGCATAGTGAATATATTTATTCAAACTGACAAGATTCTTGTTTGTCATTTATTAATTGCTTTTATTTTTGCACTACCTCAGCATCATAAAGATTCTGGGTACTTTTGACCTGCCTATTTGTCTTCAAAAAGACATTCTTGAGGCTAGGCGCGGACGAAACTCTAATTTGAATGTTTGAAGTAATTTTATAGAAATATATAACTTCAACTCTACATTTCCTTCCCTCATGATTTCCATGGCGTACAAAATTCAGCAAGTATCGGAACAGAGATGGAACTGGAACTCTCAAATTCCATTTCTCTTCCGTACAAGTGAATATCATGGTTGTATCTGTGCTGTACCTGAAATAGGATTGAAAATATATATAAGTATTCAAATTGGAATTTCTTGTCACATTTCAAACTATATATTTGATCTGAATTTATACACCTACTGTATTTTTTTCACATTAGCGAACATATTTATTCATGCTTATATTTTCCTGGTATTATCACACAACACAAATATCATCTAGGATGATTCGGCAGACTAGGCAATCTTAGCCATGATTTCGGCAAGCCTAACTATAATAATTGTCTGCATAGTGAATATATTTATTCAAACTGACAAGATTCTTGTTTGTCATTTATTAATTGCTTTTATTTTTGCACTACCTCAGCATCATAAGGATTCTGGGTACTTTTGACCTGCCTATTTGTCTTCAAAAAGACATTCTTGAGGATAGGCGCGGACGAAACTCTAATTTGAATGTTTGAAGTAATTTTATAAAAATATATAACTTCAACTCTACATTTCCTTCCTTCATGATTTCCATGGCGTACAAAATTCAGCAAGTATCGGAACAGAGATGGAACTGGAACTCTCAAATTCCATTTCTCTTCCGTACAAGTGAATATCATGGTTGTATCTGTGCTGTACCTGAAATAGGATTGAAAATATATATAAGTATTCAAATTGGAATTTCTTGTCACATTTCAAACTATATATTTGATCTGAATTTATACACCTACTGTATTTTTTTCACATTAGCGAACATATTTATTCATGCTTATATTTTCCTGGTATTATCACACAACACAAATATCATCTAGGATGATTCGGCAGACTAGGCAATCTTAGCCATGATTTCGGCAAGCCTAACTATAATAATTGTCTGCATAGTGAATATATTTATTCAAACTGACAAGATTCTTGTTTGTCATTTATTAATTGCTTTTATTTTTGCACTACCTCAGCATCATAAGGATTCTGGGTACTTTTGACCTGCCTATTTGTCTTCAAAAAGACATTCTTGAGGCTAGGCGCGGACGAAACTCTAATTTGAATGTTTGAAGTAATTTTATAAAAATATATAACTTCAACTCTACATTTCCTTCCTTCATGATTTCCATGGCGTACAAAATTCAGCAAGTATCGGAACAGAGATGGAACTGGAACTCTCAAATTCCATTTCTCTTCCGTACAAGTGAATATCATGGTTGTATCTGTGCTGTACCTGAAATAGGATTGAAAATATATATAAGTATTCAAATTGGAATTTCTTGTCACATTTCAAACTATATATTTGATCTGAATTTATACACCTACTGTATTTTTTTCACATTAGCGAACATATTTATTCATGCTTATATTTTCCTGGTATTATCACACAACACAAATATCATCTAGGATGATTCGGCAGACTAGGCAATCTTAGCCATGATTTCGGCAAGCCTAACTATAATAATTGTCTGCATAGTGAATATATTTATTCAAACTGACAAGATTCTTGTTTGTCATTTATTAATTGCTTTTATTTTTGCACTACCTCAGCATCATAAGGATTCTGGGTACTTTTGACCTGCCTATTTGTCTTCAAAAAGACATTCTTGAGGCTAGGCGCGGACGAAACTCTAATTTGAATGTTTGAAGTAATTTTATAAAAATATATAACTTCAACTCTACATTTCCTTCCTTCATGATTTCCATGGCGTACAAAATTCAGCAAGTATCGGAACAGAGATGGAACTGGAACTCTCAAATTCCATTTCTCTTCCGTACAAGTGAATATCATGGTTGTATCTGTGCTGTACCTGAAATAGGATTGAAAATATATATAAGTATTCAAATTGGAATTTCTTGTCACATTTCAAACTATATATTTGATCTGAATTTATACACCTACTGTATTTTTTTCACATTAGCGAACATATTTATTCATGCTTATATTTTCCTGGTATTATCACACAACACAAATATCATCTAGGATGATTCGGCAGACTAGGCAATCTTAGCCATGATTTCGGCAAGCCTAACTATAATAATTGTCTGCATAGTGAATATATTTATTCAAACTGACAAGATTCTTGTTTGTCATTTATTAATTGCTTTTATTTTTGCACTACCTCAGCATCATAAGGATTCTGGGTACTTTTGACCTGCCTATTTGTCTTCAAAAAGACATTCTTGAGGATAGGCGCGGACGAAACTCTAATTTGAATGTTTGAAGTAATTTTATAAAAATATATAACTTCAACTCTACATTTCCTTCCTTCATGATTTCCATGGCGTACAAAATTCAGCAAGTATCGGAACAGAGATGGAACTGGAACTCTCAAATTCCATTTCTCTTCCGTACAAGTGAATATCATGGTTGTATCTGTGCTGTACCTGAAATAGGATTGAAAATATATATAAGTATTCAAATTGGAATTTCTTGTCACATTTCAAACTATATATTTGATCTGAATTTATACACCTACTGTATTTTTTTCACATTAGCGAACATATTTATTCATGCTTATATTTTCCTGGTATTATCACACAACACAAATATCATCTAGGATGATTCGGCAGACTAGGCAATCTTAGCCATGATTTCGGCAAGCCTAACTATAATAATTGTCTGCATAGTGAATATATTTATTCAAACTGACAAGATTCTTGTTTGTCATTTATTAATTGCTTTTATTTTTGCACTACCTCAGCATCATAAGGATTCTGGGTACTTTTGACCTGCCTATTTGTCTTCAAAAAGACATTCTTGAGGATAGGCGCGGACGAAACTCTAATTTGAATGTTTGAAGTAATTTTATAAAAATATATAACTTCAACTCTACATTTCCTTCCTTCATGATTTCCATGGCGTACAAAATTCAGCAAGTATCGGAACAGAGATGGAACTGGAACTCTCAAATTCCATTTCTCTTCCGTACAAGTGAATATCATGGTTGTATCTGTGCTGTACCTGAAATAGGATTGAAAATATATATAAGTATTCAAATTGGAATTTCTTGTCACATTTCAAACTATATATTTGATCTGAATTTATACACCTACTGTATTTTTTTCACATTAGCGAACATATTTATTCATGCTTATATTTTCCTGGTATTATCACACAACACAAATATCATCTAGGATGATTCGGCAGACTAGGCAATCTTAGCCATGATTTCGGCAAGCCTAACTATAATAATTGTCTGCATAGTGAATATATTTATTCAAACTGACAAGATTCTTGTTTGTCATTTATTAATTGCTTTTATTTTTGCACTACCTCAGCATCATAAGGATTCTGGGTACTTTTGACCTGCCTATTTGTCTTCAAAAAGACATTCTTGAGGATAGGCGCGGACGAAACTCTAATTTGAATGTTTGAAGTAATTTTATAAAAATATATAACTTCAACTCTACATTTCCTTCCTTCATGATTTCCATGGCGTACAAAATTCAGCAAGTATCGGAACAGAGATGGAACTGGAACTCTCAAATTCCATTTCTCTTCCGTACAAGTGAATATCATGGTTGTATCTGTGCTGTACCTGAAATAGGATTGAAAATATATATAAGTATTCAAATTGGAATTTCTTGTCACATTTCAAACTATATATTTGATCTGAATTTATACACCTACTGTATTTTTTTCACATTAGCGAACATATTTATTCATGCTTATATTTTCCTGGTATCATCACACAGCACAAATATCATCTAGGATGATTCGGCAGACTAGGCAATCTTAGCCATGATTTCGGCAAGCCTAACTATAATAATTGTCTGCATAGTGAATATATTTATTCAAACTGACAAGATTCTTGTTTGTCATTTATTAATTGCTTTTATTTTTGCACTACCTCAGCATCATAAGGATTCTGGGTACTTTTGACCTGCCTATTTGTCTTCAAAAAGACATTCTTGAGGCTAGGCGCGGACGAAACTCTAATTTGAATGTTTGAAGTAATTTTATAAAAATATATAACTTCAACTCTACATTTCCTTCCTTCATGATTTCCATGGCGTACAAAATTCAGCAAGTATCGGAACAGAGATGGAACTGGAACTCTCAAATTCCATTTCTCTTCCGTACAAGTGAATATCATGGTTGTATCTGTGCTGTACCTGAAATAGGATTGAAAATATATATAAGTATTCAAATTGGAATTTCTTGTCACATTTCAAACTATATATTTGATCTGAATTTATACACCTACTGTATTTTTTTCACATTAGCGAACATATTTATTCATGCTTATATTTTCCTGGTATCATCACACAGCACAAATATCATCTAGGATGATTCGGCAGACTAGGCAATCTTAGCCATGATTTCGGCAAGCCTAACTATAATAATTGTCTGCATAGTGAATATATTTATTCAAACTGACAAGATTCTTGTTTGTCATTTATTAATTGCTTTTATTTTTGCACTACCTCAGCATCATAAGGATTCTGGGTACTTTTGACCTGCCTATTTGTCTTCAAAAAGACATTCTTGAGGCTAGGCGCGGACGAAACTCGAATTTGAATGTTTGAAGTAATTTTATAAAAATATATAACTTCAACTCTACATTTCCTTCCTTCATGATTTCCATGGCGTACAAAATTCAGCAAGTATCGGAACAGAGATGGAACTGGAACTCTCAAATTCCATTTCTCTTCCGTACAAGTGAATATCATGGTTGTATCTGTGCTGTACCTGAAATAGGATTGAAAATATATATAAGTATTCAAATTGGAATTTCTTGTCACATTTCAAACTATATATTTGATCTGAATTTATACACCTACTGTATTTTTTTCACATTAGCGAACATATTTATTCATGCTTATATTTTCCTGGTATCATCACACAGCACAAATATCATCTAGGATGATTCGGCAGACTAGGCAATCTTAGCCATGATTTCGGCAAGCCTAACTATAATAATTGTCTGCATAGTGAATATATTTATTCAAACTGACAAGATTCTTGTTTGTCATTTATTAATTGCTTTTATTTTTGCACTACCTCAGCATCATAAGGATTCTGGGTACTTTTGACCTGCCTATTTGTCTTCAAAAAGACATTCTTGAGGCTAGGCGCGGACGAAACTCGAATTTGAATGTTTGAAGTAATTTTATAAAAATATATAACTTCAACTCTACATTTCCTTCCTTCATGATTTCCATGGCGTACAAAATTCAGCAAGTATCGGAACAGAGATGGAACTGGAACTCTCAAATTCCATTTCTCTTCCGTACAAGTGAATATCATGGTTGTATCTGTGCTGTAACTGAAATAGGATTGAAAATATATATAAGTATTCAAATTGGAATTTCTTGTCACATTTCAAACTATATATTTGATCTGAATTTATACACCTACTGTATTTTTTTCACATTAGCGAACATATTTATTCATGCTCATATTTTCCTGGTATTATCACACAACACAAATATCATCTAGGATGATTCGGCAGACTAGGCAATCTTAGCCATGATTTCGGCAAGCCTAACTATAATAATTGTCTGCATAGTGAATATATTTATTCAAACTGACAAGATTCTTGTTTGTCATTTATTAATTGCTTTTATTTTTGCACTACCTCAGCATCATAAGGATTCTGGGTACTTTTGACCTGCCTATTTGTCTTCAAAAAGACATTCTTGAGGCTAGGCGCGGACGAAACTCGAATTTGAATGTTTGAAGTAATTTTATAAAAATATATAACTTCAACTCTACATTTCCTTCCTTCATGATTTCCATGGCGTACAAAATTCAGCAAGTATCGGAACAGAGATGGAACTGGAACTCTCAAATTCCATTTCTCTTCCGTACAAGTGAATATCATGGTTGTATCTGTGCTGTACCTGAAATAGGATTGAAAATATATATAAGTATTCAAATTGGAATTTCTTGTCACATTTCAAACTATATATTTGATCTGAATTTATACACCTACTGTATTTTTTTCACATAAGCGAACATATTTATTCATGCTTATATTTTCCTGGTATTATCACACAACACAAATATCATCTACAATAATTCGGCAGACTAGGCAATCTTAGCCATGATTTCGGCAAGCCTAACTATAATAATTGTCTGCATAGTGAATATATTTATTCAAACTGACAAGATTCTTGTTTGTCATTTATTAATTGCTTTTATTTTTGCACTACCTCAGCATCATGAGGATTCTGGGTACTTTTGACCTGCCTATTTGTCTTCAAAAAGACATTCTTGAGGCTAGGCGCGGACGAAACTCTAATTTGAATGTTTGAAGTAATTTTATAAAAATATATAACTTCAACTCTACATTTCCTTCCTTCATGATTTCCATGGCGTACAAAATTCAGCAAGTATCGGAACAGAGATGGAACTGGAACTCTCAAATTCCATTTCTCTTCCGTACAAGTGAATATCATGGTTGTATCTGTGCTGTACCTGAAATAGGCTTGAAAATATATATAAGTATTCAAATTGGAATTTCTTGTCACATTTCAAACTATATATTTGATCTGAATTTATACACCTACTGTATTTTTTTCACATTAGCGAACATATTTATTCATGCTTATATTTTCCTGGTATTATCACACAACACAAATATCATCTAGGATGATTCGGCAGACTAGGCAATCTTAGCCATGATTTCGGCAAGCCTAACTATAATAATTGTCTGCATAGTGAATATATTTATTCAAACTGACAAGATTCTTGTTTGTCATTTATTAATTGCTTCTATTTTTGCACTACCTCAGCATCATAAGGATTCTGGGTACTTTTGACCTGCCTATTTGTCTTCAAAAAGACATTCTTGAGGCTAGGCGCGGACGAAACTCGAATTTGAATGTTTGAAGTAATTTTATAAAAATATATAACTTCAACTCTACATTTCCTTCCTTCATGATTTCCATGGCGTACAAAATTCAGCAAGTATCGGAACAGAGATGGAACTGGAACTCTCAAATTCCATTTCTCTTCCGTACAAGTGAATATCATGGTTGTATCTGTGCTGTACCTGAAATAGGCTTGAAAATATATATAAGTATTCAAATTGGAATTTCTTGTCACATTTCAAACTATATATTTGATCTGAATTTATACACCTACTGTATTTTTTTCACATTAGCGAACATATTTATTCATGCTTATATTTTCCTGGTATTATCACACAACACAAATATCATCTAGGATGATTCGGCAGACTAGGCAATCTTAGCCATGATTTCGGCAAGCCTAACTATAATAATTGTCTGCATAGTGAATATATTTATTCAAACTGACAAGATTCTTGTTTGTCATTTATTAATTGCTTCTATTTTTGCACTACCTCAGCATCATAAGGATTCTGGGTACTTTTGACCTGCCTATTTGTCTTCAAAAAGACATTCTTGAGGCTAGGCGCGGACGAAACTCTAATTTGAATGTTTGAAGTAATTTTATAAAAATATATAACTTCAACTCTACATTTCCTTCCTTCATGATTTCCATGGCGTACAAAATTCAGCAAGTATCGGAACAGAGATGGAACTGGAACTCTTAAATTCCATTTCTCTTCCGTACAAGTGAATATCATGGTTGTATCTGTGCTGTACCTGAAATAGGATTGAAAATATATATAAGTATTTGAATTGGAATTTCTTGTCACATTTCAAACTATATATTTTATCTGAATTTATACACCTACTGTATTTTTTTCACATTAGCGAACATATTTATTCATGCTTATATTTTCCTGGTATTATCACACAACACAAATATCATCTAGGATGATTCGGCAGACTAGGCAATCTTGGCCATGATTTCGGCAAGCCTAACTATAATAATTGTCTGCATAGTGAATATATTTATTCAAACTGACAAGATTCTTGCTTGTCATTTATTAATTGCTTTTATTTTTGCACTACCTCAGCATCATAAGGATTCTGGGTACTTTTGACCTGCCTATTTGTCTTCAAAAAGACATTCTTGAGGCTAGGCGCGGACGAAACTCGAATTTGAATGTTTGAAGTAATTTTATAAAAATATATAACTTCAACTCTACATTTCCTTCCTTCATGATTTCCATGGCGTACAAAATTCAGCAAGTATCGGAACAGAGATGGAACTGGAACTCTCAAATTCCATTTCTCTTCCGTACAAGTGAATATCATGGTTGTATCTGTGCTGTACCTGAAATAGGATTGAAAATATATATAAGTATTCAAATTGGAATTTCTTGTCACATTTCAAACTATATATTTTATCTGAATTTATACACCTACTGTATTTTTTTCACATTAGCGAACATATTTATTCATGCTTATATTTTCCTGGTATTATCACACAACACAAATATCATCTAGGATGATTCGGCAGACTAGGCAATCTTAGCCATGATTTCGGCAAGCCTACCTATAATAATTGTCTGCATAGTGAATATATTTATTCAAACTGACAAGATTCTTGTTTGTCATTTATTAATTGCTTTTATTTTTGCACTACCTCAGCATCATAAGGATTCTGGGTACTTTTGACCTGCCTATTTGTCTTCAAAAAGACATTCTTGAGGCTAGGCGCGGACGAAACTCTAATTTGAATGTTTGAAGTAATTTTATAAAAATATATAACTTCAACTCTACATTTCCTTCCTTCATGATTTCCATGGCGTACAAAATTCAGCAAGTATCGGAACAGAGATGGAACTGGAACTCTCAAATTCCATTTCTCTTCCGTACAAGTGAATATCATGGTTGTATCTGTGCTGTACCTGAAATAGGATTGAAAATATATATAAGTATTCAAATTGGAATTTCTTGTCACATTTCAAACTATATATTTTATCTGAATTTATACACCTACTGTATTTTTTTCACATTAGCGAACATATTTATTCATGCTTATATTTTCCTGGTATTATCACACAACACAAATATCATCTACAATAATTCGGCAGACTAGGCAATCTTAGCCATGATTTCGGCAAGCCTAACTATAATAATTGTCTGCATAGTGAATATATTTATTCAAACTGACAAGATTCTTGTTTGTCATTTATTAATTGCTTTTATTTTTGCACTACCTCAGCATCATAAGGATTCTGGGTACTTTTGACCTGCCTATTTGTCTTCAAAAAGACATTCTTGAGGCTAGGCGCGGACGAAACTCGAATTTGAATGTTTGAAGTAATTTTATAAAAATATATAACTTCAACTCTACATTTCCTTCCTTCATGATTTCCATGGCGTACAAAATTCAGCAAGTATCGGAACAGAGATGGAACTGGAACTCTCAAATTCCATTTCTCTTCCGTACAAGTGAATATCATGGTTGTATCTGTGCTGTACCTGAAATAGGATTGAAAATATATATAAGTATTCAAATTGGAATTTCTTGTCACATTTCAAACTATATATTTTATCTGAATTTATACACCTACTGTATTTTTTTCACATTAGCGAACATATTTATTCATGCTTATATTTTCCTGGTATTATCACACAACACAAATATCATCTACAATAATTCGGCAGACTAGGCAATCTTAGCCATGATTTCGGCAAGCCTAACTATAATAATTGTCTGCATAGTGAATATATTTATTCAAACTGACAAGATTCTTGTTTGTCATTTATTAATTGCTTTTATTTTTGCACTACCTCAGCATCATAAGGATTCTGGGTACTTTTGACCTGCCTATTTGTCTTCAAAAAGACATTCTTGAGGCTAGGCGCGGACGAAACTCGAATTTGAATGTTTGAAGTAATTTTATAAAAATATATAACTTCAACTCTACATTTCCTTCCTTCATGATTTCCATGGCGTACAAAATTCAGCAAGTATCGGAACAGAGATGGAACTGGAACTCTCAAATTCCATTTCTCTTCCGTACAAGTGAATATCATGGTTGTATCTGTGCTGTACCTGAAATAGGATTGAAAATATATATAAGTATTTGAATTGGAATTTCTTGTCACATTTCAAACTATATATTTTATCTGAATTTATACACCTACTGTATTTTTTTCACATTAGCGAACATATTTATTCATGCTTATATTTTCCTGGTATTATCACACAACACAAATATCATCTAGGATGATTCGGCAGACTAGGCAATCTTAGCCATGATTTCGGCAAGCCTACCTATAATAATTGTCTGCATAGTGAATATATTTATTCAAACTGACAAGATTCTTGTTTGTCATTTATTAATTGCTTTTATTTTTGCACTACCTCAGCATCATAAGGATTCTGGGTACTTTTGACCTGCCTATTTGTCTTCAAAAAGACATTCTTGAGGCTAGGCGCGGACGAAACTCGAATTTGAATGTTTGAAGTAATTTTATAAAAATATATAACTTCAACTCTACATTTCCTTCCTTCATGATTTCCATGGCGTACAAAATTCAGCAAGTATCGGAACAGAGATGGAACTGGAACTCTCAAATTCCATTTCTCTTCCGTACAAGTGAATATCATGGTTGTATCTGTGCTGTACCTGAAATAGGATTGAAAATATATATAAGTATTTGAATTGGAATTTCTTGTCACATTTCAAACTATATATTTTATCTGAATTTATACACCTACTGTATTTTTTTCACATTAGCGAACATATTTATTCATGCTTATATTTTCCTGGTATTATCACACAACACAAATATCATCTAGGATGATTCGGCAGACTAGGCAATCTTAGCCATGATTTCGGCAAGCCTACCTATAATAATTGTCTGCATAGTGAATATATTTATTCAAACTGACAAGATTCTTGTTTGTCATTTATTAATTGCTTTTATTTTTGCACTACCTCAGCATCATAAGGATTCTGGGTACTTTTGACCTGCCTATTTGTCTTCAAAAAGACATTCTTGAGGCTAGGCGCGGACGAAACTCGAATTTGAATGTTTGAAGTAATTTTATAAAAATATATAACTTCAACTCTACATTTCCTTCCTTCATGATTTCCATGGCGTACAAAATTCAGCAAGTATCGGAACAGAGATGGAACTGGAACTCTCAAATTCCATTTCTCTTCCGTACAAGTGAATATCATGGTTGTATCTGTGCTGTACCTGAAATAGGATTGAAAATATATATAAGTATTCAAATTGGAATTTCTTGTCACATTTCAAACTATATATTTTATCTGAATTTATACACCTACTGTATTTTTTTCACATTAGCGAACATATTTATTCATGCTTATATTTTCCTGGTATTATCACACAACACAAATATCATCTAGGATGATTCGGCAGACTAGGCAATCTTAGCCATGATTTCGGCAAGCCTAACTATAATAATTGTCTGCATAGTGAATATATTTATTCAAACTGACAAGATTCTTGTTTGTCATTTATTAATTGCTTTTATTTTTGCACTACCTCAGCATCATAAGGATTCTGGGTACTTTTGACCTGCCTATTTGTCTTCAAAAAGACATTCTTGAGGATAGGCGCGGACGAAACTCTAATTTGAATGTTTGAAGTAATTTTATAAAAATATATAACTTCAACTCTACATTTCCTTCCTTCATGATTTCCATGGCGTACAAAATTCAGCAAGTATCGGAACAGAGATGGAACTGGAACTCTCAAATTCCATTTCTCTTCCGTACAAGTGAATATCATGGTTGTATCTGTGCTGTACCTGAAATAGGATTGAAAATATATATAAGTATTCAAATTGGAATTTCTTGTCACATTTCAAACTATATATTTTATCTGAATTTATACACCTACTGTATTTTTTTCACATTAGCGAACATATTTATTCATGCTTATATTTTCCTGGTATTATCACACAACACAAATATCATCTAGGATGATTCGGCAGACTAGGCAATCTTAGCCATGATTTCGGCAAGCCTAACTATAATAATTGTCTGCATAGTGAATATATTTATTCAAACTGACAAGATTCTTGTTTGTCATTTATTAATTGCTTTTATTTTTGCACTACCTCAGCATCATAAGGATTCTGGGTACTTTTGACCTGCCTATTTGTCTTCAAAAAGACATTCTTGAGGCTAGGCGCGGACGAAACTCGAATTTGAATGTTTGAAGTAATTTTATAAAAATATATAACTTCAACTCTACATTTCCTTCCTTCATGATTTCCATGGCGTACAAAATTCAGCAAGTATCGGAACAGAGATGGAACTGGAACTCTCAAATTCCATTTCCCTTCCGTACAAGTGAATATCATGGTTGTATCTGTGCTGTACCTGAAATAGGTATGAAAATATATATAAGTATTCAAATTGGAATTTCTTGTCACATTTCAAACTATATATTTTATCTGAATTTATACACCTACTGTATTTTTTTCACATTAGCGAACATATTTATTCATGCTTATATTTTCCTGGTATTATCACACAACACAAATATCATCTACAATAATTCGGCAGACTAGGCAATCTTAGCCATGATTTCGGCAAGCCTAACTATAATAATTGTCTGCATAGTGAATATATTTATTCAAACTGACAAGATTCTTGTTTGTCATTTATTAATTGCTTTTATTTTTGCACTACCTCAGCATCATAAGGATTCTGGGTACTTTTGACCTGCCTATTTGTCTTCAAAAAGACATTCTTGAGGCTAGGCGCGGACGAAACTCGAATTTGAATGTTTGAAGTAATTTTATAAAAATATATAACTTCAACTCTACATTTCCTTCCTTCATGATTTCCATGGCGTACAAAATTCAGCAAGTATCGGAACAGAGATGGAACTGGAACTCTCAAATTCCATTTCTCTTCCGTACAAGTGAATATCATGGTTGTATCTGTGCTGTACCTGAAATAGGATTGAAAATATATATAAGTATTCAAATTGGAATTTCTTGTCACATTTCAAACTATATATTTTATCTGAATTTATACACCTACTGTATTTTTTTCACATTAGCGAACATATTTATTCATGCTTATATTTTCCTGGTATTATCACACAACACAAATATCATCTACAATAATTCGGCAGACTAGGCAATCTTAGCCATGATTTCGGCAAGCCTAACTATAATAATTGTCTGCATAGTGAATATATTTATTCAAACTGACAAGATTCTTGTTTGTCATTTATTAATTGCTTTTATTTTTGCACTACCTCAGCATCATAAGGATTCTGGGTACTTTTGACCTGCCTATTTGTCTTCAAAAAGACATTCTTGAGGCTAGGCGCGGACGAAACTCGAATTTGAATGTTTGAAGTAATTTTATAAAAATATATAACTTCAACTCTACATTTCCTTCCTTCATGATTTCCATGGCGTACAAAATTCAGCAAGTATCGGAACAGAGATGGAACTGGAACTCTCAAATTCCATTTCTCTTCCGTACAAGTGAATATCATGGTTGTATCTGTGCTGTACCTGAAATAGGATTGAAAATATATATAAGTATTCAAATTGGAATTTCTTGTCACATTTCAAACTATATATTTTATCTGAATTTATACACCTACTGTATTTTTTTCACATTAGCGAACATATTTATTCATGCTTATATTTTCCTGGTATTATCACACAACACAAATATCATCTAGGATGATTCGGCAGACTAGGCAATCTTAGCCATGATTTCGGCAAGCCTACCTATAATAATTGTCTGCATAGTGAATATATTTATTCAAACTGACAAGATTCTTGTTTGTCATTTATTAATTGCTTTTATTTTTGCACTACCTCAGCATCATAAGGATTCTGGGTACTTTTGACCTGCCTATTTGTCTTCAAAAAGACATTCTTGAGGCTAGGCGCGGACGAAACTCTAATTTGAATGTTTGAAGTAATTTTATAAAAATATATAACTTCAACTCTACATTTCCTTCCTTCATGATTTCCATGGCGTACAAAATTCAGCAAGTATCGGAACAGAGATGGAACTGGAACTCTCAAATTCCATTTCTCTTCCGTACAAGTGAATATCATGGTTGTATCTGTGCTGTACCTGAAATAGGATTGAAAATATATATAAGTATTCAAATTGGAATTTCTTGTCACATTTCAAACTATATATTTTATCTGAATTTATACACCTACTGTATTTTTTTCACATTAGCGAACATATTTATTCATGCTTATATTTTCCTGGTATTATCACACAACACAAATATCATCTACAATAATTCGGCAGACTAGGCAATCTTAGCCATGATTTCGGCAAGCCTAACTATAATAATTGTCTGCATAGTGAATATATTTATTCAAACTGACAAGATTCTTGTTTGTCATTTATTAATTGCTTTTATTTTTGCACTACCTCAGCATCATAAGGATTCTGGGTACTTTTGACCTGCCTATTTGTCTTCAAAAAGACATTCTTGAGGCTAGGCGCGGACGAAACTCGAATTTGAATGTTTGAAGTAATTTTATAAAAATATATAACTTCAACTCTACATTTCCTTCCTTCATGATTTCCATGGCGTACAAAATTCAGCAAGTATCGGAACAGAGATGGAACTGGAACTCTCAAATTCCATTTCTCTTCCGTACAAGTGAATATCATGGTTGTATCTGTGCTGTACCTGAAATAGGATTGAAAATATATATAAGTATTCAAATTGGAATTTCTTGTCACATTTCAAACTATATATTTTATCTGAATTTATACACCTACTGTATTTTTTTCACATTAGCGAACATATTTATTCATGCTTATATTTTCCTGGTATTATCACACAACACAAATATCATCTAGGATGATTCGGCAGACTAGGCAATCTTAGCCATGATTTCGGCAAGCCTACCTATAATAATTGTCTGCATAGTGAATATATTTATTCAAACTGACAAGATTCTTGTTTGTCATTTATTAATTGCTTTTATTTTTGCACTACCTCAGCATCATAAGGATTCTGGGTACTTTTGACCTGCCTATTTGTCTTCAAAAAGACATTCTTGAGGCTAGGCGCGGACGAAACTCTAATTTGAATGTTTGAAGTAATTTTATAAAAATATATAACTTCAACTCTACATTTCCTTCCTTCATGATTTCCATGGCGTACAAAATTCAGCAAGTATCGGAACAGAGATGGAACTGGAACTCTCAAATTCCATTTCTCTTCCGTACAAGTGAATATCATGGTTGTATCTGTGCTGTACCTGAAATAGGATTGAAAATATATATAAGTATTCAAATTGGAATTTCTTGTCACATTTCAAACTATATATTTTATCTGAATTTATACACCTACTGTATTTTTTTCACATTAGCGAACATATTTATTCATGCTTATATTTTCCTGGTATTATCACACAACACAAATATCATCTACAATAATTCGGCAGACTAGGCAATCTTAGCCATGATTTCGGCAAGCCTAACTATAATAATTGTCTGCATAGTGAATATATTTATTCAAACTGACAAGATTCTTGTTTGTCATTTATTAATTGCTTTTATTTTTGCACTACCTCAGCATCATAAGGATTCTGGGTACTTTTGACCTGCCTATTTGTCTTCAAAAAGACATTCTTGAGGCTAGGCGCGGACGAAACTCGAATTTGAATGTTTGAAGTAATTTTATAAAAATATATAACTTCAACTCTACATTTCCTTCCTTCATGATTTCCATGGCGTACAAAATTCAGCAAGTATCGGAACAGAGATGGAACTGGAACTCTCAAATTCCATTTCTCTTCCGTACAAGTGAATATCATGGTTGTATCTGTGCTGTACCTGAAATAGGATTGAAAATATATATAAGTATTCAAATTGGAATTTCTTGTCACATTTCAAACTATATATTTTATCTGAATTTATACACCTACTGTATTTTTTTCACATTAGCGAACATATTTATTCATGCTTATATTTTCCTGGTATTATCACACAACACAAATATCATCTAGGATGATTCGGCAGACTAGGCAATCTTAGCCATGATTTCGGCAAGCCTACCTATAATAATTGTCTGCATAGTGAATATATTTATTCAAACTGACAAGATTCTTGTTTGTCATTCATTAATTGCTTTTATTTTTGCACTACCTCAGCATCATAAGGATTCTGGGTACTTTTGACCTGCCTATTTGTCTTCAAAAAGACATTCTTGAGGCTAGGCGCGGACGAAACTCTAATTTGAATGTTTGAAGTAATTTTATAAAAATATATAACTTCAACTCTACATTTCCTTCCTTCATGATTTCCATGGCGTACAAAATTCAGCAAGTATCGGAACAGAGATGGAACTGGAACTCTCAAATTCCATTTCTCTTCCGTACAAGTGAATATCATGGTTGTATCTGTGCTGTACCTGAAATAGGATTGAAAATATATATAAGTATTCAAATTGGAATTTCTTGTCACATTTCAAACTATATATTTTATCTGAATTTATACACCTACTGTATTTTTTTCACATTAGCGAACATATTTATTCATGCTTATATTTTCCTGGTATTATCACACAACACAAATATCATCTAGGATGATTCGGCAGACTAGGCAATCTTAGCCATGATTTCGGCAAGCCTACCTATAATAATTGTCTGCATAGTGAATATATTTATTCAAACTGACAAGATTCTTGTTTGTCATTTATTAATTGCTTTTATTTTTGCACTACCTCAGCATCATAAGGATTCTGGGTACTTTTGACCTGCCTATTTGTCTTCAAAAAGACATTCTTGAGGCTAGGCGCGGACGAAACTCTAATTTGAATGTTTGAAGTAATTTTATAAAAATATATAACTTCAACTCTACATTTCCTTCCTTCATGATTTCCATGGCGTACAAAATTCAGCAAGTATCGGAACAGAGATGGAACTGGAACTCTCAAATTCCATTTCTCTTCCGTACAAGTGAATATCATGGTTGTATCTGTGCTGTACCTGAAATAGGATTGAAAATATATATAAGTATTCAAATTGGAATTTCTTGTCACATTTCAAACTATATATTTTATCTGAATTTATACACCTACTGTATTTTTTTCACATTAGCGAACATATTTATTCATGCTTATATTTTCCTGGTATTATCACACAACACAAATATCATCTAGGATGATTCGGCAGACTAGGCAATCTTAGCCATGATTTCGGCAAGCCTAACTATAATAATTGTCTGCATAGTGAATATATTTATTCAAACTGACAAGATTCTTGTTTGTCATTTATTAATTGCTTTTATTTTTGCACTACCTCAGCATCATAAGGATTCTGGGTACTTTTGACCTGCCTATTTGTCTTCAAAAAGACATTCTTGAGGATAGGCGCGGACGAAACTCTAATTTGAATGTTTGAAGTAATTTTATAAAAATATATAACTTCAACTCTACATTTCCTTCCTTCATGATTTCCATGGCGTACAAAATTCAGCAAGTATCGGAACAGAGATGGAACTGGAACTCTCAAATTCCATTTCTCTTCCGTACAAGTGAATATCATGGTTGTATCTGTGCTGTACCTGAAATAGGATTGAAAATATATATAAGTATTCAAATTGGAATTTCTTGTCACATTTCAAACTATATATTTTATCTGAATTTATACACCTACTGTATTTTTTTCACATTAGCGAACATATTTATTCATGCTTATATTTTCCTGGTATTATCACACAACACAAATATCATCTAGGATGATTCGGCAGACTAGGCAATCTTAGCCATGATTTCGGCAAGCCTAACTATAATAATTGTCTGCATAGTGAATATATTTATTCAAACTGACAAGATTCTTGTTTGTCATTTATTAATTGCTTTTATTTTTGCACTACCTCAGCATCATAAGGATTCTGGGTACTTTTGACCTGCCTATTTGTCTTCAAAAAGACATTCTTGAGGCTAGGCGCGGACGAAACTCGAATTTGAATGTTTGAAGTAATTTTATAAAAATATATAACTTCAACTCTACATTTCCTTCCTTCATGATTTCCATGGCGTACAAAATTCAGCAAGTATCGGAACAGAGATGGAACTGGAACTCTCAAATTCCATTTCTCTTCCGTACAAGTGAATATCATGGTTGTATCTGTGCTGTACCTGAAATAGGATTGAAAATATATATAAGTATTCAAATTGGAATTTCTTGTCACATTTCAAACTATATATTTTATCTGAATTTATACACCTACTGTATTTTTTTCACATTAGCGAACATATTTATTCATGCTTATATTTTCCTGGTATTATCACACAACACAAATATCATCTAGGATGATTCGGCAGACTAGGCAATCTTAGCCATGATTTCGGCAAGCCTACCTATAATAATTGTCTGCATAGTGAATATATTTATTCAAACTGACAAGATTCTTGTTTGTCATTTATTAATTGCTTTTATTTTTGCACTACCTCAGCATCATAAGGATTCTGGGTACTTTTGACCTGCCTATTTGTCTTCAAAAAGACATTCTTGAGGCTAGGCGCGGACGAAACTCTAATTTGAATGTTTGAAGTAATTTTATAAAAATATATAACTTCAACTCTACATTTCCTTCCTTCATGATTTCCATGGCGTACAAAATTCAGCAAGTATCGGAACAGAGATGGAACTGGAACTCTCAAATTCCATTTCCCTTCCGTACAAGTGAATATCATGGTTGTATCTGTGCTGTACCTGAAATAGGTATGAAAATATATATAAGTATTCAAATTGGAATTTCTTGTCACATTTCAAACTATATATTTTATCTGAATTTATACACCTACTGTATTTTTTTCACATTAGCGAACATATTTATTCATGCTTATATTTTCCTGGTATTATCACACAACACAAATATCATCTACAATAATTCGGCAGACTAGGCAATCTTAGCCATGATTTCGGCAAGCCTAACTATAATAATTGTCTGCATAGTGAATATATTTATTCAAACTGACAAGATTCTTGTTTGTCATTTATTAATTGCTTTTATTTTTGCACTACCTCAGCATCATAAGGATTCTGGGTACTTTTGACCTGCCTATTTGTCTTCAAAAAGACATTCTTGAGGCTAGGCGCGGACGAAACTCGAATTTGAATGTTTGAAGTAATTTTATAAAAATATATAACTTCAACTCTACATTTCCTTCCTTCATGATTTCCATGGCGTACAAAATTCAGCAAGTATCGGAACAGAGATGGAACTGGAACTCTCAAATTCCATTTCTCTTCCGTACAAGTGAATATCATGGTTGTATCTGTGCTGTACCTGAAATAGGATTGAAAATATATATAAGTATTCAAATTGGAATTTCTTGTCACATTTCAAACTATATATTTTATCTGAATTTATACACCTACTGTATTTTTTTCACATTAGCGAACATATTTATTCATGCTTATATTTTCCTGGTATTATCACACAACACAAATATCATCTAGGATGATTCGGCAGACTAGGCAATCTTAGCCATGATTTCGGCAAGCCTACCTATAATAATTGTCTGCATAGTGAATATATTTATTCAAACTGACAAGATTCTTGTTTGTCATTTATTAATTGCTTTTATTTTTGCACTACCTCAGCATCATAAGGATTCTGGGTACTTTTGACCTGCCTATTTGTCTTCAAAAAGACATTCTTGAGGCTAGGCGCGGACGAAACTCTAATTTGAATGTTTGAAGTAATTTTATAAAAATATATAACTTCAACTCTACATTTCCTTCCTTCATGATTTCCATGGCGTACAAAATTCAGCAAGTATCGGAACAGAGATGGAACTGGAACTCTCAAATTCCATTTCCCTTCCGTACAAGTGAATATCATGGTTGTATCTGTGCTGTACCTGAAATAGGTATGAAAATATATATATAAGTATTCAAATTGGAATTTCTTGTCACATTTCAAACTATATATTTTATCTGAATTTATACACCTACTGTATTTTTTTCACATTAGCGAACATATTTATTCATGCTTATATTTTCCTGGTATTATCACACAACACAAATATCATCTACAATAATTCGGCAGACTAGGCAATCTTAGCCATGATTTCGGCAAGCCTAACTATAATAATTGTCTGCATAGTGAATATATTTATTCAAACTGACAAGATTCTTGTTTGTCATTTATTAATTGCTTTTATTTTTGCACTACCTCAGCATCATAAGGATTCTGGGTACTTTTGACCTGCCTATTTGTCTTCAAAAAGACATTCTTGAGGCTAGGCGCGGACGAAACTCGAATTTGAATGTTTGAAGTAATTTTATAAAAATATATAACTTCAACTCTACATTTCCTTCCTTCATGATTTCCATGGCGTACAAAATTCAGCAAGTATCGGAACAGAGATGGAACTGGAACTCTCAAATTCCATTTCTCTTCCGTACAAGTGAATATCATGGTTGTATCTGTGCTGTACCTGAAATAGGATTGAAAATATATATAAGTATTCAAATTGGAATTTCTTGTCACATTTCAAACTATATATTTTATCTGAATTTATACACCTACTGTATTTTTTTCACATTAGCGAACATATTTATTCATGCTTATATTTTCCTGGTATTATCACACAACACAAATATCATCTACAATAATTCGGCAGACTAGGCAATCTTAGCCATGATTTCGGCAAGCCTAACTATAATAATTGTCTGCATAGTGAATATATTTATTCAAACTGACAAGATTCTTGTTTGTCATTTATTAATTGCTTTTATTTTTGCACTACCTCAGCATCATAAGGATTCTGGGTACTTTTGACCTGCCTATTTGTCTTCAAAAAGACATTCTTGAGGCTAGGCGCGGACGAAACTCGAATTTGAATGTTTGAAGTAATTTTATAAAAATATATAACTTCAACTCTACATTTCCTTCCTTCATGATTTCCATGGCGTACAAAATTCAGCAAGTATCGGAACAGAGATGGAACTGGAACTCTCAAATTCCATTTCTCTTCCGTACAAGTGAATATCATGGTTGTATCTGTGCTGTACCTGAAATAGGATTGAAAATATATATAAGTATTCAAATTGGAATTTCTTGTCACATTTCAAACTATATATTTTATCTGAATTTATACACCTACTGTATTTTTTTCACATTAGCGAACATATTTATTCATGCTTATATTTTCCTGGTATTATCACACAACACAAATATCATCTAGGATGATTCGGCAGACTAGGCAATCTTAGCCATGATTTCGGCAAGCCTACCTATAATAATTGTCTGCATAGTGAATATATTTATTCAAACTGACAAGATTCTTGTTTGTCATTTATTAATTGCTTTTATTTTTGCACTACCTCAGCATCATAAGGATTCTGGGTACTTTTGACCTGCCTATTTGTCTTCAAAAAGACATTCTTGAGACTAGGCGCGGACGAAACTCTAATTTGAATGTTTGAAGTAATTTTATAAAAATATATAACTTCAACTCTACATTTCCTTCCTTCATGATTTCCATGGCGTACAAAATTCAGCAAGTATCGGAACAGAGATGGAACTGGAACTCTCAAATTCCATTTCCCTTCCGTACAAGTGAATATCATGGTTGTATCTGTGCTGTACCTGAAATAGGTATGAAAATATATATAAGTATTCAAATTGGAATTTCTTGTCACATTTCAAACTATATATTTTATCTGAATTTATACACCTACTGTATTTTTTTCACATTAGCGAACATATTTATTCATGCTTATATTTTCCTGGTATTATCACACAACACAAATATCATCTACAATAATTCGGCAGACTAGGCAATCTTAGCCATGATTTCGGCAAGCCTAACTATAATAATTGTCTGCATAGTGAATATATTTATTCAAACTGACAAGATTCTTGTTTGTCATTTATTAATTGCTTTTATTTTTGCACTACCTCAGCATCATAAGGATTCTGGGTACTTTTGACCTGCCTATTTGTCTTCAAAAAGACATTCTTGAGGCTAGGCGCGGACGAAACTCGAATTTGAATGTTTGAAGTAATTTTATAAAAATATATAACTTCAACTCTACATTTCCTTCCTTCATGATTTCCATGGCGTACAAAATTCAGCAAGTATCGGAACAGAGATGGAACTGGAACTCTCAAATTCCATTTCTCTTCCGTACAAGTGAATATCATGGTTGTATCTGTGCTGTACCTGAAATAGGATTGAAAATATATATAAGTATTCAAATTGGAATTTCTTGTCACATTTCAAACTATATATTTTATCTGAATTTATACACCTACTGTATTTTTTTCACATTAGCGAACATATTTATTCATGCTTATATTTTCCTGGTATTATCACACAACACAAATATCATCTACAATAATTCGGCAGACTAGGCAATCTTAGCCATGATTTCGGCAAGCCTAACTATAATAATTGTCTGCATAGTGAATATATTTATTCAAACTGACAAGATTCTTGTTTGTCATTTATTAATTGCTTTTATTTTTGCACTACCTCAGCATCATAAGGATTCTGGGTACTTTTGACCTGCCTATTTGTCTTCAAAAAGACATTCTTGAGGCTAGGCGCGGACGAAACTCGAATTTGAATGTTTGAAGTAATTTTATAAAAATATATAACTTCAACTCTACATTTCCTTCCTTCATGATTTCCATGGCGTACAAAATTCAGCAAGTATCGGAACAGAGATGGAACTGGAACTCTCAAATTCCATTTCTCTTCCGTACAAGTGAATATCATGGTTGTATCTGTGCTGTACCTGAAATAGGATTGAAAATATATATAAGTATTCAAATTGGAATTTCTTGTCACATTTCAAACTATATATTTTATCTGAATTTATACACCTACTGTATTTTTTTCACATTAGCGAACATATTTATTCATGCTTATATTTTCCTGGTATTATCACACAACACAAATATCATCTAGGATGATTCGGCAGACTAGGCAATCTTAGCCATGATTTCGGCAAGCCTACCTATAATAATTGTCTGCATAGTGAATATATTTATTCAAACTGACAAGATTCTTGTTTGTCATTTATTAATTGCTTTTATTTTTGCACTACCTCAGCATCATAAGGATTCTGGGTACTTTTGACCTGCCTATTTGTCTTCAAAAAGACATTCTTGAGGCTAGGCGCGGACGAAACTCTAATTTGAATGTTTGAAGTAATTTTATAAAAATATATAACTTCAACTCTACATTTCCTTCCTTCATGATTTCCATGGCGTACAAAATTCAGCAAGTATCGGAACAGAGATGGAACTGGAACTCTCAAATTCCATTTCTCTTCCGTACAAGTGAATATCATGGTTGTATCTGTGCTGTACCTGAAATAGGATTGAAAATATATATAAGTATTCAAATTGGAATTTCTTGTCACATTTCAAACTATATATTTTATCTGAATTTATACACCTACTGTATTTTTTTCACATTAGCGAACATATTTATTCATGCTTATATTTTCCTGGTATTATCACACAACACAAATATCATCTAGGATGATTCGGCAGACTAGGCAATCTTAGCCATGATTTCGGCAAGCCTAACTATAATAATTGTCTGCATAGTGAATATATTTATTCAAACTGACAAGATTCTTGTTTGTCATTTATTAATTGCTTTTATTTTTGCACTACCTCAGCATCATAAGGATTCTGGGTACTTTTGACCTGCCTATTTGTCTTCAAAAAGACATTCTTGAGGATAGGCGCGGACGAAACTCTAATTTGAATGTTTGAAGTAATTTTATAAAAATATATAACTTCAACTCTACATTTCCTTCCTTCATGATTTCCATGGCGTACAAAATTCAGCAAGTATCGGAACAGAGATGGAACTGGAACTCTCAAATTCCATTTCTCTTCCGTACAAGTGAATATCATGGTTGTATCTGTGCTGTACCTGAAATAGGATTGAAAATATATATAAGTATTCAAATTGGAATTTCTTGTCACATTTCAAACTATATATTTTATCTGAATTTATACACCTACTGTATTTTTTTCACATTAGCGAACATATTTATTCATGCTTATATTTTCCTGGTATTATCACACAACACAAATATCATCTAGGATGATTCGGCAGACTAGGCAATCTTAGCCATGATTTCGGCAAGCCTAACTATAATAATTGTCTGCATAGTGAATATATTTATTCAAACTGACAAGATTCTTGTTTGTCATTTATTAATTGCTTTTATTTTTGCACTACCTCAGCATCATAAGGATTCTGGGTACTTTTGACCTGCCTATTTGTCTTCAAAAAGACATTCTTGAGGCTAGGCGCGGACGAAACTCGAATTTGAATGTTTGAAGTAATTTTATAAAAATATATAACTTCAACTCTACATTTCCTTCCTTCATGATTTCCATGGCGTACAAAATTCAGCAAGTATCGGAACAGAGATGGAACTGGAACTCTCAAATTCCATTTCCCTTCCGTACAAGTGAATATCATGGTTGTATCTGTGCTGTACCTGAAATAGGTATGAAAATATATATAAGTATTCAAATTGGAATTTCTTGTCACATTTCAAACTATATATTTTATCTGAATTTATACACCTACTGTATTTTTTTCACATTAGCGAACATATTTATTCATGCTTATATTTTCCTGGTATTATCACACAACACAAATATCATCTACAATAATTCGGCAGACTAGGCAATCTTAGCCATGATTTCGGCAAGCCTAACTATAATAATTGTCTGCATAGTGAATATATTTATTCAAACTGACAAGATTCTTGTTTGTCATTTATTAATTGCTTTTATTTTTGCACTACCTCAGCATCATAAGGATTCTGGGTACTTTTGACCTGCCTATTTGTCTTCAAAAAGACATTCTTGAGGCTAGGCGCGGACGAAACTCGAATTTGAATGTTTGAAGTAATTTTATAAAAATATATAACTTCAACTCTACATTTCCTTCCTTCATGATTTCCATGGCGTACAAAATTCAGCAAGTATCGGAACAGAGATGGAACTGGAACTCTCAAATTCCATTTCTCTTCCGTACAAGTGAATATCATGGTTGTATCTGTGCTGTACCTGAAATAGGATTGAAAATATATATAAGTATTCAAATTGGAATTTCTTGTCACATTTCAAACTATATATTTTATCTGAATTTATACACCTACTGTATTTTTTTCACATTAGCGAACATATTTATTCATGCTTATATTTTCCTGGTATTATCACACAACACAAATATCATCTAGGATGATTCGGCAGACTAGGCAATCTTAGCCATGATTTCGGCAAGCCTAACTATAATAATTGTCTGCATAGTGAATATATTTATTCAAACTGACAAGATTCTTGTTTGTCATTTATTAATTGCTTTTATTTTTGCACTACCTCAGCATCATAAAGATTCTGGGTACTTTTGACCTGCCTATTTGTCTTCAAAAAGACATTCTTGAGGATAGGCGCGGACGAAACTCTAATTTGAATGTTTGAAGTAATTTTATAAAAATATATAACTTCAACTCTACATTTCCTTCCTTCATGATTTCCATGGCGTACAAAATTCAGCAAGTATCGGAACAGAGATGGAACTGGAACTCTCAAATTCCATTTCTCTTCCGTACAAGTGAATATCATGGTTGTATCTGTGCTGTACCTGAAATAGGATTGAAAATATATATAAGTATTCAAATTGGAATTTCTTGTCACATTTCAAACTATATATTTGATCTGAATTTATACACCTACTGTATTTTTTTCACATTAGCGAACATATTTATTCATGCTTATATTTTCCTGGTATTATCACACAACACAAATATCATCTAGGATGATTCGGCAGACTAGGCAATCTTAGCCATGATTTCGGCAAGCCTAACTATAATAATTGTCTGCATAGTGAATATATTTATTCAAACTGACAAGATTCTTGTTTGTCATTTATTAATTGCTTTTATTTTTGCACTACCTCAGCATCATAAGGATTCTGGGTACTTTTGACCTGCCTATTTGTCTTCAAAAAGACATTCTTGAGGATAGGCGCGGACGAAACTCGAATTTGAATGTTTGAAGTAATTTTATAAAAATATATAACTTCAACTCTACATTTCCTTCCTTCATGATTTCCATGGCGTACAAAATTCAGCAAGTATCGGAACAGAGATGGAACTGGAACTCTCAAATTCCATTTCTCTTCCGTACAAGTGAATATCATGGTTGTATCTGTGCTGTACCTGAAATAGGATTGAAAATATATATAAGTATTCAAATTGGAATTTCTTGTCACATTTCAAACTATATATTTGATCTGAATTTATACACCTACTGTATTTTTTTCACATTAGCGAACATATTTATTCATGCTTATATTTTCCTGGTATTATCACACAACACAAATATCATCTAGGATGATTCGGCAGACTAGGCAATCTTAGCCATGATTTCGGCAAGCCTAACTATAATAATTGTCTGCATAGTGAATATATTTATTCAAACTGACAAGATTCTTGTTTGTCATTTATTAATTGCTTTTATTTTTGCACTACCTCAGCATCATAAAGATTCTGGGTACTTTTGACCTGCCTATTTGTCTTCAAAAAGACATTCTTGAGGATAGGCGCGGACGAAACTCTAATTTGAATGTTTGAAGTAATTTTATAAAAATATATAACTTCAACTCTACATTTCCTTCCTTCATGATTTCCATGGCGTACAAAATTCAGCAAGTATCGGAACAGAGATGGAACTGGAACTCTCAAATTCCATTTCTCTTCCGTACAAGTGAATATCATGGTTGTATCTGTGCTGTACCTGAAATAGGATTGAAAATATATATAAGTATTCAAATTGGAATTTCTTGTCACATTTCAAACTATATATTTGATCTGAATTTATACACCTACTGTATTTTTTTCACATTAGCGAACATATTTATTCATGCTTATATTTTCCTGGTATTATCACACAACACAAATATCATCTAGGATGATTCGGCAGACTAGGCAATCTTAGCCATGATTTCGGCAAGCCTAACTATAATAATTGTCTGCATAGTGAATATATTTATTCAAACTGACAAGATTCTTGTTTGTCATTTATTAATTGCTTTTATTTTTGCACTACCTCAGCATCATAAGGATTCTGGGTACTTTTGACCTGCCTATTTGTCTTCAAAAAGACATTCTTGAGGATAGGCGCGGACGAAACTCGAATTTGAATGTTTGAAGTAATTTTATAAAAATATATAACTTCAACTCTACATTTCCTTCCTTCATGATTTCCATGGCGTACAAAATTCAGCAAGTATCGGAACAGAGATGGAACTGGAACTCTCAAATTCCATTTCTCTTCCGTACAAGTGAATATCATGGTTGTATCTGTGCTGTACCTGAAATAGGATTGAAAATATATATAAGTATTCAAATTGGAATTTCTTGTCACATTTCAAACTATATATTTGATCTGAATTTATACACCTACTGTATTTTTTTCACATTAGCGAACATATTTATTCATGCTTATATTTTCCTGGTATTATCACACAACACAAATATCATCTAGGATGATTCGGCAGACTAGGCAATCTTAGCCATGATTTCGGCAAGCCTAACTATAATAATTGTCTGCATAGTGAATATATTTATTCAAACTGACAAGATTCTTGTTTGTCATTTATTAATTGCTTTTATTTTTGCACTACCTCAGCATCATAAGGATTCTGGGTACTTTTGACCTGCCTATTTGTCTTCAAAAAGACATTCTTGAGGATAGGCGCGGACGAAACTCGAATTTGAATGTTTGAAGTAATTTTATAAAAATATATAACTTCAACTCTACATTTCCTTCCTTCATGATTTCCATGGCGTACAAAATTCAGCAAGTATCGGAACAGAGATGGAACTGGAACTCTCAAATTCCATTTCTCTTCCGTACAAGTGAATATCATGGTTGTATCTGTGCTGTACCTGAAATAGGATTGAAAATATATATAAGTATTCAAATTGGAATTTCTTGTCACATTTCAAACTATATATTTTATCTGAATTTATACACCTACTGTATTTTTTTCACATTAGCGAACATATTTATTCATGCTTATATTTTCCTGGTATTATCACACAACACAAATATCATCTAGGATGATTCGGCAGACTAGGCAATCTTAGCCATGATTTCGGCAAGCCTAACTATAATAATTGTCTGCATAGTGAATATATTTATTCAAACTGACAAGATTCTTGTTTGTCATTTATTAATTGCTTTTATTTTTGCACTACCTCAGCATCATAAGGATTCTGGGTACTTTTGACCTGCCTATTTGTCTTCAAAAAGACATTCTTGAGGCTAGGCGCGGACGAAACTCGAATTTGAATGTTTGAAGTAATTTTATAAAAATATATAACTTCAACTCTACATTTCCTTCCTTCATGATTTCCATGGCGTACAAAATTCAGCAAGTATCGGAACAGAGATGGAACTGGAACTCTCAAATTCCATTTCTCTTCCGTACAAGTGAATATCATGGTTGTATCTGTGCTGTACCTGAAATAGGATTGAAAATATATATAAGTATTTGAATTGGAATTTCTTGTCACATTTCAAACTATATATTTTATCTGAATTTATACACCTACTGTATTTTTTTCACATTAGCGAACATATTTATTCATGCTTATATTTTCCTGGTATTATCACACAACACAAATATCATCTACAATAATTCGGCAGACTAGGCAATCTTAGCCATGATTTCGGCAAGCCCAACTATAATAATTGTCTGCATAGTGAATATATTTATTCAAACTGACAAGATTCTTGTTTGTCATTTATTAATTGCTTTTATTTTTGCACTACCTCAGCATCATAAGGATTCTGGGTACTTTTGACCTGCCTATTTGTCTTCAAAAAGACATTCTTGAGGCTAGGCGCGGACGAAACTCGAATTTGAATGTTTGAAGTAATTTTATAAAAATATATAACTTCAACTCTACATTTCCTTCCTTCATGATTTCCATGGCGTACAAAATTCAGCAAGTATCGGAACAGAGATGGAACTGGAACTCTCAAATTCCATTTCTCTTCCGTACAAGTGAATATCATGGTTGTATCTGTGCTGTACCTGAAATAGGATTGAAAATATATATAAGTATTCAAATTGGAATTTCTTGTCACATTTCAAACTATATATTTTATCTGAATTTATACACCTACTGTATTTTTTTCACATTAGCGAACATATTTATTCATGCTTATATTTTCCTGGTATTATCACACAACACAAATATCATCTAGGATGATTCGGCAGACTAGGCAATCTTAGCCATGATTTCGGCAAGCCTAACTATAATAATTGTCTGCATAGTGAATATATTTATTCAAACTGACAAGATTCTTGTTTGTCATTTATTAATTGCTTTTATTTTTGCACTACCTCAGCATCATAAGGATTCTGGGTACTTTTGACCTGCCTATTTGTCTTCAAAAAGACATTCTTGAGGCTAGGCGCGGACGAAACTCGAATTTGAATGTTTGAAGTAATTTTATAAAAATATATAACTTCAACTCTACATTTCCTTCCTTCATGATTTCCATGGCGTACAAAATTCAGCAAGTATCGGAACAGAGATGGAACTGGAACTCTCAAATTCCATTTCTCTTCCGTACAAGTGAATATCATGGTTGTATCTGTGCTGTACCTGAAATAGGATTGAAAATATATATAAGTATTTGAATTGGAATTTCTTGTCACATTTCAAACTATATATTTTATCTGAATTTATACACCTACTGTATTTTTTTCACATTAGCGAACATATTTATTCATGCTTATATTTTCCTGGTATTATCACACAACACAAATATCATCTACAATAATTCGGCAGACTAGGCAATCTTAGCCATGATTTCGGCAAGCCTAACTATAATAATTGTCTGCATAGTGAATATATTTATTCAAACTGACAAGATTCTTGTTTGTCATTTATTAATTGCTTTTATTTTTGCACTACCTCAGCATCATAAGGATTCTGGGTACTTTTGACCTGCCTATTTGTCTTCAAAAAGACATTCTTGAGGCTAGGCGCGGACGAAACTCGAATTTGAATGTTTGAAGTAATTTTATAAAAATATATAACTTCAACTCTACATTTCCTTCCTTCATGATTTCCATGGCGTACAAAATTCAGCAAGTATCGGAACAGAGATGGAACTGGAACTCTCAAATTCCATTTCTCTTCCGTACAAGTGAATATCATGGTTGTATCTGTGCTGTACCTGAAATAGGATTGAAAATATATATAAGTATTTGAATTGGAATTTCTTGTCACATTTCAAACTATATATTTTATCTGAATTTATACACCTACTGTATTTTTTTCACATTAGCGAACATATTTATTCATGCTTATATTTTCCTGGTATTATCACACAACACAAATATCATCTACAATAATTCGGCAGACTAGGCAATCTTAGCCATGATTTCGGCAAGCCTTACTATAATAATTGTCTGCATAGTGAATATATTTATTCAAACTGACAAGATTCTTGTTTGTCATTTATTAATTGCTTTTATTTTTGCACTACCTCAGCATCATAAGGATTCTGGGTACTTTTGACCTGCCTATTTGTCTTCAAAAAGACATTCTTGAGGCTAGGCGCGGACGAAACTCGAATTTGAATGTTTGAAGTAATTTTATAAAAATATATAACTTCAACTCTACATTTCCTTCCTTCATGATTTCCATGGCGTACAAAATTCAGCAAGTATCGGAACAGAGATGGAACTGGAACTCTCAAATTCCATTTCTCTTCCGTACAAGTGAATATCATGGTTGTATCTGTGCTGTACCTGAAATAGGATTGAAAATATATATAAGTATTTGAATTGGAATTTCTTGTCACATTTCAAACTATATATTTTATCTGAATTTATACACCTACTGTATTTTTTTCACATTAGCGAACATATTTATTCATGCTTATATTTTCCTGGTATTATCACACAACACAAATATCATCTACAATAATTCGGCAGACTAGGCAATCTTAGCCATGATTTCGGCAAGCCTAACTATAATAATTGTCTGCATAGTGAATATATTTATTCAAACTGACAAGATTCTTGTTTGTCATTTATTAATTGCTTTTATTTTTGCACTACCTCAGCATCATAAGGATTCTGGGTACTTTTGACCTGCCTATTTGTCTTCAAAAAGACATTCTTGAGGCTAGGCGCGGACGAAACTCGAATTTGAATGTTTGAAGTAATTTTATAAAAATATATAACTTCAACTCTACATTTCCTTCCTTCATGATTTCCATGGCGTACAAAATTCAGCAAGTATCGGAACAGAGATGGAACTGGAACTCTCAAATTCCATTTCTCTTCCGTACAAGTGAATATCATGGTTGTATCTGTGCTGTACCTGAAATAGGATTGAAAATATATATAAGTATTTGAATTGGAATTTCTTGTCACATTTCAAACTATATATTTTATCTGAATTTATACACCTACTGTATTTTTTTCACATTAGCGAACATATTTATTCATGCTTATATTTTCCTGGTATTATCACACAACACAAATATCATCTACAATAATTCGGCAGACTAGGCAATCTTAGCCATGATTTCGGCAAGCCCAACTATAATAATTGTCTGCATAGTGAATATATTTATTCAAACTGACAAGATTCTTGTTTGTCATTTATTAATTGCTTTTATTTTTGCACTACCTCAGCATCATAAGGATTCTGGGTACTTTTGACCTGCCTATTTGTCTTCAAAAAGACATTCTTGAGGCTAGGCGCGGACGAAACTCGAATTTGAATGTTTGAAGTAATTTTATAAAAATATATAACTTCAACTCTACATTTCCTTCCTTCATGATTTCCATGGCGTACAAAATTCAGCAAGTATCGGAACAGAGATGGAACTGGAACTCTCAAATTCCATTTCTCTTCCGTACAAGTGAATATCATGGTTGTATCTGTGCTGTACCTGAAATAGGATTGAAAATATATATAAGTATTCAAATTGGAATTTCTTGTCACATTTCAAACTATATATTTTATCTGAATTTATACACCTACTGTATTTTTTTCACATTAGCGAACATATTTATTCATGCTTATATTTTCCTGGTATTATCACACAACACAAATATCATCTAGGATGATTCGGCAGACTAGGCAATCTTAGCCATGATTTCGGCAAGCCTAACTATAATAATTGTCTGCATAGTGAATATATTTATTCAAACTGACAAGATTCTTGTTTGTCATTTATTAATTGCTTTTATTTTTGCACTACCTCAGCATCATAAGGATTCTGGGTACTTTTGACCTGCCTATTTGTCTTCAAAAAGACATTCTTGAGGCTAGGCGCGGACGAAACTCGAATTTGAATGTTTGAAGTAATTTTATAAAAATATATAACTTCAACTCTACATTTCCTTCCTTCATGATTTCCATGGCGTACAAAATTCAGCAAGTATCGGAACAGAGATGGAACTGGAACTCTCAAATTCCATTTCTCTTCCGTACAAGTGAATATCATGGTTGTATCTGTGCTGTACCTGAAATAGGATTGAAAATATATATAAGTATTCAAATTGGAATTTCTTGTCACATTTCAAACTATATATTTTATCTGAATTTATACACCTACTGTATTTTTTTCACATTAGCGAACATATTTATTCATGCTTATATTTTCCTGGTATTATCACACAACACAAATATCATCTAGGATGATTCGGCAGACTAGGCAATCTTAGCCATGATTTCGGCAAGCCTAACTATAATAATTGTCTGCATAGTGAATATATTTATTCAAACTGACAAGATTCTTGTTTGTCATTTATTAATTGCTTTTATTTTTGCACTACCTCAGCATCATAAGGATTCTGGGTACTTTTGACCTGCCTATTTGTCTTCAAAAAGACATTCTTGAGGCTAGGCGCGGACGAAACTCGAATTTGAATGTTTGAAGTAATTTTATAAAAATATATAACTTCAACTCTACATTTCCTTCCTTCATGATTTCCATGGCGTACAAAATTCAGCAAGTATCGGAACAGAGATGGAACTGGAACTCTCAAATTCCATTTCTCTTCCGTACAAGTGAATATCATGGTTGTATCTGTGCTGTACCTGAAATAGGATTGAAAATATATATAAGTATTCAAATTGGAATTTCTTGTCACATTTCAAACTATATATTTTATCTGAATTTATACACCTACTGTATTTTTTTCACATTAGCGAACATATTTATTCATGCTTATATTTTCCTGGTATTATCACACAACACAAATATCATCTAGGATGATTCGGCAGACTAGGCAATCTTAGCCATGATTTCGGCAAGCCTAACTATAATAATTGTCTGCATAGTGAATATATTTATTCAAACTGACAAGATTCTTGTTTGTCATTTATTAATTGCTTTTATTTTTGCACTACCTCAGCATCATAAGGATTCTGGGTACTTTTGACCTGCCTATTTGTCTTCAAAAAGACATTCTTGAGGCTAGGCGCGGACGAAACTCGAATTTGAATGTTTGAAGTAATTTTATAAAAATATATAACTTCAACTCTACATTTCCTTCCTTCATGATTTCCATGGCGTACAAAATTCAGCAAGTATCGGAACAGAGATGGAACTGGAACTCTCAAATTCCATTTCTCTTCCGTACAAGTGAATATCATGGTTGTATCTGTGCTGTACCTGAAATAGGATTGAAAATATATATAAGTATTTGAATTGGAATTTCTTGTCACATTTCAAACTATATATTTTATCTGAATTTATACACCTACTGTATTTTTTTCACATTAGCGAACATATTTATTCATGCTTATATTTTCCTGGTATTATCACACAACACAAATATCATCTACAATAATTCGGCAGACTAGGCAATCTTAGCCATGATTTCGGCAAGCCTAACTATAATAATTGTCTGCATAGTGAATATATTTATTCAAACTGACAAGATTCTTGTTTGTCATTTATTAATTGCTTTTATTTTTGCACTACCTCAGCATCATAAGGATTCTGGGTACTTTTGACCTGCCTATTTGTCTTCAAAAAGACATTCTTGAGGCTAGGCGCGGACGAAACTCGAATTTGAATGTTTGAAGTAATTTTATAAAAATATATAACTTCAACTCTACATTTCCTTCCTTCATGATTTCCATGGCGTACAAAATTCAGCAAGTATCGGAACAGAGATGGAACTGGAACTCTCAAATTCCATTTCTCTTCCGTACAAGTGAATATCATGGTTGTATCTGTGCTGTACCTGAAATAGGATTGAAAATATATATAAGTATTCAAATTGGAATTTCTTGTCACATTTCAAACTATATATTTTATCTGAATTTATACACCTACTGTATTTTTTTCACATTAGCGAACATATTTATTCATGCTTATATTTTCCTGGTATTATCACACAACACAAATATCATCTACAATAATTCGGCAGACTAGGCAATCTTAGCCATGATTTCGGCAAGCCTAACTATAATAATTGTCTGCATAGTGAATATATTTATTCCAACTGACAAGATTCTTGTTTGCCATTTATTAATTGCTTTTATTTTTGCACTACCTCAGCATCATAAGGATTCTGGGTACTTTTGACCTGCCTATTTGTCTTCAAAAAGACATTCTTGAGGCTAGGCGCGGACGAAACTCTAATTTCAATGTTTGAAGTAATTTTATAAAAATATATAACTTCAACTCTACATTTCCATCCTTCATTATTTCCATGGCGTACGAAATTCAGCAAGTATCGGAACAGAGATGGAACTGGAACTCTCAAATTCCATTTCTCTTCCGTACAAGTGAATATTAGGTTGTATCTGTGCTGGACCTGAAATAGGATTGAAAATATATATAAGTATTCAAATTGGAATTTCTTGTCACATTTCAAACTATATATTTTATCTGAATTTATACACCTACTGTATTTTTTTTCACATTAGCGAAAATATTTATTCATGCTCATATTTTCCTGGTATTATTACACAACACAAATATCATCTAGGATGATTCGGCAGACTAGGCAATCTTAGCCATGATTTCGGCAAGCCTAACTATAATAATTGTCTGCATAGTGAATATATTTATTCCAACTGACAAGATTCTTGTTTGCCATTTATTAATTGCTTTTATTTTTGCACTACCTCAGCATCATAAGGATTCTGGGTACTTTTGACCTGCCTATTTGTCTTCAAAAAGACATTCTTGAGGCTAGGCGCGGACGAAACTCTAATTTCAATGTTTGAAGTAATTTTATAAAAATATATAACTTCAACTCTACATTTCCATCCTTCATTATTTCCATGGCGTACAAAATTCAGCAAGTATCGGAACAGAGATGGAACTGGAACTCTCAAATTCCATTTCTCTTCCGTACAAGTGAATATCATGGTTGTATCTGTGCTGTACCTGAAATAGGATTGAAAATATATATAAGTATTTGAATTGGAATTTCTTGTCACATTTCAAACTATATATTTTATCTGAATTTATACACCTACTGTATTTTTTTTCACATTAGCGAAAATATTTATTCATGCTCATATTTTCCTGGTATTATTACACAACACAAATATCATCTAGGATGATTCGGCAGACTAGGCAATCTTAGCCATGATTTCGGCAAGCCTAACTATAATAATTGTCTGCATAGTGAATATATTTATTCCAACTGACAAGATTCTTGTTTGCCATTTATTAATTGCTTTTATTTTTGCACTACCTCAGCATCATAAGGATTCTGGGTACTTTTGACCTGCCTATTTGTCTTCAAAAAGACATTCTTGAGGCTAGGCGCGGACGAAACTCTAATTTCAATGTTTGAAGTAATTTTATAAAAATATATAACTTCAACTCTACATTTCCATCCTTCATTATTTCCATGGCGTACGAAATTCAGCAAGTATCGGAACAGAGATGGAACTGGAACTCTCAAATTCCATTTCTCTTCCGTACAAGTGAATATTAGGTTGTATCTGTGCTGGACCTGAAATAGGATTGAAAATATATATAAGTATTCAAATTGGAATTTCTTGTCACATTTCAAACTATATATTTTATCTGAATTTATACACCTACTGTATTTTTTTTCACATTAGCGAAAATATTTATTCATGCTCATATTTTCCTGGTATTATTACACAACACAAATATCATCTAGGATGATTCGGCAGACTAGGCAATCTTAGCCATGATTTCGGCAAGCCTAACTATAATAATTGTCTGCATAGTGAATATATTTATTCCAACTGACAAGATTCTTGTTTGCCATTTATTAATTGCTTTTATTTTTGCACTACCTCAGCATCATAAGGATTCTGGGTACTTTTGACCTGCCTATTTGTCTTCAAAAAGACATTCTTGAGGCTAGGCGCGGACGAAACTCTAATTTCAATGTTTGAAGTAATTTTATAAAAATATATAACTTCAACTCTACATTTCCATCCTTCATTATTTCCATGGCGTACGAAATTCAGCAAGTATCGGAACAGAGATGGAACTGGAACTCTCAAATTCCATTTCTCTTCCGTACAAGTGAATATTAGGTTGTATCTGTGCTGGACCTGAAATAGGATTGAAAATATATATAAGTATTCAAATTGGAATTTCTTGTCACATTTCAAACTATATATTTTATCTGAATTTATACACCTACTGTATTTTTTTTCACATTAGCGAAAATATTTATTCATGCTCATATTTTCCTGGTATTATTACACAACACAAATATCATCTAGGATGATTCGGCAGACTAGGCAATCTTAGCCATGATTTCGGCAAGCCTAACTATAATAATTGTCTGCATAGTGAATATATTTATTCCAACTGACAAGATTCTTGTTTGCCATTCATTAATTGCTTTTATTTTTGCACTACCTCAGCATCATAAGGATTCTGGGTACTTTTGACCTGCCTATTTGTCTTCAAAAAGACATTCTTGAGGCTAGGCGCGGACGAAACTCTAATTTGAATGTTTGAAGTAATTTTATAATAATATATAACTTCAACTCTACATTTCCATCCTTCATTATTTCCATGGCGTACGAAATTCAGCAAGTATCGGAACAGAGATGGAACTGGAACTCTCAAATTCCATTTCTCTTCCGTACAAGTGAATATTAGGTTGTATCTGTGCTGGACCTGAAATAGGATTGAAAATATATATAAGTATTCAAATTGGAATTTCTTGTCACATTTCAAACTATATATTTTATCTGAATTTATACACCTACTGTATTTTTTTTCACATTAGCAAAAATATTTATTCATGCTCATATTTTCCTGGTATTATTACACAACACAAATATCATCTAGGATGATTCGGCAGACTAGGCAATCTTAGCCATGATTTCGGCAAGCCTAACTATAATAATTGTCTGCATAGTGAATATATTTATTCCAACTGACAAGATTCTTGTTTGCCATTTATTAATTGCTTTTATTTTTGCACTACCTCAGCATCATAAGGATTCTGGGTACTTTTGACCTGCCTATTTGTCTTCAAAAAGACATTCTTGAGGCTAGGCGCGGACGAAACTCTAATTTCAATGTTTGAAGTAATTTTATAGAAATATATAACTTCAACTCTACATTTCCATCCTTCATTATTTCCATGGCGTACGAAATTCAGCAAGTATCGGAACAGAGATGGAACTGGAACTCTCAAATTCCATTTCTCTTCCGTACAAGTGAATATTAGGTTGTATCTGTGCTGGACCTGAAATAGGATTGAAAATATATATAAGTATTCAAATTGGAATTTCTTGTCACATTTCAAACTATATATTTTATCTGAATTTATACACCTACTGTATTTTTTTTCACATTAGCGAAAATATTCATTCATGCTCATATTTTCCTGGTATTATCACACAACACAAATATCATCTAGGATGATTCGGCAGACTAGGCAATCTTAGCCATGATTTCGGCAAGCCTAACTATAATAATTGTCTGCATAGTGAATATATTTATTCCAACTGACAAGATTCTTGTTTGCCATTCATTAATTGCTTTTATTTTTGCACTACCTCAGCATCATAAGGATTCTGGGTACTTTTGACCTGCCTATTTGTCTTCAAAAAGACATTCTTGAGGCTAGGCGCGGACGAAACTCTAATTTCAATGTTTGAAGTAATTTTATAAAAATATATAACCTCAACTCTACATTTCCATCCTTCATTATTTCCATGGCGTACGAAATTCAGCAAGTATCGGAACAGAGATGGAACTGGAACTCTCAAATTCCATTTCTCTTCCGTACAAGTGAATATTAGGTTGTATCTGTGCTGGACCTGAAATAGGATTGAAAATATATATAAGTATTCAAATTGGAATTTCTTGTCACATTTCAAACTATATATTTTATCTGAATTTATACACCTACTGTATTTTTTTTCACATTAGCGAAAATATTTATTCATGCTCATATTATCACACAACACAAATATCATCTAGGATGATTCGGCAGACTAGGCAATCTTAGCCATGATTTCGGCAAGCCTAACTATAATAATTGTCTGCATAGTGAATATATTTATTCCAACTGACAAGATTCTTGTTTGCCATTTATTAATTGCTTTTATTTTTGCACTACCTCAGCATCATAAGGATTCTGGGTACTTTTGACCTGCCTATTTGTCTTCAAAAAGACATTCTTGAGGCTAGGCGCGGACGAAACTCTAATTTCAATGTTTGAAGTAATTTTATAAAAATATATAACTTCAACTCTACATTTCCATCCTTCATTATTTCCATGGCGTACGAAATTCAGCAAGTATCGGAACAGAGATGGAACTGGAACTCTCAAATTCCATTTCTCTTCCGTACAAGTGAATATTAGGTTGTATCTGTGCTGGACCTGAAATAGGATTGAAAATATATATAAGTATTCAAATTGGAATTTCTTGTCACATTTCAAACTATATATTTTATCTGAATTTATACACCTACTGTATTTTTTTTCACATTAGCGAAAATATTTATTCATGCTCATATTTTCCTGGTATTATCACACAACACAAATATCATCTAGGATGATTCGGCAGACTAGGCAATCTTAGCCATGATTTCGGCAAGCCTAACTATAATAATTGTCTGCATAGTGAATATATTTATTCCAACTGACAAGATTCTTGTTTGCCATTTATTAATTGCTTTTATTTTTGCACTACCTCAGCATCATAAGGATTCTGGGTACTTTTGACCTGCCTATTTGTCTTCAAAAAGACATTCTTGAGGCTAGGCGCGGACGAAACTCTAATTTCAATGTTTGAAGTAATTTTATAAAAATATATAACTTCAACTCTACATTTCCATCCTTCATTATTTCCATGGCGTACGAAATTCAGCAAGTATCGGAACAGAGATGGAACTGGAACTCTCAAATTCCATTTCTCTTCCGTACAAGTGAATATTAGGTTGTATCTGTGCTGGACCTGAAATAGGATTGAAAATATATTTAAGTATTCAAATTGGAATTTCTTGTCACATTTCAAACTATATATTTTATCTGAATTTATACACCTACTGTATTTTTTTTCACATTAGCGAAAATATTTATTCATGCTCATATTTTCCTGGTATTATCACACAACACAAATATCATCTAGGATGATTCGGCAGACTAGGCAATCTTAGCCATGATTTCGGCAAGCCTAACTATAATAATTGTCTGCATAGTGAATATATTTATTCCAACTGACAAGATTCTTGTTTGCCATTTATTAATTGCTTTTATTTTTGCACTACCTCAGCATCATAAGGATTCTGGGTACTTTTGACCTGCCTATTTGTCTTCAAAAAGACATTCTTGAGGCTAGGCGCGGACGAAACTCTAATTTCAATGTTTGAAGTAATTTTATAAAAATATATAACTTCAACTCTACATTTCCATCCTTCATTATTTCCATGGCGTACGAAATTCAGCAAGTATCGGAACAGAGATGGAACTGGAACTCTCAAATTCCATTTCTCTTCCGTACAAGTGAATATTAGGTTGTATCTGTGCTGGACCTGAAATAGGATTGAAAATATATTTAAGTATTCAAATTGGAATTTCTTGTCACATTTCAAACTATATATTTTATCTGAATTTATACACCTACTGTATTTTTTTTCACATTAGCGAAAATATTTATTCATGCTCATATTTTCCTGGTATTATCACACAACACAAATATCATCTAGGATGATTCGGCAGACTAGGCAATCTTAGCCATGATTTCGGCAAGCCTAACTATAATAATTGTCTGCATAGTGAATATATTTATTCCAACTGACAAGATTCTTGTTTGCCATTTATTAATTGCTTTTATTTTTGCACTACCTCAGCATCATAAGGATTCTGGGTACTTTTGACCTGCCTATTTGTCTTCAAAAAGACATTCTTGAGGCTAGGCGCGGACGAAACTCTAATTTCAATGTTTGAAGTAATTTTATAAAAATATATAACTTCAACTCTACATTTCCATCCTTCATTATTTCCATGGCGTACGAAATTCAGCAAGTATCGGAACAGAGATGGAACTGGAACTCTCAAATTCCATTTCTCTTCCGTACAAGTGAATATTAGGTTGTATCTGTGCTGGACCTGAAATAGGATTGAAAATATATTTAAGTATTCAAATTGGAATTTCTTGTCACATTTCAAACTATATATTTTATCTGAATTTATACACCTACTGTATTTTTTTTCACATTAGCGAAAATATTTATTCATGCTCATATTTTCCTGGTATTATCACACAACACAAATATCATCTAGGATGATTCGGCAGACTAGGCAATCTTAGCCATGATTTCGGCAAGCCTAACTATAATAATTGTCTGCATAGTGAATATATTTATTCCAACTGACAAGATTCTTGTTTGCCATTTATTAATTGCTTTTATTTTTGCACTACTTCAGCATCATAAGGATTCTGGGTACTTTTGACCTGCCTATTTGTCTTCAAAAAGACATTCTTGAGGCTAGGCGCGGACGAAACTATAATTTCAATGTTTGAAGTAATTTTATAAAAATATATAACTTCAACTCTACATTTCCATCCTTCATTATTTCCATGGCGTACGAAATTCAGCAAGTATCGGAACAGAGATGGAACTGGAACTCTCAAATTCCATTTCTCTTCCGTACAAGTGAATATTAGGTTGTATCTGTGCTGGACCTGAAATAGGATTGAAAATATATATAAGTATTCAAATTGGAATTTCTTGTCACATTTCAAACTATATACTTTATCTGAATTTATACACCTACTGTATTTTTTTTCACATTAGCGAAAATATTCATTCATGCTCATATTTTCCTGGTATTATCACACAACACAAATATCATCTAGGATGATTCGGCAGACTAGGCAATCTTAGCCATGATTTCGGCAAGCCTAACTATAATAATTGTCTGCATAGTGAATATATTTATTCCAACTGACAAGATTCTTGTTTGCCATTTATTAATTGCTTTTATTTTTGCACTACCTCAGCATCATAAGGATTCTGGGTACTTTTGACCTGCCTATTTGTCTTCAAAAAGACATTCTTGAGGCTAGGCGCGGACGAAACTCTAATTTGAATGTTTGAAGTAATTTTATAAAAATATATAACCTCAACTCTACATTTCCATCCTTCATTATTTCCATGGCGTACGAAATTCAGCAAGTATCGGAACAGAGATGGAACTGGAACTCTCAAATTCCATTTCTCTTCCGTACAAGTGAATATTAGGTTGTATCTGTGCTGGACCTGAAATAGGATTGAAAATATATATAAGTATTCAAATTGGAATTTCTTGTCACATTTCAAACTATATACTTTATCTGAATTTATACACCTACTGTATTTTTTTTCACATTAGCGAAAATATTTATTCATGCTCATATTTTCCTGGTATTATCACACAACACAAATATCATCTAGGATGATTCGGCAGACTAGGCAATCTTAGCCATGATTTCGGCAAGCCTAACTATAATAATTGTCTGCATAGTGAATATATTTATTCCAACTGACAAGATTCTTGTTTGCCATTTATTAATTGCTTTTATTTTTGCACTACCTCAGCATCATAAGGATTCTGGGTACTTTTGACCTGCCTATTTGTCTTCAAAAAGACATTCTTGAGGCTAGGCGCGGACGAAACTCTAATTTCAATGTTTGAAGTAATTTTATAAAAATATATAACTTCAACTCTACATTTCCATCCTTCATTATTTCCATGGCGTACGAAATTCAGCAAGTATCGGAACAGAGATGGAACTGGAACTCTCAAATTCCATTTCTCTTCCGTACAAGTGAATATTAGGTTGTATCTGTGCTGGACCTGAAATAGGATTGAAAATATATATAAGTATTCAAATTGGAATTTCTTGTCACATTTCAAACTATATATTTTATCTGAATTTATACACCTACTGTATTTTTTTTCACATTAGCGAAAATATTTATTCATGCTCATATTTTCCTGGTATTATCACACAACACAAATATCATCTAGGATGATTCGGCAGACTAGGCAATCTTAGCCATGATTTCGGCAAGCCTAACTATAATAATTGTCTGCATAGTGAATATATTTATTCCAACTGACAAGATTCTTGTTTGCCATTTATTAATTGCTTTTATTTTTGCACTACCTCAGCATCATAAGGATTCTGGGTACTTTTGACCTGCCTATTTGTCTTCAAAAAGACATTCTTGAGGCTAGGCGCGGACGAAGCTCTAATTTGAATGTTTGAAGTAATTTTATAAAAATATATAACTTCAACTCTACATTTCCATCCTTCATTATTTCCATGGCGTACGAAATTCAGCAAGTATCGGAACAGAGATGGAACTGGAACTCTCAAATTCCATTTCTCTTCCGTACAAGTGAATATTAGGTTGTATCTGTGCTGGACCTGAAATAGGATTGAAAATATATATAAGTATTCAAATTGGAATTTCTTGTCACATTTCAAACTATATACTTTATCTGAATTTATACACCTACTGTATTTTTTTTCACATTAGCGAAAATATTTATTCATGCTCATATTTTCCTGGTATTATCACACAACACAAATATCATCTAGGATGATTCGGCAGACTAGGCAATCTTAGCCATGATTTCGGCAAGCCTAACTATAATAATTGTCTGCATAGTGAATATATTTATTCCAACTGACAAGATTCTTGTTTGCCATTTATTAATTGCTTTTATTTTTGCACTACCTCAGCATCATAAGGATTCTGGGTACTTTTGACCTGCCTATTTGTCTTCAAAAAGACATTCTTGAGGCTAGGCGCGGACGAAACTCTAATTTGAATGTTTGAAGTAATTTTATAAAAATATATAACTTCAACTCTACATTTCCATCCTTCATTATTTCCATGGCGTACGAAATTCAGCAAGTATCGGAACAGAGATGGAACTGGAACTCTCAAATTCCATTTCTCTTCCGTACAAGTGAATATTAGGTTGTATCTGTGCTGGACCTGAAATAGGATTGAAAATATATATAAGTATTCAAATTGGAATTTCTTGTCACATTTCAAACTATATACTTTATCTGAATTTATACACCTACTGTATTTTTTTTCACATTAGCGAAAATATTTATTCATGCTCATATTTTCCTGGTATTATCACACAACACAAATATCATCTAGGATGATTCGGCAGACTAGGCAATCTTAGCCATGATTTCGGCAAGCCTAACTATAATAATTGTCTGCATAGTGAATATATTTATTCAAACTGACAAGATTCTTGTTTGCCATTTATTAATTGCTTTTATTTTTGCACTACCTCAGCATCATAAGGATTCTGGGTACTTTTGACCTGCCTATTTGTCTTCAAAAAGACATTCTTGAGGCTAGGCGCGGACGAAGCTCTAATTTGAATGTTTGAAGTAATTTTATAAAAATATATAACTTCAACTCTACATTTCCATCCTTCATTATTTCCATGGCGTACGAAATTCAGCAAGTATCGGAACAGAGATGGAACTGGAACTCTCAAATTCCATTTCTCTTCCGTACAAGTGAATATTAGGTTGTATCTGTGCTGGACCTGAAATAGGATTGAAAATATATATAAGTATTCAAATTGGAATTTCTTGTCACATTTCAAACTATATACTTTATCTGAATTTATACACCTACTGTATTTTTTTTCACATTAGCGAAAATATTTATTCATGCTCATATTTTCCTGGTATTATCACACAACACAAATATCATCTAGGATGATTCGGCAGACTAGGCAATCTTAGCCATGATTTCGGCAAGCCTAACTATAATAATTGTCTGCATAGTGAATATATTTATTCCAACTGACAAGATTCTTGTTTGCCATTTATTAATTGCTTTTATTTTTGCACTACCTCAGCATCATAAGGATTCTGGGTACTTTTGACCTGCCTATTTGTCTTCAAAAAGACATTCTTGAGGCTAGCGCGGACGAAACTCTAATTTGAATGTTTGAAGTAATTTTATAAAAATATATAACTTCAACTCTACATTTCCATCCTTCATTATTTCCATGGCGTACGAAATTCAGCAAGTATCGGAACAGAGATGGAACTGGAACTCTCAAATTCCATTTCTCTTCCGTACAAGTGAATATTAGGTTGTATCTGTGCTGGACCTGAAATAGGATTGAAAATATATATAAGTATTCAAATTGGAATTTCTTGTCACATTTCAAACTATATACTTTATCTGAATTTATACACCTACTGTATTTTTTTTCACATTAGCGAAAATATTTATTCATGCTCATATTTTCCTGGTATTATCACACAACACAAATATCATCTAGGATGATTCGGCAGACTAGGCAATCTTAGCCATGATTTCGGCAAGCCTAACTATAATAATTGTCTGCATAGTGAATATATTTATTCCAACTGACAAGATTCTTGTTTGCCATTTATTAATTGCTTTTATTTTTGCACTACCTCAGCATCATAAGGATTCTGGGTACTTTTGACCTGCCTATTTGTCTTCAAAAAGACATTCTTGAGGCTAGGCGCGGACGAAACTCTAATTTGAATGTTTGAAGTAATTTTATAAAAATATATAACCTCAACTCTACATTTCCATCCTTCATTATTTCCATGGCGTACGAAATTCAGCAAGTATCGGAACAGAGATGGAACTGGAACTCTCAAATTCCATTTCTCTTCCGTACAAGTGAATATTAGGTTGTATCTGTGCTGGACCTGAAATAGGATTGAAAATATATATAAGTATTCAAATTGGAATTTCTTGTCACATTTCAAACTATATACTTTATCTGAATTTATACACCTACTGTATTTTTTTTCACATTAGCGAAAATATTTATTCATGCTCATATTTTCCTGGTATTATCACACAACACAAATATCATCTAGGATGATTCGGCAGACTAGGCAATCTTAGCCATGATTTCGGCAAGCCTAACTATAATAATTGTCTGCATAGTGAATATATTTATTCCAACTGACAAGATTCTTGTTTGCCATTTATTAATTGCTTTTATTTTTGCACTACCTCAGCATCATAAGGATTCTGGGTACTTTTGACCTGCCTATTTGTCTTCAAAAAGACATTCTTGAGGCTAGGCGCGGACGAAACTCTAATTTCAATGTTTGAAGTAATTTTATAAAAATATATAACTTCAACTCTACATTTCCATCCTTCATTATTTCCATGGCGTACGAAATTCAGCAAGTATCGGAACAGAGATGGAACTGGAACTCTCAAATTCCATTTCTCTTCCGTACAAGTGAATATTAGGTTGTATCTGTGCTGGACCTGAAATAGGATTGAAAATATATATAAGTATTCAAATTGGAATTTCTTGTCACATTTCAAACTATATATTTTATCTGAATTTATACACCTACTGTATTTTTTTTCACATTAGCGAAAATATTTATTCATGCTCATATTTTCCTGGTATTATCACACAACACAAATATCATCTAGGATGATTCGGCAGACTAGGCAATCTTAGCCATGATTTCGGCAAGCCTAACTATAATAATTGTCTGCATAGTGAATATATTTATTCCAACTGACAAGATTCTTGTTTGCCATTTATTAATTGCTTTTATTTTTGCACTACCTCAGCATCATAAGGATTCTGGGTACTTTTGACCTGCCTATTTGTCTTCAAAAAGACATTCTTGAGGCTAGGCGCGGACGAAGCTCTAATTTGAATGTTTGAAGTAATTTTATAAAAATATATAACTTCAACTCTACATTTCCATCCTTCATTATTTCCATGGCGTACGAAATTCAGCAAGTATCGGAACAGAGATGGAACTGGAACTCTCAAATTCCATTTCTCTTCCGTACAAGTGAATATTAGGTTGTATCTGTGCTGGACCTGAAATAGGATTGAAAATATATATAAGTATTCAAATTGGAATTTCTTGTCACATTTCAAACTATATACTTTATCTGAATTTATACACCTACTGTATTTTTTTTCACATTAGCGAAAATATTTATTCATGCTCATATTTTCCTGGTATTATCACACAACACAAATATCATCTAGGATGATTCGGCAGACTAGGCAATCTTAGCCATGATTTCGGCAAGCCTAACTATAATAATTGTCTGCATAGTGAATATATTTATTCCAACTGACAAGATTCTTGTTTGCCATTTATTAATTGCTTTTATTTTTGCACTACCTCAGCATCATAAGGATTCTGGGTACTTTTGACCTGCCTATTTGTCTTCAAAAAGACATTCTTGAGGCTAGGCGCGGACGAAACTCTAATTTCAATGTTTGAAGTAATTTTATAAAAATATATAACTTCAACTCTACATTTCCATCCTTCATTATTTCCATGGCGTACGAAATTCAGCAAGTATCGGAACAGAGATGGAACTGGAACTCTCAAATTCCATTTCTCTTCCGTACAAGTGAATATTAGGTTGTATCTGTGCTGGACCTGAAATAGGATTGAAAATATATATAAGTATTCAAATTGGAATTTCTTGTCACATTTCAAACTATATACTTTATCTGAATTTATACACCTACTGTATTTTTTTTCACATTAGCGAAAATATTTATTCATGCTCATATTTTCCTGGTATTATCACACAACACAAATATCATCTAGGATGATTCGGCAGACTAGGCAATCTTAGCCATGATTTCGGCAAGCCTAACTATAATAATTGTCTGCATAGTGAATATATTTATTCCAACTGACAAGATTCTTGTTTGCCATTTATTAATTGCTTTTATTTTTGCACTACCTCAGCATCATAAGGATTCTGGGTACTTTTGACCTGCCTATTTGTCTTCAAAAAGACATTCTTGAGGCTAGGCGCGGACGAAACTCTAATTTGAATGTTTGAAGTAATTTTATAAAAATATATAACCTCAACTCTACATTTCCATCCTTCATTATTTCCATGGCGTACGAAATTCAGCAAGTATCGGAACAGAGATGGAACTGGAACTCTCAAATTCCATTTCTCTTCCGTACAAGTGAATATTAGGTTGTATCTGTGCTGGACCTGAAATAGGATTGAAAATATATATAAGTATTCAAATTGGAATTTCTTGTCACATTTCAAACTATATACTTTATCTGAATTTATACACCTACTGTATTTTTTTTCACATTAGCGAAAATATTTATTCATGCTCATATTTTCCTGGTATTATCACACAACACAAATATCATCTAGGATGATTCGGCAGACTAGGCAATCTTAGCCATGATTTCGGCAAGCCTAACTATAATAATTGTCTGCATAGTGAATATATTTATTCCAACTGACAAGATTCTTGTTTGCCATTTATTAATTGCTTTTATTTTTGCACTACCTCAGCATCATAAGGATTCTGGGTACTTTTGACCTGCCTATTTGTCTTCAAAAAGACATTCTTGAGGCTAGGCGCGGACGAAACTCTAATTTCAATGTTTGAAGTAATTTTATAAAAATATATAACTTCAACTCTACATTTCCATCCTTCATTATTTCCATGGCGTACGAAATTCAGCAAGTATCGGAACAGAGATGGAACTGGAACTCTCAAATTCCATTTCTCTTCCGTACAAGTGAATATTAGGTTGTATCTGTGCTGGACCTGAAATAGGATTGAAAATATATATAAGTATTCAAATTGGAATTTCTTGTCACATTTCAAACTATATACTTTATCTGAATTTATACACCTACTGTATTTTTTTTCACATTAGCGAAAATATTTATTCATGCTCATATTTTCCTGGTATTATCACACAACACAAATATCATCTAGGATGATTCGGCAGACTAGGCAATCTTAGCCATGATTTCGGCAAGCCTAACTATAATAATTGTCTGCATAGTGAATATATTTATTCCAACTGACAAGATTCTTGTTTGCCATTTATTAATTGCTTTTATTTTTGCACTACCTCAGCATCATAAGGATTCTGGGTACTTTTGACCTGCCTATTTGTCTTCAAAAAGACATTCTTGAGGCTAGGCGCGGACGAAACTCTAATTTCAATGTTTGAAGTAATTTTATAGAAATATATAACTTCAACTCTACATTTCCATCCTTCATTATTTCCATGGCGTACGAAATTCAGCAAGTATCGGAACAGAGATGGAACTGGAACTCTCAAATTCCATTTCTCTTCCGTACAAGTGAATATTAGGTTGTATCTGTGCTGGACCTGAAATAGGATTGAAAATATATATAAGTATTCAAATTGGAATTTCTTGTCACATTTCAAACTATATACTTTATCTGAATTTATACACCTACTGTATTTTTTTTCACATTAGCGAAAATATTTATTCATGCTCATATTTTCCTGGTATTATCACACAACACAAATATCATCTAGGATGATTCGGCAGACTAGGCAATCTTAGCCATGATTTCGGCAAGCCTAACTATAATAATTGTCTGCATAGTGAATATATTTATTCCAACTGACAAGATTCTTGTTTGCCATTTATTAATTGCTTTTATTTTTGCACTACCTCAGCATCATAAGGATTCTGGGTACTTTTGACCTGCCTATTTGTCTTCAAAAAGACATTCTTGAGGCTAGGCGCGGACGAAACTCTAATTTGAATGTTTGAAGTAATTTTATAAAAATATATAACTTCAACTCTACATTTCCATCCTTCATTATTTCCATGGCGTACGAAATTCAGCAAGTATCGGAACAGAGATGGAACTGGAACTCTCAAATTCCATTTCTCTTCCGTACAAGTGAATATTAGGTTGTATCTGTGCTGGACCTGAAATAGGATTGAAAATATATATAAGTATTCAAATTGGAATTTCTTGTCACATTTCAAACTATATACTTTATCTGAATTTATACACCTACTGTATTTTTTTTCACATTAGCGAAAATATTTATTCATGCTCATATTTTCCTGGTATTATCACACAACACAAATATCATCTAGGATGATTCGGCAGACTAGGCAATCTTAGCCATGATTTCGGCAAGCCTAACTATAATAATTGTCTGCATAGTGAATATATTTATTCCAACTGACAAGATTCTTGTTTGCCATTTATTAATTGCTTTTATTTTTGCACTACCTCAGCATCATAAGGATTCTGGGTACTTTTGACCTGCCTATTTGTCTTCAAAAAGACATTCTTGAGGCTAGGCGCGGACGAAGCTCTAATTTGAATGTTTGAAGTAATTTTATAAAAATATATAACTTCAACTCTACATTTCCATCCTTCATTATTTCCATGGCGTACGAAATTCAGCAAGTATCGGAACAGAGATGGAACTGGAACTCTCAAATTCCATTTCTCTTCCGTACAAGTGAATATTAGGTTGTATCTGTGCTGGACCTGAAATAGGATTGAAAATATATATAAGTATTCAAATTGGAATTTCTTGTCACATTTCAAACTATATACTTTATCTGAATTTATACACCTACTGTATTTTTTTTCACATTAGCGAAAATATTTATTCATGCTCATATTTTCCTGGTATTATCACACAACACAAATATCATCTAGGATGATTCGGCAGACTAGGCAATCTTAGCCATGATTTCGGCAAGCCTAACTATAATAATTGTCTGCATAGTGAATATATTTATTCCAACTGACAAGATTCTTGTTTGCCATTTATTAATTGCTTTTATTTTTGCACTACCTCAGCATCATAAGGATTCTGGGTACTTTTGACCTGCCTATTTGTCTTCAAAAAGACATTCTTGAGGCTAGGCGCGGACGAAACTCTAATTTCAATGTTTGAAGTAATTTTATAAAAATATATAACTTCAACTCTACATTTCCATCCTTCATTATTTCCATGGCGTACGAAATTCAGCAAGTATCGGAACAGAGATGGAACTGGAACTCTCAAATTCCATTTCTCTTCCGTACAAGTGAATATTAGGTTGTATCTGTGCTGGACCTGAAATAGGATTGAAAATATATATAAGTATTCAAATTGGAATTTCTTGTCACATTTCAAACTATATACTTTATCTGAATTTATACACCTACTGTATTTTTTTTCACATTAGCGAAAATATTTATTCATGCTCATATTTTCCTGGTATTATCACACAACACAAATATCATCTAGGATGATTCGGCAGACTAGGCAATCTTAGCCATGATTTCGGCAAGCCTAACTATAATAATTGTCTGCATAGTGAATATATTTATTCCAACTGACAAGATTCTTGTTTGCCATTTATTAATTGCTTTTATTTTTGCACTACCTCAGCATCATAAGGATTCTGGGTACTTTTGACCTGCCTATTTGTCTTCAAAAAGACATTCTTGAGGCTAGGCGCGGACGAAGCTCTAATTTGAATGTTTGAAGTAATTTTATAAAAATATATAACTTCAACTCTACATTTCCATCCTTCATTATTTCCATGGCGTACGAAATTCAGCAAGTATCGGAACAGAGATGGAACTGGAACTCTCAAATTCCATTTCTCTTCCGTACAAGTGAATATTAGGTTGTATCTGTGCTGGACCTGAAATAGGATTGAAAATATATATAAGTATTCAAATTGGAATTTCTTGTCACATTTCAAACTATATACTTTATCTGAATTTATACACCTACTGTATTTTTTTTCACATTAGCGAAAATATTTATTCATGCTCATATTTTCCTGGTATTATCACACAACACAAATATCATCTAGGATGATTCGGCAGACTAGGCAATCTTAGCCATGATTTCGGCAAGCCTAACTATAATAATTGTCTGCATAGTGAATATATTTATTCCAACTGACAAGATTCTTGTTTGCCATTTATTAATTGCTTTTATTTTTGCACTACCTCAGCATCATAAGGATTCTGGGTACTTTTGACCTGCCTATTTGTCTTCAAAAAGACATTCTTGAGGCTAGGCGCGGACGAAACTCTAATTTCAATGTTTGAAGTAATTTTATAAAAATATATAACTTCAACTCTACATTTCCATCCTTCATTATTTCCATGGCGTACGAAATTCAGCAAGTATCGGAACAGAGATGGAACTGGAACTCTCAAATTCCATTTCTCTTCCGTACAAGTGAATATTAGGTTGTATCTGTGCTGGACCTGAAATAGGATTGAAAATATATATAAGTATTCAAATTGGAATTTCTTGTCACATTTCAAACTATATACTTTATCTGAATTTATACACCTACTGTATTTTTTTTCACATTAGCGAAAATATTTATTCATGCTCATATTTTCCTGGTATTATCACACAACACAAATATCATCTAGGATGATTCGGCAGACTAGGCAATCTTAGCCATGATTTCGGCAAGCCTAACTATAATAATTGTCTGCATAGTGAATATATTTATTCCAACTGACAAGATTCTTGTTTGCCATTTATTAATTGCTTTTATTTTTGCACTACCTCAGCATCATAAGGATTCTGGGTACTTTTGACCTGCCTATTTGTCTTCAAAAAGACATTCTTGAGGCTAGGCGCGGACGAAACTCTAATTTCAATGTTTGAAGTAATTTTATAAAAATATATAACTTCAACTCTACATTTCCATCCTTCATTATTTCCATGGCGTACGAAATTCAGCAAGTATCGGAACAGAGATGGAACTGGAACTCTCAAATTCCATTTCTCTTCCGTACAAGTGAATATTAGGTTGTATCTGTGCTGGACCTGAAATAGGATTGAAAATATATATAAGTATTCAAATTGGAATTTCTTGTCACATTTCAAACTATATACTTTATCTGAATTTATACACCTACTGTATTTTTTTTCACATTAGCGAAAATATTTATTCATGCTCATATTTTCCTGGTATTATCACACAACACAAATATCATCTAGGATGATTCGGCAGACTAGGCAATCTTAGCCATGATTTCGGCAAGCCTAACTATAATAATTGTCTGCATAGTGAATATATTTATTCCAACTGACAAGATTCTTGTTTGCCATTTATTAATTGCTTTTATTTTTGCACTACCTCAGCATCATAAGGATTCTGGGTACTTTTGACCTGCCTATTTGTCTTCAAAAAGACATTCTTGAGGCTAGGCGCGGACGAAGCTCTAATTTGAATGTTTGAAGTAATTTTATAAAAATATATAACTTCAACTCTACATTTCCATCCTTCATTATTTCCATGGCGTACGAAATTCAGCAAGTATCGGAACAGAGATGGAACTGGAACTCTCAAATTCCATTTCTCTTCCGTACAAGTGAATATTAGGTTGTATCTGTGCTGGACCTGAAATAGGATTGAAAATATATATAAGTATTCAAATTGGAATTTCTTGTCACATTTCAAACTATATACTTTATCTGAATTTATACACCTACTGTATTTTTTTTCACATTAGCGAAAATATTTATTCATGCTCATATTTTCCTGGTATTATCACACAACACAAATATCATCTAGGATGATTCGGCAGACTAGGCAATCTTAGCCATGATTTCGGCAAGCCTAACTATAATAATTGTCTGCATAGTGAATATATTTATTCCAACTGACAAGATTCTTGTTTGCCATTTATTAATTGCTTTTATTTTTGCACTACCTCAGCATCATAAGGATTCTGGGTACTTTTGACCTGCCTATTTGTCTTCAAAAAGACATTCTTGAGGCTAGGCGCGGACGAAACTCTAATTTCAATGTTTGAAGTAATTTTATAAAAATATATAACTTCAACTCTACATTTCCATCCTTCATTATTTCCATGGCGTACGAAATTCAGCAAGTATCGGAACAGAGATGGAACTGGAACTCTCAAATTCCATTTCTCTTCCGTACAAGTGAATATTAGGTTGTATCTGTGCTGGACCTGAAATAGGATTGAAAATATATATAAGTATTCAAATTGGAATTTCTTGTCACATTTCAAACTATATACTTTATCTGAATTTATACACCTACTGTATTTTTTTTCACATTAGCGAAAATATTTATTCATGCTCATATTTTCCTGGTATTATCACACAACACAAATATCATCTAGGATGATTCGGCAGACTAGGCAATCTTAGCCATGATTTCGGCAAGCCTAACTATAATAATTGTCTGCATAGTGAATATATTTATTCCAACTGACAAGATTCTTGTTTGCCATTTATTAATTGCTTTTATTTTTGCACTACCTCAGCATCATAAGGATTCTGGGTACTTTTGACCTGCCTATTTGTCTTCAAAAAGACATTCTTGAGGCTAGGCGCGGACGAAACTCTAATTTCAATGTTTGAAGTAATTTTATAAAAATATATAACTTCAACTCTACATTTCCATCCTTCATTATTTCCATGGCGTACGAAATTCAGCAAGTATCGGAACAGAGATGGAACTGGAACTCTCAAATTCCATTTCTCTTCCGTACAAGTGAATATTAGGTTGTATCTGTGCTGGACCTGAAATAGGATTGAAAATATATATAAGTATTCAAATTGGAATTTCTTGTCACATTTCAAACTATATACTTTATCTGAATTTATACACCTACTGTATTTTTTTTCACATTAGCGAAAATATTTATTCATGCTCATATTTTCCTGGTATTATCACACAACACAAATATCATCTAGGATGATTCGGCAGACTAGGCAATCTTAGCCATGATTTCGGCAAGCCTAACTATAATAATTGTCTGCATAGTGAATATATTTATTCCAACTGACAAGATTCTTGTTTGCCATTTATTAATTGCTTTTATTTTTGCACTACCTCAGCATCATAAGGATTCTGGGTACTTTTGACCTGCCTATTTGTCTTCAAAAAGACATTCTTGAGGCTAGGCGCGGACGAAGCTCTAATTTGAATGTTTGAAGTAATTTTATAAAAATATATAACTTCAACTCTACATTTCCATCCTTCATTATTTCCATGGCGTACGAAATTCAGCAAGTATCGGAACAGAGATGGAACTGGAACTCTCAAATTCCATTTCTCTTCCGTACAAGTGAATATTAGGTTGTATCTGTGCTGGACCTGAAATAGGATTGAAAATATATATAAGTATTCAAATTGGAATTTCTTGTCACATTTCAAACTATATACTTTATCTGAATTTATACACCTACTGTATTTTTTTTCACATTAGCGAAAATATTTATTCATGCTCATATTTTCCTGGTATTATCACACAACACAAATATCATCTAGGATGATTCGGCAGACTAGGCAATCTTAGCCATGATTTCGGCAAGCCTAACTATAATAATTGTCTGCATAGTGAATATATTTATTCCAACTGACAAGATTCTTGTTTGCCATTTATTAATTGCTTTTATTTTTGCACTACCTCAGCATCATAAGGATTCTGGGTACTTTTGACCTGCCTATTTGTCTTCAAAAAGACATTCTTGAGGCTAGGCGCGGACGAAACTCTAATTTCAATGTTTGAAGTAATTTTATAGAAATATATAACTTCAACTCTACATTTCCATCCTTCATTATTTCCATGGCGTACGAAATTCAGCAAGTATCGGAACAGAGATGGAACTGGAACTCTCAAATTCCATTTCTCTTCCGTACAAGTGAATATTAGGTTGTATCTGTGCTGGACCTGAAATAGGATTGAAAATATATATAAGTATTCAAATTGGAATTTCTTGTCACATTTCAAACTATATACTTTATCTGAATTTATACACCTACTGTATTTTTTTTCACATTAGCGAAAATATTTATTCATGCTCATATTTTCCTGGTATTATCACACAACACAAATATCATCTAGGATGATTCGGCAGACTAGGCAATCTTAGCCATGATTTCGGCAAGCCTAACTATAATAATTGTCTGCATAGTGAATATATTTATTCCAACTGACAAGATTCTTGTTTGCCATTTATTAATTGCTTTTATTTTTGCACTACCTCAGCATCATAAGGATTCTGGGTACTTTTGACCTGCCTATTTGTCTTCAAAAAGACATTCTTGAGGCTAGGCGCGGACGAAACTCTAATTTGAATGTTTGAAGTAATTTTATAAAAATATATAACTTCAACTCTACATTTCCATCCTTCATTATTTCCATGGCGTACGAAATTCAGCAAGTATCGGAACAGAGATGGAACTGGAACTCTCAAATTCCATTTCTCTTCCGTACAAGTGAATATTAGGTTGTATCTGTGCTGGACCTGAAATAGGATTGAAAATATATATAAGTATTCAAATTGGAATTTCTTGTCACATTTCAAACTATATACTTTATCTGAATTTATACACCTACTGTATTTTTTTTCACATTAGCGAAAATATTTATTCATGCTCATATTTTCCTGGTATTATCACACAACACAAATATCATCTAGGATGATTCGGCAGACTAGGCAATCTTAGCCATGATTTCGGCAAGCCTAACTATAATAATTGTCTGCATAGTGAATATATTTATTCCAACTGACAAGATTCTTGTTTGCCATTTATTAATTGCTTTTATTTTTGCACTACCTCAGCATCATAAGGATTCTGGGTACTTTTGACCTGCCTATTTGTCTTCAAAAAGACATTCTTGAGGCTAGGCGCGGACGAAGCTCTAATTTGAATGTTTGAAGTAATTTTATAAAAATATATAACTTCAACTCTACATTTCCATCCTTCATTATTTCCATGGCGTACGAAATTCAGCAAGTATCGGAACAGAGATGGAACTGGAACTCTCAAATTCCATTTCTCTTCCGTACAAGTGAATATTAGGTTGTATCTGTGCTGGACCTGAAATAGGATTGAAAATATATATAAGTATTCAAATTGGAATTTCTTGTCACATTTCAAACTATATACTTTATCTGAATTTATACACCTACTGTATTTTTTTTCACATTAGCGAAAATATTTATTCATGCTCATATTTTCCTGGTATTATCACACAACACAAATATCATCTAGGATGATTCGGCAGACTAGGCAATCTTAGCCATGATTTCGGCAAGCCTAACTATAATAATTGTCTGCATAGTGAATATATTTATTCCAACTGACAAGATTCTTGTTTGCCATTTATTAATTGCTTTTATTTTTGCACTACCTCAGCATCATAAGGATTCTGGGTACTTTTGACCTGCCTATTTGTCTTCAAAAAGACATTCTTGAGGCTAGGCGCGGACGAAACTCTAATTTCAATGTTTGAAGTAATTTTATAAAAATATATAACTTCAACTCTACATTTCCATCCTTCATTATTTCCATGGCGTACGAAATTCAGCAAGTATCGGAACAGAGATGGAACTGGAACTCTCAAATTCCATTTCTCTTCCGTACAAGTGAATATTAGGTTGTATCTGTGCTGGACCTGAAATAGGATTGAAAATATATATAAGTATTCAAATTGGAATTTCTTGTCACATTTCAAACTATATACTTTATCTGAATTTATACACCTACTGTATTTTTTTTCACATTAGCGAAAATATTTATTCATGCTCATATTTTCCTGGTATTATCACACAACACAAATATCATCTAGGATGATTCGGCAGACTAGGCAATCTTAGCCATGATTTCGGCAAGCCTAACTATAATAATTGTCTGCATAGTGAATATATTTATTCCAACTGACAAGATTCTTGTTTGCCATTTATTAATTGCTTTTATTTTTGCACTACCTCAGCATCATAAGGATTCTGGGTACTTTTGACCTGCCTATTTGTCTTCAAAAAGACATTCTTGAGGCTAGGCGCGGACGAAGCTCTAATTTGAATGTTTGAAGTAATTTTATAAAAATATATAACTTCAACTCTACATTTCCATCCTTCATTATTTCCATGGCGTACGAAATTCAGCAAGTATCGGAACAGAGATGGAACTGGAACTCTCAAATTCCATTTCTCTTCCGTACAAGTGAATATTAGGTTGTATCTGTGCTGGACCTGAAATAGGATTGAAAATATATATAAGTATTCAAATTGGAATTTCTTGTCACATTTCAAACTATATACTTTATCTGAATTTATACACCTACTGTATTTTTTTTCACATTAGCGAAAATATTTATTCATGCTCATATTTTCCTGGTATTATCACACAACACAAATATCATCTAGGATGATTCGGCAGACTAGGCAATCTTAGCCATGATTTCGGCAAGCCTAACTATAATAATTGTCTGCATAGTGAATATATTTATTCCAACTGACAAGATTCTTGTTTGCCATTTATTAATTGCTTTTATTTTTGCACTACCTCAGCATCATAAGGATTCTGGGTACTTTTGACCTGCCTATTTGTCTTCAAAAAGACATTCTTGAGGCTAGGCGCGGACGAAACTCTAATTTCAATGTTTGAAGTAATTTTATAAAAATATATAACTTCAACTCTACATTTCCATCCTTCATTATTTCCATGGCGTACGAAATTCAGCAAGTATCGGAACAGAGATGGAACTGGAACTCTCAAATTCCATTTCTCTTCCGTACAAGTGAATATTAGGTTGTATCTGTGCTGGACCTGAAATAGGATTGAAAATATATATAAGTATTCAAATTGGAATTTCTTGTCACATTTCAAACTATATACTTTATCTGAATTTATACACCTACTGTATTTTTTTTCACATTAGCGAAAATATTTATTCATGCTCATATTTTCCTGGTATTATCACACAACACAAATATCATCTAGGATGATTCGGCAGACTAGGCAATCTTAGCCATGATTTCGGCAAGCCTAACTATAATAATTGTCTGCATAGTGAATATATTTATTCCAACTGACAAGATTCTTGTTTGCCATTTATTAATTGCTTTTATTTTTGCACTACCTCAGCATCATAAGGATTCTGGGTACTTTTGACCTGCCTATTTGTCTTCAAAAAGACATTCTTGAGGCTAGGCGCGGACGAAACTCTAATTTCAATGTTTGAAGTAATTTTATAAAAATATATAACTTCAACTCTACATTTCCATCCTTCATTATTTCCATGGCGTACGAAATTCAGCAAGTATCGGAACAGAGATGGAACTGGAACTCTCAAATTCCATTTCTCTTCCGTACAAGTGAATATTAGGTTGTATCTGTGCTGGACCTGAAATAGGATTGAAAATATATATAAGTATTCAAATTGGAATTTCTTGTCACATTTCAAACTATATACTTTATCTGAATTTATACACCTACTGTATTTTTTTTCACATTAGCGAAAATATTTATTCATGCTCATATTTTCCTGGTATTATCACACAACACAAATATCATCTAGGATGATTCGGCAGACTAGGCAATCTTAGCCATGATTTCGGCAAGCCTAACTATAATAATTGTCTGCATAGTGAATATATTTATTCCAACTGACAAGATTCTTGTTTGCCATTTATTAATTGCTTTTATTTTTGCACTACCTCAGCATCATAAGGATTCTGGGTACTTTTGACCTGCCTATTTGTCTTCAAAAAGACATTCTTGAGGCTAGGCGCGGACGAAGCTCTAATTTGAATGTTTGAAGTAATTTTATAAAAATATATAACTTCAACTCTACATTTCCATCCTTCATTATTTCCATGGCGTACGAAATTCAGCAAGTATCGGAACAGAGATGGAACTGGAACTCTCAAATTCCATTTCTCTTCCGTACAAGTGAATATTAGGTTGTATCTGTGCTGGACCTGAAATAGGATTGAAAATATATATAAGTATTCAAATTGGAATTTCTTGTCACATTTCAAACTATATACTTTATCTGAATTTATACACCTACTGTATTTTTTTTCACATTAGCGAAAATATTTATTCATGCTCATATTTTCCTGGTATTATCACACAACACAAATATCATCTAGGATGATTCGGCAGACTAGGCAATCTTAGCCATGATTTCGGCAAGCCTAACTATAATAATTGTCTGCATAGTGAATATATTTATTCCAACTGACAAGATTCTTGTTTGCCATTTATTAATTGCTTTTATTTTTGCACTACCTCAGCATCATAAGGATTCTGGGTACTTTTGACCTGCCTATTTGTCTTCAAAAAGACATTCTTGAGGCTAGGCGCGGACGAAACTCTAATTTCAATGTTTGAAGTAATTTTATAAAAATATATAACTTCAACTCTACATTTCCATCCTTCATTATTTCCATGGCGTACGAAATTCAGCAAGTATCGGAACAGAGATGGAACTGGAACTCTCAAATTCCATTTCTCTTCCGTACAAGTGAATATTAGGTTGTATCTGTGCTGGACCTGAAATAGGATTGAAAATATATATAAGTATTCAAATTGGAATTTCTTGTCACATTTCAAACTATATACTTTATCTGAATTTATACACCTACTGTATTTTTTTTCACATTAGCGAAAATATTTATTCATGCTCATATTTTCCTGGTATTATCACACAACACAAATATCATCTAGGATGATTCGGCAGACTAGGCAATCTTAGCCATGATTTCGGCAAGCCTAACTATAATAATTGTCTGCATAGTGAATATATTTATTCCAACTGACAAGATTCTTGTTTGCCATTTATTAATTGCTTTTATTTTTGCACTACCTCAGCATCATAAGGATTCTGGGTACTTTTGACCTGCCTATTTGTCTTCAAAAAGACATTCTTGAGGCTAGGCGCGGACGAAACTCTAATTTCAATGTTTGAAGTAATTTTATAAAAATATATAACTTCAACTCTACATTTCCATCCTTCATTATTTCCATGGCGTACGAAATTCAGCAAGTATCGGAACAGAGATGGAACTGGAACTCTCAAATTCCATTTCTCTTCCGTACAAGTGAATATTAGGTTGTATCTGTGCTGGACCTGAAATAGGATTGAAAATATATATAAGTATTCAAATTGGAATTTCTTGTCACATTTCAAACTATATATTTTATCTGAATTTATACACCTACTGTATTTTTTTTCACATTAGCGAAAATATTTATTCATGCTCATATTTTCCTGGTATTATCACACAACACAAATATCATCTAGGATGATTCGGCAGACTAGGCAATCTTAGCCATGATTTCGGCAAGCCTAACTATAATAATTGTCTGCATAGTGAATATATTTATTCCAACTGACAAGATTCTTGTTTGCCATTTATTAATTGCTTTTATTTTTGCACTACCTCAGCATCATAAGGATTCTGGGTACTTTTGACCTGCCTATTTGTCTTCAAAAAGACATTCTTGAGGCTAGGCGCGGACGAAACTCTAATTTGAAAGTTTGAAGTAATTTTATAAAAATATATAACTTCAACTCTACATTTCCATCCTTCATTATTTCCATGGCGTACGAAATTCAGCAAGTATCGGAACAGAGATGGAACTGGAACTCTCAAATTCCATTTCTCTTCCGTACAAGTGAATATTAGGTTGTATCTGTGCTGGACCTGAAATAGGATTGAAAATATATATAAGTATTCAAATTGGAATTTCTTGTCACATTTCAAACTATATATTTTATCTGAATTTATACACCTACTGTATTTTTTTTCACATTAGCGAAAATATTTATTCATGCTCATATTTTCCTGGTATTATCACACAACACAAATATCATCTAGGATGATTCGGCAGACTAGGCAATCTTAGCCATGATTTCGGCAAGCCTAACTATAATAATTGTCTGCATAGTGAATATATTTATTCCAACTGACAAGATTCTTGTTTGCCATTTATTAATTGCTTTTATTTTTGCACTACCTCAGCATCATAAGGATTCTGGGTACTTTTGACCTGCCTATTTGTCTTCAAAAAGACATTCTTGAGGCTAGGCGCGGACGAAACTCTAATTTCAATGTTTGAAGTAATTTTATAAAAATATATAACTTCAACTCTACATTTCCATCCTTCATTATTTCCATGGCGTACGAAATTCAGCAAGTATCGGAACAGAGATGGAACTGGAACTCTCAAATTCCATTTCTCTTCCGTACAAGTGAATATTAGGTTGTATCTGTGCTGGACCTGAAATAGGATTGAAAATATATATAAGTATTCAAATTGGAATTTCTTGTCACATTTCAAACTATATATTTTATCTGAATTTATACACCTACTGTATTTTTTTTCACATTAGCGAAAATATTTATTCATGCTCATATTTTCCTGGTATTATCACACAACACAAATATCATCTAGGATGATTCGGCAGACTAGGCAATCTTAGCCATGATTTCGGCAAGCCTAACTATAATAATTGTCTGCATAGTGAATATATTTATTCCAACTGACAAGATTCTTGTTTGCCATTTATTAATTGCTTTTATTTTTGCACTACCTCAGCATCATAAGGATTCTGGGTACTTTTGACCTGCCTATTTGTCTTCAAAAAGACATTCTTGAGGCTAGGCGCGGACGAAACTCTAATTTCAATGTTTGAAGTAATTTTATAAAAATATATAACTTCAACTCTACATTTCCATCCTTCATTATTTCCATGGCGTACGAAATTCAGCAAGTATCGGAACAGAGATGGAACTGGAACTCTCAAATTCCATTTCTCTTCCGTACAAGTGAATATTAGGTTGTATCTGTGCTGGACCTGAAATAGGATTGAAAATATATATAAGTATTCAAATTGGAATTTCTTGTCACATTTCAAACTATATACTTTATCTGAATTTATACACCTACTGTATTTTTTTTCACATTAGCGAAAATATTTATTCATGCTCATATTTTCCTGGTATTATCACACAACACAAATATCATCTAGGATGATTCGGCAGACTAGGCAATCTTAGCCATGATTTCGGCAAGCCTAACTATAATAATTGTCTGCATAGTGAATATATTTATTCCAACTGACAAGATTCTTGTTTGCCATTTATTAATTGCTTTTATTTTTGCACTACCTCAGCATCATAAGGATTCTGGGTACTTTTGACCTGCCTATTTGTCTTCAAAAAGACATTCTTGAGGCTAGGCGCGGACGAAACTCTAATTTCAATGTTTGAAGTAATTTTATAAAAATATATAACTTCAACTCTACATTTCCATCCTTCATTATTTCCATGGCGTACGAAATTCAGCAAGTATCGGAACAGAGATGGAACTGGAACTCTCAAATTCCATTTCTCTTCCGTACAAGTGAATATTAGGTTGTATCTGTGCTGGACCTGAAATAGGATTGAAAATATATATAAGTATTCAAATTGGAATTTCTTGTCACATTTCAAACTATATACTTTATCTGAATTTATACACCTACTGTATTTTTTTTCACATTAGCGAAAATATTTATTCATGCTCATATTTTCCTGGTATTATCACACAACACAAATATCATCTAGGATGATTCGGCAGACTAGGCAATCTTAGCCATGATTTCGGCAAGCCTAACTATAATAATTGTCTGCATAGTGAATATATTTATTCCAACTGACAAGATTCTTGTTTGCCATTTATTAATTGCTTTTATTTTTGCACTACCTCAGCATCATAAGGATTCTGGGTACTTTTGACCTGCCTATTTGTCTTCAAAAAGACATTCTTGAGGCTAGGCGCGGACGAAACTCTAATTTCAATGTTTGAAGTAATTTTATAAAAATATATAACTTCAACTCTACATTTCCATCCTTCATTATTTCCATGGCGTACGAAATTCAGCAAGTATCGGAACAGAGATGGAACTGGAACTCTCAAATTCCATTTCTCTTCCGTACAAGTGAATATTAGGTTGTATCTGTGCTGGACCTGAAATAGGATTGAAAATATATATAAGTATTCAAATTGGAATTTCTTGTCACATTTCAAACTATATATTTTATCTGAATTTATACACCTACTGTATTTTTTTTCACATTAGCGAAAATATTTATTCATGCTCATATTTTCCTGGTATTATCACACAACACAAATATCATCTAGGATGATTCGGCAGACTAGGCAATCTTAGCCATGATTTCGGCAAGCCTAACTATAATAATTGTCTGCATAGTGAATATATTTATTCCAACTGACAAGATTCTTGTTTGCCATTTATTAATTGCTTTTATTTTTGCACTACCTCAGCATCATAAGGATTCTGGGTACTTTTGACCTGCCTATTTGTCTTCAAAAAGACATTCTTGAGGCTAGGCGCGGACGAAACTCTAATTTCAATGTTTGAAGTAATTTTATAAAAATATATAACTTCAACTCTACATTTCCATCCTTCATTATTTCCATGGCGTACGAAATTCAGCAAGTATCGGAACAGAGATGGAACTGGAACTCTCAAATTCCATTTCTCTTCCGTACAAGTGAATATTAGGTTGTATCTGTGCTGGACCTGAAATAGGATTGAAAATATATATAAGTATTCAAATTGGAATTTCTTGTCACATTTCAAACTATATATTTTATCTGAATTTATACACCTACTGTATTTTTTTTCACATTAGCGAAAATATTTATTCATGCTCATATTTTCCTGGTATTATCACACAACACAAATATCATCTAGGATGATTCGGCAGACTAGGCAATCTTAGCCATGATTTCGGCAAGCCTAACTATAATAATTGTCTGCATAGTGAATATATTTATTCCAACTGACAAGATTCTTGTTTGCCATTTATTAATTGCTTTTATTTTTGCACTACCTCAGCATCATAAGGATTCTGGGTACTTTTGACCTGCCTATTTGTCTTCAAAAAGACATTCTTGAGGCTAGGCGCGGACGAAACTCTAATTTCAATGTTTGAAGTAATTTTATAAAAATATATAACTTCAACTCTACATTTCCATCCTTCATTATTTCCATGGCGTACGAAATTCAGCAAGTATCGGAACAGAGATGGAACTGGAACTCTCAAATTCCATTTCTCTTCCGTACAAGTGAATATTAGGTTGTATCTGTGCTGGACCTGAAATAGGATTGAAAATATATATAAGTATTCAAATTGGAATTTCTTGTCACATTTCAAACTATATACTTTATCTGAATTTATACACCTACTGTATTTTTTTTCACATTAGCGAAAATATTTATTCATGCTCATATTTTCCTGGTATTATCACACAACACAAATATCATCTAGGATGATTCGGCAGACTAGGCAATCTTAGCCATGATTTCGGCAAGCCTAACTATAATAATTGTCTGCATAGTGAATATATTTATTCCAACTGACAAGATTCTTGTTTGCCATTTATTAATTGCTTTTATTTTTGCACTACCTCAGCATCATAAGTATTCTGGGTACTTTTGACCTGCCTATTTGTCTTCAAAAAGACATTCTTGAGGCTAGGCGCGGACGAAACTCTAATTTCAATGTTTGAAGTAATTTTATAAAAATATATAACTTCAACTCTACATTTCCATCCTTCATTATTTCCATGGCGTACGAAATTCAGCAAGTATCGGAACAGAGATGGAACTGGAACTCTCAAATTCCATTTCTCTTCCGTACAAGTGAATATTAGGTTGTATCTGTGCTGGACCTGAAATAGGATTGAAAATATATATAAGTATTCAAATTGGAATTTCTTGTCACATTTCAAACTATATACTTTATCTGAATTTATACACCTACTGTATTTTTTTTCACATTAGCGAAAATATTTATTCATGCTCATATTTTCCTGGTATTATCACACAACACAAATATCATCTAGGATGATTCGGCAGACTAGGCAATCTTAGCCATGATTTCGGCAAGCCTAACTATAATAATTGTCTGCATAGTGAATATATTTATTCCAACTGACAAGATTCTTGTTTGCCATTTATTAATTGCTTTTATTTTTGCACTACCTCAGCATCATAAGGATTCTGGGTACTTTTGACCTGCCTATTTGTCTTCAAAAAGACATTCTTGAGGCTAGGCGCGGACGAAACTCTAATTTGAAAGTTTGAAGTAATTTTATAAAAATATATAACTTCAACTCTACATTTCCATCCTTCATTATTTCCATGGCGTACGAAATTCAGCAAGTATCGGAACAGAGATGGAACTGGAACTCTCAAATTCCATTTCTCTTCCGTACAAGTGAATATTAGGTTGTATCTGTGCTGGACCTGAAATAGGATTGAAAATATATATAAGTATTCAAATTGGAATTTCTTGTCACATTTCAAACTATATACTTTATCTGAATTTATACACCTACTGTATTTTTTTTCACATTAGCGAAAATATTTATTCATGCTCATATTTTCCTGGTATTATCACACAACACAAATATCATCTAGGATGATTCGGCAGACTAGGCAATCTTAGCCATGATTTCGGCAAGCCTAACTATAATAATTGTCTGCATAGTGAATATATTTATTCCAACTGACAAGATTCTTGTTTGCCATTTATTAATTGCTTTTATTTTTGCACTACCTCAGCATCATAAGGATTCTGGGTACTTTTGACCTGCCTATTTGTCTTCAAAAAGACATTCTTGAGGCTAGGCGCGGACGAAACTCTAATTTCAATGTTTGAAGTAATTTTATAAAAATATATAACTTCAACTCTACATTTCCATCCTTCATTATTTCCATGGCGTACGAAATTCAGCAAGTATCGGAACAGAGATGGAACTGGAACTCTCAAATTCCATTTCTCTTCCGTACAAGTGAATATTAGGTTGTATCTGTGCTGGACCTGAAATAGGATTGAAAATATATATAAGTATTCAAATTGGAATTTCTTGTCACATTTCAAACTATATACTTTATCTGAATTTATACACCTACTGTATTTTTTTTCACATTAGCGAAAATATTTATTCATGCTCATATTTTCCTGGTATTATCACACAACACAAATATCATCTAGGATGATTCGGCAGACTAGGCAATCTTAGCCATGATTTCGGCAAGCCTAACTATAATAATTGTCTGCATAGTGAATATATTTATTCCAACTGACAAGATTCTTGTTTGCCATTTATTAATTGCTTTTATTTTTGCACTACCTCAGCATCATAAGGATTCTGGGTACTTTTGACCTGCCTATTTGTCTTCAAAAAGACATTCTTGAGGCTAGGCGCGGACGAAACTCTAATTTGAATGTTTGAAGTAATTTTATAAAAATATATAACTTCAACTCTACATTTCCATCCTTCATTATTTCCATGGCGTACGAAATTCAGCAAGTATCGGAACAGAGATGGAACTGGAACTCTCAAATTCCATTTCTCTTCCGTACAAGTGAATATTAGGTTGTATCTGTGCTGGACCTGAAATAGGATTGAAAATATATATAAGTATTCAAATTGGAATTTCTTGTCACATTTCAAACTATATACTTTATCTGAATTTATACACCTACTGTATTTTTTTTCACATTAGCGAAAATATTTATTCATGCTCATATTTTCCTGGTATTATCACACAACACAAATATCATCTAGGATGATTCGGCAGACTAGGCAATCTTAGCCATGATTTCGGCAAGCCTAACTATAATAATTGTCTGCATAGTGAATATATTTATTCCAACTGACAAGATTCTTGTTTGCCATTTATTAATTGCTTTTATTTTTGCACTACCTCAGCATCATAAGGATTCTGGGTACTTTTGACCTGCCTATTTGTCTTCAAAAAGACATTCTTGAGGCTAGGCGCGGACGAAACTCTAATTTGAAAGTTTGAAGTAATTTTATAAAAATATATAACTTCAACTCTACATTTCCATCCTTCATTATTTCCATGGCGTACGAAATTCAGCAAGTATCGGAACAGAGATGGAACTGGAACTCTCAAATTCCATTTCTCTTCCGTACAAGTGAATATTAGGTTGTATCTGTGCTGGACCTGAAATAGGATTGAAAATATATATAAGTATTCAAATTGGAATTTCTTGTCACATTTCAAACTATATACTTTATCTGAATTTATACACCTACTGTATTTTTTTTCACATTAGCGAAAATATTTATTCATGCTCATATTTTCCTGGTATTATCACACAACACAAATATCATCTAGGATGATTCGGCAGACTAGGCAATCTTAGCCATGATTTCGGCAAGCCTAACTATAATAATTGTCTGCATAGTGAATATATTTATTCCAACTGACAAGATTCTTGTTTGCCATTTATTAATTGCTTTTATTTTTGCACTACCTCAGCATCATAAGGATTCTGGGTACTTTTGACCTGCCTATTTGTCTTCAAAAAGACATTCTTGAGGCTAGGCGCGGACGAAACTCTAATTTCAATGTTTGAAGTAATTTTATAAAAATATATAACTTCAACTCTACATTTCCATCCTTCATTATTTCCATGGCGTACGAAATTCAGCAAGTATCGGAACAGAGATGGAACTGGAACTCTCAAATTCCATTTCTCTTCCGTACAAGTGAATATTAGGTTGTATCTGTGCTGGACCTGAAATAGGATTGAAAATATATATAAGTATTCAAATTGGAATTTCTTGTCACATTTCAAACTATATATTTTATCTGAATTTATACACCTACTGTATTTTTTTTCACATTAGCGAAAATATTTATTCATGCTCATATTTTCCTGGTATTATCACACAACACAAATATCATCTAGGATGATTCGGCAGACTAGGCAATCTTAGCCATGATTTCGGCAAGCCTAACTATAATAATTGTCTGCATAGTGAATATATTTATTCCAACTGACAAGATTCTTGTTTGCCATTTATTAATTGCTTTTATTTTTGCACTACCTCAGCATCATAAGGATTCTGGGTACTTTTGACCTGCCTATTTGTCTTCAAAAAGACATTCTTGAGGCTAGGCGCGGACGAAACTCTAATTTGAAAGTTTGAAGTAATTTTATAAAAATATATAACTTCAACTCTACATTTCCATCCTTCATTATTTCCATGGCGTACGAAATTCAGCAAGTATCGGAACAGAGATGGAACTGGAACTCTCAAATTCCATTTCTCTTCCGTACAAGTGAATATTAGGTTGTATCTGTGCTGGACCTGAAATAGGATTGAAAATATATATAAGTATTCAAATTGGAATTTCTTGTCACATTTCAAACTATATACTTTATCTGAATTTATACACCTACTGTATTTTTTTTCACATTAGCGAAAATATTTATTCATGCTCATATTTTCCTGGTATTATCACACAACACAAATATCATCTAGGATGATTCGGCAGACTAGGCAATCTTAGCCATGATTTCGGCAAGCCTAACTATAATAATTGTCTGCATAGTGAATATATTTATTCCAACTGACAAGATTCTTGTTTGCCATTTATTAATTGCTTTTATTTTTGCACTACCTCAGCATCATAAGGATTCTGGGTACTTTTGACCTGCCTATTTGTCTTCAAAAAGACATTCTTGAGGCTAGGCGCGGACGAAACTCTAATTTCAATGTTTGAAGTAATTTTATAAAAATATATAACTTCAACTCTACATTTCCATCCTTCATTATTTCCATGGCGTACGAAATTCAGCAAGTATCGGAACAGAGATGGAACTGGAACTCTCAAATTCCATTTCTCTTCCGTACAAGTGAATATTAGGTTGTATCTGTGCTGGACCTGAAATAGGATTGAAAATATATATAAGTATTCAAATTGGAATTTCTTGTCACATTTCAAACTATATACTTTATCTGAATTTATACACCTACTGTATTTTTTTTCACATTAGCGAAAATATTTATTCATGCTCATATTTTCCTGGTATTATCACACAACACAAATATCATCTAGGATGATTCGGCAGACTAGGCAATCTTAGCCATGATTTCGGCAAGCCTAACTATAATAATTGTCTGCATAGTGAATATATTTATTCCAACTGACAAGATTCTTGTTTGCCATTTATTAATTGCTTTTATTTTTGCACTACCTCAGCATCATAAGGATTCTGGGTACTTTTGACCTGCCTATTTGTCTTCAAAAAGACATTCTTGAGGCTAGGCGCGGACGAAACTCTAATTTGAAAGTTTGAAGTAATTTTATAAAAATATATAACTTCAACTCTACATTTCCATCCTTCATTATTTCCATGGCGTACGAAATTCAGCAAGTATCGGAACAGAGATGGAACTGGAACTCTCAAATTCCATTTCTCTTCCGTACAAGTGAATATTAGGTTGTATCTGTGCTGGACCTGAAATAGGATTGAAAATATATATAAGTATTCAAATTGGAATTTCTTGTCACATTTCAAACTATATACTTTATCTGAATTTATACACCTACTGTATTTTTTTTCACATTAGCGAAAATATTTATTCATGCTCATATTTTCCTGGTATTATCACACAACACAAATATCATCTAGGATGATTCGGCAGACTAGGCAATCTTAGCCATGATTTCGGCAAGCCTAACTATAATAATTGTCTGCATAGTGAATATATTTATTCCAACTGACAAGATTCTTGTTTGCCATTTATTAATTGCTTTTATTTTTGCACTACCTCAGCATCATAAGGATTCTGGGTACTTTTGACCTGCCTATTTGTCTTCAAAAAGACATTCTTGAGGCTAGGCGCGGACGAAACTCTAATTTGAAAGTTTGAAGTAATTTTATAAAAATATATAACTTCAACTCTACATTTCCATCCTTCATTATTTCCATGGCGTACGAAATTCAGCAAGTATCGGAACAGAGATGGAACTGGAACTCTCAAATTCCATTTCTCTTCCGTACAAGTGAATATTAGGTTGTATCTGTGCTGGACCTGAAATAGGATTGAAAATATATATAAGTATTCAAATTGGAATTTCTTGTCACATTTCAAACTATATACTTTATCTGAATTTATACACCTACTGTATTTTTTTTCACATTAGCGAAAATATTTATTCATGCTCATATTTTCCTGGTATTATCACACAACACAAATATCATCTAGGATGATTCGGCAGACTAGGCAATCTTAGCCATGATTTCGGCAAGCCTAACTATAATAATTGTCTGCATAGTGAATATATTTATTCCAACTGACAAGATTCTTGTTTGCCATTTATTAATTGCTTTTATTTTTGCACTACCTCAGCATCATAAGGATTCTGGGTACTTTTGACCTGCCTATTTGTCTTCAAAAAGACATTCTTGAGGCTAGGCGCGGACGAAACTCTAATTTCAATGTTTGAAGTAATTTTATAAAAATATATAACTTCAACTCTACATTTCCATCCTTCATTATTTCCATGGCGTACGAAATTCAGCAAGTATCGGAACAGAGATGGAACTGGAACTCTCAAATTCCATTTCTCTTCCGTACAAGTGAATATTAGGTTGTATCTGTGCTGGACCTGAAATAGGATTGAAAATATATATAAGTATTCAAATTGGAATTTCTTGTCACATTTCAAACTATATACTTTATCTGAATTTATACACCTACTGTATTTTTTTTCACATTAGCGAAAATATTTATTCATGCTCATATTTTCCTGGTATTATCACACAACACAAATATCATCTAGGATGATTCGGCAGACTAGGCAATCTTAGCCATGATTTCGGCAAGCCTAACTATAATAATTGTCTGCATAGTGAATATATTTATTCCAACTGACAAGATTCTTGTTTGCCATTTATTAATTGCTTTTATTTTTGCACTACCTCAGCATCATAAGGATTCTGGGTACTTTTGACCTGCCTATTTGTCTTCAAAAAGACATTCTTGAGGCTAGGCGCGGACGAAACTCTAATTTGAATGTTTGAAGTAATTTTATAAAAATATATAACTTCAACTCTACATTTCCATCCTTCATTATTTCCATGGCGTACGAAATTCAGCAAGTATCGGAACAGAGATGGAACTGGAACTCTCAAATTCCATTTCTCTTCCGTACAAGTGAATATTAGGTTGTATCTGTGCTGGACCTGAAATAGGATTGAAAATATATATAAGTATTCAAATTGGAATTTCTTGTCACATTTCAAACTATATACTTTATCTGAATTTATACACCTACTGTATTTTTTTTCACATTAGCGAAAATATTTATTCATGCTCATATTTTCCTGGTATTATCACACAACACAAATATCATCTAGGATGATTCGGCAGACTAGGCAATCTTAGCCATGATTTCGGCAAGCCTAACTATAATAATTGTCTGCATAGTGAATATATTTATTCCAACTGACAAGATTCTTGTTTGCCATTTATTAATTGCTTTTATTTTTGCACTACCTCAGCATCATAAGGATTCTGGGTACTTTTGACCTGCCTATTTGTCTTCAAAAAGACATTCTTGAGGCTAGGCGCGGACGAAACTCTAATTTGAATGTTTGAAGTAATTTTATAAAAATATATAACTTCAACTCTACATTTCCATCCTTCATTATTTCCATGGCGTACGAAATTCAGCAAGTATCGGAACAGAGATGGAACTGGAACTCTCAAATTCCATTTCTCTTCCGTACAAGTGAATATCATGGTTGTATCTGTGCTGGACCTGAAATAGGATTGAAAATATATATAAGTATTCAAATTGGAATTTCTTGTCACATTTCAAACTATATATTTTATCTGAATTTATACACCTACTGTATTTTTTTTCACATTAGCGAAAATATTTATTCATGCTCATATTTTCCTGGTATTATCACACAACACAAATATCATCTAGGATGATTCGGCAGACTAGGCAATCTTAGCCATGATTTCGGCAAGCCTAACTATAATAATTGTCTGCATAGTGAATATATTTATTCCAACTGACAAGATTCTTGTTTGCCATTTATTAATTGCTTTTATTTTTGCACTACCTCAGCATCATAAGGATTCTGGGTACTTTTGACCTGCCTATTTGTCTTCAAAAAGACATTCTTGAGGCTAGGCGCGGACGAAACTCTAATTTGAATGTTTGAAGTAATTTTATAAAAATATATAACTTCAACTCTACATTTCCATCCTTCATTATTTCCATGGCGTACGAAATTCAGCAAGTATCGGAACAGAGATGGAACTGGAACTCTCAAATTCCATTTCTCTTCCGTACAAGTGAATATTAGGTTGTATCTGTGCTGGACCTGAAATAGGATTGAAAATATATATAAGTATTCAAATTGGAATTTCTTGTCACATTTCAAACTATATACTTTATCTGAATTTATACACCTACTGTATTTTTTTTCACATTAGCGAAAATATTTATTCATGCTCATATTTTCCTGGTATTATCACACAACACAAATATCATCTAGGATGATTCGGCAGACTAGGCAATCTTAGCCATGATTTCGGCAAGCCTAACTATAATAATTGTCTGCATAGTGAATATATTTATTCCAACTGACAAGATTCTTGTTTGCCATTTATTAATTGCTTTTATTTTTGCACTACCTCAGCATCATAAGGATTCTGGGTACTTTTGACCTGCCTATTTGTCTTCAAAAAGACATTCTTGAGGCTAGGCGCGGACGAAACTCTAATTTGAATGTTTGAAGTAATTTTATAAAAATATATAACTTCAACTCTACATTTCCATCCTTCATTATTTCCATGGCGTACGAAATTCAGCAAGTATCGGAACAGAGATGGAACTGGAACTCTCAAATTCCATTTCTCTTCCGTACAAGTGAATATTAGGTTGTATCTGTGCTGGACCTGAAATAGGATTGAAAATATATATAAGTATTCAAATTGGAATTTCTTTTCACATTCCAAACTATATATTTTATCTGAATTTATACACCTACTGTATTTTTTTTCACATTAGCGAAAATATTTATTCATGCTCATATTTTCCTGGTATTATCACACAACACAAATATCATCTAGGATGATTCGGCAGACTAGGCAATCTTAGCCATGATTTCGGCAAGCCTAACTATAATAATTGTCTGCATAGTGAATATATTTATTCCAACTGACAAGATTCTTGTTTGCCATTTATTAATTGCTTTTATTTTTGCACTACCTCAGCATCATAAGGATTCTGGGTACTTTTGACCTGCCTATTTGTCTTCAAAAAGACATTCTTGAGGCTAGGCGCGGACGAAACTCTAATTTGAATGTTTGAAGTAATTTTATAAAAATATATAACTTCAACTCTACATTTCCATCCTTCATTATTTCCATGGCGTACGAAATTCAGCAAGTATCGGAACAGAGATGGAACTGGAACTCTCAAATTCCATTTCTCTTCCGTACAAGTGAATATTAGGTTGTATCTGTGCTGGACCTGAAATAGGATTGAAAATATATATAAGTATTCAAATTGGAATTTCTTTTCACATTTCAAACTATATATTTTATCTGAATTTATACACCTACTGTATTTTTTTTCACATTAGCGAAAATATTTATTCATGCTCATATTTTCCTGGTATTATCACACAACACAAATATCATCTAGGATGATTCGGCAGACTAGGCAATCTTAGCCATGATTTCGGCAAGCCTAACTATAATAATTGTCTGCATAGTGAATATATTTATTCCAACTGACAAGATTCTTGTTTGCCATTTATTAATTGCTTTTATTTTTGCACTACCTCAGCATCATAAGGATTCTGGGTACTTTTGACCTGCCTATTTGTCTTCAAAAAGACATTCTTGAGGCTAGGCGCGGACGAAACTCTAATTTGAATGTTTGAAGTAATTTTATAAAAATATATAACTTCAACTCTACATTTCCATCCTTCATTATTTCCATGGCGTACGAAATTCAGCAAGTATCGGAACAGAGATGGAACTGGAACTCTCAAATTCCATTTCTCTTCCGTACAAGTGAATATTAGGTTGTATCTGTGCTGGACCTGAAATAGGATTGAAAATATATATAAGTATTCAAATTGGAATTTCTTTTCACATTTCAAACTATATATTTTATCTGAATTTATACACCTACTGTATTTTTTTTCACATTAGCGAAAATATTTATTCATGCTCATATTTTCCTGGTATTATCACACAACACAAATATCATCTAGGATGATTCGGCAGACTAGGCAATCTTAGCCATGATTTCGGCAAGCCTAACTATAATAATTGTCTGCATAGTGAATATATTTATTCCAACTGACAAGATTCTTGTTTGCCATTTATTAATTGCTTTTATTTTTGCACTACCTCAGCATCATAAGGATTCTGGGTACTTTTGACCTGCCTATTTGTCTTCAAAAAGACATTCTTGAGGCTAGGCGCGGACGAAACTCTAATTTGAATGTTTGAAGTAATTTTATAAAAATATATAACTTCAACTCTACATTTCCATCCTTCATTATTTCCATGGCGTACGAAATTCAGCAAGTATCGGAACAGAGATGGAACTGGAACTCTCAAATTCCATTTCTCTTCCGTACAAGTGAATATTAGGTTGTATCTGTGCTGGACCTGAAATAGGATTGAAAATATATATAAGTATTCAAATTGGAATTTCTTTTCACATTTCAAACTATATATTTTATCTGAATTTATACACCTACTGTATTTTTTTTCACATTAGCGAAAATATTTATTCATGCTCATATTTTCCTGGTATTATCACACAACACAAATATCATCTAGGATGATTCGGCAGACTAGGCAATCTTAGCCATGATTTCGGCAAGCCTAACTATAATAATTGTCTGCATAGTGAATATATTTATTCCAACTGACAAGATTCTTGTTTGCCATTTATTAATTGCTTTTATTTTTGCACTACCTCAGCATCATAAGGATTCTGGGTACTTTTGACCTGCCTATTTGTCTTCAAAAAGACATTCTTGAGGCTAGGCGCGGACGAAACTCTAATTTGAATGTTTGAAGTAATTTTATAAAAATATATAACTTCAACTCTACATTTCCATCCTTCATTATTTCCATGGCGTACGAAATTCAGCAAGTATCGGAACAGAGATGGAACTGGAACTCTCAAATTCCATTTCTCTTCCGTACAAGTGAATATTAGGTTGTATCTGTGCTGGACCTGAAATAGGATTGAAAATATATATAAGTATTCAAATTGGAATTTCTTTTCACATTTCAAACTATATATTTTATCTGAATTTATACACCTACTGTATTTTTTTTCACATTAGCGAAAATATTTATTCATGCTCATATTTTCCTGGTATTATCACACAACACAAATATCATCTAGGATGATTCGGCAGACTAGGCAATCTTAGCCATGATTTCGGCAAGCCTAACTATAATAATTGTCTGCATAGTGAATATATTTATTCCAACTGACAAGATTCTTGTTTGCCATTTATTAATTGCTTTTATTTTTGCACTACCTCAGCATCATAAGGATTCTGGGTACTTTTGACCTGCCTATTTGTCTTCAAAAAGACATTCTTGAGGCTAGGCGCGGACGAAACTCTAATTTGAATGTTTGAAGTAATTTTATAAAAATATATAACTTCAACTCTACATTTCCATCCTTCATTATTTCCATGGCGTACGAAATTCAGCAAGTATCGGAACAGAGATGGAACTGGAACTCTCAAATTCCATTTCTCTTCCGTACAAGTGAATATTAGGTTGTATCTGTGCTGGACCTGAAATAGGATTGAAAATATATATAAGTATTCAAATTGGAATTTCTTTTCACATTTCAAACTATATATTTTATCTGAATTTATACACCTACTGTATTTTTTTTCACATTAGCGAAAATATTTATTCATGCTCATATTTTCCTGGTATTATCACACAACACAAATATCATCTAGGATGATTCGGCAGACTAGGCAATCTTAGCCATGATTTCGGCAAGCCTAACTATAATAATTGTCTGCATAGTGAATATATTTATTCCAACTGACAAGATTCTTGTTTGCCATTTATTAATTGCTTTTATTTTTGCACTACCTCAGCATCATAAGGATTCTGGGTACTTTTGACCTGCCTATTTGTCTTCAAAAAGACATTCTTGAGGCTAGGCGCGGACGAAACTCTAATTTGAATGTTTGAAGTAATTTTATAAAAATATATAACTTCAACTCTACATTTCCATCCTTCATTATTTCCATGGCGTACGAAATTCAGCAAGTATCGGAACAGAGATGGAACTGGAACTCTCAAATTCCATTTCTCTTCCGTACAAGTGAATATTAGGTTGTATCTGTGCTGGACCTGAAATAGGATTGAAAATATATATAAGTATTCAAATTGGAATTTCTTTTCACATTTCAAACTATATATTTTATCTGAATTTATACACCTACTGTATTTTTTTTCACATTAGCGAAAATATTTATTCATGCTCATATTTTCCTGGTATTATCACACAACACAAATATCATCTAGGATGATTCGGCAGACTAGGCAATCTTAGCCATGATTTCGGCAAGCCTAACTATAATAATTGTCTGCATAGTGAATATATTTATTCCAACTGACAAGATTCTTGTTTGCCATTTATTAATTGCTTTTATTTTTGCACTACCTCAGCATCATAAGGATTCTGGGTACTTTTGACCTGCCTATTTGTCTTCAAAAAGACATTCTTGAGGCTAGGCGCGGACGAAACTCTAATTTGAATGTTTGAAGTAATTTTATAAAAATATATAACTTCAACTCTACATTTCCATCCTTCATTATTTCCATGGCGTACGAAATTCAGCAAGTATCGGAACAGAGATGGAACTGGAACTCTCAAATTCCATTTCTCTTCCGTACAAGTGAATATTAGGTTGTATCTGTGCTGGACCTGAAATAGGATTGAAAATATATATAAGTATTCAAATTGGAATTTCTTTTCACATTTCAAACTATATATTTTATCTGAATTTATACACCTACTGTATTTTTTTTCACATTAGCGAAAATATTTATTCATGCTCATATTTTCCTGGTATTATCACACAACACAAATATCATCTAGGATGATTCGGCAGACTAGGCAATCTTAGCCATGATTTCGGCAAGCCTAACTATAATAATTGTCTGCATAGTGAATATATTTATTCCAACTGACAAGATTCTTGTTTGCCATTTATTAATTGCTTTTATTTTTGCACTACCTCAGCATCATAAGGATTCTGGGTACTTTTGACCTGCCTATTTGTCTTCAAAAAGACATTCTTGAGGCTAGGCGCGGACGAAACTCTAATTTGAATGTTTGAAGTAATTTTATAAAAATATATAACTTCAACTCTACATTTCCATCCTTCATTATTTCCATGGCGTACGAAATTCAGCAAGTATCGGAACAGAGATGGAACTGGAACTCTCAAATTCCATTTCTCTTCCGTACAAGTGAATATTAGGTTGTATCTGTGCTGGACCTGAAATAGGATTGAAAATATATATAAGTATTCAAATTGGAATTTCTTTTCACATTTCAAACTATATATTTTATCTGAATTTATACACCTACTGTATTTTTTTTCACATTAGCGAACATATTTATTCATGCTCATATTTTCCTGGTATTATCACACAACACAAATATCATCTAGGATGATTCGGCAGACTAGGCAATCTTAGCCATGATTTCGGCAAGCCTAACTATAATAATTGTCTGCATAGTGAATATATTTATTCCAACTGACAAGATTCTTGTTTGCCATTTATTAATTGCTTTTATTTTTGCACTACCTCAGCATCATAAGGATTCTGGGTACTTTTGACCTGCCTATTTGTCTTCAAAAAGACATTCTTGAGGCTAGGCGCGGACGAAACTCTAATTTGAATGTTTGAAGTAATTTTATAAAAATATATAACTTCAACTCTACATTTCCATCCTTCATTATTTCCATGGCGTACGAAATTCAGCAAGTATCGGAACAGAGATGGAACTGGAACTCTCAAATTCCATTTCTCTTCCGTACAAGTGAATATTAGGTTGTATCTGTGCTGGACCTGAAATAGGATTGAAAATATATATAAGTATTCAAATTGGAATTTCTTTTCACATTTCAAACTATATATTTTATCTGAATTTATACACCTACTGTATTTTTTTTCACATTAGCGAACATATTTATTCATGCTCATATTTTCCTGGTATTATCACACAACACAAATATCATCTAGGATGATTCGGCAGACTAGGCAATCTTAGCCATGATTTCGGCAAGCCTAACTATAATAATTGTCTGCATAGTGAATATATTTATTCCAACTGACAAGATTCTTGTTTGCCATTTATTAATTGCTTTTATTTTTGCACTACCTCAGCATCATAAGGATTCTGGGTACTTTTGACCTGCCTATTTGTCTTCAAAAAGACATTCTTGAGGCTAGGCGCGGACGAAACTCTAATTTGAATGTTTGAAGTAATTTTATAAAAATATATAACTTCAACTCTACATTTCCATCCTTCATTATTTCCATGGCGTACGAAATTCAGCAAGTATCGGAACAGAGATGGAACTGGAACTCTCAAATTCCATTTCTCTTCCGTACAAGTGAATATTAGGTTGTATCTGTGCTGGACCTGAAATAGGATTGAAAATATATATAAGTATTCAAATTGGAATTTCTTTTCACATTTCAAACTATATATTTTATCTGAATTTATACACCTACTGTATTTTTTTTCACATTAGCGAAAATATTTATTCATGCTCATATTTTCCTGGTATTATCACACAACACAAATATCATCTAGGATGATTCGGCAGACTAGGCAATCTTAGCCATGATTTCGGCAAGCCTAACTATAATAATTGTCTGCATAGTGAATATATTTATTCCAACTGACAAGATTCTTGTTTGCCATTTATTAATTGCTTTTATTTTTGCACTACCTCAGCATCATAAGGATTCTGGGTACTTTTGACCTGCCTATTTGTCTTCAAAAAGACATTCTTGAGGCTAGGCGCGGACGAAACTCTAATTTGAATGTTTGAAGTAATTTTATAAAAATATATAACTTCAACTCTACATTTCCATCCTTCATTATTTCCATGGCGTACGAAATTCAGCAAGTATCGGAACAGAGATGGAACTGGAACTCTCAAATTCCATTTCTCTTCCGTACAAGTGAATATTAGGTTGTATCTGTGCTGGACCTGAAATAGGATTGAAAATATATATAAGTATTCAAATTGGAATTTCTTTTCACATTTCAAACTATATATTTTATCTGAATTTATACACCTACTGTATTTTTTTTCACATTAGCGAACATATTTATTCATGCTCATATTTTCCTGGTATTATCACACAACACAAATATCATCTAGGATGATTCGGCAGACTAGGCAATCTTAGCCATGATTTCGGCAAGCCTAACTATAATAATTGTCTGCATAGTGAATATATTTATTCCAACTGACAAGATTCTTGTTTGCCATTTATTAATTGCTTTTATTTTTGCACTACCTCAGCATCATAAGGATTCTGGGTACTTTTGACCTGCCTATTTGTCTTCAAAAAGACATTCTTGAGGCTAGGCGCGGACGAAACTCTAATTTGAATGTTTGAAGTAATTTTATAAAAATATATAACTTCAACTCTACATTTCCATCCTTCATTATTTCCATGGCGTACGAAATTCAGCAAGTATCGGAACAGAGATGGAACTGGAACTCTCAAATTCCATTTCTCTTCCGTACAAGTGAATATTAGGTTGTATCTGTGCTGGACCTGAAATAGGATTGAAAATATATATAAGTATTCAAATTGGAATTTCTTTTCACATTTCAAACTATATATTTTATCTGAATTTATACACCTACTGTATTTTTTTTCACATTAGCGAAAATATTTATTCATGCTCATATTTTCCTGGTATTATCACACAACACAAATATCATCTAGGATGATTCGGCAGACTAGGCAATCTTAGCCATGATTTCGGCAAGCCTAACTATAATAATTGTCTGCATAGTGAATATATTTATTCCAACTGACAAGATTCTTGTTTGCCATTTATTAATTGCTTTTATTTTTGCACTACCTCAGCATCATAAGGATTCTGGGTACTTTTGACCTGCCTATTTGTCTTCAAAAAGACATTCTTGAGGCTAGGCGCGGACGAAACTCTAATTTGAATGTTTGAAGTAATTTTATAAAAATATATAACTTCAACTCTACATTTCCATCCTTCATTATTTCCATGGCGTACGAAATTCAGCAAGTATCGGAACAGAGATGGAACTGGAACTCTCAAATTCCATTTCTCTTCCGTACAAGTGAATATTAGGTTGTATCTGTGCTGGACCTGAAATAGGATTGAAAATATATATAAGTATTCAAATTGGAATTTCTTTTCACATTTCAAACTATATATTTTATCTGAATTTATACACCTACTGTATTTTTTTTCACATTAGCGAAAATATTTATTCATGCTCATATTTTCCTGGTATTATCACACAACACAAATATCATCTAGGATGATTCGGCAGACTAGGCAATCTTAGCCATGATTTCGGCAAGCCTAACTATAATAATTGTCTGCATAGTGAATATATTTATTCCAACTGACAAGATTCTTGTTTGCCATTTATTAATTGCTTTTATTTTTGCACTACCTCAGCATCATAAGGATTCTGGGTACTTTTGACCTGCCTATTTGTCTTCAAAAAGACATTCTTGAGGCTAGGCGCGGACGAAACTCTAATTTCAATGTTTGAAGTAATTTTATAAAAATATATAACTTCAACTCTATATTTCCATCCTTCATTATTTCCATGGCGTACGAAATTCAGCAAGTATCGGAACAGAGATGGAACTGGAACTCTCAAATTCCATTTCTCTTCCGTACAAGTGAATATTAGGTTGTATCTGTGCTGGACCTGAAATAGGATTGAAAATATATATAAGTATTCAAATTGGAATTTCTTGTCACATTTCAAACTATATATTTTATCTGAATTTATACACCTACTGTATTTTTTTTCACATTAGCGAAAATATTTATTCATGTTCATATTTTCCTGGTATTATCACACAACACAAATATCATCTAGGATGATTCGGCAGACTAGGCAATCTTAGCCATGATTTCGGCAAGCCTAACTATAATAATTGTCTGCATAGTGAATATATTTATTCCAACTGACAAGATTCTTGTTTGCCATTTATTAATTGCTTTTATTTTTGCACTACCTCAGCATCATAAGGATTCTGGGTACTTTTGACCTGCCTATTTGTCTTCAAAAAGACATTCTTGAGGCTAGGCGCGGACGAAACTCTAATTTCAATGTTTGAAGTAATTTTATAAAAATATATAACTTCAATTCTACATTTCCATCCTTCATTATTTCCATGGCGTACGAAATTCAGCAAGTATCGGAACAGAGATGGAACTGGAACTCTCAAATTCCATTTCTCTTCCGTACAAGTGAATATTATGTTGTATCTGTGCTGGACCTGAAATAGGATTGAAAATATATATAAGTATTCAAATTGGAATGTCTTGTCACATTTCAAACTATATATTTTATCTGAATTTATACACCTACTGTATTTTTTTTCACATTAGCGAAAATATTTATTCATGCTCATATTTTCCTGGTATTATCACACAACACAAATATCATTCAGGATAATTCGGCAGACTAGGCAATCTTAGCCATGATTTCGGCAAGCCTAACTATAATAATTGTCTGCATAGTGAATATATTTATTCCAACTGACAAGATTCTTGTTTGTCATTTATTAATTGCTTTTATTTTTGCACTACCTCAGCATCATCAAGATTCTGGGTACTTTTAACCTGCCTATTTGTCATCAAAAAGACATGCGTGAGGCTAGGCGCGGACGAAACTCTAATTTGATTGTTGGAAGTAGTTTAGTAGAAATATATAACTTCAACTCTACATTGCCATCCTTCGTAGAAAATTAAGCAAGTTTTGGAACAGAAATGGAACTGGTACTCTCAAACTTTATTTTGCTTCCGCACAAGTGAATATTATGTTGTATCTTCACTGGACCAGAAATAGGATTGGCAATATATATCAGTATTCATATTGGAATTTTTTGTGACATGTCAAATTATATGTCCCTAATATCTGTATAGTATCTGTCATTTGTATATATTTGATACAGGGGGTATGACTGATCATTAATCCATAGTATTAATTAATTTTGATTGTTTGAATCTAAATGAAAAATGTTTGTTGGGGTTCTATCATTTGTATATATTCGATATAGGGAGTATGATAGGTCATTACTCCATAGTATCAATTCCAACCATAAACTCCACGTATTCAGTGTTCGAATCTAAATAAATAATTTTTGTTGGGGTTCTATCATTTGTATATTTTTGATATAGGGAATATGATTGATCATTAATACTGTAACGTGCTAGAGTAGAGAGGCTCGTAAAGATGACTGCATGGGCGGAACCCTTCGTTCTCTCCAGAATATAGTAGAACTTTCGAGAAATCGATATATCTCTATATAAGGGCAAGCAAAAGACGTGTGTTAGAATAGTGTTATAGTAGCGCTAGAGCAGTGAATATGAAGAAGTGAAGTGATCAGTGTATATAAATAGTGAAATATAAATATCTGCGACTTTGTTCAAGTTAGAATCAAGTGATAAATAAATAAATATAGTGTTGTTAGTGATATCAGGGATAATAAAACTTTTATTTCAATTCAAATTAATAAATAGTGATTTTTATTTAATTACAAATTATTTGATCAAGCAATAAACATTACAATACATAAATCCTAAGTATTTAGTGTCTGAATTCAAACTTTTGAAATTGCTCCTAAGCAACATGTATTTGGGGCTTTGTCATTTGTATATATTTGATTTAGATAGTATAATCAATAATCAATACATAGTTATAATTCCAATCATAATCTTTATTACATTCAATCGATTGAGTCTGAAAATTAATTAATCCCGAATAAAAAATATAATTGATGACCACTAGATTGTACTAGTTCCAGACATAATCTGGTGAAATATGCATTCGAAACCAGCTGTGTAGCCACTCATACATACTAATAGTCCTTTTCTAGCAGAAGGCGTGAAATAGAGGTCTAATTATCATAGTTTTCTTCATAGATTATTACACCATTGTGGAACTCCTGGTCACTCAACAACAGCAGACATCTCATTCTGAATATTATCCATATTTTTTGCCCAAGTTCTTAGACTGTCATAAGTTTTGTACAATAACATATGGAATTCTGAAACAAAAATATTAATTTTCCCTATAAACGCTCGTTCTTCAATTGAAGTTCAACGATCTACAATTATTGTTTGTTCATTCCAACTGGGCAAGGTTTTTAATTGCTTCTTATTGATTACTTTCATTTTTGTACTACCTCAGCATCATTAAGGTTTTGGGTACCTTTGACCTGCCTGTTGGTCTTCAAAATGACATTCGTAAGGCTAGGCGCGGACGAGTCTCAGATTTGATTATTAAAACTTGTTCTGTAGGGATATATAATTTTTACGTGATTGTGCCCAGTAAATTCATGTTCATCACGTGCACTCTGCAAGTTTTCTTTTCTTTAGTTCTTCGAATCCACAATTATCTATTCTGTGTTTTATTTGTAGATACATTCAAACATTTTTATCTTAATATGGACTTCAAATTCCTATTTAAAAAATCATTTTACATTGGCAATAACCTTGAAAGAAAACATTTTAAATTATAAAACAACAAAAAGTCAAGTGCTTGCTCCCGAACTAGAAAATTGAGAGATTTCAATAAAATGTGCATTTCAAAAGATTAGTTTAAAAGACATTTTTATTTTAACCCTATATTTTTTTTTCTTGTTATTGATTGCATATTAGCCTTTGTTTCAGTTGACAAAAAATAAGTATAAAGCCGCGCTCCTGCATAATTTATATCTATCTAATCCGTAACTTTTTTAGGAACATAGCTTCCTAGTCACACTCGAACAAAATCACATATTCTGCTTCTATCATCGACAGTTCTCCATTTTCTCGAGTCCCACATTATCGGTGAATCAAAATCCGGTATATGATCTTCTATTTTCAGAACAGCTTCCCCAATTAGTGTAGGCATACCCTTTAATTGGTCTTGCATCTGAAAGGGGTCCATGGAACCCTTGAGGTGGCGGAGTATCCTCTTCGCGATCTTCCAGTGGTCCTCGCCAAAGAAGTTATTATATTGCCAGAGGTAGCTCACAGGATACAAAATGTCCGTACGTGTGATTGAAGCCAGGTAGGTTAAAGCTTCAACTAAATCTTCTGGCAATCGCTTTTTTATCATTAACTAGATAACCAGATCCACTGGGATAACAACTGGATTTTACTGACATACAGACAATGCTTGACTTCTCCAATATTCTTCATATCAAAATTTGTAGCTAATTCCCAGGCAAGTTAAGAGATCTTTTTTTTTCTGTCGCGTGAGGCTATCAATATGTCGTCGACATACTTTGCAATCAGTAATGTAAAACAGACAAGGATCTGAAGTAGATGGAGTGGCATCCAGCTTCCTGATGATTTCGTCAAGCTTGTTCCAATCCATAAAAAGACTTCTTCAGAAGACAGTGTAGATCATTCAGCATATTTTTCGTCTTCATCCCAAGCTGACCCTGTCCCTCCAAATCGATAATCTCTTCTTTGGTGGTGCCATATTGAACTCTTCTTGTAAGGTCCTAGTCAGGCAGGCCTAGTAGTCATGTCGTATCGAGCCGCAAATATCACCATAAACTGGACGCCAGGTTGCTGACTAAACCCTTTCGTACGGGTCATAACTTGTTTCTCACTTAATGTCCTTTGGGTCGATCAACAAGTGTCCAATTATCATTTTTCAGGATCGATGTCACCTCTTCGGCCATTTCTCGATGCAATTCATGCGCTGTTGATCTGCTCATCGCTTCTTTCATGGATATTGATGTCACTACACTTGTTTTCCCGTCCTGAAGTCTTCTGTCCCTCCGCTTCAGGAAAATCACATGTTCCACATGTGTATTTAGCGTGATCCTACATTTTGAAACAGAGTCGAACACAGTAGTTTGAATTGAGCTACATTCGCTGGTAATTTGTTGGCATCTGAAAGAAATTCTGATTCGTTTCGATGCAGCGCTCCATAACGATTCGGGAACATGTAGCGTTGTCAAAGTCGAGCCCAATGAAACTTGGGGATGGTGTCGTATCTTAGTTCTTCGAGTTATCCGAATCAGCAAAGATGTTGATCGACGAATTAGATGAATCTCGAGGTATCAGAACAATACGCTTCTCCGAAAGACCAAATGCTGTAAGTCTCGAGCTCGTGGGCACAGCTCAGAAATATTTCCTCTTGTCCATGTAAACCAAATTTCTCTTTCCTGAAGCGTGAGGTTATAAGTTGAGAAAATCACGAGCTCCACATGTGTTTTTAGCGTGATCATACATTTTGAAACAGTGTCGAACACAGTAGTTTGGATTGAGCTACATTCGCTGGTCCTTTGTTAGCATCTAGGTGAAATTCTGGTTCGATGCAGCGGTCAATAACAATTCGGGAACATGTAGTGCTGTCAAAGTCGAGCTCCTTGGAACTTGGGGTGTCGTTTCTTCGTTCTTTAAGGTATCTGAATCAGCAGATGTTGATCGACGGATTAGATGAACATTGAGATATCAGAACAATACGCTTCTTCGATGACCAGAGGCGGTAAGTTTTGGACAGGTGGGCACAGCCCAGAAATAGTTCCTTTTGTCCACATAAACCAAATTTTCCATTTCTGGAGCAGGAGGTTATTTATTCAGAAAATCAGCTGCTCCGCATGTGTTTTTAGCGTGATCATACATTTTCAAACATAGATGTGTCGAACGCAGTAGTTTGAATTAAGCTACATTCGCTGGTCTTTTGCTGGCATCTGGAAGAAATTCTGGTTTGTCTCGATGCAGCGATCCATAACGATTCGGGAACATGTACTGTTGTCGAAGTCGAGCTCCATGAAACTCGGGGATGTTGTCCTTACTTCGTTTTTCGAGTTATCCGAATCAGCAAAGATGTTGATCGACGAATTAGATGAATCTCGAGATATCAGAACAATACGCTTCTTCGATGACCAGATGCGGTAAGTCTCGGACCAATAGGCACAGCCCAGAAATAGTTTCTCTTGTTCACATAAACCAAATTTTTCTTTCCTGGAGCGTGAGGTTGGCATCTGGGAGAAATTCTGGTTCGTCTCGATGTAAGATTCCATAACGATTCGGGAACATGTAGTGTTGTCGAAGTCAAGCTCCATGAGACTTGGGGATGGTGTCATGTCTTCGTTCTTCGAGCTATCCGAATCAGCAGAAATGTTGATCGACGAATTAGATGAATCTCGAGGTATTAGAACAATACGCTTCTTTGATGACCAAACGCGGTAAGTCTTGGACTCGTGGGCACAGCCCAGAAATATTTCCTCTTGTCCACGTAAACCAAGTTCTCCTTTTCTGGAGCGTGAGGTTATTAGTTGAGAAAATCACGTGCTCCGCATGTGTTTTTAGCGTGATCCTACATTTTGAAACAGAGTCGAACACAGTAGTTTGAATTGAGCTACATTCGCTGGTAATTTGTTGGCATCTGGAAGAAATTCTGATTCGTTTCGATGCAGCGATCCATAACGATTCGGAATATGTAGTGTTGTCAAAGTCGAGCTCCATGAAACTTGGTGTGTCGTTTCTTCGTTCTTCAAGGTATCCGAATCAGCAGAGATGTTGATCGACGAATTAGATGAATCTCGAGATATCAGAACAATACGCTCCTATGGTGACCAAATGCGGTAAGTTTTGGACAGGTGGGCACAGCTCAGAAATATTCCTCTTGTCCACATAAACCAAATTTCCCTTTCCTGGAGCGTAGGGTTATTTATTGAGAAAATCACATGCCCCACATGTGTTTTTAGCGTGATCATACATTTTGAAACAAGGATGTGTCGCACACAGTAGTTGGAATAAAGATGAATTCGATGATCTTTTGTTCGCATCCGGAAGAAATTCTGATTCGTGTCGATGCAGCGGTCCATAATGATTCGGGAACATGTAGTGTTGTCGAAATCGAGCTGCTTGAAACTCGACGAATTCCTGAAGCGTAAGGTTATTTCCGTTCAATCGATTAAGAAAACAAAGTATTGTAACAAAACTTAAACTCGTTCGTGGAGTAATAATTTATTTTTATTTAATATTACAATAATTCAACTAAAAATATAAAGTAATTATTATTTCTACTTATCATAGCTAGAACTAGACAACTAAATAATGTTGGCACTGAACACTGTCTTTTATTTATTTCCACTGCTTCACATAATTTATTACCACTGTTTCACTATTTGTTTTTCACTCGAATCTTCAAGAAATTTTCATTCGATCAGACGTCACGATATGATTATTGTTGAGTATGCTACCCATTTAACTGGCGTGCAGGAGCTCTGCTTGTTATTATATATATATAACAAAATTAGATAATCAATTACATAAAATGTCAAAACGTATTATATATTTGTGGTCTAAGTTACCATCACTCGCAGTAAAAATCAAACGCTAACATCATCTCTCTTATATTTTTTTTTTTCAGTTATGTTACAAGAATTTGATTAACATGTCATTTTCTTGGGAGCAAGCACCTAGGGTTGCCAACCGTGGTATTTTCGCCTGGAGAGTCCAGTTTTGACGACATTTATCCAGTCTTCAGTTTTACTATTAATTTCATCAGGAATATCAATCTTTTACTTATTAATCTTGAATATCAAAACTTAAAATCAAGTGAGGCATCTGAAATCATTTCGACGAAGCTTTTTATTCTTATATATGTCAAGATGACCAAAAAAAATTATTGCAAGCAGCAAAACCAGACAAAAATATAATTTTAAGAAATGAGAAGCATTATAGTTCGTATAAAATAATTTATATCATAAATAAGTATATATCTTATATATAATCGTTGGAAGTAAATAAGATTTTGTGATTTTTTTTTGGCAATTTTCCAGGCAAGTATTTGGCAAATGTTGGCAGCCCTATAAACATTTTAGAACCTCAAGCTCAGCGGCGTAGCTAGGGGGCAAGGAATTAATTAATTTAATTTGAACTAATCTATTTAAAATAAAGTTTAATAACGAAATATTTGCAAGTAAGCTGAATATTTTCAATAAAAACATTCTTCAACATTTTATGTTCAATTTAGAGGTGATATAAACTCTAGCTACGCCTCTGTTCGAACTACAATAATTTGAAATTGAATTTTACCTCAATTTTTTACACATAATGACTTTTTAGATAACTTACATCTTTTTTATGTGAAATTATGTCAAATTTCTCAATGTTTCATCAAGTGTCCACAATTTTGTAAAATTTATTTTGCCCCTCTGATCTGTCCTCGATTACCTGCAACTAAAAACAAAACAGAACATATTTAATAACTGTCAATACTAAAAAAAATAACCAGTACTGATATTTGTACTGCAAGAGTGTGGGTACCAGCCACCATCTTACAGGTACTCTTACCATGGAAAGTACAGCCATGAGGACATCGAGAGCAATGGTGATTGGCCTAACCTGAGCTAGCCCCAGGTCATACTAAAAACGCACCACTCTCGTCCTTCAAAAATTCAAATTTGCATTCAATCATACCCCCCATATTCAGTTTGAAGGTACCCACCAAAGTAGGCAAGTACCAGTCCCCCTACAGTTTGTAGGGTCCCTACAGCGCTTAACAACCGAACCGGAAGCGGACCGGTCATACCGAAACACGAACGACTACCCCTTCACGATTTTTCATCTTACAATCCTAATAAATAACCTATAAACCTGAAAACCGAAAAATGTGAGCACTTTTTTATAATTCCCGTCTCAATTCGGTACCACCCAAGCCACCCCCCTTGGACAGCTCCTACAATCCTTCAATAATTTTGTAATCATTTTTGAAGCATTTGTAGTGGTGGTAGAAGAGCGCGCAGAGCCCCGGGGCCTGGTGCCTGCTCGGCGATGACCTCAAATAAAACGACAGAAAAAGGTCAGACTTGTAAATTTTGAAGGAACTGTCAGAAAAATATGATTGTGATATCATTTTAAACTGTGAACAATAAAACAGTGAAATAGTGAGTGGTCAGTGTAATAAATAAATAAATAAATAGTTGAAAATAAATATCTGCGGCTTTGTTTAATATCCTACAATAAATTGGGGACCTTTGGAATCTCGGCACAAAAACATCTTAATCATATTTTTCCAAGAGTCTTCAAAATTTGTAATAATTCTAAGACGTGCTCAAATATAAACAGCAGGCCTTTATTCCTTATTCATTAATTGCACAAGCGAGCGAACGACGACGCCGGAAATCACGAAAAAAAGGGCGCCCCTTGTTTACTAGATAATCAATAAGTTCAACAACTTCTGAACTTAATTATTACCTAATAAATAACAAGGTTTTGTCTTTCCAATTGTGTTCTTATGAGCATAATGTTTTGAAACTGTCAATTTATTGTTATAAATAAAATTGAAAATGGGGAATTTTGGGCACATTTTGGAGGCACACTTAATTATTTATAAGTCACGTAATAAGGGCAATATTTATCGAATTCTTTTTCTCGAATAAATCCTGAATAAGGCACTAAAAGAAAATGTTTCAAACAAAAACATTCTTTAGAAATGACGTTCAATTATTTAAATGGGCACCATATTTGTTTTTTTTTTAAGTAAAGTGCTCAATAAACCCGTAACGTAATTCATTTTTCTGATTTTTATTCTGAAATTCGGCACACCTTCAAAACGCTGTATAAGTCTAGTCAACAAGTTGAAAAACGTGGTAATTCTTGCTACTACGAATTAAAATATGTACGATAGCTCGTTGAACTCGTTATGACGTCTAGAATAATATGCAAAAATTTGAAACCTGGAGATAAACAACTGCAAAAGCTATGAACAATTAGAAGTTCAAAAAAAAAGGGTTCACTTCTTTGGAAATTACTCGAAAACTATTAGTGCTAGAGGAAATTTACAAACAGATTCGTAAAGAGGAGGAAATTTCCAAGTAAAAACATCAACTTCCGGAACTTTCCCTGCATCGTTATTATTTTTTATTTGATGTTGAAAATAGGGCTTCGCGCGCGACCGCTAATTACAAAAACAGTTTTTACATGTATTAAATATTGATTCAAAAATTTGAAAAAATTACTGTGTCATCTACAAGCATCGAAGAAAAAAAAATTGTCACAAATATAATCGTGATCAATTTATTTACACTTTATATACTTGTATGATCAATATTTCGCCCACAGTTACATTTACTGAATAAATTCCTCTCCTAGCTCACGCTCTTATATACCTGAACCGACAATGGGTCAACATTCAATTGTCTAACAATTGATGCCTGGCAACCGCCGAACATCTAGTAACCGTAGGCTGTCAATTACGTCTGACAATTGAACATCGATTTGGTCAATACTAACTAGGAATACAGTTATAGCAAATTTAAATAAATATCTATGAGAACTAATTAATTACAAATTAAATTTTTTCGTCAACTGTCAATGAAACATGGTATTTTTGTATTGTCATGGATACGCAAAGTTCGTGATTTTTTCACTAGTAAAAAAATGAAACATATTTTTTCACTAGTGAAAAAATGAACATATTTTTAGTTTAGTAATGCTACAAGGATAGAAACAAACAGGTATTTAACAAAAAAGAAATATGAATTCGTACACAAAACTACTTATTTTTGAATATAAAAATTAATTGTTGACAGTTCTTTATTTATCAAACAACAATTGCGCATACTTTTGGTCACAATATCCAGGTGACTACAAATTATTAATAGTTTGTACTTTTACCCTACATTTCACTGAATAAAACAATAATTATTGTTGATCTATTATTTTTTGACATTTGGCGAAGAAATATTGTTTGTATTTCGTGTGCGAAGTGATTGTATTTTGTTGCGCTTTCGAATGAATTTGTTACCTCGACCTTACGGTCTCGGTTGAAATTGACATTCTCACGCGCAACAAAAAAAACAATCACTTCGCACCCTTAATACAACTTGTGGCTTTGTTCTTGAATGAAAAAAAATCTTTTTTCACTTATTTTTCTTCCAGTTTGAAGACGACTCAGTAATTTTTTTAAATTTCCAAATCAATATTTAATACATGTAAAACTAATTTTTGTAATTAGCGACCGGTTTCAAAACAGCGTAACGTATTCTACTGAAATGCTATCAACTTCTGTAAAGTTTGTCAGCTTCGGTGTTATTGCTATTTCCATATTTTGAAAATTCGACCACCTCGTTCCCGTGATACAGCGTTTTGTAGGTGTGCCGGATTTCAGACAGAGAATCAAAAAAAAAAATAATGTTTTTATTGTTTCATATATATTTTCCGTTGAACTGAATAAAAAAAATTAGAAACAACAAATAATTGTTATAATATAGGAAAAACATAAATATTTCAAGAATATTTAAAAATGGTGACTACATTTTATGTGACATTTTTAAGTTATAATTAAAAAAGAAAAACCTCATATATCAAAATATAAATAATTGTAATAAATATTGGGAGAACCAGATTGCGAAATAAGCTGTATTAAATATACGTCCAAATACTATGATATAAACAAAAATATTGTCACAAATTTTATTTTGAATAATTTATTTACATACAGTGATAATATTCATTTTCTGAACACGTTTGATCACAATCTCGCTCACAGCTACTCGCATTGAATCACTGAATGAATTCCTCTCCTAGCTCACGCTCTTATCTACCTAAGTCGACAATGGGCCAACATTCAATTATCTAACAGTTGATGCCTGGCAACCACCGAATATCTAGTAACCGTAGGCTGTCAGTCACGTCCGACAATTGGTCAATATTAACTAGGATTACAGTTATAGCGAATTCAAATAGATATTTATGTGAACTAATTATTTAAAATATTTAACATTTGTGATACTATAAATAAAATTCGAGATTTATCTAAATATTTTAATATTTTGAATATTTTTAACAGTATATTTTTCAATCTGGTTCTTCTATTATTTATCACAATTATATTTTGATGTATACTAACCTCGAAAATGTCTCATGAAAAAAACTTGACGAATTTAAAGATCATTTATTGCTCAAGACTAACTGAAAATACCCAATAAAAATTTTTAATATATATATATATTGAAAAAAAATGTGCCTCCGACAAAAAAATTCAAGTACGCCACTCTCCAGTCAACTAAAATTACAAATGTTTTTTTTATATGAAACATTTTTGCCAGTAGTGACTTATTTATAATTTGTTAAAAAAAATATTAAGCACTCCTTTTACCCGTTTTGGGTGTGGCAAACACTTATAGTGCACTTGGTACAACAATTGATATTAATTGAGTAAAATTGCTCACATTGTTGAATGATAATGGTGTACATTATACAATATTGAATAATAGCTCATAAGATACACTAAAAATTCGGTTACATATGCCAATATCATAATTAATTTATCAACAAAGTTAAAAATATTTGTGACACATGTTTCCAAATTTTTCTGAATTTTTTGGAATCTGAAAATGGTATATTTATTACCTAAATTTATTTATTTTATATTAGCACCCCTAATTAACCCTTGCTGTGCTTTTATTCTGACATTATTTTGTCATATAATAATTATTGACTAAAAATGCTCAAAATCAATTATTATAAACTTATTCATTGAATAGAAAGTGATTTTTTTCATTGTGAAAATCATTTAATCAGTAATACAATAATCATTTATCAATTTATTATTGCAAATAATCATTTAAATTAACCAAAAATGCTCAAAATTAATCACTCCAAATTTATTTATTATATTAGCACCTAATATTTTATTGAAATTGGGCTCAATCCGCTCCTGTTCTTTCAATTCAAGCTTATTATGTTATATAATAATTATTTATTATACAAAAGTCAAATAATGAACGTCTTTTTCTTCTAGTTTATTGCCCTGGCAATTTATTTGTGTAGGACCGGTTTCGGCAATTTAATTAAAGTCATCAGGCCAGTGTACGGTTCATAAAATATTTAGAAAATTCATGTCACATTTTATGAACTGTTCGTAGATCTATACCGGCCTGATAAATTCAATTAAATTGCCGAAACCGGTCGCACAATAATATATTGCTTCGACAATAACCTTTACGTCAACTTTCTTCACAAGGGACTATTAACTTCTCACAATTATTTATTAGTTTATTATTGCAAACAATTAATTATTGCAAAAAACATCAGAAATAATATTTTTAAATTTATTTATTACATTAGCACCCAATATTTTATTTGAATTGGACTTAATTGGCTCCTGTGCTATTATTTTGAGCTTGTTTTGTAATAAAATAATAATTTATTAATTTATTATTGCAAACAATCAAATAAATACTCAAAAATAATTATTTTGAATTAATTTATCATATATGCCCCTATTGATTTATTTTGAGCATATTTAGTAATATAATAATTATTTATCTATTTATTATTGCGAACAATTATTTAAGCTAACCAAAAATACTCAAAGTTAATTATTGTGAATTCATTAATTATATTAGCACTTAATATTTCATTCAAATTGGGCTGGTTACGCCCCTGTGCTCCAATTTTGAGCCTATTTTGTAATATAATAATGCATTTACTAGTTTACTATTATAGAAAATTATTAAAAATAATAATTCTACACCCAATACTTTATTTAAATTGGGTTCAATCCAGACCTGTGCTTTTATTTTGACATTTTTTGTACTGAAGTAATCATTTATTAGTCCATTATTACAAGCAATTATTCAAAGTTAATTATTGTGAACTAATTTCAAATATAAACCTCATATTTTATTTAAATTGGGCTTAACTCGCCCCTGTTCTTTAATTTTGAGCTTATTTTGTTATATAATGATTCTTTATTATTGCAAACCATTATTGGAAAAAAAAAATAATTCTAAATTTATTCATATCAACATAATATTTCAATTAAATTGGGCTTAATCCGCCCCTGCTTTCATATTGGGCCTATTTTGTAATATAATAATCATTTATCAATTTATAATCGCAAGAAATCATTCAAGTGAACCAAAAATGCTCAAAATTACTTATTCTAATATTTTATTTAAATTGGGCTTATTACACTCCTGTTCTTTCATTTAGGGTTTATTTTATATGATTAAAGGAAACGTTATATTTTAATTTTGATAATTTTTCATTTTGGAACGATCATTTCGATCTTGATTTCGATTTATCCAGTCATCATCAGGTTATTTTTATAATAATTATTATTATTTAATAACCTGATGATGACTTGACAAGTCAAAATGATCGTTCCAAGATAAAAAATTATCAAAACTGATATCCTTCAATCTAGTAAATAATTATTACAAATTAAACCCAAAATGAAAGAACAGGAGCGTAATAAGCCCAATCAGAATAAAATAATTTGTAGTTTATTATCGCAAAAATCATTTAATTTGACAAAAAATGCTCAAAATTATTTTAAATTTATTTATTATACTTGTAAGCACCAAATATTTTATTTGAATTGAGCCTTATTCGCTCCTGTTCCTTTATTTCGATTTTTTTATGTATTACAATAATTATTTATTTATATAAGTGAGCCCAAAGTGTGAAAAAAATACAGGAGTAACTTATTTAATTACACAATCGATTTCGACCTCTTGGTGACCATCTTTAAGGTTATACCAACAAAACAAAATTACAGAAAGCTGCTAAATCGAAGCTGAAAATAGTATTTTCTTATAGTTTTTGATGTTCTCGTCAGTACCACCTTGAAGATGGCCACCAAGTGGTCGAAACCGATCGTCCAATTGAATAAATTATGAAAACAGTGTGAATGAAAGACGTCTCTCCTGTAATTATTTAATTTATCATTGTAAACAATTACTTAAGTTCACCAAAAATACCTAAAATTATTTATCCCAAATTTTATTTCATTCAAATTGGGCTTGTTACACTCCTGTGCTCTTATTTCTAACCTATTTTGCCATGGAATGATTATCTATTAGTTTATTATTTCAAACAATCAATTATTGCAAAAAATCATTAGAAATAATAAATCTAAATTTATTCATTATATTAGCACCCAATATTATATTTAAATTGGACTTAATTTGCCCCTATTTATTTATTTTGAGCATATTTAGTAATACAGTAATTATTTATCAATTTATTATTGATACGAACAATTATTTAAGCTAATTTAAAATACTTAAAGTCAATTATTCTGAATTTATTTTATTATAGCATCTAATATTTCATTCAAATTGGGCTTGTTACGCCCCTGTGCATTAATTTTGAGCCTATTTTGTGATATAATAATTCATTTACTAGTTCCATATTGTAAAAAATTATTAAAAATAATAATTCTAAATTAATTTATTAGGTATATTAGCATCCAATATTTTATTTGAATTGGGCTCAATCCGGACCTGTGCTTTTATTTTGACCTCTTTTTGTGCTAAAGTAATTATTTATTAGTTCATTATTGCAAACAATTATTTAAAAATAATCATTATAAATTAATTTCAAATATAAGCCCCATATTTTATCAAATTGAGCTCAATCCGCCCCTGTTCTTTAATTTTGAGTTTATTTTATAATATAATAATTATTTATGATATTTATTATTGCAAACAATTATTCAAGTGAACCAAAAATTCCCCAAAATTACTTATTCTGATATTTCATTTAAATTGGGCTTAATACACTCCTGTTCTTCCATTTAGGGTTTATTTTGTGATATAATAATCATTTACTAGATGAATAAAGACAACGTTATGCTAAATTTTGATAATTTTTTATTTTGGAACGATCATTTCGATTTATCCAATCATCATCAGGTTATTTTTATAATAATTATTAATATTTAATAACCTGATGATGACTTGACAAGTCAAAATGATCGTTCCAAAATAAAAAATTATTAAAATTGATATCCTTCAATTTAGTAAATAATTATTACAAAATAAACCCAAAATGAAAGAACAGGAGCGTAATAAGCCCAGCCTGAATAAAATATTTACTAGATTATTATTGCAAAAAATTAGTTAACTCAACCAAAAATGCTCAAAATCATTTTAAATTTATTTATTATACTTATAAGCACCTAATATTTCATTGAAATTGGGCTTAATCCGCTCCTGTTCATTTATTTCGATTTTTCCATGTAATACAATAATTATTTATTTATAAAAGGGAGCCCAAAGTGTAAAAAAAAATGCAAAAGTAATTTATTCAAGTACACGACCGATTTCGACCACTTGGTGATCATCTTCAAGGTTATGCCAACAAAACAAAATTACAGAAAGCTGCTAAATCGAAGCTGAAAATAGTATTTTTCTGTAGTTTTTCATGTTCTCGTCGGTACCACCGTGAAGATGACCACCAATTGGTCGAAACCGGTCGTCTAATTGAATAAATTACAAGAACAGTGTAAATAGAATTAAATTTATTATAGCAAACAATTACTTGAGTCCACCAAAAATACCCAAAACTAATTATTCTAAGCTTTATTTTATTTTAATTGCTCAATGTTCAAAATTATTTTTAATTCATTTCGATTTTTTTTATGTAATACAATAATTATTTATTCATATAAGGGAGCCCGGAGTGTGAAAAAAATACAGGAATAATTTATTTAACTACACAACCGATTTCGACCACTTGGTGACCATCTTCAAGGTTATACCAACAAAACAAAATTACAGAAAACTGCTAAATCGAAGCTGAAAATAGTATTTTCCTGTAGTTTTTTATGTTCTCGTCGGTACCACCTTGAAGATGGCCACCAATTGGTCGAAACCGGTCGTCCAATTAAAACGAAAAATTACGAAAACAGTGTGAATAAAAGACGTGCCTCTTGTAATTATTTAATTTATCATTGCAAACAATTATTTAAGTCCACTAAAAATACCTAAAATTATTTATTCCAAATTTTATTTTATCTAAATTGGGCTTGGTACGCCCCTGTGCTTTTATATTGAGCATATTTTGTTGTTATATTATACCTAATTATTTATTGGCTCATTATTTTGACCTTTTCTTGTAATAAAATAATTATTACTAGTTTATTATTGCAAAAAATTATTTAATTAAACAAATAAGCTCAAAATTAATTATTCTAAACTAATTTATAACAAATATTCAAAAATAGTCCTTAAAGTAACTATAGTTACGGCTGTTATTATATTTCATTTATTATTCAGTAATTCATTTTCAAATTCCAAAAAAATTATAAAATTGGCCGAGGAAAGACAAATGGCTAAAAACTCCACTTACCTTTAATTTTGGGTAGGGCACAAAATTATTTCTTCACCAACAACAGCTCCTTGGGCTTGTCCAATGTCCTCTGCAATCTGCATTACCGATAAAATAACGGCCAAACTGATTCGCGAATTTACGATAATTGTCTTTGCACTCCCGCACCTGAAATAATAATTATTATTACTAAAAAGCCACAAATTAATAATAAATAAAAAATATTGATTGATTGATGCAATTATAATAGTTAAAATTTAAAATTAATTATCTGCAAATGGACTCACCATTTTCCCGGATTTTTGCTTATCAGCCGCCATGTTGCGAACGCGAAAAAGTTCATAAAAAATTATAACACATTGCACAATTCACAATAATTGTTCATGTTTATAGTCATTACACACTAATATGTCCAATTAAAGTAATTATTTTCACTATAATACACTTTAAACTTAATAATTAACATAAAAAATCAGAGCTGCCTTAAAAAACATCCGCACTCGCACGTTTCCAAGAATCAACAAGGCATTAGGGCGAGGGACGCAAGGGGAGGTGGAAAAACAATAAAAAATGACAGTAGCGCCCTCATTAACTAATTATTGATTATTATTAAAACGAAAACTAACTTCAAACTTTATAGTAGATTAAATGCAGATTACAAATATAATTTTAGATTTTTTTTATGTTGTATAATAGCCGAGATATTAATTTTTCTAAATTTGACTTTGCAAGCCTCATCCAGCTCAATTATTGAAGAAATGTTCAATATTCTTATAGCTAATAATCAGGATTAATTAATTAATCCCCTGAACTGGTTAATTTTTGTCTAATTAGTTGTTTTCCGCATAATTTTTTTTTTTCATAATTATATAATATTTTATTTAATTATTTCTTTATAACAAATATTGAAAAAATATATTTGCTAATTAATAAATTAACTAATTTTTTTAAATAATAATTAATTAATTGGAAGAAATCGATTCTAACCTATAAAAATTATGATTGACACTTCAAGCCAAAATCAATATTTTGGTTTTTACGCATCATTCAAATACAGCAAATCAAATAATAAATTAGTGCAATAAAAACGGAGCTAAAACATGTAAGTTACAGTTATTACGCATGCAATGTCATCCAATTTCTTGTTGTTTTCAGTTTGATATGTTCGGAGAAAGAATTCCAGGCAAAATTTTAGTTCCAGAGCTTGTCTGAACCGAAAAATAGCTGCAAAACTAATTATCCAATTCAATTATAGTAAAAAACATTCATTAAAGATCGCAGATGTAAAATAATGTGTGTTAAAAGGTAAATATCCAATTTATTGTTCATAAAAATTGATACATGAGAAAGCGCTGCGTCTGAATTTCCAAAAAATGAATAAAAAGCAAGCCCGGCAATGTTTTCAGTCTTGTTATTGGCCGACTGAGAGGCGGAGCTACACAAAACTTGTCCTTTTATGCATAATTATCTGTTGTAGGTGTACCCGCGTATCCGCGATTCTGCGCTGTTGCACCGCAGAACGATTATCCAAGCCTGTAAAACAAGTTCTGATAATAGAAACGTACTTATGGCAGTTTAAAGAAGAATGGGATCAACATAATCATCCGATGGGGTTGTTTTCGGCCATCTTAAGGGCTGAAGGGTGTCGACTATTGGCTGGCAGCTTAGGGAGCTTTCAATGGGGCGGTTAACAACCCTAAAGTTTGATAAATTTGAAAAATAATCGTACCAGCAGTGCTAGAAAGGTGCCCACCAATTAATGGACTTCTTACAAAAATAATTACTTGAAGAAAAATATTTAAAAATATGCTTTTGTTAATAATAAACTAAACAAGACAAAAAAAACTGAAACTAATATCGAAAACCGCATGTCAATATCTTCAATAACTCACGAGATATTTAAATAAATAATTTCTACCCTAAAATGGGTGTTATTATAAAATACCATAAAAGTTAATCATTCACATGTTACAGCAGTAATAATTTTAATTTTCTACCCAAAACTGTCGTCTGATGGCTTAAAAACAGTTACAATAACAGAATCGTTGACTTTTCAGCTTTATATACCCTATTCCAACAATGACCTGACATTCAAATGTTTGACAATTGAGCAACTATAAGCTAGCATTCAAATATCTGACAATTGAACACTCTCTGGATTGTTTTTGCCAGCTTGGAATGAGCTACAATAAATAACAAACTTAAGATATTTCATATTTGTGATAATTGTTTACTGCTGACTTCTCTCTAAATAGAAAATTGGATGTAAAATTCCTTACTTACTTTAATCTGGATTGTTTCATTGGAGCTCGCATTCATCGATTCCTGGAAGTCCTAAAGCTTCAAAAATGATACTTAGTTCATTCATTCATTCGTAAAGAAATTTACAAGAATAAATGTGGTCTAATATTAGGTGAAAACTGTTGAAAAACATAATTCAATCAAAATTACCGGTTCTAAACAATTAAGAACATAATTGTGACGTCACGCTGACTCGCCCACTTATTTTTTAATGCCATCTTTCTTTCGTATTTCATTTTCACCATTTTTCCAAAATTACAGATGCCGACTTTCTACGTCAGTAATTCATCTACTTAAGTATAGATGGCACATCATTCGGCTACTCAATAGATCTATAAGATCTTAGTTTTTTATAACTAAATAAAACATTTCTTTATTGATATAGTATTGTCACAAATTTTATTCAGAATAATTTATTAACACAGGTTACACTGGTTACAACGTAAATCCTCACTTTATACACTTGTAGGAACATGAACACAATATTATGATTGACTAAGCTAACAGTGGGTCAACATTCAATTGTCTAACAGTTGTTGCCTGGCAGCCACCGAACATCTAGTGACCATAGCCTGTCAATCATGTCCGACAATTGAACATCGACCTTGTCTACACTAACTAGGATTACAGTTACAACGAATTCAAATAAATAATTATGTAAACTAATTACTACAAATATTTCATATTTGTGACAGTATTATTTTTATACACACTGTGTCGATTAAAAACCTAGTGTACAATTGAATCACAATAAAAAACAAGAATAACGAATAAAATATAGTTTTTTTTTTTTAATTGCTACTCCAAAAATCAGGGTGTAGATGATTAAAATCATTTGATTTAAATCATGATTAAAATCCAGATTTAAATCAAGAGATTTTTTCCAAAAAAAATGCAAAACTATACTAGAAAAAAAAAAATATTATGGCATAAAAAAATATAAAAAATCTCCCTGAAACACTTGACGCATTTTTCATGTCAAATTAAAATTTAATTAGAATTAGAGGCAGTTGTGCAACGAAATGGTTCAAATAATTACTAAAAGTATTGAAAATACTATCTAAATAATACTTTAAAAGTCAAAACTAAAAAAAAAATCAAAAAAAGTAAAAAATCATGATTTTTGATTTTTTTTTAAATAAAAATACAAAATTGTTCGTGATTATTCCCATTTTATATCACACTCAGAGCTGGGCAAACTATACTGCAAAAAAATAATTAACTTCAACTACCAATTACTTGATGAGAAAGTAGTTTAAACTACTAAGTAATTGATTATTTTCGTTGAAAAGTAGTTCAATTACTAATTTGTAGTTAACTACTTATTTTCCAACTACTTTACTAATACTTCGAAATAATGAAAAGTCAAATATCAAGAAATAGTTGAATTCCTGAAATGTAGTCAAATTAATAGTTGTTCCTCAAACTACCAACTACTTTAATAATTTTGTAACAACTACCAACTAAACTACATTTTTTTCAAAATAATTCAACTACAACTACTTTTTCTTAGAAAGTAGTTTAATTAGTAATTCAACTACTTTGTAGTTAACTACTGCCCAGCTCTGATCACACTTGTAATATTCATCTCCAAATTTAACTAAATTGTGGTTCAGTAACTCTTCAGCTGAGGCCCTTTCGGCTGGATCGAATTGGAAGCATGAATCCACGAATTCTTGTCCTTCATCGCACAATGAAGTCGATATTTTCGGCGTTTTCTTCATGCCAATTTTGAACATTATTTGGTAGTTGGAGTCGTACTCAGCCCATGGACGCTACAAAAAAAAATAATTATATATAATATATACACAGGGTGAAATCGAGATATTCGTGTTTTAGTAGTTGCATGCATCTGTCAAAAATATTTAAAAAATGGAATTATTTCAGAAACTATTTAATATAAAGCAAGTTATGGAGTGTATAGAAGGAGAGTGCCCTCTAATGGGTGGCGCGTTCAAAATACGGTTTAATTTTGTACGCAATTAAAAGTGGCGTTGATCGTAAGTTACATTTTGAAGTTAGAACTATCTTCAGACTAACGGAAAAAATGGAAGAATCATCTAGATCATGAAAGCGCATTTTTGACAGCTCATGAATGCTTGTTACTTCGAAGATTTTGCAAATTACCATCTCTCACAATTACTGAGCTTGAAATAAAGCAGTTTGGGCAAAGTTACGAAACAGCAGCTTCCATTTAGTACTAGTTTCAAGTTGACTATTTAATAGGTACATAATTTATGCATGTACAAACTCAAAAATACCTTTTAATCTTCATTGTTTAGTTATTGACTGACGGGAGGTCAAGTGCTGTACCTTAAAATAATAATTTGATGTTTATCAAAGCTATATAAAAAATACACCAAAAGTAAACAAATTTTCAACCAATAATAATAGTTCATTCTAATAAGCTTCAAATTCGCGTCAAACAAGTCATAAAATGAATCCCGGACAGATTTGACAGCTGTACATAATAATAGTGACACTGGCGGCGAAAGTTGTAACTAAATTTTTATCTACTTTAATAAATTTTAGTTGCCATATCCCTAATGTCATATATATCTATGGGCATTGTTTCACTTGAAACAAGTAATTGAATAATTGAATCTTCCACAATCACTGAGCTTGAATTAAAGCAATTTGTGCAAACCTACGAAACAGCAGCTTCCATTTAGTACCAATTTCAAATCTGTAAATAGTATAGTTGCTGAGAACTCAGCATCACGCCAGCCAGCCAGCCAGACAGCCAAAGTGAATATAATAGCGCTTTTTTACAAAAAATGGAAGAATCATCTAGATGATGGAAGCGCATTTTTGACAGCTCATGAATGCTTGTTACTTCAGAGATTTCGCAAATTACCATCTCTTACAATTACTGAGCTTGAAATCAAGCAGTTTAGGCAAACTTACGAAATAGCAGCTTCCATTTAGTACTAGTTTCAAGTTGACTATTTAATAGATACATAATTTATACATGTACAAACTCAAAAATACCTTTTAATCTTCACTGTTTAGTTATTGACTGACAGGAGGTCAAGTGCTGTAGCTTAAAATGATAATTTGATCTTTATCAAAGCTATATGAAGAAAAAATCACCAAAAGTGAACAAATTCTCATCCAATAATAATAATTCATTCTAATAAGCTTCAAATTCGAGTCAAACAAGTCATTGAATGAATCCCGGACAGATTTGACAACTGTACATAATAATAGTGACACCCGCGGCGAAAGTTGTAACTAAATTTTTATCTACTTTAATAAATTTTAGTTGCCATATCCCTAATGTCATAGATATCTATGGACATTGTTTCACTTGAAACATGTAATTGAATAATTCAATTTTCCACAATCACTGAGCTAGAATTAAAGCAATTTGTGCAAGCCTACGAAACAGCAGCTTTTATTGAGTACCAGTTTCAAGTCTGTAAATAGTATAGTTGCTGAGATCTCAGCGTCACGCCAGCCAGCCAGCCAGCCAGCCAGCCAGCCAGCCAGCCAGCCAAAGTGAATATAATAGCGCTTTTTTCGGAAAAATGCGCTAAAAATGCGCTGAAAATTATCATACTTTTGACGAATGTTTAATGATATATTAATTATGTTGATTTCTCATTGAATATTACTTATTATAGTTTCATGTGATATGTTTCTGTATTCTCTATAAAATAAATTAATTTGTACACATAGAGTATGTATATTCCATACAATTTTTTCTTGTCTTTTTTCCTTTTATTGGTTCTTTGAATCTGATGAACAAATATAACTGCCAATCCTAGCTTTCTATGGTGACTTTTAAAATTGCAGCGTAAAAGTCAACCTATGAACAGCGCCACCATTATTTGCATCCAAAATTAACTCACTTCTTTCAACTCTAAGTTATCACTTTTTCTATAAACTCCATAAAAGCAAGCCATAGATGCTCCAATAAAGTCCCATTGAAAAGGACCATGTGCAAAGTTTCAGATTTCTAACTATCTTGTAAACTCTTTATAAGGAAACTCAAGAAACCGAGCATTTTTAGCGCATTTTTTGGAAAAAAGCGCTATTATATTCACTTTGGAAGGCTGGCTGGCTGGCGTGATGCTGAGTTCTCAGCAACTATACTATTTACAGACTTGAAACTGGTACTAAATAAAAGCTACTGTTTCGTAGGTTTGCACAAATTGCTTAAATTCAAGCTCAGTGATTGTGGAAGATTTAATTATTCAGTTACTTGTTTCAAGTGAAACAATGCCCATAGATATATATGACATTAGGGATATGGCAACTAAAATTTATTTAAGTAGATAAAAATTTAGTTACAACTTTAGCCGTGGTTGTCACTATTATTATGTAAAGCTGTCAAATCTGTCCGGGATTCATTCAATGATTTGTTTGACGTGAATTGGAAGCTTATTAGAATGAATTATTATTATTGGATAAAAATTTGTTTACTTTTGGTGTATTTTTCTTATAAAGCTTTGATAAAGATCAAATTATCATTTTAAGGTACAGCACTTGACCTCTCGTCAGTCAATAACTAAACAATGAAGATTAGAAGGTATTTTTGAGTTTGTACATGCATAAATTATGTACCCATCAAATAGTCAACTTGAAACTAGTACTAAATGGAAGCTGCTGTTTTGTAAGTTTACCCAAACTGCTTGATTTCAAGCTCAGTAATTGTGAGAGATGGTAATCTCTAAAGTAACAAGCATTCATGAGCTGTCAAAAATGCGCTTTCATCATCTAGATGATTCTTCCATTTTTTATCGTTATAGAGAGTTACCGTTATATGGAGTGAAGAGAAGAAGCAACCAAATTCACAATAATTTTTACCATGTATTTGATTAAATAGGTAATTAAATTAAATGTCGAGGTTGCTTCGCTCAAATGTCTTCTATAAATTTTTTCTACTCATTCCGGTTCCTTACTAGCTCATGTGCTCTTCTTATTTTCTTTTTGGTTATTATTTCTTGCGGTTTCTTTCCCCCATTATTCTTGCTTTCCAAATTTCTTTTACTTTTCTTTTATTCTCAAGTCGAATTAGATGTCCATACCACCCCAATTGGTTCTGCTCTATCTTCTTTATTACTGACTGTACTTCCAATCTCTCTCTAATCTTTTCATTCCTAATTTTGTCTAGTTTTGTTACCTCCTTTACAGCTCTAAGACATTTCATTTCTAGCGCTGTGATTTTACTTTATTGTCTTTTATTTAGTACCCAGGTTTCTGAACTGTACAGCAGTATTAGTGGTATTATTGTTTTGTAGATGGTCAGCTTCGTTCTTTTGTTAACTGTTTTGTGCTTCAATAGTGCCTTGCTGATTTAATTTCATGTTCGTACCCTCCTCTATTTTCGATTATACTTCCTAGATATCTCAAGCTTTGGACTTGTTATATATTTTTATTATCTATTTGTATTTTCAATGGTTTTTCTTCTTTAGCTATTACACTAGTTTACAGTACATCTGTTGCCAGAAAAATTTTAGCTGTTGCTGAGTGAATATGTTATCCCTATTTTTAATATGTAAGTAGAATTTTTTCATCAGCTCTAGTTTTTGAGTTTCAGCTATGTACGTTTAAAACAGAAAAAAGCATGTATTCACATGTAAAAATTCATTAAAAAATTAAATTAATCATTGAGTTCTGAAAAAGAGACCAGCAATAGTCAGACATCCTCCCAGAAACCTTGATAACGTTTTTCCATCACGTGTAAATCCTGATGCTTACGCCTTCCTTGCTCCTCGCTCATATCTCCTGAATTTTTCGGAAACCTGTCCAGGTGACCATGGAGAAAGTGGAGTTCTATGCTCATATTGCACCCGATATCTTCTAATTATAAAAATAGGTCTTCAACAAGTTCAGTACAATGTTCTGAATTCGTATTTCCGAGAAAGTTCTGCATCACAGAGACAAAAGCTGTCAAAGTCCGTAATTCAAGCTCAGTCAAAGAATTTTTGAATTAAGTATCTTCCGTAAGTTGTCTAATTTGGGGGCCATCAAAAATACCTACTCTAATCATTATTTTTTTGCAAACGTAAGAAGAGCAGTCCCCGTCTCTATCTAGTGATTTAATAAACTGATTTATGATGCGCAGTTTCATACGCAATAATGGTAGAATCATTTTGTAACTTGGATGCTGCCATTTAGCTCGATTTTTAGCGTTTATGCCGTTCATGTTCACACTACAAAATAACAGTCACCGAAATGATTTCGGGGTTCTCGCCAAATTTGAAATCACTTCATTTACCACTTTTCCATAATCTTGAATATTCAACACATGATTTACAAACACAGCCAGGAGCCCAAGATTTGTCATTTTTATCCAAGAGCATCTCAAAATACAGAAAATAGGTGTTTTCAACCAGCTCTGATGAACTTTTCTACAATCCTTGAACACATATTCTCCGCATATGTAGCAAATATGATTTGGATTGCTTGAACAACGTCTCCTTGAACTACTCATGTCACAAAAACTCCATATATCAATCCTAACTTAGTGAATAAATACGCAGGAATGATAAAAATCAAAAACAAGAAAACTAGAGCTGTACAAAAAAAAATTAAGTCATCTTCGACAAAAACAAGTCATAAGTGAACATTATCAACCATAAAATTCACAGCAACAGACAAATAGTTCAATTTTGTAAACTAGTGTTATCATTACCTTTGTTTTGTTGGCATTTATTTTCATATTTGCTCCGAGTAGTTCTTCGTTCCATATCTTCAAGAACTCTTGCAGATTTTTCTCTGTATCCGCAATGATTGGCGAATGCAAAAATGCACTCTGCTATTTTTTTTTTGTTTTAAATTTTGAATAACTTACAGCAGTTTTTATTGTTCTTTTGTTTGCTTCAATGTTAATTTCATCCATGTATTGTATGAACAATAAAGGACTTAGAGTTCATCTTTATCTTAATCCTCCACGTGCTTTGAATTCTTCTGATAATAAGTTAGCGGTTCGTACATAGTTTATGTTATCTTTATACATATTTTGGATTCCTTTTAGTAGCTTCTGTCCTATATTTCTCCTTTTTAATATTTCCCACAACAGTTCCCTGTTAACTCGATCGAAAGCTTTTTCAAGGTCTATAAAACATGCAAAGATTCCTTTGTTATATCTTAAGTGTTTTTTCCGTTATCTGCCGAATTTTAAATACAGGGTCTTGGGTGCTGTGGCCTTTTCTAAATCCGTTTTGAGTATCCCCAATCTTGTCTTCTACTAGCTTTCTTAGTTTACTTTCAAGTATCGTTTCGTACACTTTTACTGCTGTGCATAGGAGTGAAATTCCTCGATAATTGCAACAGTTGCGGCTGTCTCCTTTTTTGTATATTGGCAGTATGATTGTTTTCCTCCAGTCGGTAGGTGTCTGCTCTCCATCCCAAATTTTGTTTACTAATGTGTGCAGCATTTTTGTTCCTTCCTCTCCCATGTGTATTTTAGCTGCTCTGGTTTTATCTCAAAATATTCAGCTGCTTTCCCTATCTTTAACTTTCCAATAACAATTGTAACTTCTTCGAAACAATATTAATTCTCTACCACGTGGACCGACTTCGATGATTCTTTCTTTTAAGACAGAAGGTACCGAGGAGTTATCCCATAACAATTTTAAGTGTCAATTCACAATGTGCGTAAACATAAGGAGTACGTAAAAACATAAACGTGAGAAATTATGTATGTTCACAGTGGTCGTATCGTAAAATATCAAAATAAAGTGTTTTTTTCATTTTATGTTGGTACAAATTAGGGTTATTGATGTATTGTGTCATTTTCAAATATTCTGTTGATTTCAATTCTGTTTCGTGTTTACTGTTTTTCTTTGGTTTCACTTTTAACAGTTTGGAGTTTAGTTTGTTTCGTTTTATTGTATGATGTCTGAAAAAGATCTTGCGATTGTTTCATTAATATTGAAACTGCGCTATAAAAGTCGTCAACGAGAAAAATATGAAGAAATTGTTGTTTTTTTATTAATAATTTTATGTCAATAATATTTAAAGCACGTTTCGATCCAGATGTTGTCAACTGTCAGATGAAAACATGTGTTTAAAGTTGACGCATGCGCTATTAGTTGTTTCGTACGTAAACATAACATAAAGTCGAATTTATCTCAACTTTATGTTTTCATTACGTAATGTCAATACATAAACGTAAGAATATTGTGAACACGGGCATTGAAATACAGTAGTTCAACTTTACGTTTATGTTTACGGTTACGTACTCCTTATGTTTACGCACATTGTGAATTGGCACTAAGGAACTATTCTATCCCTGAGGGTGGAATGATAATTATTTTACGCAATATCCTCACTGTTTTTTTTTTTTATGGATAGGCTTTACTTCGAGGGTGGTCCCATTTAAATTTAAAAAAAATCTATATCCTGTTAAATCAGTTATTTTAGATTTAAACCTTAAATTTAAATTATTTACTATAATTTGTGTTATCTATTATTTAATTACCTGAAAATGTTTTTCCTAGGCCAGAATTACTGCTATTAGGTTTTGTTAAACACATTGCCTTTACCCTGGTAACAAAGAGGATAATAAGAACCGGAAGATTTCGTTAATGGGTATAAAAATTCTGATGCTTTTATACGATATAAAAAATGCTCCATTTCTTAGACAGACATCCTTCAGTACAACTCCAACCTACAAAAAAAAGAGGTAATAATATAGTCAACAGAACAGAACAAAATAGATCGGTGAAAAAATTTTTCTTCTAAAAATATCAAGCATTTCAATTTGTTCATGGAAAAATATGAACAAATGGCTTCAAAAAAACATTTATTAAATTTTTTGAGTCAACTTTAGAAATTAATAATAAATAAGAAAGCTGCTTTTGAACACTTATTGAGTATACATGCAAAAAAGGCTCCAAGAAGCAAAAAATGTATAGACTAATTATTTAAACAGGTTTTGTTGCTCTCAATGAAAACGAAGATTCGAAAAAAATTAGTTTACAATAACCTCACTTTCTTAAAAATTTTTTTTCCAACTGAACTTCATTCTTTTATGTTTTAAGATGACACCATATTTTTGTTAGATTTTTAAATTATTATTTAATACTATAAAAAAATTATTTCATGTGCTGTCGTCTCTCAACAGCCGTTGCGCTCGTACTAGTCGTACTATCCATACAACTAGAGATTAGGAAGCAAAACTTGTTCATTGTAAATTTTCTCCTGTTTAAGAATCTTTTTTTCGATTTCCACTACCCCTCGTAGTTTCTGAATTATTGCAAGAAAACTAGGCGACTTTTTTGCAATTTTTGTTGATGAAAAAAATCCTGATAACGTCTTCTTTTAAATTTCATTCCGAATCTTAGAACTATACCTGTTATTCATTATTTCATCCAAGAGATCGGCAATTGATTCACTTGCAATATACAAATATTGATCCTAAAATATCAATACTAGTAATTTTAATGCCGATAAAGAAGAAAAAAAAAATGATAACCTCTTCCGTAACTGTAAGGTCCGCGTGCCAGGCTTGTAACTGTATCAAGTATTTTAATTCGTTTCGCCAAACGTGCTCATCTTGACTCATCTAAAATAATATTTTAATATAATAGAAGTTTCATAAATTTGGAGCAAAGGTTCTCAACGTAAGACTCTCAGGACGGCAGTAGGAGACCTAGAAAAAATTAGAAGGTGTAATGAATCAGAAAATCTCATCGTTCCACAGCTAATCGCTTTGGATTTATCCAAAAAATTCTGCAAATCAGTCAAGTAAAGCGCGCTTTGGCCGAATCGGTTGCTATGGAAACAGTAGGACATCATTCTTATGCAACAACATTCCTAAATACTGATTTACAAGATTCTACGCGTAACAGTTCTGAATTTAAAAAAAAAATTCAACTGGAGTGCACTTTCGGTTCAGTCAATTGTTATGAGAATAGTACAGCATACTGAAATACTAAATTTCAATACTTTACAGCCGATCGCTTCGAATTTATGCGAAAATTTCCGAAAGACTGTCAAGTAAAGTGCACTTCCGGCTCGGTCGATCTCAATAAAAATAGGATATGAGCATCTAGACGGTATAATCGTCCTATACACTGAATTCTAACAATCTACGTTCAACCGTTTTGGATTTATGCGAAAAATTCAAAAAATGTTTCGATAAAAGTGTACCTCCGATACAGACGATAGCAATAATAATGCATTGTTTTCTCACCATTAATAAAACACATTGGCCATGTATCAAAGCTTAATTTTTAACTTTTTGACGTTTTGTCACATACAACGTAGTTACGGCCGACCCTTCAAAAGTTTAAAAGTAGACATGCGCATACGTTCTTTAAACAAGAAAGACACTAGCGGCACAAAGTTCACTTTTATAATAATATTCTTAAAATGTTTATATTTCGATACGCTATTAAATATCTACGATATCTGATAGAAATATTTGAAAAAAATACAGCTGAATTTTAGTTGTTAATATAAACTTTTGTTTTAATAAGTTTTCAGAACTGATCCTATTTTTACCGTAAGTTTTAGTTCCACTCTTTGTCACATCGTCAATATTTTAATGAAGCTAGCAACTCTAAAGTATAGTAGCTGTGCTTTTAATGTCATCGCAAGGCGAAGTAGTTGTTTATAGTTGTTATTAATATGATTCTGATATAAATTAAGGTATTATAGTGGCTTTTATATAGTATTATAATAATATAATCTTACATAAGGTAAGGAATATTTCCATGTAATCGATATTTATTAATATTAATTACTCTAATAGATATTCTATAATGGATATTTCTGATGACACAATGGGCAATATACTCTCAACAACAAATGAAAATGAGACGGAAAATTCCGATGAAGTACAACCTGTTAACAAGACAGAAGAATCCAATTTGACAAGTCAAATTGTTGAGGTTAACGAACTTCAAACTGAAATTGGAGGAGTTTTAACCGATAATAGTAATGATGTTTTGGAAGATATGAATTTAATTGTAATGGGGAAGTCTGATTCTGTGAAAAATTGTTTGGTAACTCCAAGTGTTTCTTCCCATATAGAAGAGCATGAAGAATTATGGCTGGGTGATGACACGCGACAACTTGTAAAGGTCGATACAGATGAAGATTTTGAGGTTATTGTTAAATCATTGGAAACTGCTATTGTTGAAACTGATCGCTACGATATTGACACTGTTTTGTCTACAAATGAAGAGCCAATTATATCGTCAATTGCGTCTGATTCTTTATTGGAAGATATTCCAAGTAATTTATTGACATCAGCAGTTCCTGCATTTCCTTTACCAAATGTACAAGAAATAGATATTGAAATACCATCCGAAATTTCAACATCGTTAAATGTAAACTCACTTGATGATGAATTCGCAACAATTTCGGAACCTAAAGTGGATTCTTTTGATGAACCAAGTAGTTTATTTGAAGCTATTGAACCAGAAATCATAATCCCAATTGAAAATGAACCTTCTTTATTAGAAATTCAGGAGGCAACTCTTCCTACTGATATCCCGGTAGATTTTCAGCACTCAGAAATAGATATAAATATAGCGAAGCAGGATGATTTGGAAGATATTTGTAATAGCGGACTAGTTTTTGAAGAAAATATATCCAACCAAGTATTAAGTGTAGAAATTCCTGAACTTTCAACTGAATCTGTGATTGAAGTTCAGTCAAGTCCAGAAACAATTGTTCCAGAAAAAGATCAATTAAATACTGAACTTAATGAAGATTCAAAAAAATCTGTTGTTGAAGAAAAAGAAGTGGAAGAAAAGAATCTTATTACTCAAAATAAATTACAAGATATTTGCGAAGTAGAAATAGCGTCAGAAAAATTTTCTATTGAAGAAAAACTAAATGAATTTGAAAGTGAAATAGAAAAGGAAAACATTTCTGCTGAATTGAAGAAGATTTGTGAAACTGATGTTGATGTAACTATCGAAGAAACATCCAGTGTTACTTCCAGTATTGTAGCAGAATCACCAGAACAAGATGAGGAATCATTAATAGGAATCATACCAAAGGAAACATTAATAACAGAAAGAAATAAAATTTTGGATGATACATTGACACAAATATCTGAAGTTAATATTGAAATCAAGAATGAAACTCCAATATTCGAAGAAAGTGTCGAAACCTCACAACTGGATAATATAAAAGGTAATAACTACAAATTTGTGGTTACACAGTACTTCCCCGACCATGAATTTTATGGCTATTTTATAAATTTAGAGTGTCGTATCAATTAATTGCATATTTCAAAGTGACAGCTGTCATTGTCAAAGTGACAGCTGACATTATCAAAGTGACAGATGGCGGTTCTACTAAGCTTATTTCCCCGAAAATTTTAAATGTATACCAATCTAAACATTACCGAAATTTTGAAAAAATAATTAATAGGTGTCCAATAAAAAAACAAATCAAATGAGTTCTCTTGAATTTTTGATTTTGTCACTAAGATTTGAAAATTTGACAGATGTAGCTTCCAATTTACGTATCAAATTTCAAGAAGAGAACTTTTCGAAAAATGTTGAAAGAACCTCCCGAAAAACGGCTATAAAAAAGTTGTTAGCCAACGTGAACCAATTTTACAAGAAGCTTTTTGTTTGTCAAGAGTTACTCTACAATGTACTCAAATGGTGTGCAGAAGTGCAGATTTTGAAGCGAAGCTTCCAGCGCGACGTTATGATTCTCCGCATGAGCAGTGAAATGACGGAAACCGACTGATTTTCAAACGACCCCGACTCTTCCCTCACCAAACAACCTCGATTGCTGTTGTTGCTCTCCAGCTCTCTTCTCTTTTTCTTCAGCACTCAAGCAGCCTCTACTATTGCTGCTGGCTGCCGTTCCCTTTTTCTCTTTACCCCTTAATCTAATTTATATTTTTATAGCTTCATTCACGCTTATTTGATTTACAATTGTTTATAAAATATAATTTATACATTTCTTTGCGATCGATTTTTGCAATCGATTTTTTTCATACTTACACTCGCTCAAAAAAAAAACGCCATTTGAATACGTTGTAGAGTAACTGCAAGATAGCTATTATTACAATTTATACATTACTCAAACTTTATTCTTATCTTTAGAAATAAATGGATACTCAATTTTTACCGCCTCATTTACTCACATCTTTTTATTCAAAAAGAAGCAAAACAATGGAACTTTTATCAAAGGAAGTTCGGTTCTCAAATGTAAAAATATTTTCTCCAAAATGAAACCACAGAATGAGTTTTAGGATTTTAATTTGAACAAAGGGAAATAAATTAAACATAAACAAAACAATAATTACAACAGATTGACTCATCAATCTATTTTAAATAAATGCAAAGGAATAAATCCTAAAGCAAGCAATAATTACAATAGATTGATTTATCGCATATAATATCACAAGGGACTGTAATTTTATCAATAAATTTTTCTTGAAAACATTGATTACCTAGCAACATCGTGAGAGTCATCTGTCCGATTAAATCACGAGAGCGTAGCTCGAGGGATTCCATCTGAGCAGATGACTCGAAGGATGTTGCTTAAAGGTAATCAATGTTTGAAAGAAAAATTTATGATAAAATTATAGTCGCGAGTGGTATTTGTGGAGAATATTTCTCGAATGAAATTGCTACTCTAAGTATCTATTAAATAATGTTAGTTACAACTACTAACATTTTTTATTGAAAAATGCACTAAATTGTCTCCATATACTTTTGTATTTTTAGACTTTTTGTTTTCAATTTCATTACTTTCGGCGAAAAATGCATTCCCAAAACGATTAAATTTTGACATTTCCGAGAACTGATTGTTTGTTTATATTAGAACTGTGTATTGTTTCTCCATGACAAAGGCAATTTATCGCAATAAATCGTTTTCCAACGGGAATTTACCGGGGTAACGTGAAATGGCAAGGAATTTATTATTATAATTGTCATTGTAACTATGCAAAATTTGTCAGTATAATTGACATGAGTGAAATAATCAAAGAAAAATAAATAAAACAAACGAAACAACAATAACAACACATTGACTCATCAATCTAATTTAAACAAATGCAAAGGAATAAATCCCGAATCAAACAATAATGACAATAGATTGATTTATCATAAACAATTATACCACCAAATAAAAATTGGTTTTAAGAGAGATGACGTTTTTAAAAGAATTTCATTGTTGAACAAGCGCTTCGTGAAGAAAGTGTTCATTCAAACCCAACAATGCTACCAACCAGTCCACATATAGAAGAAATAAAATAAATCTGAAATAACTAGTTTAAATTCAATTATCTTATTGGAATTAGATTGCGTAGCGCTTCACGAAGAAGGTACTTTCATTATATGATGCCATAGACTCAGTATTAAGTAACTCTTACTTATCATTGGAAATGCAAGCCTACACTATTGAATCCATCACGCCTTTATGACTGTAGAACGATTGAGTGTCGTCAGCGCCATCTCTTATTACAAAATTGAAACATACTCGTATCGCCGCCATCTTGGTTAGACACATTTCTGCGCAATGGCGCCTTTATCTGTCAAATCTGACAGATGTCCAACAATTATAACTTTAACTTATTTAAACACTTAATTAAGGTATTAATAGTTAATCCAACACTTAATTAACACTGTTTAACTCAGTAAATGGTATAACATAAGTAAGTTTAACTTCTTTCACAAAATGTTTCAATCCACTATGGTTTGTAGGTTATGTTCACGGCGCGAGCACTAGAAATGTTTTCACAGAAATATTATAAATGTTCGAGTATCTGGGAATTCATCCTTTTTAGGGACTAGGTTCGTTACATATACCTTCTAAACTTAACAGAAGTCGAGATATTGAAGAAAATATTAAAATAGTTTCACTCGAAATTGAAGCTGGCTTTGAAAACAAAATTATTGATTTCTAAACATTTATTACAGACGATTGCACCAGTAAAACTTGAATTTTGAGGGTGCCCTTAGATATACAAATGTACATAAATTATTATAATACTATAAAAATTGTTTAAAATTTTCCCTTTTTTGTCGTATACAAAAAATTGATCCTTTTTAACAAATGTTGATACACAATATTATTAATTCTGTTATTTAACTCGTTCACATCTTGTTTTATTCTATATTTTAATTTTCAAGTGTAGACACGTGCGTGACATAAACTTTGTTTTTAATGGCACCCCACAGATAAAAATCTATACACACTACACTATAGGTCCTCTTGTTCCAATCTTGATTTAAATAATTTCTTACTTCTATGGAATTGTGCGCAGGAGCACCACTTTTTTCAAATAAAAAGGGCAGCGCTTTGCTGTCGAAAAATTGTGTTTCAAATCAATTTATACAGAACTGATTACCTAATAAAACATATTTATTAAATATTTTCCGTCATCAAATTAAAATCTGTTTCAGATACTGCTCCAAACGAAAATAAAAATGAAAATGATGAGAATAAAGTGATTTTAGAGAAGAAAGCTTCCAGTCCTTTTCCTAGTAAAAATGAAAATGATGAGAATAAAGTGATTTCAGAGAAAAAAGCTTCCAGTCCTTCTCCTAATAAAAATGAAGAAGTTAGTTCAAAAATTATTGAAGAAAAACAAGAAGAAGCATCTGTTGAAGGAGGTAATGAAAAAAATATTCAATCAGAAAAATGTGCTGATGAAGTGCCATTAAAAAATGATTCAAATTCGAATAAATCTGAAAATATTGTGGCAAGTGAAGTCAAAATAATTAATACAGAAACTGAAATAAATCGTGAATCGCAGCAGCAGAAAATAGAAATTGATGTTAAACGGGCTATAGACACCAATAAAAATGAACAAAGTCCACCTAAAAAAATTAAATTAGTCCGTGAAAAGTTTCAAGTAAAATCTACACCTTTGAAAACCCTGCAAGCAGAATCTGATAATTCGAATTTAGTGACACAACCCAAATGCACTAATATTGAAACCTCTCAAACAAAATTAATTCCTTCCGATTTATTGGTTGAAACTTTACCAGCAGAAGCAACACATTTGAATTTACCAGAAAATATTATAACAGAAAAACTACAATCAGTCGATGAAATTGTTGAAAGCTCTCCAATTTTTGAAGGCAAAGAATCTATAGAACAAATATTAGAAAAATTGGAGGACCCAGCCGATAAAATAATCAGTACGGTCAAACCTCAAAAGCTAAAACTGAAAAGAAATTACAAATTGCCACAAAAAAAAATTATTACCAGCACAAATGTTATTGATAAAAAAATAATACCGACAGATAAAATAAAATTAAAAGATGTACAAGAACAATCTACAAAAGAAGTAATTGGGAAACCCAGTGCTACATTACAAGATGAAATAAAACCCGAATCATCTAAGACAGAAATTGAAAGTATTAAATTACCCGAAGAAAATTCACCCATGGAAACTGTTAAGAATATTAATGAAAGTAATAACGTCGAATCTGTAATTAGCAAAACAAAAACACAATTAATTTGTAGTGAAGAACTTGAAATCAAGAATGAAGATTTAAAAAATGAGGAAATAAACGTAGAAATTGTGGCAAAACATGACGCAAATATTAAAAAATTGGACTTTAGTGAAGAAAATGTAGAAAACTCAATATCAGTTTCTGAAAATAAAGAAATTGTTGAAGATATAAATGCAGAAAAGTTGACAATAATTGCTGAAAGTGAAAACATAAAATCTGATGATGCAAATATTAATGAAACGGAAATTTCTAAAAATGTAGAAAATTTGAACACAATTTCTGAAAGTGAAGAAATGATTGAAGCTATGAAAGCTAATACAAATATTTCTGGAAATGTAACAGACTTAATTGAAGATATGAAATTAGATGATGCAAATATTTCTGAGGATGTAGAAAACGTGAAACTAGTTGCTGATAGCAGCAATATGAAATCTGATGATGCAAATATTGCTGAAATTGTGGAAAACTCAAACTTAATTGCGGCAAATAAAGAAATTATTGAAGGTATGAAGTTTGAGAATGTAGATATTTCTGCAAATTTAGTTGCTGAAAGCAACAATTTGAAATTTGATGATGCAAATATTGAAAAAACGGAAATTTCTAAAAATGTAGAAAATTTGAACACAATTTCTAAAACTTTAAACCCAATTGCTTCAAGTGAAGAAGTAATTGAAGATATAAAATTAGATCACGCAAATATTTCTGAGGATGTAGAACACGTGAAACTAGTTGCTGATAGTAGCAATATGAAATCTGATGATGCAAATATTGCTGAAACTGTGGAAAATTCAAACTTAATTGCGACAAATAAAGAAATTATTGAAGGTATGAAGTTTGAGAATGTAGATATTTCTGCAAATTTAGTTGCTGAAAGCAACAATATGAAATCTGATGATGCAAATATTGAAAAAACGGAAATTTCTAAAAATGTAGAAAATTTAAACACAATTTCTGAAAGTGGAGAATTGATTGAAGCTATGAAAACGAATACAATTATTTCTGGAAATGTAACAGACTCAATTGAAGATATAAAATTAGATGATGCAAATATTTCTGAGGATATAGAAAACGTGAAACTAGTTGCTGATAGTAGCAATATGAAATCTGTTGATGCAAATATTGCCGAAATTGTGGAAAATTCAAACTCCATTGCGACAAATGAAGAAGTAATTGAAGATATGAAATTAGATAATATTTCTGAGAATGTAGAGAACGTGAAACTAGTTGCTGATACTAGCAATATGAAATCTGATGACGCAAATATTGCTGAAAATGTGGAAAATCCAATCTTAATCACTGCAAATGAAGAAATTATTGGGATTGTAGATATTTCTGCGAATGCAGAAAATTCAAAAATGGTTGCTGAAAGCAACAATATAAAATCTGATGATGCAAATACTGTCGAAAATGTTGAAAATGCTACAAGTGAAGGGATTGTTGAATATTTGAAATTTGATGATGCAAATATTTTTGAAAATGTGGAAAATTCAAATATATTTGCTGTAAGTGAAGAAATTGTTGACGGTAGGATTTCTAGCGATGCAAACATTAGTGAAAACTCAAAAATAATTGCAAGTGCACAAGCGGACGACTCAACTACAGTTGAAGATTTCTACCAAAATTATGACGCAAATGAAAAAAAAGCAAAAATGGAAGAGGAAATTGTGATAATTTTAGACAGCAGTGAGGAGGAGGAGGAGGAACAAACTCCACATGTTGAAAAAGTAGAGAAAAAATCTGAAATTGAAAATTTGACTCAGGAAAAACAAGAGAAAAATTTATTGAAAATTGATACTCAATTTCCGCTGCTTGCACTTCGTTTACAAGAAAAACCAAAAATAAAAAAGATTTCTGATCCAATTACATTACCAACAATATCGCAAGAAAATGTTTGCAAAAAATTACATGAAAAGGTTGCGGAATCAACAACAAAGCGAGCTTCTTTTGTCTCAGACCATTCAGCAACAATGGAAAGCGCAACTAGAATCAAAATAACTAAAAGAAAATTAAACACTCCGGAACCATTTGTTACTAGGTCTCTCACCAAGCCTTTGAGCGTCCAAATTGACGATATAGAAAGCACAGTTGTTGAACGGAGCCACTCGTGTGGATCAGAAAATATTCCAAAGCTTGTCATTAAACATAGACCGGAAGGACGGTCAAGCCCAAAAATCACAATAAAACCAATAAAACCACCTGAAGAAACGCATTCGCCGAAAATAACCATAAAACCAATTGTGAAACCGGATCCGCTTAAAATTACAATAACTAAACAAAAAACAGACGACACACATTCAATTTTAAAAATTTATCAACCAGAAGATTCCATCCCAAAATTAACAATTAAATCTATTCCAAAAAGTGATGAAATGCAGAAAATTTCGAGTCCAAAAGTAACAGTGAAACCAATTCCGTCTCCGAATGAACAAAAAGTCACCATTAAACCAGTTTTATCACCGCGTCAAATCAAATTAAAATTCGAATCATCTTCCGGCGTCACTTTTGAACCAATTTGCAACACTCCACAAAAAACAGAACCAGAAAATCCAATGAAAATATCCGTAAAATCATTCGCTAGAACTGAAGAGGCCCCAAGCCCCAAATTAACAATCAAACCTTTAACAAAAACCTGCGAAATTGTACAAAGTGAAGACGGCATTTCAAGCCCTCTTAAACTAACAATAAAACCTATTTTAAAACCGGAAGAATCGTACCAAAGTCCTAAAATTACTATTAAATCGATTGCCAAACCGGAAGAGCAACAAGGGTTGGAAGAATCAGACAAACCGGAACGAATTATCTTAAAAATACAGAAAAATAATTTGCCTTCTCCTAAAGGTGTCAAGGAAGTTAAAATTGAAGAAAAATTGGATAAAATTAAACTTAAATTAACAAAAGAAGGTAGCCATGCGCAAATAATACCTACAAGTGGATTTTCACTAAAAAGGCCTTTAGAATTGCCGGATTCAGGTGTAGAAAAACGAGCCAAAACAGATTTTTCCGGGACCGAAATACTTCACACTTCAGATATTTCGATAAATATCGTCGAACCAAATGCTAAACCCTGTACTAAAACAATAAGCGAAGAAGTAACCATAATGAAAATCGACAAAGCAATTAGTAATAGCGAACAACAAATATCGCAATCTAAATTCAAAGAAATGTTAATGAAAATGCAGCAAAAGTCTGATTGTGTGCCGCGAATGGACGAACACGAATATTCATCAAGTAGTGATGACGTAAAAATAGTTGAAGTAATAGAAAACGACCCACTGAAAACCCCCACTGGTTTACTTGACGAATCCAGCTCTCAAGATGTTATGATTGTCAGTGAAGTAATAAACACAAATCCTTTCCAGAATGTTCAGATTATAAATACACAAACTGTACCTATACAAACCCCAAAAAAACGTGGTCGGCCACGTAAAAACCCTTTGGAAGTAAAACCGGAAATTAAAGGAGAAGACTGCATTGAATTAGATCCGAGACCAAAACGGACTTGCAGGGCACCAGCGGGTCGGACTCCATTTGCCGTTAAAGAACGGAAACCCAGAGGTGCAGGCAGAGGAAGAGGACGAGGACGTGGAGGAGCAAAGTCACCACCAAAAACTCCTAAAGTAAGTCAAATAGAAATTTTTTTCAAAAAAGGGGCGGGGCTTGAACAAATCGATGCAAGCGCTCATGGTGGGCACCACTGTAAGCTTTGAACTTATGTCTCAGAATACGTCTGTAATTCATTTGTGACATTATCAATTTGGGATTCACCAATTTACCTAAAAGGGATAGTGTTTAAGATTTGAGGTTATCCTATCAATTTGAATAAATTAAGAAGTTTTTTCTAATAGCATAAAAGGTACTTTTATGCTATGAAAGCTATAATATCCGCACATAAGTATGAAACAATGATAAAATGGAAGTTCAATTGTTCTCCATTGCCCGCCAGAGGTGCTAGTAGACTTCATGCACATAACCTATATAGTCTAAGAGTTACCGAACCATCCGACTACCGACTACCGACCGAAATAATTCAAATTTGAACTAAAGATTATTACACTACACTATAACTTAACTTTAATTATTTATCTCAATATTGATTTATTTTAAATAACACAATTTATTTCAACCACTAGCAGTCCATATTATACGGTCTCTGAGCCAAAATCAATAATACTCCTCGTTGAGTCAGCCACTGATATATACCGTGGGTTTTTCCCCACTACGTTTTTCCTGCAAACGTCCAGGCTTTTCTAGAAAGCGCTAGAAGGTACCAGCAATTTTCTAGAAAACAAATATATTCGCTTCTAATAAAATATTTCCACAATAATTCTAAGCACCAGTAAAGCCGAAATTACTAATTATTTCTCCAATTTTATCTTCTATTTGTTCAAGTTGGCCTGTTCTGCTACTTTATAGAATAGTTTCCTGTTTCTTTATCATTTTTTTCTTTGTTCTCTGTAATTATTATATTTTTCCATATTATTATTGTTTAGGTATTCTTTCCTACGTTTCTTTTTTCTCTAAGCTTCAGTTAGTTTGTTTTTTATTTGATACTAGTCTAGCAACTCCGCAAATTTCCTTTGCCACTTTGTTTATTATTGTTTTGAATATTTTCCACGTATCTTCAGCTTTTTTTGTGTTTATTTCGCCTATTTCGGAGACCTTTTCCTCTTTTTTTTCTTGATATCTCTGCCTAACTTAAGTTTATATATTTTTATTGTTTCATATGTGATTTTGTCCACATTTATTCTGGTCTCTTTTTTGCTACACATTTTTAGCTTGCATTCTAATAAATTTCCGCTTCTCTTTTCACTCTAGCGTCTATTATAGTATTCCTTGAATTCTTTTCAATTAATTCATAGTCAATAAAGCTACAATTTTAATATGTTGTAAATAACATAGGTTTGAACTTCAAAAAAAATTGACAATCTTTTTTGAGGGTTGCAAGTATGTGCCAGAAGATGGCAAAGTTGTCATCAGGAAAGTAATTCATAACCTGCTCCCACAAGGCTGAAATTTTGAGAGCATATTCTTTCAATAGTTCAAAAAGCATATGAAAACTGCCAGACGAGTATATAAAAGTCATGACGCTCGATAAGAGTGCGAGCACAACAGACTTGTACGAGTTCTAATGCCAGAAAGAGAGGATATGATATTGTCACAAATATATTGTAAATAATTTATTTTTACCGATTACAGTGTGAATATTTATTTTATTAACTCGTATGGACACAATATCGCTCACAATTACTCGTACTGAATCAATTCCTTTCCTTGCTCACGCTCTTTATATACCTAATCCAACAATGGGCCAACATTCAATTGTCTAACAGTTGATACCTTGCAACCACCGAACATCTAGTAACCATAGGCGGTCAATCACGTCCGAAAATTGAACATGGTCTAAGTCAATACTAACTATACTTTATTTTTTTTAAGAATTCTGTAACTAAAATACTGAGTCACACTGTGAAAAACTTTTAATCTGGTTATTCTATAACTGTCATTCAATGACATTTACAATTCGAGATTAAACTTAAACCAATCAGAAATCAAGGTCAAATAGGCCCTATCTTCCCCTCACTGACTTCTTAAAAAAAAATGAACTATATGATTACAGTTACAATAAATTATTGGCAACATAGCAAATTCAAATAAATAATAATGTGAACTAATTACTTAAAATATTTCACATTTGTGACAATATATTGTGAAGATATGTCATATTAAATATAGTTACTCCTTTTAGAGCGAGAGCTTAAAAACCCGGCCAGTAACAAAATTAAATGTTTTCCAAACGTTAATACTCACCGAGACAATAAGAAAAATCATTGTATGCTTGGGCAGAAGTTGTGCGCAAGTAACTCTATGAAATTATTCTTAAAATTTAGTTGTTACTGAGTAGAAAAAAGACTCATCAAATCCTGTTCTTATGCCTTGGCACACCATTTTTTTCAAGCATCCACATGCACCTTTTTACTGATGTAATAATAAAATACTCGAGGACATTATTTTTGAAAATAATGCCCTCGGGTATTATTTTCAAAATAACAAACAAGAATATCACGTTCCCTAGTTACAGCAAGTAACTAGAGTAATTTTTCTGACAGAAATAATAACGACAGGACACACATTGCTAAAAAATTTGATTTTAATAGTTCATTAGTCGGATATTAAGCATTGAAGGCACCACGGGAGTTGAACGGACAATAATGCCTACGGTCAACGCACACACCTCGGGCCAGAGGCTCTCGGCATTATTGTCCTTTTAACACCCTTGATACCTTAATTACTATATTTAAACTCCGCACCGGCAATTAAAACAAGTTGATATCAACCACATAACAATTAAAAGATGAGCAATTGGTTTCTAAATATGTTCGCCATCAGAAGAGCTCCAATAATGAATATCAAAGAAAGTACCATCATGTGAACCATTTACTGTTTGTGCAAAAAATGGATACATTTTTGACATTTGCAAATTACTGGAACCGGGTGACGTTTTCGTTGTTCATCGAAGATTTCGTGACGTTCAAAAGCACTTAAAAATGAAGGGTTATCGAGTACTAATGCCATTATCAAAAGGAAAGCGAAATCGATTAACAACTGCTGAATCTAACGCTTCAAGATATATCATTAAAATTCGTTGATCAAAACTTCGGCAATAAAATGCCTCCCAGAATCGGTAGTTCTTACAGAATTGCATCATTTCTTAACAATAAGTGATTTAGTGTGTGGTTACATCTAGTGCGAGCGCGTGCGATTTTTTAGACAAACGCGCACGTACGACGTCCCCGGTAGAAACAAACCTGTTGAAATAAACACGTATGGTTTCATATAGTCTCCATTTTCATCTCTATTTATATACGATATTTTTTTTTTGGTTTGCAATCGGTCGTCTCCAAGCGCTATTATTTTCGATTAGTAAATAATAATTTAGCAAATTTTGATTCATTTTGCGAAACTGCTTGATCCATTCTTGCCAGTCTAATGGAGACAATATAATCACGAATAAGTTAGATACGATATCGTACGTACACGGATGTTGCAAAATCGCACGCGCTCGCATTTAATGTAACCATACACTTAGTGCCAATTTACAATGTGCGTAAACGTAAGGAGTACGTAACCGTAAACATAAACGTAAAGTTGAACTACTGTATTTCAATGCTCGTGTTCACAATGTTCTTACGTATTTCTTACGTTTACGTATTGAAATAAGAGCTACGTAATGAAAACGTAAAGTTGAGATTAATTCAACTTTATGTTATGTTTACGTACGAAACAACTAATAGCGCATGCGTCAACTTTAAACACATGTTTTCATCTGACAATTGACAACACCCTGGATCGAAACGTGCTTTAAATATGATTGACATAGAATTATTAATAAAAAAAAACAACAATTTCTTCGTTGTCTTAATATTTCTCTCGTTGGCGACTCTTATAACGCAGTTTCAATAATAATGAAACAATCGTCAGATCTTTTTCAGACATCATACAATTAAACAAAACAAACTGAACTCCAAACTAATAAAAGTGAAACCAAAGAAAAACATAAACACGAAACAGAACAGAAAACACTTTATTATTGACAATACATTAGCCGATGAAGTAGAAAATATGGTTGGCAGCGAAAAAAGCTTATTCCTGTTTTATGTCGTGATTTTGTAAGAGTCAGCAAATTCACAGTTTGCTGAACTCTTACGAAATTTAAAAATGTGCTTTTCTCGCAATCAAGCAATAGAAGTATATGAACTATTCGCAAATAGTTCATATACTTTTATGGATACTGTGAATTTGCTGACTCTTACAATTCAATGAGTTTTCCAGAGATGACCGAAAAAGACTTGAAACTTCTATTAATTGATTCTTATTAATATAAACAAACTATATCATATTTAGCTGAAATGATATTTGTACGAATGGAGTTAATTTATTACAGGAAATATGTTTATTACATGATTCTAAATTAAGTTCTATATTGCAGTCGACCAGCCACATGTTCAATACTTTTTGTTATGTAGTCCATGTGTGGGCCGTCGGTTTATTTTTGGAATGTTTTTCAGATTCAACTCAAACTGTAGCAGTTTTGCTCAGTATTTGAAATAGTATACATTCAATATTACATTATAAAAAATTATATTTCTGTGGGCAATATATAATAAAAAATTATTTATAGGAACCAAAAGCATCGCCCAGAGGTAAGGCTTTAAAAGAGGCAAAAGCCTTAGCCAAAATAGAAGCAGCTAAATTGGCCCAAGAAGTTATTATTGACGAAATAACAATAGAAGATTCAACAAATGATACTCCTGCAGCGACACCTGTCCCGCCAATTGAAGACTCTCCGAAAAAACCGGAAGTGAGTCTACCAATTCCACAAATGGTTGAACCTGCATTGAAGAGTTCGCATATTAGTGAGGAATTAACGAAACAGCGTCCACCTCCGGCAGTTTACGAAGAGGAAACTCGTATGAGTGCAGATAATAGCAGTCGGGCACAAACTCCAGCACAAGTTTTTATTGCACCTCTGACAGAAGGGCCTGAAGAATCACAAAGCTCTGTGCAAAGCACAGCAACGACAGAAAGCAGCAAAACCAAAAAAAGCAGGCAGGAAATCATTGATCCTGATAGGTACAATTTTTTTAATTCAGATTATATGTTTTATTTTAATTTGAATATTCTAGTGCTGTGACTACTGTAGATCAAATTGTGGAGTATTCGTGGAATAACGGTGGGCCTTACATGCTTCAAGAACAAATAGCTCAATTTTTAGGAGTTAAATCATTCAAGAGGAAGTATCCTGGATTGACTAGAAGGTCAGTCGAAATGCAAGAACGTGATTATATTAGAGAAAAAGGGTTAGTTCATGAATCCATGTGTGATATGGGACTTACAGCCGTACCTAGTAACGAAATTTTAGACATTATGTACTCGGATTTTCAAGTAAGTTTATATTTTAAAATATATTATTTATTTACATTTTATGATAATTCAGGAAAAATATGAAGAATACCGGAAATACCTGCGAGATAAGCAAGCTAAAGAAATATCTAATAAACAAAAAGCTGTCAGCTTGGCTACAAGTCAAGAAAAAAACAAAATAGATTTTAAAGAGCGAGCTATACGGTCTGCAGCCGGCTGGAATTGTACCTTCAATAAAACTCGTAAAGAATCAAGAAAGTGTTGCATGGATTTGCAAACGTTTACTATAAACTATCCTGCGGGGAAAATTAAAGTACCACATAAAAATCCTGTAGGACATTATCCCATTGCACTGGTTCCTGGCCAATATACTGATTATTATAAGGTAAATTATTTTATACAAACAAATAGTTGCCATAACAATGAATAAAATGCTGCTTGATCAAGCTATGAATTTTACACTAAATGTTTTTCGAGTGTCAAACATCAAATAAAAATTGTTCAGCAGCAATTAAGGCCGTCGTAGATAAAATATTGAATGATACACGTTTGATCCAGCTAGTGTAATGAAACTTTAGTGATAAAAACACCATTAATATCTATTATCTATTTTCAGAGTTACAAACCCCACGAATTGAACTATCTACCGCTGAATACTGTGAGATATGGTCCAGTATTACCAAATCTACGTTGCGAGCCCAGTCAATCGGATGGTTCTCAGTCTGATACAGATTCAAGTAGTGGATCCGATTCAGACAGTTCAGACGATTCAATGTCAACTGAAGAGGAAACATCACAAACTACCTGTAAAACTGTTGAGGCACAGCTTACACAACTTATTACCCCAAAATCTAAGGTACATTAATTCTATTTAGAAAGCATATGTAAATATTTTTCATGTTCATCGTCAATTTATTTGATATTTTACTTATAAAAACTAAAGTATTGTTTTATGATTGTAATATTCGACTTTCAATATAATCATGACTAAATATAATTGTAATAAATAAAATTACACTTTTTCCTGATGTTAATTATTGTATGAAAGTTGTCGTTAGATTAATATTTCTCTGCAGTTGCATTAATCCATCCCGCCTTTATGACTGTAGAACGATTAAGTGTCGTCAGCGCCATCTCTTATCACAAAATTAAAACATACTCGTATCGCCGCCATCTTGATTGCACACGCTTCTGCGCAATGACAGATGTCTAACAATTATAACTTTAACTTATTTAAACACTTAATTATGGTATTAATAGTTGGACTAACACTTAATTCACACTGTTTAACTCAGTAAATGGTATTACGTAAGTTTCACAAAATGTTTTAATCCACTATGGTTTGTTGGTTATGTTCACGGCGCGAGCACTAGAAATGTTTTCCCAAAAATATTATAAATGTTCGAGTTCTGGGAATTCACCCTTTTTAGGGACGAACGGTAGGGACTAGCTTCGTCACAAATTTATACCTTCTAAACTTGACAGAAGTCGAGATATTGAAGAAAATATTCTATATTTTAATTCTTCAAGTGTAGCCACGTGCGTGACATAAACTTTGTTTTTGACGGCACCCCACAGATAGAAATCTAGGGGCAATAGATCGGGAGTCCTTGCAGGCCACACTTTAGGTCCTCTTGTTCCAAACAAGTCATTTGAAAATTCTAGATTTAAATAATTTCTTACGTCTATGGAATTGTACGCAGGAGCACCATCAAAAAAATTTCTTAGTTCATTTTGTAAAGACCCAATAAAACATTTATTATTAATAATTAGTTCTGAAAATTTTTTTCCTTCATTAAATTAAAATCTGTTTCAGATATTTTGTAATTTATAACTCTAAATTTACTTACAATAATAATTCAATGAAAATTTGGGAAAACATTTTTGTATTTCAAGTTAAAATTTCCAATCAAAAAGTTTGTTTTGGCTTAAATTCTGTATATTCGTTTATATTTTTTGAGGTTTGACGTTTGACTCGCTATTTCTTCTCTTTCTCTCGCACAATTATCTTCTCGATCGTTACGCCGTATGTGTTAGTTTTAATAATCAATAAACTGCTTCAATAAGGGTACCCTCATTACTGACGAGTGTCAAGTCCTGTGTATAAGACCGTAATTTCAATTTTTTAACTCTCAACCAACACACTGCATACTCATTCAACTCACACACCTAGTAACTCAACTCACCCTCAACTCTTCAAGATACACTAAAACAGTATAGAAATATAGAACTCCTGTATAATAACACAAACTGAGGTAACGAATGATTGACGAACTGTTTAAATAACTTAATAACGTCAAGACTACAATAATAAAGCAATAAACTTTTTCTTTACTTTTTTATTAAAATTACTTATGTACATTTCAGTAGCAAAGCTACCATCTTCAGAGTACAATAAATCAGAGCAAAAAAACAAATCTTATAACTACAGACATAATACAAAATACCAAAAGAATCGCCAATCAAATCATTGGATTTGAGGTGGGTGGAGCCAAGAACTACAAAGTAAGATTAAGTAACAACAATAGGTAAATCTAATTAAAGTTATGCAGAAAAAGTTTATCATTAGGAAATAATCTCATATAGAATTTGATATTTATTGAAAACACACACTTCCTACACATCTTTTAATAATAAAATGGCTTCTTTCAACTTTTTAATTCATAGTCTTCTCAAAGTACCTTTAAACCAAGAAAGATACAACATAGAACAAAATTGCATTTTTCACATAGCTCAGTTGAATGGTTATACAAAAGCCTCCATTTCCAAATTATTGAATAAACATAAATTTAGACAATTCCAAAACTCAACTGAGTTGTCAAAACAGAAAATAAACGCAGATTCCCTAAAATCACATTCAATGAAAACACTAATAACAAATAAAGTATTTTTTTCAAAAAACGTGTTATACAAATAGTTTTTACAAATAAATTTGAATTGAAAAACTTGCTTAGATCTCCCTGTAGTTTTACTTCATTATTACACTTTAGTTCTTAGCCCCGCCTACCTGAAACTCTGTTATTTGACTTGATTCTTTTTGGTTTTGCATTATGTATGTCTCCTTATGTACATTTCAGTTGCTTCAGGGTACAATAAATCAGAGCAGAAAACATATCTTATAACTACAAACATGATATAAAATACCAAGAGAATATCCAATCAAATCATAGGGCTTAAGGTAGGCGGGGCCAAGAATTACAAAGTAAGATCAAGTGAAAACAATAGATAAACCTAATTAAAGTTATGCAAGAAAGATTATCTGAAGGAGACATACGTAATGCAAAACCAAATAAAGTTTGAGGTGGGCGTGGCTAAGAACTACAATATTCTTTGAATCTAGTCCCAAAGAACATTTTTATCATATTAAATGCAGAAATATATTGAAATCTGCTCTAGCGATCTGTCTCCTCTAGATATTGAATTGCATTGATTAATTCTTCCTGTGGTTATACTTTATTATTACACTTTAGTTCTTAGCCCCGCCCACACATCAAACTCTGTTATTTGACTTGATGCCTTTTGGTTTTGCATTACGTATGTCTCCTTAGATAAACTTTTTTTGCATAGCTTTAATTAGGCTTACCTATTGTTTTCACTTAATCTTACTTTGTAGTTCTTGGCTCCACCCACCTCAAATCCTATGATTTGATTGGATATAGTTTTGGTATTTTGTATCATGTTTGTGGTTATAAGATTTGTTTTCTGCTCTGATTTACTGAAATCTACATAAGTAATTTTAATATAAAAGGTTTACTTAATGTAATCTTCACGTAGCTCAACTCAGTGTTTGTCATAAGTACAACCCATTTTCGTATTGAATTCCCTGATCCAGCTTACTACAATTATTTTTTTAAACGTAAGTTATTTAAACATTTCGACAATCATTCCTTACCTCAGTTTGTGTTATTATACAGGAGTTCTATAGAGTTGAGGGTGAGTTGAGTTACTAGGTGTGTGAGTTGAATGAGTATGCAGTGTGTTGGTTGGTGAGAGTGAGTTGAAGTCTTGACACTTGTCAGTAGTGGGGATACCCCTTATTTTGCTCTGAAGATGGTAGCTTTGCTACTGAAATGTACATAAGTAATTTTAATAAAAAAGTGAAGAAAAGGACTTTGGGTGGCACATATAGGGGAGGAAAAAGATAATGAAATGATTTATAAAGCTTTATTTTCAAATAATATTGATGTTTTAGGTTGGTTTTATTGATAACAACATGCCAAACATAAAAAGTACATTACAAAGATTCACAAACACATGAACACAGCTGCTTTATAAAAGAGATCTTGGCGAGACACGATTTGTATTTAATGAATCTTTGAAATTTTATACAGTCGTTTTGATTCATTTCTTCGTTTTTATTTAAATATATTTTTAGAATTTACTGTGTGTAGGTGTTCAATTTTTTCGTGTTTTTGTCTTAATTTTATTTAATTTTTTTTTTAATTTTTACATTTTGTACCGTAACATGAATTAGAATATATAGATTTATTAACAATAAATAATTTAGTGGTAATTGTGTTTCTAGTCGATTCAAAATTGAAATATATTCGAATTTTCTTTTATTGTGTATAAGTTGTGTAGTGTGTGTAAAATATTTAGTGTAGTGTGATAGTTTTCGGTCAGTTGACCCCCGTACCCTTCGTCTTTTTTTCTCCCTCTGATGTCTAGTAAACATGAGCTGGAAACATAAATTCTATTAGTATGGTGTCTATTAATATTTATTACACAAAGATTCTCAAAATTTTTATTATAAATACTATATAGTAATTAAGGTATCAAGGGTATTAAAAGGACAATAATGCCTGAGGTCAACAGTGTACTTTCCGAGGGCCTCTGGCCCGAGGTGTGTACGTTGACCGTGGGCATGATTGTCTGTTCAACTCCCGTGGTGCCTTCAATGTTTAATGTCCTACTTTTGTTGTATTTTAATCAATTTTTTTAAATTTTAATTGTTAAAATATAATTATATTATTGAGAATCTTCGTTTATACAAATGTACAACAAATATTTATCCGGAAAAAAATAGGATAAAAATGGAATGAACAAATTTACGGTAACTATATACAATGACAGTTAGTTTAAGAACATGTTATTCATACGAATGTGTAATCTAAAAGGGTTTTCGTACACAAAAAGCAAAAATTGTTGAAAAAAATTCGAAAATATACCTTTTTTAAAAGTTGTGTTAGTAACTATTGTGACAATTATTACCAAGTGGTCGGATGGGATGTTTGTCCCAAACATAATTCCTCTTGATGGGTGAAAGATATGAGGCACGAAGGAAGAAGGGTGATTTACCCCATTTATTGTATGGAGCGTTGTATGGACGAAGTTCAGGATATTTCCACCACCAGGGGTCGCGGGTGAAGGCTGACAGCGGCATTGATGATGAAGGGTTCAGCATATCGCTCAGAAGTTTACCAGCTAGTCCTCCGCGGGTGTAGATGGGCATCCCTAACATATTTTTAATTGTTTAATATATTGTGCAACAAGTGCGGCAAGTTGTCGGTTGCCCACAATTCGTATAAAGTTACTCCCACTCTGAATAATATAATATAAATATCTGCGTTCTATGCAGAACTAAAAAAGCCAATTGTTAACCAATTATGTACAAAAAAAAGCCCTAAATTATTAGGGGGTACAGATTTATTATTTAATCTTGTCTCTTTAGTTTGCAGGTTCAAAAATTGCAATTTAGATACCTGCGTAGTTGAATGCAACCTCTCTAGGTCTAGGTGCGAATTCACCCGCCTTGATGGGAGTGGGAGATTTTCCCCTGTAGAAGAAGGGGTCGTTTTCAAGGTTATCAAATGGATTATTACCATCGAGACCAGTCAAGGGCCAGTCGCGCAAGCCATCCAGCAGGTCGCGATAAGGGCTGTAGGGTTCGGGAGTCTTTCTCTGAAGACGAGGGTGGCCGTGGTATACCAAGTACAATGGGTATCTGGAGAAGGGATAGGTTGTAGGGAACTCCATGGCGTTCTTTGCTACGCGGTCCAAATGATCCTGCCAGGCCCTGTCTGCGTCGAAGGGCTTTGATTTGGTGACGTGGAAGACTGTTGAAATACATAATACACTTAAAATTATGCATATTTATCGTCAAGAAGACAAATGTATCAATCAGTAATGATAATAACAAAAAATTAATACAAAAGAAAGTCGCCTAGTTTTCTTGCAATAACTCAGAAACTATGAGGGATAGTGGAAACCGAAAGAAAGATTCTTAAAGAGGAGAAAATTTTCAATAAATAAGTCTCGCTTTTTAATCTCCATTTGTATTGTTTATAATTTTAATTTAATATTGAAAACAAAATTATCACTTCTAAAATCAATTTAAGGGTACGTTCCACTAGGCGACCGCGACGCTCATTTCGCCTCAATAATTATTCCACAAGACGGTCGCGGTCAATATTCATTATGATGGCCTGGTTGCACAATCCAAGCTTATCTACAGTTCAGTTGAATCGAGTTTATTTCCTACTGTTACAATTATTTCAACAGTTGTAACCATAGTAGATAAGCTCAGTCAAACCAAATTGTAAATAAGCTCAGATTGTACAACCGGGTCTTCGAGAGACTAATTTGCACAAGCATTTTGAATTAATTCCATCCATATATTCTTTTTGCTGCAGGCTAGTTCAATCTTATTAATGATCTTTTTGATCTTAACCACGAACTATCAGTTTATTTCACTTGAAGCACCGGCCACAACAATCAGGTTAGTGGAACAGCAAAAACTGCGATCGTGAGCAGTGGCGTAGCGTGGGTATCAGCCGCCCGGGGCGGCAGAAAATTTTGCCGCCCTCCTATTTAGGTATTCCAATTTAAGACCCTAATATAGGAACATTAATTCTGAAGAGTTTTTGGCAAGAACAGCCACATTATTGTGTATTGTACAGGTTACAAATGGAAAGTTAATTTATATATATGTTGTATAATATAATAATCACATTCGTCACAAAAACTCTTACACGTATAGTATGCCACTTACATTGATACAACAGGTAATAAGCTTATTATTACATCTTGTCGATCGACAAGATGAAGTTATCAGCGAATTGAATAAAAAACGCAAATCGACTTCCAATTAGAAATAGATACTGTTGATATTTATATTTTTATTGAAGAATAATTTATGACCGGTTTTCGTTCATTGGAAATTCTTGGTGATTCTAGAATCTATTTCGAAAATATGCAATGATTGAAATATCCACAGGATATTATTATTATTCATTGTGAAATTTCGCCCCCGTCACGCTACGCCACCGATCGTGAGCAAACCGTTGTGATCGCCTAGTGGAAAGTGGTCGCAAGGACTCTGTTTTCTATCTTGTACTTATCAGTTGTTACATATTTAAAAAGCTAATTCAATTTTGTAGGTCTATTATTTTACTATCAAATGAATTTTTGTCCCAGTCTTCAACATTAATAGTTTACGATATATTCGGATTCAAATTTAAATGGTGGATGTGTCAAAAAAGATTATGGATCATATTTATTTTTTTTTTGAGAAAATAGAACGGTGAAAACATTTTGTTTCAAACATCAAACATTTCAATTTCTTCATGGGAAAAATATGAACAAATGGCTTGAAAAAAATCCAGGCAAGGTTTCTGAATGTTTTTAGACATAAAACCAACAATAGCGTAACATAAACAAAAAAAAAAATTTCAACAACATTTACTAGGTTTTTATTTTTTTGTCAATTTTAAAAATTAATAATAGATGAGATAAACTACTTTTAAACACTTATATGACGTATACATATAAAAAAGACTCCAAGAAGCAAAAAAATTATAGACGAATTATTTAAACATTTTTTGTTGCTCTCAATGAAAACGGAGGCTCGCAAAAAATAGTTAGTTTACAATAGCCTCACTTTCTCAAAAATTAATTTAAAATTTTTTTTTTAACAAAACTTTATTCTTTTAATCTTTAAGATGACACCATAATTTTTTTCAAATTTTTTAATTGTTCTTAACCTATCAAGCTTGCTTGGAACCTTATTTTCAACATTAAACTGAAAGTATAAACAATACAAATAGAAATTAGGAAGCGAGACTTGCTCATTGAAAATTCTCTCCTCTTCAAGAATCTTTTTTTCGATTTCCTCTATCCCTCATAATTGCCTGTATTACACGATTCAATTTATGCATGAAGTTGTCATTGAATTTCTTCGTGAATTCATTGTCAAGCAGAAAAATGTTGGTTCGTTTTTACTTTAGATCATAAATAATATTTAGATGGAAGAAACGGCGAACGGTTACGACGGAGAGAGATGGAAGATATATTGTAAGAAAGTTGGAGAAATGAATTGCGCAAGCGTGACAATAATCAAATTTCGGTTTGTCAAGCCCGCAAAGTAACAAACACATGATGTAATAATGAGTTCTTATTTCTGTAGAAAATATTTATATTCATTTGCCGTTTTCTAGTTGCAAAATACATCTTCATATTACTTTTATAAATAGCAAATGAAATTCTATAGACATTTCTCTTTTATTATATTTTATTTCTTTGTTCCTCTAACGTAACCTATATTTTCCTCTCTTTCTGGCATAACCGTTCGCAAAAATGTATTGTGTGATATAGTACTCCTTCCATCTAGATATTATTTATGATCTAAGACTTTTACACACATGAAGATTTCCATCAATTTATTGTGAAGAATTTACTAGTACCAACCTAAATATCAGTTGTCATTTTACTGTCGTTAATTTTTGTATTGTGTTTCTTGCAAGTTTCTGTAGAATTAAAAGTACAATGAAATTAGAATTTTCACAGTATCTCTTTAGAATCAAACAAATTTAACCGCAGAAAAGGTTGGAGGTAAACAAAGACAATGTCAAATTCAAAGGTTGGCAACGACAAAATGTGGAGAAAAAACCCTACAATTCCCTAGAAAGCTGTCGAAAAATAGAACACGTTCCAATTCGTCAATAAATTCAGGAATTTCTTCATGAAGAAAAAATTCACAAAGTGTCTTGTATTACACGATCCAATAAATTCCAAATAAAACTTCGTGAATTTATTGATGAAGAAATTGAATCGTGTAATCTGAGTTATTGCAAGAAAATTTGTTGGCGAAATAAATCTTTTTTTTTTTTAATATGTCTTATAGTCCGTGAGACAGCGCATAAATTTTTTGTTGATTACCGCTCACTTGAAACTTTGTGAGTGGCTTAATTGTGATGAGTCCGACAACTTTTTCATTTGGCAAAATTCTAGATTTGGGGGCGTTTACCCGCGAGGGCTAATTAATTGAAAGAATATTACCGTAATACTGATCTTTACACTAATCGAAAGTCCGACTTGTCATAAGTACCAACATACTTACCATTAGTACCAACATACTTATGACAAGTGCGGCTTGTCGGATTCACCGGTAGCCTCAATATTCATGTCGGACAATATTTTTCCTTCATTTTATTATCAAAAAATCTTTCGATTAGTGTACAGATCAGCATTATGGCAATATTCTTTCAATTAATTAGCCCTCACTGGAAAACGCCCCCAAATCTAGAATTTTGCCAAATGAAAAAGTTGTCGGACTCATCACAATTAAGCCACTCACAAAGTTTCAAATGAGCGGTAATCAACAAAAAATTTAGGCGCTGTCTCACGGACTATTACTGATGAGTACATTTGCCTGAAACAGAAATACAAACACATCAAGCACAACACATTCAAACAAAATATAAAATCATTACAACGCCCGAAAGTTGGACAATCCACTTCTCTCAAACACAAGCAGATTGCCAATGTACAGAAGTTATGAGGTACGAATAATAACAATTTGTATATTCCATATAATTTTGAGATATTTGTATCTATATTTTATAGTCGTGTAGAAAATCTGCCAATTAGTAAACATATTTTTTAAATTTAAGTAATCCAGCGAAGTTAAAATCGAGCAAAATATAAAGCAGTTAGTTATATAATTTGGTGAAGTTAAAGCAAGCTAAGCTAAGAGGACCCGAGGGAAAAAAAAATACAAAAAAATCTTCTATGATTTCTTACCTCATAATTCTCAATCTTCTTTTCCGTGTGGTTGTCAAAAATATCACAAAAATGGGTTCCATGGTGATTGGTGAGTAGTTAACGATGATAGTTAGCGGTATTGGACAATGATGAGAAATTAGGGCTATTAAAAATATTAAATCCGATCCCTGGCAAATGCTTGAATGCGGGGGTTGTTGCGTATGTAGCACACACAAGCTGCAGACGTCTTGCAAAGACAATCAAAAATTCCAAGAGGTTTATTACAGCTTGCAGCGATAAATTGTGCGTTTCAAGTTAATTCTCAATTCAAATAATAAAATATTAATAAACTAAAAATTTAAATAAAATAAAATAATTAGTGTGAATAACGCGCTCGAGCTTTTGGCAGGGCTGGACTTTACACAGTTCAAGTCTCGTCCCACATGTTTATTGAAATGATTTTAAGATAAATTTTTACAATCATACCTCACAACAATATGTATTATATACAAACCAAATTATATTTAATTTATTTGAAGAAGTCACATTGAATACCTATTGTTAAACTTTATATTCTTACAGTAAAATGTTTTAACAACAGATATAATATGACTTGGTATTGCTGTTAGAAAGTATAAAATGTCGCATTTTACATTGATGAAAAATCTCCTGGTTGTTTTTCCTCAGAGAACCGACAGTGCTTTAAAACACAAACACTGAAATTTAATGAGCTAAAATTAGAAAATTGTTTTGTTTCACACAACATTGTTAAAAACATTTGACAAACACGTGACACATATTTTATGTAAGTACCCTCGTGTAAAATGCGACTGATTGTGAATTTTTGTTGTCAATTCGAGTATAAATAGAATTTGCATGATAACAACTCGAGTTTGGTTTTTTTTTTTTTTTTTTTGCTTTAGCTTTGTTCCTGCTCTCGCTCTTAAGGGCGGCATCCTCATTCGTCCTTAAGTAGCGGGCAGAACGACCGTGGCGCGGCCTCGCGCGATTTCAAGCGGGTCAGGCAAAGAAGCGAACAATAAGAACAATCCTTTGAGGTTAACCACGGCTCACTTCGTTCTTCACTCTTTCTCTCTCGCTCATTTTAAGTTGAACTCTTAGTGTGATAATGCAAATTCGAGCCTACTACAGTACAATAAATAGATAGTAAACAAATGCTCAAGCCATAGTGTTGTGTGATTTTGGTGTTATTAAGATAACCACAGATATCGCTAGTTCTATTTGTAGTATACAAGACACAGACATCTTATGCTATATAAGTAAATTAGAAACACGTAAGTATATTTGGTTGCCACTGCTTTGGTATCACTCTCAACGGGTCCGTCGTGTTGTCCTCATTTTCGTCGTTGTCGTTTGTTGTTGAGAGTGGACACGTAAGAAGTATTGGTGGCTTTACTTACCGGGCCTGTACCGGTCAAGGTTGGCGTACTGGTGCGGGTAGATGGCGCGCGGGGAGTATCCGTAGGTGTCGCGGTGGATTGGCAGGTAGCGATAGCCGGGCACCGCCATGCGTTCACTTGCGTGGATGGGGTCATCGTAGATCGACTTGCTGTATGGCCATGTGTTGGTAAATTCGGGGAGGTCGGACAGTGGCCGGAAGAGACCACGGGGGCTGCGGTGTGTGTGCTCTGAAGCTCTGATGTCATCAGATCCTGAAAAAAAATTGTTTTCAGTATACAGTGACAGTTCTGAAATACTCTACAGCTGATCGTTTCAAATTTCGACAATCTAAAAGTTGATGCTTGGCAACCACCGAACATCTAGTAACCGTAGGCTGTCAATCACTTCTGACAATTGAACATCGATTTGATCAATACTAGCTAGGATTACAGTTATAGCGAATTCAAATAAATATTTATGTGAACTAATTACTTGGAATACGCGGAACTTAAAGCTTAACAGATTATTGGATAAGCCATAAACAAAGATAGTAAGTAAAATGTTAAATCTTCAATACAATGCAGCAATCACATAAGAATAATGGGAAAAAAATCTCTTATTGGAATATTTTCAGTAAAATGAATTATGTTAGTTGTGAGAAAGTGTGAATATTTGTAATTTTTTTTTTCTACCGATATAGTTTATATCAGTCATTATTTGTTTTAATAAAATAAAATGAATTGCTATCCAAGTTCGTTTATTATATTAACACACAATTTTTGGCATTTAGAGAAGATACTTTATTTGAGAATAAAAGATTCAAGTAATAAACTTGGCTCAAACGGTTTATAGGGATTAAGAGAAAAATGCTCAAATGGTCTATGGGATTAGGACAAAACTGACCGCCGCGCTCAAACGGTATATCCCTCCTGTTTGGATCTTCTTCGTAACTTGTTGACCGAATTATGTAATATACTCAACCATTTACCCATCAGTCTTATTCCGAACGCTGCACGGATAGGAAGTCTCGTTTGTAAAAAGTCTTTGGGCATCGGTTCCGTCGTTACAGTGAAAGAAAGAGGTGTAAAATCGTTGCTGAAACTGTGTATAGAAAGAAATGGTGAAGGAGCCCAGGAGAAACATCAGAATATCGATCATAATGAACTACATGAGGCTTGCCACAAATTCTACTCGGATTCTCGGAGCAAAGCTGACGTTTGTCGTTCTCGTACACCGCAATCGCCGTCCTCGTCATCTCTCTTGCAAGTACCTCAAGTGTTTTTTTGCGAAAAATTACGGTATTATTTGAAATAATACGGAAAAACCTTTTCACCCTCTTTTTCCAAGATGGCGGTTCAACCCCTGAGTTTTAACTTAGTTTCGATGTGTCCCGCCACATGGAATTCTAATTTGAGTCCTTTTCAAAAATCCACAGTTTTTTCCCTATTGACTATACTAAGATAAATTTTCAGCTTCCACGTCTCTCATCAAGTACTATATAGTAATTAAGGTATCAAGGGTGTTAAAAGGACAATAATGCCTGAGGTCAACAGTGTACTTTCCGAGGGCCTCTGGCCCGAGGTGTTTACGTTGACCGTAGGCATTATTGTCTGTTCAACTCCCGTGGTGCCTTCAATGTTTAATGTCCGACTTTTGTTGTATTTCAATCAAAATGTTTAGCAATGTATGTCCTGTCATTGTGATTTCTATCAGAGAAATTACTCTAGTTACTTGCTGTAACTAGGAAACTTGTTTGTTATTGACATAATACCCTGAAAACAATGTTTTTATGACAACAATAATAAACTAGTCGGACATTAAAATAATAATATATTATGTTTTGATTGTTTGTTTTTAATAATTCTATTTACAATAAAGGAAGAGAGGAATAAGTGAAGAACTTACAATCTAATCTAGAATGTGTGCTCCGGTAAAGGGACTTCCGTGGGCCCCTCTTCAGAGTGTTGTGTGAGTGTCAGTGTGCCTAAGCTAATTTGTTTTGTGTCAAATGTCCAAGGTATATCATTTTACAGTCCGAAGACTGTGCAACGATGTCCTTGTAGTTCGGCTTTCGTGAGAGACTGGCACTTGCTGCGCAACTGTAGTACAGCTACTCATCCAGAGAGGCCACTGCTGTCGTTTACGCTACAGACTGACACTCACGTCCACCGAAAGTTACTTCCGAAGAAGTGTGTTGAGAGTTTGGTTGTACCTAAGGGGGAGAAAACGGAAGAACTCCGAGAAAACCTCCGCACACGGCACGAAATACATGGAGCCACCAGGGATTGAACCCGGGACCACAGTGGTGTTACCACTGTGCCAGGCCGTGGCCCAGGAACTTACAAATGCAATAAAGAGTATATATAGTAATATCTCAAATTATATAACAACAGAAAATAAGACCTCAACAGAATTTATTACAACACAAGGACTTAAGCAAGGAAGAGCCTCAAGCCCTATACTATTCATAATTTTCCTGGACAATATAATAAAGAACATAAAAAGCAAAATAAAGAAAGTAGATGTTGGCTACGGTATGCAACACAACCTGAACGTGTGAAAAAAAGAACTCACAAAACACAACATGAAAGTGAACATAGAACACTAATGGTAACAGCAAAAGAAGACATAGAAGCAAACGTAACAATGAACGGGAAAGAGATAGAACAAGTGGAAACATTTACAAACCTTGGAGCTGTTATATATAATAGAGGAGGAATTGAAGAAGAAATAAAAGAAAGAATACTCAACGCGAATAAAAGCTATTACTCAATAAACAAACCAATATTGAACAATAAACAGTTATCCAAGGGAACTGAAATGACACTTTACAAAACAATTAATATATGGAATTGAGTTATGGAAGATGAATAATGCCCGTACTTATAGTCAATACTTCCGCTCGATCTCAGACTTGAGAATTGCTCAAGTATGGGAATATTACCAATAGTCGTTACTTGGCTACGGAGTAATACTTCGCGTTTGCTTGACTCCGGCTTTACTTGAGTCTACTTCAAGGCTACCTTGAGTCGTGCTCAAGTATCCGTGTCAGTTATTCTTGACATTTGTATTTCCAACATGTATATATGCCATAGAGGTATACATACTTACTGAAACTTACATTTCCAATCAAATTATCCAAAAATAGATCAAATTCAGCAGACAAACTAGGAATATTTGGCAAATACTGTCATGAACGTCAAACATATCAATCAAATATATGTCAAAAACAAGAAATCTCAAGCTTTGTCAAGTATTGACTATAGGATAGATTATCAAGTAAGTATCTATGGTGACTTCGCCTCGACTTGGCCAAGTAATACTCAAGAACGAGATTGAGTTTCGAATATAAGTACGGGCATAATAGACTTAAGAGTACCACTAAAGAGAAACAAGTTGCATGGTACGATCATCTAATAGGAATGCCAAAAACTCGACAAACCAAACAAGTATGGAACTCCAAAATAGTGAAGGAAAAAAAAAGGAAGACCAGCCAGAACATGGCAGGATATACTAAGAAGGAACAACATCAGCACCCAAGATGCAAAGAGAATGGCAAAAAATCGAAAGGGGTGGAAAGATTTCGTGAATAATATGAACTATAAAATTAATAGTCAATCCTGACACCCGTTAGGATATTATAGATATTAATGATACAAGTTTGATATAGCCGTTGTAATGAAACGTGTGTGATGTTAAATCACGAGGCAATTAGCCGAGTGTTTTTATCACTCAAGTTTCATTACACTAGCTATATCAAACGTGTATCATTCAATATTTTATCTACGACGGCCTTAATTGTTGCTGAACTAGATTTTTTTATTTGATGTTTGACATTCGAAAAACATTAAGTGTATAATTCATAGCTTGATTAAGTAGCATTTTATTCATTGTTATGGCAACTATAGACCAACGCTTTACCTTTGAGCCATAGACTTTCTACATATTGTATTGATAAAATATTATGCACAAATGCTCAAATCGAATGAAATGTAGTCTTGAAGTATGGTAACACTTTTGAGTTTATTTATAATAGTAGAGAGTTCAAATATGTAATTTTTTTATTGAATTAGTAATTTTGAAGCTTTCTTAACATAATGACAGCATTAACAAGGCCCAAAAGTTGAAAATGAGCCAGAAAAATGATTGCTGAAATATTTATGTTTATATTTCAAATAATGCTGCACTTATGTGAGTGTAATCGGACCGAAGAGAGAACACTTAAAATCAATTATACTCAATTTTTGAATAATTGAGCAATTTAAATGCAGTTTTTTCGTGATTTTCAGATAACTACATATAATTATCATTGATTTAGTTCAAATTTGTTGCAATAATACGAAAAATCAACCCAGAAAATGACGTTTAATTTTGTCTATACGACAACGTATAAGTATATAAAGAAATTTCTCTTGGATTTGATATTTTATTTGATATTATTGGAAATGCTTGTTGGTTGACAGCTAGTTTGATCTCAACTTAATTATCCAAAATTTGGGTGTGTTACACCCACTAATAGGTAGAAAACATGAATGATTCTAAATATTTTTGCAATAATGCTACAGAATATATAACAATTTTAAAGCTTGTACCTCCTAAAATAATAATCGTAGAACAAAGAACTAAACGCTCATACAATCCACTTTATATTGAAATAATTTTGAACCTCTAACCGTTCAACCCTGTCTGTATAAAACAGCAAATAATTCAACAAAATAGGATGAATATGTTACACTTCAAATACTGAATTCCAACATTCTACGTTCAACCGTTTTGGATTAATGCGAAATTAAAATAAGTTTCGAGTAAAGTGCACTTCCGGTACAAACGATTGCAATGATGATGCGAGGTGCACAACTAGATGTTACAGAAGAAAATCTCAAGTTTTGTTCCAAATTACCTAAAATTCTCGCATTTTCGAGAAACATCCCTGAATATAACTGAATTGCGCTACGTCTGCCTGGGGATATATCGTTTGAGCGCGGCAGTCAGTTTTGTCCTAATCCCATAGGCCATTTGAGCATTTTTCTCTTAATGCCTATATACCGTTTGAGCCAAGTTTATTACTTGAATCTTTTATTCTCGAATAAAGTATCTTCTCTAAATGCCAAAAATTGTGAATTAATATAATAAACGAACTTGGATAGCAATTCATTTTATTTTATCATAAACAAATGACGACTGATATAAACTATATCGGTAGAAAAAAAAACATATTTACAAATATTCACACTTTCTCACAATTAACATGAATCATTTTACTGAAAATAGTCCAATTAGGGTGTTATTTTCCCATTATTCTCATGTGATTGATTCATTTCGGCTATCTGCATTGTATTAAAGATTTTACATTTTACCTACTATCTTTGTTTATGGTTTATCTAATAATCTGTTAAGCTTCCGCCGTGCTGATACATAGGGATTACGGAAGACCTTGCTGTACGGATTAAAAATGTCCGCCTGTCTGTGGGACAAAAATTGAGCCCGAGACAGCAGAGAAGAGTTCACTCTCCATAAAAAAAACTCAAATATTACAAGGAATTCAAATGAAATAATAAATTTGGAACAGTTTCAGATGCATATTATTAATTCTAATCAAATTTATTAAAATAATCGGAAAGGTCGAAAATACACGAAATCCTAAAAGTGGAAAGATTTAAATAAGAAATAATTGTCTGGCATTTTAGAAATCAGAACTGTTTCATCTGCCAGACTAATTTTGAAATTCTAATATCAAACTTGACTCAATAGCAGAATTTAAAGATTTGCAATCGATGAAAATTTTGATTTTTGTGGTATAAAACGATGCGTAGATAATTGTCCAATCCAATTCCACATGTAGAATTACATAAATACATTCGAACAAGTGTACATCTGTATCAGTGACGTGAACATTAAACAGAGTCTCGTGCCAAAATTAAAGTTGCATTACCTTTCAAGGATCTGACGTAAGACTGCCAGAACTTAGCCTTCTTCGACACCGGCTCATTTCTGCCGATCATATCCAAATGGTTTTTAAACATTTTGGCTCGATATTAGTCGATCGTTCGCTGTAAACAAAAAACACAAAATCAACACTGTATACTTGAAATTTCAAACACTTTGCTAACCTTATATGTACATAAAACTAAATAATTAAAATGAAAGGAAAGTTAATATTTAGAATATGAGTATAGCGTAGTAAAGGACTAGTAATGCGCCGATTAAATAAATCAAAACTGGTAGTAATTGATGTCTGTTATTTGAAGTGAATTTAACAATTCGACTATAAGTTTCAGTTAAAGTCATTTTTATTAGTCTTATAAATTAATTTATTAGAATTAAAATAGCTATGGATTTGAAAGGTGAGGTGTGTTTCTCGTATCATCACACTGACAGCTTTCTTCTGCAGAATAAATATTTTTGCTTCGTGGTTGAGGCTATTTTGGGCAGCAGCGCGGGTCAGTCAGCATCTAGTGATGTAAGCGACTCGCGGACTTGTTCGCACATACAGATATGGTCGGTGGACGCGACGCTTCCACGCGCGTGCTCAGAGGTCGTCACGGGACTATTTTTAGACCGAAGAGCATCGTTTCGTTACAACATTCTTATCCGCAATACGATTTTTTAAAATACCAAATTTTTGCTTCGTTATAATCATTAATAAAATAGTTATACCAAAATGCTGCCGCTCACCCCCTATCCGGAAGGGCGGCAGCCACTCTTAAAACCCATCCGATCTTTTTTGTATTCTCATTTTTAAAACAGAAATACTAGACAGATCAGTTTTTAAGACATTTTTATTGATTTTATTAAATGTGTTGGACAACATGTTCCTTACAAATTTTAATTATCTTGTTTCGTTCAGAAGATATAGCAACAAACATTGTGCTACTCCAATAGTCGATTTTAGAAATTGAGTATTGTATTTCAATCGATCATATTTGTATTTATGAAGATATTCTAATGAAACCCTCCATCGTGTTACATCTAAGTATGTACATCTCAATACTGTCCACACATTTTGATTATCTCAATTAAGTCGAATGGTACAGCTACAAACTCTAAATGTTATTTATCAGGTAATGGTATCTGTATTTTTTGAGATATCTCAATGATAATTCTTATTACATTAGAATGAATCGTGCAGAATACGATACTTTTTACAGACTTCAATTATCTCATTTCGTTTAGGAGATACAGAGCAAACAGTGTGTGCTTCTGATTCGGCTATTCTCTCCTCCGTCCGTTACTCAAGTACTACAGCGTGCGACCGTGGCATCCTTATGATGTTTATAACAACAAAAATTACCAGAATCGACTCTCTTTGATATATTTTATCTTACAATATACAAATTTCAGGATATTTAGGCCCCATATTTTAGAAATTGAGCAATATTTGTGATTTTAGAAAGCAAATAATAGAAAAAGCTATGTTTCAACTTTTTTTTAATTTATACAACAAAATAAAAATAATGTATGTACAAATTCCAAGCATCCATGATGCAAACAATAATATTGCAGCCAATTTCGTTGGAAATTTTGGCAATAAATAGAAAATTTCATAACTTCAATATATTTGCGATACGCATGTTTTGTAATATTTTTGTTGCATAAAAATATTGTTGAGAAATATTCCCTACTATTATTGACTTTGTTTAGTGGTCGATCATTGAAAAAATGTATGGATAGAATAGTGAGGCCCGAGATCGATCGACCTGGTTTACAATCGCACGTAGCGTGTATAACGTAACAGAGAAAATCTGACGTGAGCATCACGTGACCTACTTGTACGTCATTTGATAAATACACAAATTTATTCAATAAAGTTTTCTGTCACTTCAGATTATGATTAATATAAATTTTATAATATTTTGACATGTACAAGTCAAACAAAATCAAAAAATTGACAACAGATTATCATTGCCTACCTTATCATTTCAATTGAACTAATTGTTTTATACGGCAAATTCTGAATGTCTGATATACTCATAAAGTGCACTTCTGGCTTGGCCGATTCATAAAAAAATAGCAGATAACCATTCTGATACAACATCAAGTTCAAAACTGAATTTCAACATCCTATGGTTGATCATTCTGGATTTATTACAAAAATTCGAAAAAAGTTTCAAGTAAAGTGCACTTCGGGTACAGACGATTGGAACCATAATGCGAGGTGCACAACTAGACCCTATACCAGTTTTAAATACAAAATTTCGAAATTATACTTTCAACCAGTTTTGAGATTTGCGAGTTACGAACGAACGCACATACGTACCGACATCAAGCCGAAAATAGTCAAAATGGATTCAGGGATGCTCAAAACGAATACTTGTGTGAAAATATTAAGCATTTAGTAATCAACATGTAAATAAAATATATTTTTATACGCAGGACGGTTTATTTTAAACGTTCTTATTCATAGCTGCAAAATTAACTAAATGTGACTAATAATGAATATCTCTAATGCTAGCGTAAATAAATATTATTTTAACGCAACAGCTCTTCACAAGAAGAATAAATTATTGTGCTTTCATGCCTCTTAAATTCATTTGTTTATGACTTTAAGCTCCAGTTAAACAACAAACCACAAATTAATAAATCTAGCTATAAATATGAATATGGTTGGCATGGACAAATATATTTTCGCAGTAAATACCAGTTGCAAAACTTTTTGGTAGATTGTTCGGTTTCTAACGCTGTCAAAATTGATTTCCGGAGGCGTGTGTTCATGCATGAGCTCATAAACTTAATTTGCTTGAGTATACTATAAATTAACCACCCACTGTTTCTTAAATCTTTTAGCAAACAGCTGCATTTTGTCCTAAATTTTTTAATACCGACCAATTTTTAAGGTTATTGTAGTCTAAATGTCAACTACTGCTGTATAAATCATAATGCTCAACTTTACACTCTTATTGTATAAATTTATATTATCTATGACCACAAAGTGACAATTTCTTACATTATTGTCAATATGACTGACGCACGTTTAAAAGGTAAGGTCGTGGAAATAGTAATTTACTGCACTATAAGTAACGAAAAGAAAAGCTTTTTAAGCATATTGCATGCACGGAGGAATGTGAGATTTATATGGAGAAGATGTGCAAAAAGCAAAAATTATATACAAGATGTCCCATCCTGATCTTTATATTAATACGTGAAGAGAAAAGTTTTGTACCTCTTTCAAGCATATTGCGCGCACGAAGGAATGTGAGACTTAGCATACTTTAAGTATATGAAGGAGTGTAGAAAGATAAAGTCATATACAAGTGTCCCATTTTGATTTGTCGTCAAGAGAAGACCGCGCACACGTGGGAATGTGAGATTTAGCATATTTTTCAATTTAACGACGTGAAGAGAAAGCTTTGTACCGCGCGCACGAGATAATGTGATACTTGGCTTGAAGTCTGTGTGGAGAAGGAAGTGCAGAAAGCTAAAATTATATACTGGCTGTCCTATTCTAATTTTACGTTTACTTTGTACTGTGCGCATAATGGAATGTGAGATTTGGTATACTTGAAGTTTATAAGGAGAAGGAGTGCAGAAAAGTAAAACTTTAATTTTACGTGAAGAGAAAACGTTGTGCTGCTCGCATAAAGAAATATGAGATTTGACTTAAAGTTTGTATGAAGGAGTGCAAGAGTGAAGAGAAAACTTTGTACCGCGTGCACGAACACGAAGTCATGTGAGACTTGGCATACTGCATGTGCAGAAAGCCAAATCATATACAGAGAGTCCCACTTTAATTTTACGTGAAGAGAAAACGTTGTACTGCGCGCATGAAGGAATGTGAGATTTGGAATACTTGAAGTTTATATAGAGAAGGAGAGCAGAAAGCTAAAAGTATATACAGGCTATCTCATTTTAATTCTACATAAAGAGAAAACTTTGTACCGCGCGCACGAACGAATGTGAGATATGACATACTTGAAATTCATCTGGAGAAGGAGTGCAGAGTGCTCAGACCTGTTCTAATCCCATGTGAGAAAAAAATTGTAACGCGCACGAAGAAATGTGAGATATTATGTGGAGAAGAATTTCACGTGAAGAGAAAAGTGTGTACCGTGCGCATGAAGGAATGTGAGATTTGACGTGAAGTTTATGTGAAGAAGGAGTGCACAACGTTTTAATTATATACAGGATACTTTTTGCTGGAATATATCGAGAAATTTGCACCGAATTAGATAATAACTGAAGAAGAAACTCAATGATTTCTTTCCTCTTCCGAGGATTGGGGAGAGAAAGTCACTTTAAAATCTTGAATGGGAACCACTATTCTTATTTAACTAGTATATATTAATTGACATTGTCAAGGATATTTGAATCCTATTAATAATTCATAGAAATTACAAAGTATCCACTGTTCCAATTTATCAAATTTAATATGATAAAAATGTTCTGTGGGACTAGATTCAAAGAAAATTGTTGTTCTTAGCTCCGCCCACCTCAAACTCTGTTATTTGACTTGATTCCTTTGGTATGTCTCCTTTAGATAATCTTTCTTGCATAACTTCAATTAGGTTTACCTATTGTTTTCACCTAATCTTACTTTGTAATTCTTGGCTCCGCCCACTTCAAACCCTATGATTTGATTGGATATTCTCTTGGTATTTTGTATCATGTTTGTAGTTATAATATTTGTTTTTTTAATTAACTAAGATTTTTTCTTCAATGAACAAAGTATACTTAAGTCCCTCCCTCTAATATTCTTATAAGAGTACATCATACATTTATCTATGAGGTACACACTGATTTGATTGGTTGCCGGACGTTAAACACAGCAACTTTTCTGAATTCTATGCTCTAAATCTGTCTAACATAATTTTCATGAATTTGCGACTTTATTTCAATGAAATATAAATGGCCTTTGCCTTCGGTTCAGATTACAATGAAGTTTGCTTTAATTTCACAAAATGTTAAGTATTTTAAGACAGTTACATTAATTTCATTGGAATGAACTCTCATATCAAAATTGGCGACGATATATAAGAATCTAAGAATAGAGCTAGCATTTAGTATAACTTTTGGATGCGGGACGTAAGAGGGCCCAATTGGCCCGGGCGCAAGCCAGAACGTCACTCAATCCTCAGAAGCAACTCGCTTTTAGTCCAAACTGAGCACGCGCAACACGATATATGCATAAGAAATTAGCAACGAATCACAATGACATTTTTGTTTCACAAACTGTTACTCAAACTGGAAAAAAGTCAAAGTTTGCATGTCCATTAACAGATGACTTCAAATTCAATATTTAGTAGCGAATAACTCATATTCCCCTCACAGTTTACAGTAGCTCTATTAATAGCTTCAGTAGTTGAAATATTTAGTTTGGAGAACAGGTGACCTTGGGAACGTTTCTAAACGTTGTATTACCCGATTTCCTTCAGACTTAATTTTAAAATTAAACTGGTGACCTATTTTCAACCACACAGTGGACATTCGCAAGAAGTTCACATTTTTGTTGGCTTAATCATCCAATTTATTTCAGGACTTCAAGTCATTTTGTTTACCGTTGCGCCAGGAATTAGATTTATCGGACTTGAATATCGAAACTACTCCCACGAAATTTCGAGCGATTCGTTACCAAAAACTGAATATTCTCATTAATATTCGAAAAAAATTTTAACAAACTTTTATAAAATGCACTCTGTTATACATTTTTTGTTAGTATCTATTGGAATTTTTTTTTAAGGGATAAGTACGAAGCAAGCATATTTCGTGCAGATTAGTTTATTAACCTCGGGCTCGCTGAAACCTTTGTCCATGTTATGTACATATGTTAGTAGGCAGTCGCAATTCCTACCTGTGAGATGTGATCTGAAGCACTGTGGTTTCTGATCCGGCTACTGTAAGGGTACGGCACTGACTGCCTTGGGAGGACCGCCTCCCGACGTCTCTTGGATGATACCCCCTCCAAGACGGCCACCACCTTAGCCCACGACGCTGGGCGTCCGTCACGCGTACCCACGTCACATTTCAGTGTCCATGAATATGTGAAAGTATTTTCGGACACTATTTGTTGATTATAATTTACTGCATCAGTGAAATAAGATGTATAACATTTTAGATTTCAAGTATTTAGTCCAGACAACATAGACATTTCAGTTTGCATTCATTCCCAACAAGCTAAAAATGTCAAATGTCTCAAAATTTAATTTTTTGCGTATATCTCTGAAATGATCAGAGCTACTGGAAAATTGAACAAGAAACAGTTTGTAGATCGTAAAATTTCCTACAAAAAAGGTTCCAATACTTTTTTCCCTACGAAGCACCGTTCTCGAGTTATCATGATTTCAGATCACGTGCTCACTTGTTTCTTCCTCCTCGCTCTCTTTTTCCTCTTCTTGCTCAATTTGTGTTGACTGCTCAAAGAAGAGAGATATATCATTTGGGTCCTCATCGACTTCGAAATTGTATTCAGCACTTTCTCTGGAGCGGGTGGAAGTAAATTCTGGATTGGCTTCAAACTATAATTCATCAATTTACAGTCCCAGACTTCAGGATTCAGTTCATTGTCCAACCACACTTGCACTTGGTAGAACACACAAAACAAGATGTTGGAGGGAGACAAGATAACCGCACTTCTTTATTTCACCTTCAGTCAAAGATTCACTGCAAATGGAGCAAACTTCTGACATTTTAATAAAATTTTGTGATAGCACAGTTCAAAACTACAAACACGTCTATTAACTATAAAAAACTGTTTAAAACTGACTGGACTGTAGATGTTACTCAAGGCCACCGATTAATGGAATTAGGGACGGCCGTTGTCACACTCAATCATATATTTTCCACGTATAGTATTTAAATTGCAAAAAAAGCAAAAATTTGTGGACTTCTGATAAAGAACAACGCACAAGTTGGATCGATGAGGACTCTGCATTGTTTATCCTCTCACATTTTGAATAATTATGCATGAAGATTGTAAAATTCAGATTAAATCATACAAAGAGAAGATTTATCTTAATTTGATTTTATCATCAGGTAAATATTAATCTAATTACATGGCTTCTTGGCTCCGGTTTTAATAGAGTAAGAATGCCAAAATATTTGTATATTTTATACTTACAACATTATTTCAAAGTCTAAACAGATAATTCTAGATTGCAAGTGGCCCAGATGAGCTACATACAGAAAAAATGTTGTATGCAACTCGTGCACGAAATTTCGTTGAGGCTTGTTATTCCTAATTTTAAAATGATTTTGCTGTTCCAAAGCTACAATGTAATTAGTTTGCGGTAATGGCTTCTTAATTATCTCAATTGATGAATCATTCGTAACTAGAGAAAATATGTCTCTCGTCCAAGTTTCATTAATAGATACTATTGTGCCAGTAAGTAAGGTTATGTTTGTAAACTATTACATATGTAGGTCTAGGCCTATTCCAATTTTATTTTTATGCTCAAATATAAGAGATTTTACATAGTAGCACCAACAAGACTGTCATTTGTTTAATGGTAATAGTGCTGAGTTTATTTTTAGCATCCCACCGTGCACCTTTGCTATTATGAAGTTTAAGTAATTTCTGGCTTGTGTTGAATTTGACATAATTACAGAAATAAAGTATAGATGATAAATCTTTTGAATAAGTCTTTTTGACACGTTGTGTGACAATGAAAAATCTATCACCGTCTTTACGTAAGACGTACCTTAAAACAGTGGAATGTTATGGTTACATACGTCCTTCGCGCCAAGACATTGAACGTGTGCCCAGAATATAATAATTACACGTGAGATAGAATGAAACCATGTCACTGAATACACACAATATTCTTTACTTCGTCTGTGGTCTAATTAAACTTTGAAAATCGATTTCATTAAAATAAAGTCGCAAATTCATGAAAATTACATTAAACAGATTTAGAGCATATAATTCAGATAAGTTGCAGTGTTTAACGTCCGGCAACCAATCAAATTAGTCTGTACCTCATAGTTCGATGTATGATGTGCTTTAGTAAGAATATTAGAGGGAGGGGCTTGAGTATACTTTGTTCATTAGGACTTGGGAAAAAATCTTAGTTAATTGTTGCAATATTTACATTAATACGTTTAGAAATCTAATACATTGAGGTGAGCTACGTGAAGATTACAATAATAAAATAATAGGTTCTTCACTTTTTATTGGAAATTACTTATGTACATTTCAGTAGCAAAGCTACCATATTCAGAGTACAATAAATCAGAAAACAGATCTTATAACTACAAACATAGTACAAAATATCGAAAGAATATCCAATCAAATCATTGGATTTGAGGTGGGTGGAGCCAAGAACTACAAAGTAAGATTAAGTGAGAACAATAGGTAAACCTAATTAAAGTTATGCAAGAAAGATCATCTAGATTATCAAGTCAAATAACAGAGTTTGAGGTGGGTGGAGCTAAAAACTACAATATTCTTTGAATCTAGTCCCAAAAAACATTTTTATCAAAAAACACAAAAAAAAAATTATTGAATTTTGACCTGTCTCCTCTAGATAACCCTTTATTGAATTGCATTGCTTAATTCTCCTTGTGGTTTTACTTTATTATCACACTATAGCTCTTAGCTCCTCCCACTTCAAACTCTGTTATTTGACTTGATTCCTTTTTGTTTTGCATTACATATGTCTCCTTTAGAAAATCTTTCTTGCATAACTTTACTTAGGTTTACCTATTGTTTTCACTGTGTAGTTCTTGGCTCCACCCACCTCAAACCCTATGATTTGATTGGATATTGTTTTGGTACTTTGTATCATGTTTGTAGTTATAAGATTTGTTCTCTGCTCTGATTTATTGTACTCTGAAGATGGTAGCTTTGCTACCGAAAAGTACATAAGTAATTTTTAATGAAAAGTGGAAAAAGTTTTTAAAAGAATTCTTGAATTCATATGTTCTACTTAAAAAGCACATCTTGCTTTTTCGGCAATTCAAATTATATGAGATTAAATATAGATGCTGACCTAAATAATATATATAAATACTTTTAATCTAAATGAAATTAACTTATGGATACTTATGTTTTTAACAAAAATAAGACACTCATATTTTTATGATGCATAAAAATAGCTTCAACAGATCAAGCAGTGTGCCAATTGACTTTCTATATAAAAAGAAAACAACAAGCAGAAAAGAAATATGGTCCTTGATATCTGTGAAAAGTACGGAGACACCTGTAGACTAGTTGTTCGTCCTGCTAACTGATTTGGCAGCTTGTATATCTAGCTGCTATTATTAAATTTTGCTATTTTAAGTTTGTTTTATTACGGTTGCATTCTGAACTGTTCAACAAGAATTTAAGCATTACTAAAACTTAGTAGTCCCAACTAAGAATTGAGACCACAATTCACAAAAGACGAAAGTTTGCGTCATTAGCAGATTCTAAAAATAGTGTAATACATTTCAGTTGCGAAACCCACTACCAATATTTCAGAATGAAATAGTATGAAAACATATGACGTCTAAAAGAAAATACATTCGCCTTAATTATCTATATAAGACTTTGTATCGCATTTTCAGTCCATGTATATGAGGCCCCTATTTTTAGCAAGAAAAGTCTCCAACACAACAATTATTATTATACTGATACATTCAATGTCAAATATGAATTCGCGCCGTTCAATGTTATTTTTACTGGCACGTGTATTTTTAAGATGCGCCGCCCACCTAGTGTTGGCCACCGGCCATTTAAGGAAGCAGTCTCTTTCTATGGTGATTATTAGTAGGGGTGTACATATTTAAAAAAATGATCACAGCATATGTCATTTCTTATTCTCAACAGAATACATAACGGATTGAACTGATTCAAATGGTACTCAGCCTCGTACGCTTTGCATGCGATAATTCCAAATAAGTTTTTTATATATGAGTGTCCTCCGATAGAATCTTTGAGAATAAATTGTGAATTAAAGTCAATGCCTATCAATATGAACCACAAAAATCGATTTTTCAACATCAATCTGTGTAAGAAGGTAACTTCCATGCGTGCCAAAATGGTATGCAATACAACATCCAAGTCTCTAGCGGGCTACTCATGCACTAACATTTCTATGGGAAAAAAGTGCAAGGATGTGAAACGAACTTATGCATTAGTTGTAGACTTCCAGTTTTTAGTGATGTCTCCAATATCAATAAATTTCTTTTTGTGGTTCGAAAAAAATTGGAATGTTTATGTTCGAAACTTATTCGTCATGATATTTTGATATAAGCTTTATTTTTATATCCCTACAGTTTACGCAAGTTATATTTAGTTCAACGTACGTAGGTAGCCATTGACTGATGAAAGATTACTAACAAAAATAAAATGACATGCAAGAAATGAAAATAACAAAATAACTACTAAATCTTATTGGACAAATATTTGATCCGAAGGAAATACATCTTATACTTGTGTATATATATATACCACTGGGTGTCGAGGTTGCTTCAATCAGATGTCTTTTATGAATTTTCTCCATTCGTTCCGGTTCCTTGCCAGCTCGTGTGCTCTTCTGGTTGTTATTTTGTTTTTGGTTATTATTTCTTGTGGTTTCTTTTTCCTGCTGTTCTTGCTTTCCACCTTTCTTTTACTTTTCTTTTATCCTCGAGTCGAATTAGATATCCATACCACCCCAATTGTTTCTGCTCTATCTTCTTCATTAATGACTGTACTTCCAATCTCTCTCTAATATTTTCATTTCTAATGTTGTCCAGTTTTGTTACGTCCTGTATAGCACTGAGACATTTCATTTCTACCTCTGTGGTTTTACTTTGTTGTCTTTTATTTAGTTGCATTGATACTATTATTGTTTTGTAGATAGTCAGCTTCGTTATTTTGTTCACTGTTTTGTGCTTGTGCTTGTCTTACTGTTACCTGTATTCTGCTATTTATTTCATCTTCGTTCTTTCCTTTATTTTCGATTATACTTCCTAGATATCTAAAGCTTTGGGCTTGTTGTTTATTTTTATTATCTATTTGTGTTTAAATTGTTTTCTTCTTTGACTATTATCATTACCTTTGTTTTGTTGACATTTATTTTCACATTTGCTCTGAGTAGTTCTTCGTTCCATATCTTCAAGTTCTCTTGCAGATTTTTCTCTGTATTTGCAAAAATTACCATGTCGTCTGCAAAAATGCACTCTGCTATTTTATTTGTTTTAAATTTGAATATCCTATCGCAGTTTTTATTATTATTTTGTTTGCTTCAATGTTAATTTCATTCATCTACAGTACAAACAATAAAGAACTTAGAGTTCCTTCTTGTCTCAATCCTCCACGTGCTTTGAATTCTTCTGATAATAAGTTAGTGGTTCGTACATAGTTTATGTTATCTTTATATATATTTTGGATTCCTTCTCGTAGCTTCTGTCCTATATATCTCCTTTTTAATATTTCCCACAACAGTTCTCTGTTAACTCAATCGAAAGCTTTTTCAAGGTCTATAAGACATACAAAGATTTATTTGTTGTGTCTTAGTGTTTTTTCTGTTATCTGTCGAATTTTAAATACATGGTCTTGGGTGCTGTGGCCTTTTCTAAATCCGCTTTGAGTATCCCCAATCTTGTCTTCTACCAACTTTCTTAGTTTACTTTCAAGTATCGTTTCGTACACTTTTACTGCTGTGCTTAGGAGTGAGACCCCTCGATAATTGCAACAGTTGCGACTGTCTCCTTTTTTGTATATTGGCAGTATGATTGCTTTCCTCCCGTCTGTGTGTCTACTCTCTATCCCAAATTTAGTTTACTAATGTGTGTAGCATTTTTGTTTCTTTTTCTCCCATGTATTTAACTCATCATATCCAGCTGCTATTTCTATTTTCCAATAGCAATTGTAACTTCTTCTAAGCTGATTTCTGTATTTGTTATTTCTGGATCTTTCTCTGGTACAGGGTCGTTATTGTAAGCGTTGTTTGCGGTTCTAGTAATTCCTAAAAATGTTCTCTTCACCTTTTTAGTTTGTCTGTATCATTTCTCAATATTGTCTCATTTTTGTCTTCTAATTGTTTATTAGGTTGTTCTTCTCTCAAATTCTTTGCTACTTTATAGAAGAGTTTCTTGTTTTCTTTGTAGCTCTTATTGATACATTTTCCGAAATCCTTCCATTCTTGTTGTTCAGCATTTCATATTAATTCTTTTGTCCTTTCCCTTTGCTCTTTGTAGTTTTTTTATTTCTTTTCGCGTTCCATTACAGAAGTATATTTCCTATTGTAATGTTTATTGCTTGACGAAATCTAGTTTGTGATCAAATAAAAGTCACTATTTAATAATCTCAATTGAAATAAAAGTTTTATTCTCCTCATGTCACTAATAACACTATATTTTTTTATTTGTCACTTAATTCTAACTTAAACAAACTCGCAGATATTTATATTTCACTATTTATATACACTGTTTACTTCACTGTTCGCTATTTACTCTTCTAGTTCCATTTCATCAGTACTACTCTTATTACTACTGTCCCACACGTCTTTTGCTCGACCTTATATAGAGAAATATCGATTTCTCGAATGTTCTATTTCTCGACTCATTCCATTTCTAGAATATTACTAGAGGCTTCCATTGAGAGGGGTGATGTGCTGCGACGCGGCGCAGCGTAAGCGAGGACGAAAGGCTCCTCCCCATACTACGTCGTCTTTACGAGCTTCCCCCACTCTCGCACGTCACACTATTTTTGTTTCTTTAATTTGTTTTCTTCTTTTATTTTTTGGCTCCACCACTTTATGTGCTAACTCTTTGGGCTGTTTTTTGTTGTTTCGCTGCTTGTTTTATTATTTCTTCTTGTACTAGTTCATTGTACTTTTCCTTGACTGTTTCTCTCTTGAGCTTGTACATTTTTTATTTTATTATTTCCTGTCCTCATAGGCACCAATAATATTAGGAGACACTCTCCTAATGAATATCTATCAAATAAAAAAAATCATAGAAAACGATTGATAAATACAGGCCGTAGGCGAGTGCAAAAAAGTATACCAAGAGAACAATTTAAGGATCTTTGTATACATGATAGACTAACGTTTAGCCCGCTGTGCGGACCGAGTCCCTAGGCTTCGCAGTTCGATATATAAACCGCCTCTGATAAAAATACTTCGTTGACTAGTGCCATTATGAAATTCCTAATGACACGCAATTTTGTAAGAGAAATAATAAAAATAGAAATTCTATCAAATTTTAAGTCTCTTTTATTCTAAATAACTATTAATACACACACATAAATTTATGTTTTATAAACATTTAAGACAAGATTTTTACAATTAAATATGTTTATTTTCTTTATAACTTTGACAGCTGTCAAACAAACAAATAGTTGCCATAACAATGAATAAAATGTTACTTGATCAAGCTATGAATTTTACACTAAATGTTATCCTAATGTCAAACATCAAATGAAAAAATCTAATTCAGCAGCAATTAAGGCCGTCGTAGATAAAATATTGAATGATACACGTTTGATATAGCTAGTGTGGGGAAACTTGAGTGATAAAAACATAACATCACACACGTTTCATTACAACAGCTATATCAAACTTGTATCATTCATATCTATTTATCAATTGGAAATCATCATATCTTCAATGATCATGAACATAACAGTTTTTGCGTAATAAGAACAATAATTAGAATAGTTTACACGCTTATTTGAGTATAAATATGGCTTACAAATTCTCAGTATTCAGCTAGCACATGCCAAAAACGAAACATCATTGCATAGGTCTGAAGTGAAAGTACAGAGGGCAGAGTTGTTGATGCCAGATTGTTTTCGCAACCCTTTCTAACTGTTTACTCGAACATACTTGGTTACTACGTTGCAATAAACTGTTGTTACTTTATCTTGCTTTTAGGAAAAAAATCAAATGTGCTATATGTGTCATCCTATGTAATAAATCCTTTCATGTATGGAAGTTCACACGATCAAAAAAATCATTTTGTCGATAGAAACTTCCGGCCATCCCCCGTTAAAAGCCAATCTGACTGTGACATATAATTACATTTTGGTATCCGATTTCATGAACACGCAATGCGCTGAAATATTGCGTACAAGAAAGGTGGACGGTGAACGATTAACAGCGGTGCTGCGTTGTGAAGTCACGTGTTCAGACACGTGTGCGCACCCTGCCATAACAGTTGATGCGCGCATGTTAATTGATAACAGACAAATGAGCAACTTTCATTGTTCAGCGTTTCATCGAGCCAATTTCTGCGAATTGATTTGTATATTTTCAATTTTCTGACGTCTGAATTGTTTGAAAATAGATTTTACGTCGTTGATATCGGTTTGTTTAGCTTCTGTGACGAATGAACTAAGGAAGTGCGTTGGATGATCAAAGTGCAGGCAACTGTTTAGTTTACAAACTGGTGCTGGTTGCATGAATTTAATTGGAAATCATATTACGTTAGAATAAATCGTGCAGAATACGATACTTTTTACAGACTTCAATTATCTCAATTCGTTTAGAAGATACAGAGTCAAACAGTGTATGCTTCTGATTGGGCTATTCTCTCCTCCGTCCGTTACTTAAGTAATACAGCGTGCGACCGTAGCATCCTTATAATGTTTCTAACAACAAAAATTATCAGAATCAATTGTTCTCTGTCCAAATATTCAAATGAAAGCACTTTTTATGACAATCTATATTTATGTAGGTCATTGTGTGCTAAAACTCATTCAAGCAAAGTCAGGAAATCATAGATTTTTTAGCATTGACAAGTGCAGTCTGCTTCTCATCTCAACAATGGCATCGTCTGTAACAAAAGCTTTTCGCCCTAGCCAGTTCGATAGCGTCGTCCACTAGTATTGAGATTAATGATCTATTCTTCGTATGCATGAGTGCTTACGAACCGGAATCGGTGCGCGTGTCCGCAACCCAACTGCTGAAGTTGAAGTCCAAATTCAATCCCATTCCGGTACATTTCGTCCATGAAAAAAGTCAAAGAACGAAGGATTGTCAATGTTTGAATGTTTGGTCTCGTAAACTTGATTGGCTCTTTGCTTCGATGTTCGATGTTCGATCCGAGGACAAGTTTTATGTTTATTTCGAGGAGTCTATTGTTGGGATTTGAATTGAGGGAGGATATTTATCTTTCATCAAGAATATAAATTGGTACAAATGAAACAAGACATAATGTACACAGTACAATGTAACATAATTTGATTAGATATTTTCATTTCACATTAACGAACAAAAACCTAATAATATCCAACCATGAACATAAAAGTTAACGCAAATGCTCAGAACGAAACATCCTGGGCATAACAACACAAACACAACCAAACATGCTCTATTTCCTTCTTTTCACTTTTCTCATCAAGAAACATATCTTTATACAACTTGTACATGTGTATGTGTATACTTAACCAAGTTCCGCTTGTCAACCTCCAAGGCGGAGCTTCCTTCCTTCCGCACGTCTCAGCCAATCACGCCAAAGTTCCACTTCGTTTCCAAGGTAACCGTCACTTGCACCCTGCACCCCGTGCCAAGTAGACAGGAAATCCATATGAGGATAATGCTATCGTAATCCCTCGTCACACTTATCTTATTCTTGTTACCTTCCTTTATTGGCTCCACCGTCTCCTGACTCTTTTATTGAGTTGAAAATGGATTAAAGTCTCCCACGGGATTATTGAGGATTCAAATCTGTTTGTGGTTAATTTGAAGGTTTGCGCATAGATAATGATTTTAGGATTGTATCCCTTCAATAATAATATAAACTTATAATGAAGGTGTGGAGAACAGAAAAAATGTCAAAGGATTGGGAAAGAGGACAAATAGTCACAATTCACAAAAAAGGAGATCAACAAACATGCGAAAATTATACTGAACACGACATATAAAATAATGTCAACACTAATACAAAAAAGAGTCCAGAAAGAAACAGAAAACATAATAGGACAGCGTCAGTGCAGATTCACGCAAGACAGATCAACAACAGACGCTATACATACAGTTAAACAGATAATAGAAAAAGCACATGAATATAAAATGAACATAGATTTATTATTCATTGATTTTAAACAAGCGTTTGACTCGATCAAAAGAGAAAAACTTATGACAGCCCTAGAAGAATTTGGAATAACAGCTAAACTAAGAAGATTGATCCTGATGACATTAAGTGGAACAACAATCACAATTAAAACACAAAAAAGAGAAACTCAGGAATTCGAAATAAACAAAGGAGTAAGACAAGGAGATACACTGTCGGCAACTCTGTTCAACATAGCGTTAGAATATGTGATGAGGAATTTGAACAAAGGAACACTGAGAACTAAAGGCGGACAAATAATAGCAAATGCAGCCGATATAGTAATGGCAACAAAAAATAGGAAAATATTGAAAAAAATGATCGAATAAATAGTAACAGAAGGAAACAAAATGGGCTCAAAAATCAATGAGAACAAAACGAAAATAATCAGAGAATAGAAATATAAAAATATGTAACCTACAGTTTGAGGAGGTGAATAAATTCAAATACCTAGGCATTATGCTATCAAATAAAGGAGACAGGCAAACAGAAATCCAAGAGAAGATATTAACAGCAAACAGAGCCTTTTACGCAAATAAAAAATTACTCAAGGATAAAAATCCTACAAAGAAAACAAAATTAAAAGTATATAGAACAATAATCAGACCTATAATAATGTACGCTGCAGAAACAATGACAATGACCAAAAAAGATGAAGAAGATTTGCGAATAGTAGAAAGAAAAATAGTGAGAACAATTTAAGGACTAGTAAAAACGACAAAAACGAAAATAGAATACTAATGAACCATGGAATAGAACAAGAACTGCAAGGAGAAGATATAGTAAGGAAAATAAAACAACAGAGGACGAAATGGTCAAGACACATATGGAGAAAAAGAGGAGAAGACACCGTAAGGGCAATTCCACAATGAGAACTAGGCGGAAACTGAAGAAGAGGCAGATCCAGGTCGAAATGGCTACAAGAAGTAGAAGCAGATCTGAGTAAAGCAGGAATAAAGAAATGGAAGGAGAAAACAGAAAATAGGAAGACATGGAGAGAAATATGTCAGAATATTTAGAACAAGGCGATGAGGACTGATGCAGCTCAAATACAGAATCTAGAGAGCTTCAATAGAAGAGGCGCAGCCCAACCTGGGGTGTCCAACAATATCCATAAGCATACAAAAAAAACGAGGAACTCTATAAAAAAGCGAAGAATGCAAGAAAAAAAAAGAGAACAACCTAATAAACAATTAAAAGACAAAAATGGGACAATACTGAGAAACGATAGGGACAAACTGAAAAGATGTAGAGAACATTTTGAAGAATCACTAGAACCGCAACACGTACAATAACGACCCTGTACCAAAGCAAAATTCAAGAATTACAAAAACAGAAATCAGCATCGAAGAAGTTACAATTGCTATTGGAAAATTAAATATAGGGAAAACTAGAGCAGCTAAAATACATACGAGAGGAAGGAACAAAAATGCTGCACACATTAGTGAACAAAATTTGGGATGGACGGCAGACACCTACAGACTGGAGGAAAGCAGTCATACTGCCAATATACAAAAAGGAAACAGCCGCAACTGTTGCAATTTTCGAAGGATCTCACTCCTATGCACAGCAGTAGAAGTATACGAAACGATACTTGAAAGTAAACTAAGAAAGTTAGTAGAAGACAAGATTGGGGATACTCAAAACGGATTTAGAGAAGACCACAGCATCCAAGACCATGTATTCACAATTCGACAGATAACGGAGAAACACTAAGACACAACAAAGGAATCTTAGCATGCTTTATAGACCTTGAAAAAGCTTTCGATAGAGTAAACAGAGAACTGTTGTAGGAAATATTAAAAGAGAGAAATATAGGACAGAAGTTACTAGAAGGAACCCAAAATATATATAAAGATAACATATGAACAAACCGCTAACTTATTATCAGAAGAATTCAAATCGAGTGGAGGATTAAAACAAGAAGGAACTCTAAGTTCTTCATTGTTTATATTATACATGGATAAAATTAACATTGGAGCAAACAAAAGAACAATAAAAACTGCCATAGGATATTCAAATTTGAAACAAATAAAAATAGCAAAGTGCATTTTTGCAGACGGCATGGTAATCTTTGCGAATGCAGAGAAAAATCTGCAAGAGTTCTTGAAGATATGGAACGAAGAACTACTCAGACCAAATATGAAAATAATGCCAACAAAACAAAGTTAATGATAATAGCCAAAACAGAAAAACAATTGAAAATACAAATATATAATAAGAATATACAACAAATCCAAAGTTTTAGATATCTGGGAAGTATAATCGAAAATAAAGGCAAATTAGCAAGGCACTATTAAAGCCAAAAACAGTGAGCAAAAGAACGAAGCTGACCATCAACAAAACAATAATACTACCAATGTACAGTTTAGAAACTGGGTACTAAATAAAAGACAGCAAAGTAAAATCACAGCGGTAGAAATGAAATGTCCTAGAGTTATAGAGGGAGTAAAAAAACTAGACAAAATTAGAAATGAAAAGATTAGAGAGAGATTGGAAGAACAGTCAGTAATGAAGAAGATAGAACAGAAACAATTGGGGTGGTATGGACATCTAATTCGACTTGAGGATAGAAGAAAAGTAAAAGAAATATGGAAAGCAAGAACAATAGGGAAAAGAAACAGCAAGAAGAGACATTTGAGCGAAGCAATCTCGACACCCAGTGGGTAAAAGAGGAACAAATTATAACATAGTTGTTTTCCGAAATATGATGTGTATTTCCTTTCAGTAAAGTATATTTTGGAAATTTGCCATATACTTTTCTAATAACCAGTAATAGAAATTAAATTTGCTTTGGAATTCAGTACAAACTACGTGCCAACCAAATAAAACATCATATATTGACTTTTAGTTTATTCATATGAATTACGTACATAGTATTTTTTTGTATGTTTTATTGCTTTATTTGTGTATGAAATAATATTCTGGTAATTATTTTATTTTACCCACAATTCAATTAGATCTATCTACCGCGTTGCAGACACACAAGTAAATCATTACCTGCACATCAATATACACATTTAGTCATGTGTGTGATGTCCTACTGTCACGTGGCACGCGTGTTACGGTATATGTAGGTGTGCACCGTGTGTAGGTCACGTGATCGGACGTCGTTCTCTACCGGAACAGTCAATATAGCGCCATTAACGTCCGGTGACGAACACGACAATTAATGCTCTATCAAATCACACATAGACCAACGCTCTACCTCTGAGCCAAAATTTACAGAATATGCACAATTTTCTGCACTCAAATTGAATGAAATGTAGTATTGAAGTATGGTAACACTTTTGAGTTTATTTATAAAAGTAGAGAGTTCAAATATGTAATTTTTTTATTGAATTAGTAATTTTGAAGCTTTCTCAACGAAATAGCAGCATTAATAAGGCCCAAAAGTTGAAAATAACCTAAAAAAATTATTACTGAAATATTTATGTTTATAGTTAAAATGATGCTGTACTAATGTTGCGAATGTAATCGGACCGAGGAGAGAATACTTGAAATAAATTTTTCTCAATTTTTAAATTATTGAGCAATTTGATTGCAGTTTTTCGTGATTTTCAGATAACTACATGTGATTATCATTGATTTAGTTCAAATTTGTTGCAATAATACGAAAAATGAGCCCAAAAAATGGCGTTCAAATTTGTCTATAGGACAACGTATAAGTATTTAAGGAAATTTCTCTTGGGTTTGATATATGCATTTGATATTACTGAAAATGCTTGTTGGTTGACGGTTAGTTAGCATAAGAATGATGACCTACTGTTTCTAAAGCGACCGACTGCGCCGAAAGCGCACTTTACTTACGATGGAATTTTGTGTTTGATTATCGTATGCAAAAATATATCCAACGATGTACAAGTTAGTCACGTGATTTGTACATTTGCTATTTATGGACTGCGTTGACTATAAAAATACATATTGCATAATAAAACTATGAAATATACATTCAGTTCTCCAGTGAGAAGTAATGAAATGAGCAATGAATACTACGTAGTGACTTTGGGAGGCGAAGGGTGGTACTAATGTTAATGTCACAACACGTGGCTGATGTATGAGAGAGATAACTAGCCGCCGTTATGACAAAATAATATCCCAGTTGCGAGCAAGCGAGTTCGATGATGAATGATAGCATTTTAGTATATTACCAGTTCTGGTTTTGTCTCTTTCTGATTTAAAAGCAAAATGTATTCAATCATTATTGTAAGGAACATTACTGATTGTACTGATAATGAAATTTACTTCAATAAGACATTTTGTGAGCTTAAAGTTGTTAAAACTTGAACAATTAAAATTTGACAATCCGAAGAAATATATCTGAGTTGCTGACAGTTTGGTAATAAATTACAAAACAATAAAGTAAAGTTCTGTTCGAATTCGTGTAGGGAGTACGATAATTTAATATGTTCGTGCTACAAAATTCCATAATTTTGTTTGGTCAATATAAGTTGAGAACATCAACGGCTGTATGCTATTCAAATTCTATGCCTGTCTCCACATAAATATTGGAGAGTTATTTATAAAGTGATTTTTTAATTTTAAGTTTAGTTCATGTTTATTTTTTTATAACTTTGACAGCTGTCAAACAAACTGGTAGTTGCCATAACAATGAATAAAATGCTACTTGATCAAGCTATGAATTTTACACTAAATGTTTTTCGAATGTCAAACATCAAATAAAAAAATCTAGTTCAGCAGCAATTAAGGCCGTCGTAGATAAAATATTGAATGATACACGTTTGATATAGCTAGTGTAATGTAACTTGAGTGATTAAAACACTCGGCTAATCGCCTCGTGATTTAACATCACACGTTTCATTACAACAGCTATATCAAACTTGTATCATTAATATCTATATTTGCTTCTTTTTCTATAAAAGTATCGAATACCGAATAAATAAATCACATGGTAAGTTTTTTGGTGAACATATAAATTGATTTAGCGCCGGTTTTTCATTATACATTCACGTTCTATTTCTACAATTTCACTTTATAGTCTTTCGTTCTTCTAAATCATAACAGAGCTGACAAGTCGACAAGCGCGGAAAATAACAATATGTCTTTCAGCAAAAACAAAACGACCAGCAATTCATGCGAAACAAAAACCTCACGAGGGAATTAATATTCTTTCGTGGCGTAACTCTTTTGTTATAAATACAGCGTCCTGGTTGGGGCTGAATGTAGCAGTAAAACTGTGAGCGATCCGAGGACACCAGAAATATTCAGAAAACCGCGATAAATCTGAAATGAAACAACCCTTTTGTTATTTTTACAGTACGGATATTGTATATTACTTGGGAGTATCAGTGGCGTGGGAGCCCAATTTTCATCAGGGGAAATATCTGCTGTGGCCATCACAGTGACAGCTGTCACTTTGACAATGACAAAGTGACAGCTGTCATTGTTAAAGTGACAGCTGTTATTGTTAAATAAACTAAGTATTTTTGAAATTAATAGATAAATGCAAATTAATTGCTTACTCCAATATTCTAAGCTACACCCTAAATCCATTTAGCAAGGGATAAGAAATCGGAAACCAGTCTGATTGTAGGGGATGAGGATGGATCAAGTCGCAAGAGCCCCATCACAACTTTATAAGTTGATATGAATGTTTTCCGGCAGTGGATAGATATAGATCGCTTCCTGAACTTATGCAGAGTCCGAAGAACCGGAGTTCGGAGCCGCAATCAGTTCTCGCGTGATGTGATTTCACTGTAATTTTCTAGTTGGCTGTGTTTTACAACTCGTATTTGAATTTTGTGTGTAATTTAAAAGTTTTCAAATGACTTAATGAATGTGGTTTGAGTTTCGGTAATAAAATACAAAGTAAACAGGATGCAAATTGTTTTCATGTTGGCAAAAAATGCTGCGGTTTTTATACAGAAACCATAAAAATTTGTAATTTGAAAATCACGCAAGAATTTAATTTTGTTATGGGCTTATACCATTCATTTTCTAACTTTCCCAATTCATTCATACCTTTAACAATTGCCTAACACGTGTTCTTCGGATCGGCTTCTTGTATCTTCTGCAACGAATGTCATCGCATTCCGAGGTGCCGTTGAAGACCGCAAATATTGATTTTCCGCCTTCAGGACGTCTTGCACGCGTTAACCAAAGGTGATGTCGCGTGAATGAAAAAGAAAAGAGGCGGAAACAAGAAATAGGCGTATGGAGCTCTACGGTTTTCAAAGAATAGTTACTACGCAATTTATCCCTCGTTTTATAGGTTATCACATCTGCCCGAATTTGATTTTGATTTATGCTTTACAGAAATACTTTTCTGAGGAACAGGATATCTTAAATGTCATTCAAGGCATGCTTGCTGGACGTGAACATTGGATACGATAATCAAACACAAAATCTCATCGTTTTTGATTTACCCTAAAAGTGCGCTTTCGGCGCAGTCGGTTGTTATGAAAATCTCGAAATGTCAATTTCGTCGGTTTCACAATACTTGTACTTTGTACAAGTAAAAAACAAGTTTTTCAAACCTTTATTAGAATATGATAGCTCAAATCACATTTTCAGATCTGCTGAATTTATAATGGGGAAGGTTGAATGTAAAATAGAGACTGGGATATTATTGCTGAAATTCATGTGTAATTGTGATTAATTGTTGTGTAAGTTGATAAACATGTTCTGGAGGTGCACGTAAATAGATTTCCAGTATCTATTTTTCAGTGGTTGTGCGTTAGGCATTATGAATAAGCTCCCTGAAACATGCAATGATATAATTTCCAGTTTAGTGCTCATCTAGAGCAAGATCCTTAGAAACAAAATATGTGGAACAGAGTAGTGTTAGTATGTACTTTGATCATACGCATATTTGCTAGTTTGTGCCGACGGCCAATTTATAGATACGAAGTGCTAGCGATACGTTAAGACATAATTCACTTTTCTTAAGGTCTTGAGTGCTGATTTTGATGTATGTTTCAGACAATATTGTTAAAAATTGATAATCAACACTGCTAGACAGTTTCAATCGGCGGTAATTTCTGCTAGACTCTTTAAAGCTCGCAAAGAATAACATAATCTTGCTTATAGTCTAAGTGCTAATTTTTATGTATGATACTCAGGGAACAATTTCAATACTTTTTGTTAACAGCCAGATCAATCATATAAGGCTAAACATCCCCCAGACACAATTAAAATATCGCTGTGAGTGAAAGCGCGATGTTACTATTTGTAGGCTTGATAGTAAGCGAAATATCTATAGGCATCCAACTCTTCCTTGGTCTGGCTGTTTACAAAAAGTATTGAAATTGCCCCCTGAGTATTATATATAAAAATTAGGACTACTATAAGTAAGATAACGTTATTTTTTTGCGAGCTTTAAAGCTTTTGGCAGGAATAACTGCCGATGGGAGTTGTCTGGCAGTGTTGATTATCAATTTTCAACAATATTCTCTAGAACATACATAAAAATCAACACTCAGACTTTAAGAAAAGTGATAGTCCGTGAGACAGGGCATAAATTTTTCGTTGATTACCGCTCACTTGAAACTTTGTGAGTGACTTCATTGTGATGAGTCCGACAGCTTTTACATTTGACGAAATTCTTGATTTGGGGGCGTTTTCCAGCGAGAGCTAATTGAACATGTCAATTTCATGAAGCCTTGGAAATGTATTACCGTCATATTGATGTCTGCACTAATCGAAAGATTTTTTGATCATATAATGAAAAATAATATTGTCCGACATGAATATTGGGGGCCAGTGGTGAGTCCGACAAGCCGCACTTGTCAAAAGTACGTTGATATGAAAACGGATTACCGCTAGTCTGATACTTTGAGGGCGTGTTCAATAATTTTTTTTTCTAAGATTTGGTCATTTTGTCCGACAAATTTTCGGGGGCGTTTTCTCAGTCCGACACTGAAAACGTGTCAGGATTATAACAGTTCTTTCATCAATGACCGCTTATCTCTATGTTTTTAATTTTCCATTCAAATAGTGTCTAGAACATTACTGTATACATGTCCGACAATTTAAGTGGGGCAATACTTCAGAAAATCAAAAATATGTTGTATGAATGCGGCTGCGTTCATAAACATATACATATATGAAATACAAATCAAGTCAGTATGATTATTGATTATAAATAATAAAAAAAAGGCTTGTGCACCAATATATTATTATTATTTTGGATACAAATGTGTGAAATAAAGTCAGTATACTGTGATAATCACCTCAAATATCATTCAAATTCACCTTCAACTGTGATATCTATATATTAATACGTCAAGAGCAAACTTTCGACCATTTTTTAAGCATATTGCATGCACGAAGGAGTGTGAGATTTGGCATACTCAAAATTTATATGGAGAAGATGTGCAGAAAGCGAAAATTATATACAGGTGTCCCATTTTAATCTATATATTAATACGTGAAGAGGAAGCTTTGTATCCCTTTTCAAGCATATTGCACGCAGGAAAAAATTTGATATTTGGCATATTTGAAGTTTATTTGATGGAGTGCAGAAAGCTTAAAATACATACAGGTGTCCCATTTTAATTTTACGACGTGAAAAGAAAACATTGTACCGCGCACACGAGGAGATGTGAAACTTGGCTTAGTTGAAGTCTGTGTGGAGAATGTGAGATATGACATATTTGAAGTACATCTAGAGAAATATGCACCGAATGGGAGAATGGCTGAAGAAAAATTTCAAAGATTTCTCTTTCCTTCCTATACTCGAAGGAGAAAGTCACTTTGAAATCTTGAATGGAAACCACTAATCTAAATTTTAAATTCGGATGGAGCATCGAATACCAATTTAATTCTACTAGGAACCTCCGGAGATGGAAGATTAAAGTAACTTTCCAACTTCGCGACATAATATTATATTTCTTTCTCTATTTTCTACTTTACTTTTTTTCAATTATTTTGTTAATGAATTATTCATTACTAGCTTATAAACAACGTCCATTACTTATCTCTTGATATTGAATACGTCAAAAACTAAGTTATATATGTGCGAGCGTTTTCTTGTCGGACTGACGATAAGAACCAATATTTCTGTCGGACAATATGTTTCTTGGACAGATAATATGTTTTCAAATTATGACTGTTTTGGTCCGATAAGCGGTCATTGATGAAGGAACTGTTATAATCCTGACACGTTTCAAATATCGGACTGAGAAAACGCCCCCGAAAATTTGTCGGACAAAATGATCAAATCTTAAAAAAAAATAATTGAACACGTCCTCAGATCTTAGACTAGCGGTTATCTGTTTTCATACCAACGTACTTGTGACATGTGCGGCTTGTCGGACTCACCACTGGCCCCTAATATTCATGTCGGATAATATTATTTTTCATTTTATAATCAAAAAATCTTCCGATCAGTGTAAACATCAATATGACGGTAATACATTTTCAAGACTTCATGAAATTGACATGTTCTAGCTCTCGCTGAAAACGCCCCCAAATCAAGAATTTCGTCGAATGTGAAAGCTGTCGGACTCATCACAATGAAGTCACTCACGAAGCTTCGAGTGAGCGGTAATTAACGAAATTTTATGCCCTGTCTCACGGACTATGAGTAATGTCTTGACGTATCTATAGCACCTCGTATCTATCAATTGGCCGTCGGCACAAACTAGCAAATATGCGTATAATCAAAGTCCCGCCAACACTACTCTAATCCACAAATTTTGTTCCTCAGGAAATAAATAAGGTCTGGCGGGTATGGGATCTTGGACTAATCTAAATCAAATTAAAATTGTCAAATTGTACAAAGAAGTTGCATAAAAATATAATTTAATAACAGAGGCACATCATATGTAGGAAATTCTGGACAAATTGTTCATTTATTTCATTTTTGTAGCTTGACTCAACGTCTTGACTTTCTTTGAGTAAAGTTACAGTTTCGCCGCCCATCTCGCCAGGAAGCGATTTATCAAGAATCCATGCAATAGAAGAATGTTTAAAACGTTCAAAAATACAATAGCAATTCATATAAATACCTGCATTGTGACTCCAGAGAGGAATCACGGGAGAACTGGTTCGAATAAAGGTCTTGGGGATTATCGACAGGAAGAAGAGAACTTTGTATACATTTATGTAATAGTTATTTAGAAAAAAAAAATATACAAAAAAGGAGACAGCCGTAATTGTTGAATTATCGAAGGATCTCACTCCTATGCACAGCATTAAAAGTGTACGAAACGATACTTGAAAGTAAACTAAGAAAGTTAGTAGAAGACAAGATTGGGGATACTCAAAGCGGATTTAGAAAAGGCCACAGCACCCAAAACCATGTATTCACAATTCGACAGATAACGGAAAAAACACTAAGACACAACAAAGAAATTTTTGCATGTTTTATAGATCTTGAAAAAACTTTCGATAGAGTTAACAGGGAACTGTTGTGAGAAATATTAAAAGGAGAAATATAGGACAGAAACTACTACAAGGAATTCAAAATTTATATAAAGATAACTTAAACTATGTAAGAACCGCTAACTTATTTTTAGAAGAATTAAAAGCACGTGGAGGATTAAGACAAAGAGGAACTCTAAGTCCTTTATTGTTAATACAATACATGGATGAAATAAACATTGATGCAAACAAAAGAACAATAAAAACTGCCAATGGGTATTCAAATTTGAAACAAATAAAAATAGCAGAGTGCATTTTTGCAGACAACATGGTAATCTTTGCGAATACAGAGAAAAATCTGCAAGAGAACTTGAAGACATGGAACAAAGAAGTACTCAGAGCAAATATGAAAATAAATGACAACAAAACAAAGATAATAGTAATAGCCAAAACAGAACAACAATTGAAAATACAAATAGATAATAGAAATATACAACAAGTTCAAAGCTTGGGTATCTAGGAAGTATAATCGAAAATAAAGGAGGGTACGAACATGAAATTTAATCAGTAAGACACTATTGAAGCACAAAACAGTGAACATAAGAACAAAGCTGACCATCTACAAAACAATAATACTACCAATGCTGCTGTACAGTTCAGAAACCTGGGTACTAAATAAAAGACAACAAAGTAAAATCACAGCGGTGGAAATGAAATGTCTTAGAGCTTTAGAGGCGGTAACAAAACTAGACAAAATTAGAAATGAAAAGATGAGGGAGAGATTGGAGGTACAGTCAGTAATGAAGAAGATAGAGCAGAAATAATTGGGATGGTATGGACATCTAAATCGACTTGAGGATAAAAAAGAAATATGGAAAGTAAGGACAACAGAGAAAAGAAACCGCGGCAGGCCACGGAAAACATGGGACGATGTTATACAAGAAATAATAACACAAAAAAAACAACTAGAAGAGCACACGAGCTAGCAAGGAACCGGAAATTTAAGGGAAATCTTGCATTTAACATTTTTTTCACAAATCTTTTGAGCCTTACAGTCTGTTACGAATTGCATGCAAAATGTTGTCTTAGAAAAACTCAATATCGAAAAATATTTATAATTGGAGATGCACTATGATTGGTAAGCGTGGGTCGGTCAAAAATCATTTTATCTTTGTTACCAATTGTCACCATTTTCTAGTATATTACGCTATATTCTTCCTATTTCAATTTTTAACAACTTATTTATTTATTACACTGATCACTCACTGGATATTCACTATTTCAATGTTTTACTGAGTACTGTTTCTCAATCAGGTCATTTGCTCATATATATGCAGATGTTCGTTTTTGGAAATGTTCTAGGTTAGTCGAGAATACGTTACTAAAATCTTCGACCGTGCGGGACGATGTGGTGCGGTGCGGTGCGATACAAAGAAGACGAAAGGTCTCGGCAAGACAGGGCCGGATTCAAGATTTACTCCACTTCTACAAATTATGACACTTTCGCACGTTACATAATAATAATTCTCTTATCGAAATAGTGCATTAAAATTATGCTATGAAAGTATCCCATTAAAGTACCTATACTTTTTACATTGATTGTGATGTGAAAATCTGTGACTCTTTATACTATCCTAGATAGAATTAGACTGAATACAGCGAGAATTCATCTATTAAATCTACCGACTACACTTTAAGTGTCTGTCACACCCGTAGCGGGTAATTGACTGATATTTGGTTCAAATATTATGTATCACAAAAAATATATACTCCTGTTTTTGTAAATTCTGGCTACGCCAATAAAAGAATTTGATTGAAAATCCGTTCTGTACAGCTTCGTTCAATTAGTTGGTGTTTGTATGATATCGATATTTCAACTAATGTTTTAATTGTGTTTGAGAAAAGCATTTTGTTAGACTTTTGTTGACAATTTTAGTGATAATGTGTTTTCAACGGTGTGTGAGTGTGCCAGACGCTAACTAAACATTATTTTATGTGCCCAATCTCTGAATTCACGTGTGAAGAAGTGAAATTTATGAAGACAAGGAGTGCCATTTCTCGTAAAAAGGTAGGACAAGAGTGATTTCATGATATTTTATTTTATTTTCTGCTTAACTTGAAACAGTGGCTTTATTCTCAACCGGAAAAGCAAATGGGCGGGCTTCGCCCGCTTCGACCAAGCTGAACGTGTAATTTTGCATAATTTGAAACATTGATTGAAGATTCCAATTTAAAATGTTGCGAGACCACTGGTATAGATCTCCGGTCATCCCCAGCTCAAAAGTTTCACCTGGCCACTCGCCTGGCTAGCGTGAGCCAATCTCAAAGTCAATATCGCAAAGTGATCTCCTCGTGAACAGTTAACGCGTTGTAAAGGGTTCGGTGCTCGGTGTTCCCTTCGTGACGTATTGTTTGCAGCGAAGCACTTAGCCTATATCCGGGGAGTGCCTGACTGCTCACAGCGCCACCACCGCTGACGGCAGGCATCATAATTGCAGAGAGTATAAACCCGTGTCTTGTAACACGACCGGATACGGAAATTGGCGTCGACTGTTGTATAAAGAGCGCTACGCAACACAATGTGATGATATCGAAGCGCCGGGGAAGAAGAAGCTAAAATTGATACACACGTCTAAAGCACGCACCACGTACTACGTGATCATCTTTATCAACTTAATGACTTTCCCGCTTCGTGAAAAATTGGTTTAATATATGAAGTACATTCTTCATCGTTTTCTTTATGTGGAACCCATTAATTTTTTCTCTTACTTCTTGCGATCTACGAGTAATGAATCTTTTTATCGCCAACGATATGTGGTTTGGTTTGTGATAAATTAAACTTGTTTTTTTTTGGTTGACGTCATTTATGCAAGAGGATCTCATACAATCAATTAATGCTTGACGATCTTTCGTTATCTAATCAACTACTTCCAGCATAATAAAGCCCTTATATCCCAAATAACTTAATCATAGAGCTACCTTCGCCTTGATTTAGTTCCTAATGCATGCAAATCCGTCTTCCTATTACGGAAAGAAAGTAGTTAAATCAGGTTAAAAGAAAATCGAATGACGGCAAGCAGGCTATTAAGGAACGCTAACTGAGCGCTGAAAAGTGAGCGCTCCCAGCAGGACACCGCAACTAATTTGATTGGAACGTGAAAAAGAGAAAAACAAAACAAAATAAAATCGATCGAATTTTCGAACAGCATGAATATATTGAGAAAATTAACTCCCTCTAATATTCTTATGAGAGCACATCATACATCAAACAATGAGGTACACACTGATTTGATTGGTTACCGGAGGTTAAACACAGCAACTTATCTGAACTTTATGCTCTAAATCTGTCTAACGTAATTTTCATGAATTTGCGACTTTATTTTAATGAAAAATGATCTGAAATGATTGAGAGATAAATTTCAATGCACTTATTATATCAACGACTTGAATTGAGAGATAAATCAAGTTAATAATAAAATTAATTTTTGAGAAAGCTTTTTGGATAGTTTAAATGATTTTATATTGATATATTCTCATTATGAATCTATTTGACGAACTTCGGAAGCTCACTCAATCAATTATTGGGCTATATGATTGAGTAAAATCTATACATAAACCTTTCTGTTATTGAAACACATCTTTTTACTTCGAGATTTTAATAATATTTGTAGTAGATTATTCTTATTCATCTCCTTAGATTCCTAAACGTAATAATGTAAATAATACAAAGATTAACTAAGAATTTCCTCTCATTTTTTGTTAGGTTGAATTTTAGAATATATTTTAAGTTAGTTTGAGTTTACATTGGTTAACTTCGTTATTTATTTTTGGTTGAAGATATTTTTAGTTTTCAATTCATTAATTTCATTCATATTTCAAATCTTTAGTTTCGTTTATTTTCTTTAAGCTCAGTTTTTTTTTCTTTTTTTTTTTTAGTTAAATCGAAAGCTTGTTCACTTCTATTAATTAATTCGTAGTACGAAATATTTGTCGCTGTCGCGCAATCAGTGACGTTACAGTTTTTTTCTGAATGTTAGTTACCTTGGGCGTCCGCTAGGTTTTTTTTTGAGTTAATGAAAAACGGTTTTTTCGACTGGTTTTGACTTAATTTAAGTAGTCAGTCTCAAGTCCTCGTTTAGGACAGACGTTGAATTTATTGCTCTTTTTTTACCACTACAATTTTGTAGTTTGTTCCAAAGTCTGTTTTTGCGTGTGCAAGCTCAAGTTTGGAGATTCTTTTGGAATAAGCTGTGCTCCGGCCGAATATTTTGGGGCAGTTCCATTTTTTTTCTATCGCTACCATCTGCGATTTAACGTCGTTCGGACCAAGGCACAACGCTTTGGAAGTACCTGACTCCCATCTTGGATTTCCTGATCACCTAGAATCCAGCCAAATTAGATCTGAAGGCCGAGATCCAGACGCCAGGCAGACGATTCAATCAGGATCTCCAGTGACGTCGCCAGCTGAGTTTTTTGCTGTTTGGACTTTTGTTGGTGCTATTTGTCTAATAAGGCACCTTGTGGCCTCACCACGATCTTTTTTTTCTCTATGCCTGTTTTGTTATCGTTATAAACACCAGGTCGATCGATCTCGGGCATGATTTTCATTTCTTTTGTACCTTTTTCTGTCACTACCATCTTCGATTTAACGTCGTGCGGACCAAGGCACAACGCTGTGGAAGTACCTGACTTCCACCTTGGATTTCCTGACCACTTGGAATCCAGCCAAATTAGATCTGAAGGTCGAGATTGAGACGCCAGTCAATTAGGACTTTCAGTGACGTCGCCAGCTAAGTGGTTCAGTTTAATTTTATTTTTTTTGCTGTTTGGACTCTTGTTGGTGTTATTTGTCACCACGATCTTTTTTTCTCTATGCTTTTTTGGTTTATGTTATTAACACTACATCCTATTGTAAACCAGGTCGATCGATCTCGTACTTGATTTTTATTTCCTTTGTACCTTTTATTTGGAGTAGTTTTATGAGCGTATCTGTTCTGAAATTAATTCAGTTAAGACTTGTTGGAGTCAGCGTTAGGGACGCGAATCACCACCATATTGCTGTACCACTTAAAGCTTTGCAAATTTACATTATTTTACCTTTTTTGTTACTTTCATATAATTTTTTTTGTCTTCAAGATAGATTTAAATTTGATTCTGTTTGAAATATTGTTTTATTTTATGTTCGCGGCATCTCGATCAACACCGACAGATCTAATTGTCCTCAAATCCAATACTCTACACGTCCATCTTACCGTCTCTTTTTTTTATAGGTACTCTCGCAGTTGTGTACCTGGGGACGGAAATTAACAATTGCGTGGCGCCCTAATTTTTTATTTAACATAAAATTCATTTTACATAACGTCCAGTATATTTGTTTTAATAAAGTTTATATTTTTTTGAAAGCTAACCTCACAACTACCGTGCCCGGCCCTGGGATTTTTATAAATTATTTTTGGGAATACTGAGCTAGGCCATTTTAGAGATAGAGTCTGCGGCAAAATTTAGGAGTAGTTTATTTGGATCCGCAACCCTTCATATTTTGTTACAAATTGGCGCCCAACGTGGGACCAATTTATTTTTGAATTGATAGATTCGCTACCCTTTTTTTTTTGCTTGTTACATATTCTTATGAGAACACATCATACATCGAACTATGAGGTACACACTGATTTTATTGGTTGCTGGACGTTAAATTCAGCAACTCATCTGAACTCCATGCTCTGAATCTGTCTAACGTAATTTTCATGAATTTGCGACTTTATTTCAATGAAAAATGAATTGACGTGGTTGAAGAAATACATTTCAATGTATTTATTATATAAAAGGCTTGAAATAAGAGATAAATCAAGTCACAGTTGCACATCCTAGAGCCATCCGCTACCGTCCAATATTTTGAAGTCAATCACATCTAGTTTTCACATCTTGCTTGCCCTATAAATTTCAAAGAACTGTAATTCTGTTTTAACACTACACCACCACTTACTTTAACATCACCAGCCATCAGCTTGAATAAGTACGTTCTAATATTTCACAACATGTGGTTGAGTAAGGTTAGGATTTGGAAATCTGAAATACAACTCTGTACTGTATGATTTGCGCAACAGCAACTTATCTGAGCTCTATGCTCTAAATCTGTCTAACGTCATTTTCATGAATTTGCGACTTTATTTTTATGAAACATGAACTGAAATGAAATGAAATGAATTAAGGAATACATCTTCAAGAATCATTGTATTATGTATATTTCAAGTTATTGCCGTATTTGATTCGTGGAGAATTCCAAAAAATATCAATTTTTTGTGTCAAGAAATGAAATCTTTCAAGAAGCCAATGATGCAAGAAAGAATCTTTTATTAAATCTTGTAAGCAATATTTAACAATATAAATATGAATAACCGTACGTCCGGATATACAACTGAATGACAGAAAAGTCCAAAATCACCCTCTTAGTAAATACAAGTTGTCGAACATTGTCCTTGCACACCTGTGTACACCACGTAACAAAATGCAACAATGACCGGTCAAGATGGCCGCTTTTGACGTAACGGCAAAGTCGCTCACTTCAAGCTCATCAAAAGCCCATCTTTCATTTGTCATTTCACACCAATCAAAGCCAACTTTTCCTCTATCAAATATCAGGTACATTTCTTCGATTCCAAACCGTTGTTACGTATTCTGTAAGCATTTGTCGTTTCCGGTGTGGGAATTGTAGGTTAAATATCAGCAAATCGCCGTGAAATGGTTAAATCTCATGAAAGGAGGTGGGCTGGATTGTGTTAACTACCCTCACGGCCAATTTCACCCCAAAAAGACCATTTGACACGGTGTGCTTTGTCAAATTATATGGATATTAGAAAGCGAGGCTAGGGATATGTTAGTTACATTAGAATATAAAACAATATGCGATTGAGTGAGACAACGGCCGTCCCTAATTCCATTAATTGATTGGCCTTGTTCACAAGTTTTATTTGATAATACAATCATCTTCTTTTTTAAATATGAATTAAACATGTTAAAATACCCCAAGAATAAATCTTTTCACATTCTAACCTTCATCCCTTAACATCCAGGTAGTTGGCAGTCTTTTTAAGGTGTTGGACCGTAGGTAAACTTCTAAATACAACAATTTGTCACTGCCCCTTTCTCACTTCGTATCGCAGTGATGGATTAACTCAGTTTATCGTCCTTCCTCTCTCGTCAGTCATCAGCTGTCTGTCAGGATCAGGATCAGGATCAAAAGGGCTCAGAATCGCACAAAAATTCACGATTTGATTGGAGCATTCATGGAATATTATTTCAATTCGATGTGGTGATATTGAATGTAAAGAATTTCATTTGAGTATGGAAAAGATTTAGGGTCTGACTGAATATATGCAAAGAATTTATGCCTGTCCTTCAGATTATGTAAATATTTAGTATTTACAAGACAAGATGTAATACTAAACAGGAAACCGGTAAACATTAATCTTGAGCACATCAGATTTTTCTCTTTTCTCATAATAAGAACTTAGAATCAAAGAACCACTTGGATGTGTTCGCGTGCTCCAATCAAATTACATAGAATCGTTTATAATTCGTTCCAATCTTCCTTTAAACGTTCATCAGATCGCCAACTGCTTTTTGATAACCATAACCGAGCTGATTAAGCGAAGGAGGGTCGCAACTCGTTGATGGTTCAATAACGACGCTCAAACTCGATTCATAAATACAAACTAACATTGCATACTACACAAAATTGTATCAGTATGATGATCTGCTATGTAAAGAGAATTTAAGGATCAGAATCGAGTGTGGAGGTGTATCGTAGGGACTAGTGAAATGTTGCAGCTGTCCAGAGGGCGATCCCTGTTAATCGAACACCCGTGTTATTACTCATCATTTGTGCCCATCAATCTCAACTCTATCACCTGCATTGTTTCGGCAATTTCCGGATTATATGATTAGAGGGGAGTTTTTTTCGTCATAAATTGATTCTTTCACCAATTTTATTCAAACCATTTTCATTTATGTCCTTACCCATTTTCTTGTCTTAAGAATGAGAACAGATTCTTGCGAACCCTGCTTTACCAATATGACCCCAAAACCGTAGTATATATAAAACCTAGTTTCGAGTAAACAGTCCTAATCGCTTCCAAGGTCAAGCCTAACAGGAAGCGTGTGTTGCAAAAACATTTTTTTGCATCACAACAAGCAAGATTAAAATTTGTAGCAACAAATAAAAGTGAAGATAAAGACGAATACGATAGATTAAGAAACAAATGTAATAAAAATATCAGAAAAAACAAGAGAATATGGGTAGAGAAAAAAATTAGAGTCATTGAAGAAGAAAGATTGAATAGAAACACAAAGAAATTTTATAAAGAAATAAACGAACAAAATAGAACATATAAAGCTAAAACATACGGAATAAAGGACAAAAATGAAATCTCATCAGAAAATGACCAACAATACAAGAAAGTGTGGATGGAATACTTCAAAGATCTATTAACTGAACCAGAACAAGAATTGATAGTTGATACCCCAGAAGAAAACGAAATAGAATTAACAGAACCTACTCTAGACGAAGTAAATGAAATAATAAAAAACATGAAAAACGGTAGATCACCAGGAAAATATAAAATGAATGTAGAACTAATAAAATATGGAGGCAAAATAGTCATGCAGTAAATACATGAGCTTATACTAGAAATATGGAGAAAAGAAGAAATGCCCAAAGATTGGGAAATAGGACTAATAATAACTCTACACAAAAAAGGAGACCAACAAGTATGTCAAAATTATAGAGGAATCACACTTTTAAACACAGCTTACAAAATAATGTCGACATTAATATAGAAAAGGATAACAAATGTGACAAGAGGGGCCATCGGGCAATATCAGTGTGGCTTTGTGAAAGGGAAGTCAACTACGGATGCCACACACACTATAAAACAAATAATTGAAAAAACACTGGAATATGAACTAAACACTGAAATACTATTTATTGATTTAAACAGGCGTTTGGCTCAATTAAATGAGAAAAATTAATGGCAGCTTTAAAAGACTTGCAAGTACCAGGAGAATTGAGAAGATTAATAGCTATGACCATGAGAGGAACAAAAACAAGCATTAGGACTCAAAAAGAAGAAACAGAAGACATAATAATAAATAAAGGAGTAAGACAAGGCGATGCCGTATCAGCCACGTTATTTAATTTAGCCTTAGAGCACGCAATGAGAAATATAACAAAGAGAACACTCAGAACAAAAGGAGGACAAATAATAGCATACGCAGATGACATAGCAATTGTAGCAAAGAATAGAAAAGTGATGAAAGAAATACTGGAAGAAATAATAAGTGCAGGAAAGAAAATAGGGCTAGAAATAAACGAAGGAAAGATCAAAATAATGACAATCGGAAACAAGGTAGAAGAAAATATAATTAAAATAGGTGAGCTCAGATACGAGCAAGTAGATAAATTTGAGTATCTAGGAGTATTGTTAACGAACAAATGAGATAGAGAAATAGAAATAAAAGAATAAATAACAGCAACAGATGAAGCTTTCCACGCAAATAGAAAACTTCTAGAAAGTAAAATTATATCGAAAACTACAAAAATGAGAATATATAGAACCATAATAAAACCAATAACATTATACGCAGCGGAAACAATGTCAATGACAAAAAAGAACGAAGAACAGTTGAGAATAACTGAAAGGAAAATAATAAGAAGTATATTAGGACCCATAAAAATAATAGATACAGAATATAGAATAAGAATGAACCACGAGATTGAACAAGAACTAAATGGAGAAGACATAGTAAAAAGAATAAAACAACAAAAGATAAAATGGCTTGGGCATGTATGGAGAGCCAGCGAGCAAGATACAATCAAGTCAATAATGCAGTGGAGCCCTAGAAGCAAAAGAAGAAAGGGCATACTAAGATCAACGTGGTTAAAAGAAGTAGAAGAAGACTTATGACTAGCGGGAATTAGAGATTTAAAACAAAAAACAGAAAACAGGAAAATATGGAGCAACATAGCCAAGAATATTTAAAGTTGTAATGGAGAGCGATCCCCTCCAAAAACTGGATCTAGAAAGCTTCGTAAAGAAGTGGCGCAACTCCTCAAGGAGGACCGTGTAACGACGGTGATTATTGCCAACCGCATGTACTGTGTATTATCGTGGCAATGGAGTTGTTCCAAGAGTGGATAAATTAACCAGCCTGCGTGTGATGCAGGCATCAGTATGGCATTACGGTACTGATAGCCATCCGTAGGTGTCGTCCAACGTTAGATAAACAATGCTAATGACTTATCTATCTAGTGGTGCTACATTATTCGGTCGGTATTGCGCGGGTATACGTGTATTATTGTGGACAACGGGGTTGTTCCAAGAGTGAGTAAATCGACCAGCTCGCATGTGTCCAACCTCTGAGATAAGTGTATCATTTTTATATCCGTCCTAGTTACCTAAACTAAACCTCTAATGCCCTGATGGCGGGGAATTAATGTGTGTGACTCTCTCATAATATATCACAGAGCATTGTAACTCAAACTCATATTAATTTCAGGAGAATTACTTCTGACGACAAGGCCACCAACTGCTCATCAGCCAAACATAAGTTTTTTAAAAGAATACAGACGAAGAAATATCTGTATTTTCGAATATTTGTGTTAATGAATAAAGATACGTCTGTGGGCCTCATTTTGAAATACTATTTCAATTGATTTTAGCACAAGGTGTGTTTACTGCACTACTGTACCACTGACACAGATAAGAATCAGATAAAAGTTTTATAAATAGATCGTGCACTCATTAGAATTCAATATATTTATTTATCATAAGTACAAATCAGATAAACAAACGGAAATATGGCAAATTATGTGTAGCAAATGACAAGCGCGAAGAATTTTTTATTAAAATTTGTGAGGAACAAAAATATATATACATAATCTTTCTTCTTGTACACTGGGTTGGGTGTCGAAGTTGAAATTCCTGTCCTCCTCTAGCTTCTGTCCTCGATGAGTTTATGCCAGTCGTATCTTTTACTTCTTCTTTAGTGATGATTTTCTTGTCCGCCAATATTTCATCTATGTTTTTGTCCCATTTCTTCTTCGGTTACTTTTGTTTGCCATATCTTTTCAACTTGTTTGTCGTTGTTTATTCTTTTCAAGTGACCTAACCATTTTAATTGTTTGTTCTCAATTATTTTCTTAATTTCAGTAATCTGTAGTTCTCTGACTTCTCTATTTCTTTTCCGATCCAATTCAGTTACACCTACTACTTTTCTTAGATATCTCTTTTTTGTTGCCTTTTATTCAGAATCCATGCTTCACATCCGTTTGTTAGCGTGGGTACGAAAATCGTTTTATAAACTGTCATTTTAGTCTTTTCGGATATGTTTTCATTGTTGAGTATTGCCTTGTTTAGAGAGAAGAGTAGTTTCGTTGTTGTCTGTATTCTACTGTTTATTTCCATTTCTATTCCTTCTTTTCTTTCTATTATAGCTTCTAGATACTTGAAACTGTCAATTTGTTTAATTTCACTATCATAGATGTGTATATCACTTTTTCTTGTGCTGTTTCCTAACTCCATAAATGTTGTCTTGTCTATGTCTATTTTCAAACCAGCGTTATCTAATTCTTCTATGTTTCTTTGCATGTCTTGCTTTGTTTTTGCAAATATCGCTAAATCATCCGCGAAAATGCATTCAGAAATAGTGATGGCTTCTAACTTGTTGTATCCTATTAGCATTTTCTTTGTCTTGCTTTTTATTTTCTTCATAATTTCATCCATTATTAAGATGAACAGCATAGGGCTCAGCCCTCCTCCTTGTCTTAATCATATTGTGGTAATAAACTCTTGTGATGTGTTGTTCATTGTCCTAATTTTATTTCATGTACATTTATATATGCTACTAATCGATTTTTCTAATTGTTGCCCTACTCCCATTTTTTTTTGACTTTATCGAACGTCTTTTCTAAGTCAACAAAACAAATGTACATTTGTTGCTGATGTTCTTACATTTCCTCCAAAAGGATTCTTATGGCAAATATATGGTCGTTTGTGCAGTGTCCTTTTCTGAATCTGCTCTGTTTTCGAGTATTTTCTCTAGTTTCGCTCTTAGTCTACTTTCTATAATGGTTTCATAGATTTTTTCTGCTACCTAAAGTATTGAGATTCCTCTATAATTGGAGCATTCTCTAGTATCTCCTTTCTTATGTATTGGAAGTATAATGGCTGTTTCCCAGTCGTTTGGTATTTTTCCTTCTTTCCATATCATATTCAAAAGGGCCTTGAACATGGCAATACCACTTTCCCCCATATATTTCAGAAGCTCTGTTTTTATGTTATCGTGCCTTGCCGCTTTTCCCAATTTTAAATTATATAGAGCAATTTTTATTTCTTCGGTTGAAATTTTGTCTTCGATATCTTCGTTGTTGCTACGTTGTCCATAATTTCTGCTGCTTCTATTTTTCTTGTATTATCAGGTGAGGAACAAAAATATATAAAGATAATAACCCAGATTATTGTATCTGCAATAATGTATGGTGTTTGTTGTTTCTGGGTCGCACTAGGCGAGTTGTGACAGTTTATCACAGCCCTCCTATTTTTGTTCATTCTTCTAGTAAGGTTCTTTCCCTGTTTCGTGGTTTGATGTTGCATGCTGAATTGCTATTTCTTTGCCTCAGAATGCCAAATAAATATAAACAAAAGACTTATAGGGGCGTGACTAGTGTCAAAATTTATGAACTAGCCTTTGAAGTCACTATTTCATGCCTAGCCAAGTCACTGATCATATTTGGCCCAATCCAGAAAATGAGGAAAACCCACAAGAAAGAACCCTTACTCCAAATACAACTATCGGTATTGTTGAAAACGATGACATTGCTGTCAGAGAATTTAATATAGAAGCAAAAAAACTCACTCTAAGTACGTCTGCAGATCAGGGCATGACATTTACTCTGAGCTATAACGCCAAAGAGCCCGTTGTCCCCACATCCTCTTGCCACTTCTTCTAATAAGATCTCGTCAGAATCACTTTGGCCGTTGGCAAAAGCTCCGTTAAGAAAAAAAAGCAATCCATAGACGCAAGATCAAATCTGCTGTGCTTACTGACACACCTACCAAGGATAAAATGCTGCCCCATTGAAGCCAGTAGAAAGATAAAGAATGTGAAAAAGTTTGTTTTAAGTCAGGAAAAGAAGAAGCCTGAAAAAATAAAGAAGAAGACTAATAAGAAAAGTAAAGTTGATTATGAAGAGGATGCCAATAGCAAATCGAAAGATAAGTGGGCTCAGTACCTTGAATGCCAAATGCTATTTTTTATTTACCAAATAGTCTAAATACATAGATGTCACAACTCACTTCGGTATTAGGAGAGTTGTGACACAGGGAGTACTTTTTGTTTTGGTAGATTTTCTCAGACACTTTAATACTTTCATTAATTTTGATTATTGTTTCTTAAACAGTTCATAGATGTAGAATGTTTCTTAACTGAGATATGTTGGTTGAAGTACAAATTGTCACAGCCCTCTTCGGTCTCCCCTCATTTTGTGATATCATCAATTATAACGTTCGAATGCATGTATCACAATTTACTTAAAACACCAAAAAAGTTTGGCCTTATTGATAGCACAAAAACAACTGTCAGTAAAAATATATAGAAGATGTATTGCCAATCGCATTACCGTAGGCTTATGCATCTTCTTTTGCGAGGGAGACTACGCTTGATCCAAATACCCATAAAATTATTTTGTTTCGAGCAATTTACTGTAGCCCTTTATCAAGCAATACAGGCTAAGTGAATTTATTCCGTGAATCTATTCCCCTTGTCAATGTTAAATGCGTCAAAGGATATGCTTGAAAACACAAAGCCATTAAAATACGAATTGCAATTGAGTTTGTGTATTTACTAGATTTAAAAGTTTTGAACTTTATTCGTTGACTATTCCAGTGGTTAAAATTGTATTATAAGGGCATTTAAATGTATTTATTATAACAGCTACAATTCTAGAATATAAATTCGGTCTTCAAATTTGCCGCCCCTAGAATCTGCCGCCCTATACATACCTGTATTTGTCCCAAATTATAATATTTCTAGTAAACAACTAAAACAAAACTAGCAAAATTGAAGTATAGCTTCGTCAGAAGAGAACAGTCAACAGTGTAATTCAGTGAGCCGGAGCTGCAAAAACACACTGAGTGTGTAGGTAACACACCCTTGTGTGACTCGAGCGGGCTCAGTTAGTCGCTGATATAAAAGTCTTTGCTGGCTCGTTTATTTTCATTACTGTTGGCACTAGCACCCTGCGCTGTGCTCCATATAGTCTACATGCATATACTCTCCCCTAGATGAACGCCGTGAAAAAGACAGGGCTGTACAATTTCTAGAATATGAGACCTAGATATCCTGAAATTTGTATATCCTAAGATAAAATATATCAAGAAGAATCGATTCTGATAATTTTTGTTGTTATAAACATCATAAGGATGTTACGATCGCACGCTGTAGTACTTGAGTAACGGACGGAGGAGAGAATAGCCGAATCAGAAGCACACACTGTTTGACTCTGTATCTACTAAACGAATTGAGATAATTGGAGTCTGTAAAAAGTATCGTATTCTGCATGATTCATTCTAATATAATGAGAATTATTATTGAATTATCTTAAGAAATACAAATACCATTGCCTGATAAATAACATTTAGAGTTTACAGCTGTACCTTTTAACTCAATTGAGATAATCAAAATGTGTTAAAAAATACAGCTATAATTTTGCACACCCCTCAAAGCAAAAATTTCAAACTACCTCTCATCATACACATAATAGGATTCAGTATCACAATATCAAACCTGCTTCTCGCTTCCCAGCCAGCGCTGACTCTCATTCGTTATTAACCATATCAAGACATTGCTCTCTCGCATTTCGCTTACCCCTCGCTTGTTTCGCAACCAGTGCTACCCTAGTTGGTGCTGAGAAGAGAAAGGACGCTGCTAAAAGCTGAGCTTGAGCTTGGTGTTGGGATAATTAGCGCCATGACGGCGGTAAGTGGATTTAGCGTGCCGCATAAAGTTATTCAATAACGCTGGCGGGATAAATCTGGGCAGGGGTGGAGCTAGATGAGGTTATTAGTTTGTAGTTCTATAATGGATCCTAAATTCCAAAAAAATTTAGACTTTGACTTGCGGATGTAATATTAGCAGAGAATACATCACCCTCCTGTTTCATTTCCTGCTGGCAATAGAATCATAACATTATTGTACCAATTGATCCTGCAATACTGTCACCGTCTGCTCTCGCTTTTATTGTTACTGACTTGACTGTATTAGCCGCAAAGCGAAATCTCGGCACGCCCTTGGATTCAGTTTAGCAGACTTGTCACCACTAAATTTCATTTCGCGTGATTGATTTGGATGCGGAAAAGATTTCAAGATTACAGACCTCGTGATCCTAGTTTATTAAAAAGTTTTAATTATGAGGTTTGTGCAAGGGGTTCGCTCGTGTTATAGAGATTTGTTGTGTGTTGACTGAGGATTAAGGCAAGATATATTGTAATTTTATTATTAAATTTGCTTATGTGGTATTAAGCAGCTGCTTTTATTCGCAGAGAGTATGTAAATATAATTAACCCTAAAGCCAAACTTTTCTAGAGCTTTCTTCACTTCTTCCTTCCATATTTTCCTGGGTTTTCCTATCTGCGCTGTTTTTCCTTTTTCCATTCTTTGTGTGTATCCCAACCATTTTAATTACCTCTCCTCTATTATGTTTTCTATCGGTTTTACATTCAGTGTCTTTTTATATTCCTTGTTTCTTATCCTGTCCAAGATTGTTTCACCTTCTATTTTTCTTAGGAATAATATTTCTGTGTTGTTTAATTCACTGCGTTGTCTTTATGTTGTTGTTCAGGTTTCTAATCCGTATGTCAGGAGAGGCACACCTACTATTTTTGTATAATTGCGTTTTGATTTTCTTTGGTATTTCTCTATTTGTTAGTTTGATGCTCTTCAACGCGTTAAATAGTCTACATGTGGCTCCTGTTCTTTCCCTTATTTCTTCATCTAGTTTTCTGTCATAGATCAATTTTGTTCTTAGATACTTGAACTTCTTGACTTGTTCTATATCTTCTTCTTCTATCTTGATTGTGTGTTTTTTCCTGTTTCTGCTTATGATCATCGACTTGGTTTTATTTCCGTTTATCTTCATGTTTATTCTTTCTAGGTGTCTTCTAAATAATTCTACATTCTTGTTTAGTGTGTCTTCGTCTTTTCCTATTACAATCATGTCGCCTGCATAATATATCTCTGTTACTTTTACATTTTCCTCTTTTCACTTTCCCATTACGTACTCTTTTGCTTCTTTTTTTGCTTCTTTTGTTGCTTTAATATGCAGCCTTGTCTTACGCCTCTTGTAGCTTCGAACATGTCTGATATTTCATTCTTTTTTCTTATGTGGTTTTTGGTCTTCCATATTTCTTTCCTATCTATTCTGTTGAATGCCTTTTCTAGGTCTATGAAGCATAGGTGTACCTTGTCTCCTTGTTTTATTGTTTTCTCGCTCACTTGTCTCATTATACTTATTGCATCATTAACTCCTCTGTTAGGTTATAATCTAGCGATCTTTCTACTTGGATCCTTAGTTTCTTCTCTAATATTCTTGCAAACACTTTGGCTGCTGTACTTAGGAGTGTTAATCTTTGGAAATTTTGGCAATCCTTTATATCACCTTTCTGTTTATATATGGGGCATATTATACTTATTTGCCAGTCTTCCGGTGCAACTCTTGTGCTTACTACTTTATTGTATATTTCCTTCGATCTCTCTAGCACTGTATCTGTTGCTGTTTTAAGCATTTCTGCCTGGAGCTTTACCTACTTTAGTTTCCTTTAGTGCTTCTTTTATCTCATCTAATGTTATTTCCTCCTCTTGCTTAAGCTTTTTCTCCTGTAATATGAACTTTCTCTCTTTCTCTATATCTTACTTTTCCCTTATCTCTTTTTCTCTAATAGCTCTTTGAAGTATTGTCTTCACGTTTCCATCATTTCTTTCTCTTTTGTCCTCAGTACTTCAAGCTTGTTTTTGATGTTATGTAACATTTGTGTCTTTCCCTTCCTGGCTTTCTTTATCACCCCGAAGAGTAGTTTTTGATTGTCCTTATACGCTGTTTTCATTAATTCCGCAAATTCTATCCATGAGTTCTTTTTTGCCTCTATTACCATATCCTTTGCATTTTTCCTTCCTCTTTTAATCATTTTCATTTCTCGTATTCATATATCTTTTCTTTTTCTCTTCTTTTTAATTGCTCAATATTAAGATGTTTTGTTCAGAAGTTTTTCACATTTCTTCCATTTCCTCTTAGGTTCTGGTTTATCTATATTTGGTATTGTAACTTTACGTCTGTATATTTCAGTCTGTAACATCTCATTTTATTGCGTTGTAATGGAACAACAAAAAATACCAACAAACCAAATAAGACTGGTGAAAATGACGATACAAAATACAAAAGCAAGAGTAAAAGTGGGCTCTAAACTTAACGAAAGTTTCATCTATGAGATAGGTGCAAAAAAAGGAGACGGACTATCAGCCACACTTTTCAATCTTGTATTGCAAGAAGTATTGAGCAAAATTGTTAGACCCGGCAGCATATTCAAGAGATATACACAGAAATGAAAAAACACACAAAAAGCTTAGAATTACACTTGAACGTCGACAAAACTAAGTATATGAAAGTTTCCACATCAGAACATAGAAGACTAATACAAAAATCTAGAAGTTGGTGGGAATAAAATTAAAGGCGTGAAAAGCTTCACATATTTGAGTCTTGAAGTAACAAATAATAGTGAAATAAGATCAATAATCCAAGAAAAGATAATTCGAGGAAATCGCGCATATTACGGTAACCACAAGATAAAGAGGAATAATAGAAAAGAAACAAGCATAATTAAATAGAATATAGAAGAAAAGAATAACGAGGATATGAGAGAGAAATTCATGGAAGAATTGGAAAACAGTTTAAAAAACGAAAATGAAAAAGAGGAGAAAATAGAGGGAAAATAGTCTAAAATTAAAAGATGTATAAATGACGCTGCTCAAAAATCGATAGGGAAAGCAAGGTTAAAATTTGTAGCAACAAATAAAAGTGAAGATAAGGACGAATACGAAAGATTAAGAAACAAATGTAATAAAAATATTAGAAAAAATAAGAGAATATGGGTAGAGAAAAAAATTAGAGTCATTGAAGAAGAAAGATTGAATAGAAACACAAAGAAATTTTATAAAGAAATAAACAAACAAAATAAAACATATAGAACCAAAACATACGGAATAAAGGACAAAAATGGAATCTAATCAGAAAATAACCAACAATACAAGAAAGTGTCGATGGAATACTTCAAACATCTATTAATTGAACTAGAACAAGAACTGATAGTTGATATCTCAGAAGAAAACGAAATAGAATTAACAGAATCTACTCTAGACGAAGTAAATGAAATAATAAAAAACATGAAAAACGGTAGATCATGAGGAAAAGATGAAATGAACATAGAACTAATAAAATATGGAGGTCAAATACTCATGCAGCAAATACATGAGCTTATACTAGAAATATGAAGAAAAGAAGAAATGTCGAAAGATTGGGAAATAGGACAAAAAATAACTATACACAAAGAAGGAGAACAACAAGTATGTCAAAATAATAGAGGAATCCCACTTTTAAACACAGCTTACAAAATAATGTCGACATTAATACAGAGAAGGATAACAAATATGACAAGAGGGACCATCGGGCAATATCAGAGTGGCTTTGTGAAAGGAAAGTCAACTACGGATGCCATGCACACTATGAAACAAATAATTAAGAAAACACTGGAATATGAACTAAAAACGGAAATATTATTTATTTATTTTAAACAGGCGTTCGACTCTATTAAAAGAGGAAAATTAATGACAGCTTTAAAAGACTTGCAAGTACCAGAAAAATTTAAAAGATTGATAGCTATGACTATGAGAGGAACAAAAATGAGCATTAGGACTCAAAAAGGAGAAACAGAAGACATAATAATAAATAAAGGAGTAAGACAAGGCGATGCCCTATCAGCCACGTTATTTAATTTAGCCTTAGAGCACGCAATGAGAAATATAACAAAGGGAACACTCAGAACAAGAGGAGGACAAATAATAGCATACGCAGATGACATAGCAATTGTAGCAAAGAATAGAAAAATGATGAAAGAAATACTGGAGGAAATAATAAGTGAAGGAAAGAAAATCGGACTAGAAATAAACGAAGGAAAGACCAAAATAATGATAATCGGAAACAAGGTAGAAGAAAATATAATTAAAATAGGAGAGTTCGAATACGAGCAAGTAGATAAATTTAAATATTTAGGAGTATTGTTAACGAACAAAGGAGATAGAGAAATAGAAATAAAAGAAAAAATAACGGCAACAAATAAAGCTTTCCACGCAAATAGAAAACTTCTAGAAAGTGAAATTATATCGAAAACTACAAAAATGAGAATATATAGAACCATAATAAGACCAATAACATTATACGCAGAGGAAACAATGTCAATGACAAAAAGGAACGAAGAATAGTTGAGAATAACTAAAAGGAAAATAATAAGAAGAATATTAGGACCCATAAAAATAACAGATACAAAATATAGAATAAGAATGAACCACGAGATTGGAAAAGAACTAAATGGAGAAGACATAGTACAAAGAATAAAACAACAAAGGATAAAATGGTTCGGGCATGTATGGAGAGCCAGCGAGCAAGATACAATCAAGTCAATAATGCAGTGGAGCCCTAGAAGCAAAAGAAGAAAGGAAAGACCAAGATCAACGTGGATAAAAGAAGTAGAAGGAGACTTAAGATCACCGGGAATTAGAGATTGGAAACAAAAAATAGAAAACAGGAAAATATGGAGCAACATAACCAAGAATATTTAAAGTTGTAATGGAGAGCGATCCTCTCCATAAAAAGGATCTAGAAAGCTTCGTACAGAAGCGGCACAACTCCTCAAGGAGTGTTAAGTCACTATATATACACAAGATATTTCAAAACAAGCTTATATCAAGAAAAACTAAATATAAAATATATAAAACCACGATACGCCCAGTGGTAACATACGGATGTGAGGTGTGGACACTAACTCAGAATAATAGAGAAAAATTACAAATATTTGAATGGAAAATCTTGAGGAAGATTTATGGAGGTGTGCAAGAAGAAGGATTCTGGAGAACGAGGTACAATGCAGAACTAGAACAACTCATCGAAAGACAAAACATAGTGAAATTTATAAAGTCACAAAGAATAAAATGAATAGGAAACATGCTCAGGATGAACGAAGAAAGAATGCCGCTCAGAATCATGAGAGGAAGAATGCACTCGAGGAGAAGAAAAAGAAGACCTAAAATGAGTGGAAGAAGATTATAGAGGAAGTTAAGGCCCATCCCGGGCTGTAGAGCTGAACATGATGATGATTCGTTCCACCAATGTGTTTATTTTATATCTTTGTTTGTTATTTTTGTTGTTCTGCAAGACTTATTGCGGTGCGACCAATTTAATTCAGCTTGCGAACTGCATGATATAAAGTTAGCGCTTGAATGAGCTCTATGGCGCTTTATACTCCGCTCAAGGTCAATGCGGTGATCGTCAAGGCAACCACCGCTCTAGTGGTTGTCCTTGCGCCTGTGATATGCATGCATGTCGACTCTGCTCAGTCCGCCCTAGTGAATCGTGAGTAGTGAAACTTTTGCAATTTTTATGAGTTTTATCATTTTTATTAGACATTAAAGACAATTAATTGAAAACCTTAAACATAGCGCTTTCAGCTTGAATAAATAACTTGAAATAAAAAAGCTGGTCGTCCAACGTCAGAATTAAAAGTGCAGAAGCAGCGACAGTGCAATACCGTAAGAGTCAGCAGATTCACAGTTTGCTGAACTCTTACGATACAATACTTTACATACTAAATATGAAATATACCTATTTTTACCTTATACTTATACAGAAACTAATGAATAAAATGTACCTATATCCTCCCCATAGGATTAGCAACATATAGCATGATAAATTACTGTACACCCGCAAATAATCAAACGGTTGAGACATTTCACGACTGAGTCGGTTCTCACAGTTTATCCTAATTATTCCCCTCGGTCTCAATGCAATACGAACACATGTAATGCCGATTGAGAACAACTAATACTGACTGAGGGTGCAAATGTAATGAATACACGTAACGTGTGTAACTGTGATACAATGGTTTTGTTTGCGGGCGGGAGATCACATCATACGGTTGTGATTTTAGATCGCGCCTTTCGCCCTTCCCAAGGGATGCTAAATTGAATCATATTAACAGTCAAGCTCAGATACAGAGACTATTTATTGCAATGAAATGAATTTAAAAAAAACATGATTAAATACGAATATTGGTATTATTAACATTAACTTGAGTTGCACAACCCAACCCTCCCCTCATCGCTGTCCATGTCCGCGAAGGGTCAAATCGACAAGCAGTAAGCAAGCAGCGTCTGCAAGCATCAAGTTCTAGTTTATTTGCGCACATATTAACTCTGAAACGGATACTATTCCTCCCCCTTGGTCTATTCAGCAAGCAACAACCGACGTCATCCGTTCGAATGCGATTCAATAAAGTCTGTTGTAAATGTGTTTAGTGTCATTGTATACAATTGTTAGCGGATATTTTGTACCAGGGGACCTATCACTACGACTCGTCATTGTTTTTCATATCGGGCTCCGAGTTCGAGGGATGTTTATAGCTGTATTTATCGAATGGAGAGAAAATTTGGTTTGGAAATTAAAAATCATTATTTTTGAGTACCACTAGAATCAATTTATTTCAATTAAGGACGCTTTATTTTCAAAACAACCCTGGTATCTTAAGAAGATGCTGGTCTGTAGATATATAGTCTCCACTTAATTGATGCTAATTAAAAGCAACTCCTAATGAGTGTTGCTAAATCATTTTTGTTCTCATTATAAAAGCACTCTTACTCAAAATATCAACCATCTTAAAATGATGAAGGACGTTACTTGCGGTTATTAAAACTTGGAGGAGTCTAATTTAATCAGTAATTAGTTATATCGATCCAAGTAATGAATTTGATTGATTATTCAAATTCCTTTTGAGAACATTTTGTAAGTAAATAAATAATAATGTCCAAGAATTTTATATGGCAATGTGATATTCAACAACTGGTAGTGACCCTACGTTAATTTGCTCAACGCTGTGAAGCCAAAAATGACCCCCGTCAACGGTGATTCTACGTTAAAACAATCTAACGCTGCGAAATCACGAAGAATTCGTCAGCGACGACGCTACGTTAAATTGTTCAAACACTGTGAAGTCAACAAGGACTTCGCTAGCGGTGCTTCTACTTTAAATTATTCAAACACTGCGAACTCGACAAAGACTCCGCCAGCGGCGATTCTACGTTAAATTATTCAAAAAATGTTCAAAGTTCAAAAACAGCTTGAGCAAACAAATCTACTCACAGATTGTGTCAGACAGTTGTGCTAACGGACTCCACTTGGACGGTAAGCACTCTGAAGATGACACCAGGTATCGGAACTAGGAGCGTACTTTGGAACGGCTGCTCAGAAGACTGGACTCTCAAAGAAGTGACTTAAGTCGGCCAGAAGGCCTTATTTATACTTAAATTTTAATGAATCCTTACTCAACATGTTTTAAAACTCAATTTCATATTAACGCCGTCAGTAATACAAAGAGGAGATACAGACAAGAAGAAGAAATCATTTTACACATACAAATTTCTTTACAATAACAAATTTCCTGTTATATACATCTTTTCATGATTAAATTTCCTCGAAATTAAAATTGTCCTAAATATCTTTTTATCTGTCGGTAACGTAGGTAATGCTATGTTGGTAAGTTTGAAACTGTCAAGTGTCGGATCTTTTATTTTGAGGTGTCAAAGTCGAACATAACATCACACAAAATATACAATATATAACGTATTTACAGAACAACGGTTGATTACATTCAGATTTTATTAACGGTAAGGCACAAGACATAAATAAATATCAAGCAAATATTGATTGAAATTAATTCCAGATATTTTCAAACCTAACCTCATTTCACCACATGTGGAATATTAAAACAGATTTATTTCAGCTGATGACTAGTAAAATTAAAGTAAGCGGTGGTGTATGTTTAAGCAGAATTGCAAAATTTAAAATTTATTGGGTGAGCAAGATGTGAACTGGGTTTCAAAATATTTGACGGTAGCAGAAGGCTTTTGGATATGCAACTGTGACGGAGTTCTGGGACATAATTCGACAGAAGTGTTAGTATGTACTCTGATCATATGCATACTTGCTTGCTTGGACCGACGGCCAATTTAGAGATACCATGTGCTAGAGGCTCTTTTAAAGCTGTCACCAGTTTTTCTCTTTTGATTGAGTCAAAAGCTTGTTTGAAATGTAAAAATATGTTATATTCTATGGTTTTTTCAATAATTTGTTTTACTATATGTATGTCGTTAGTTGTTGATTTTCCTTTGATGAAACCGCATTGATACTGTCCAACAATAGTTCTTGTTTCATTTGCTAACCTTCTTTTTCTTTCCTCCATATCCTAAGTTATGAGTAGTTGTAGTGTTTCACCCCCATATTTTATCAGCTCTTTGTTAATTTTGTCTTTTGCAGGGGTTTTCCCGTTGCGACTGTTTTTCAAATCATCTTCCATTTCTCTTAAAGTAGGTTCTGCTATTGTCTCTGTCTCGGTGTCTTCTTATATTTCGTCTTCCAGTTTTTGCCTTGAATCTGTTAGCAATTCTTTAAAATGCTCGATCCATACTTGTTTATATTGTTCATTTTCTGCATTGTTTCAAAATTATCCTTTTTGTGTTTATAGGACCTATTTTGTCCGTTAATTTGTTGGCAAATTTTATTTGTGTTCTTGTTCCTTCTTCCTTCTTCTAAACTTGTTATTTAATTTTCTATTCATATTCTTTTGGTTTTCCTAAGGTATTTGTTGCATTTATTTCTCAGTCTTTCGTATTCGTTTTTATCTTTTTCTTGTTGATATCCATTTTAACCTTGCGGTAGCTTTTTCTTCCAACATTTCTTTTTTTTCTGCATTAAACCAGCTTCTCTTGTTTCTAGTATGTTGTGGTCTTTTCCAATCCATTTCTGTGCTGTTTTTTCTATGCCTTTTTTACTTCGGGCCTTGTCTTTCTTGGATCACTCTCTAAAACTGAGAAGACTGATAGCAATGACAATAAGAAAAACAAGACTAATATTAGAACACAAAAAAGAGAAACAAAAGACTTTGTGATAAACAAAGGAGTTATAAAACAGCAATTCTATATTCAATTTAGCATTAAAACATGTGCTACAAAACATAGAAAAAAGAACATTAAGGACAAAAGCAGGATGAATAATAGCATACACTGATGTAGCAATCATAACGAAAAATAGACAAACGATGACAAAAATGTTACAAGAAATAATAACGGAAAGTAATAACAAGACAAAAATAATGAAATTCGGAGGAGTAACAAAGGATAAAGAAATAAAGATTGGAGAATATATTTCGAAAGGGTAGACAGATTCAAATATCTAGGTGTCACAATAACAAATAAAGGGAAAGAGAAGCAGAAATAAAAGAGAAGATATGAAAGTAATACCCAATCAAAAACAACAAATATTAAACAATAATAAGGCCAATACACTCTATGCCGCCGAAACAACGACAACGACGAAAAAAGACGAAGAATATTTGAGAATAATCATGAGAACAATACAAGGGTCAGAAAAGTATCAAAAAACGAATATAGACCAAGAATGAGTCACGAAATAGAAAAGGAAGTAAAAAGAGAAGATATAGTAAAGAAAATAAAACAGCAGAAACAAGGCACAATAAAGTCAATCCTAGAATGGAACCTAGTAGGAAGAAGAAAAAGAGGAGGACTAAGATCATCATGGATAAAAAAGTAGAAGAAGATCTAAAAACAGAAATTAAAACTAAAACTTGAGTAATTTTCAAATAATATTTTTAAAGATATCCTGATTGAAACAAGTTTATTTTGCACGTTTTCTATGCACCATATCCGGCCGTACGAATTGAGAACCAAACAACAAGGACCTACTCTTACCAATGGTTGTATTTTTTCACTTATTTTCGACACAATTCCAAATCTCATGTGAATAGTGTTTATTATATTGAGGTGTTAAACGTTCAATTCATCCGCTCGAGACGAACTATTGTCAGCCTAATCCGACCTAATCCTGGCAGGGTATGTGGTGCACAAATAAACCAATCATATAATAGAGCTGTTTATACAATTCTGATTGGTGTGGACTATTTCATGTTATTCCAAACACAAATAAACATAAATGTCGCACTGTTCTCTTCTCAACTGTGAGATTTTTCTTTCGAGGGTACTCGTTTGTGACAGATTTTGTTTAGTTTGCTTTTGATGGATTTGGAAAATTGTGCAAGAATTGCAATTGATTTGGGGTTTACGGTAGTTTAAAAGAATGAAAACATACATATATACATGGGTCAATACCTGGCAAGAATTGGAGTTGGGTTTTTACGTTTTAATATCAATACAAAAAAAATCTCACGTGGACATCACGTGACTTACTTGTACATGGATATTCAATAATCAAACACAAAATTCCATCGTTCCACTGCTAATTGTTTTGAATTTAAAAGTTTGTCAAGTAAAGTGCGCTTTTGGCGCAGTCGGATGCTTTGGGAACAAAAATATATGTCAATCATTTGTATCCTCACGGTCGAATAATTTATTGTTCCAGTTGGTAATAAACTTTATGGAATATGTGATGAACATAAATAATTTTATTTGTGACTATAAAACAAAGAACAACTATCAACCTACAAAGTTATAAAATGTTTTAATCCAATCTCTCGTATAAAGCTACAAATATTTCAATAATATTTTAGGACCCGAAAAGGAGACCCACATTTTTATTTCATACCCACCATAATTATTTAAGAAAATAAGATATTCTGTCTGAATTTGTTTTGTATGTAATTGACAAGTCATCTAAATCCAACTCTGTTGGTAATCGAAGGGTGAAGGATGCATACGGCCACAGGACAAGGGCACAGGGTTATAGTAGGTTGTAGGGTCACCCTTGCAAGGGATAATCGTGAAGGCGGACCATCGCACCCGCCAAGCAATCTGTTTTTTGGTATCTTTTGTCGTTCTGTGAACCGAATCACATAAATTTTATTTACGAATAAAATTGTGATGCAGTGCTGGCGCATAAAGGATTTTACTATTATGTATTATATCTTTCGTTTCTTGACACTCATGTTGTTACATTATAAGGCCAAGATTACACAAAAAAAAAAAACTATAGACAACATCACTTGTGATGACTTTGCCCATATGATTCATAATTCACTCTCAAATGTTTGACTGAGTATAATAATTCTCATCCACATATCTTTAGCGTACCCTCCGTGTACGTCACTGGAGGGTTATCAGAGAGTTTCAGCCCGAGTGATTCTGTACTTGTGGCACTAGTACACAGAGGTTATCAGTGACCATTGGGCCCTCGCGGTTATGATTGATGCTCGACACACGGTCAACCTGCTTTATCATCCGTGTTTATGGAATGTATCGCATCATTCGCTTCACTCGACACCCGCCGTTTGCTGTTGTGTCAAGTCATTTAGCTTTCTGCTTTTCTGTCTTGATATGAGCTACTAGCAGGAAATGTTAGGGAGAAAAAAATACAAAAAATGTTCTATTGACATCTATCTGAATGTATGATGGGTGCATTATGTTTAAGGTAGCCTATTAGCAAAACGTTGGAACTCCTCTTATTTACGCAGAGCTATTCACAAATACTTCAAATTAATTAGATTATCTATCTTTGCTTACTCCTCCGTTTTTTAGCAACAACAAGAGCGAAGAGAGCTTGAAAGTAGCAGCAGCAATCGAGGCTGTTTGGTGGGGGGAAAGTCGGTTTCGTTCTAAATGCATTCCAAGTTCAAGTGAAAATTCAAACATGACACTCTGTATCAAATTCTCTTCCCGATGGTATATCACAAATTCTCAAATTATGCCCAATACTCTGAACTGCACCAAAGGATTAATTCCCAGTAAACGCAGAACATGTGGGCGATTGCCAACTGCACCAACCCAGATATAAATTTCTTATCACATTATACATCTAGTAGGCCAATGCTTAGAACCAGGTAAAAATAATAATGACCAACTGCACCAAAGGATAAATAAAAAATATGTGAGCAATTGCCAACTGCACCCTCTCAGGTATGAATTTTTTTATCACGATGGATATTCACGCCAATCCTTAAAATCAAATAAAAATAAAAATGACCACATGCACCAAAGGATTTATTCCCAGTAAACGCAGAATATGTAAGCAATTGGCAACTGCACCAGCCCAGATATGAATTTCTTATTACATTGGACATCTGCGGCAACGCTTAAAAACACAAAAGACCAATTGCACCAAAGGATTGATTCCCAGTAAACGCAGAACATGTACCATGGGGGTTTTCCCTTCATCTAAATTCTTTCCTTAAGCTTGATGTTTTTTTTTGTCTTGTTTTTTGTTGAACTATATTTTTTGTTATGTTCCACCAATAAAATAATATGATTTTTTTAAAAACAATTTTTGATTTTAAATTTAGAATCAAAAGTAGTTTTTATTAAATAAAACTCTGAAAAATGTATAGATTATTGAGTTTTTTGTGTATGTATGCATACATCTCTCACTCTGTTTTTTGAAGCCTATTGTAAAAACTGCTATGACCTTGGCTGTCGAAACTGCAATGCGCTTGGTGACGCAGTTTCTAAAGACGGACGGCTGGATAGCTCAGAGGGGAGGGTAAGGGTTGTCAAAAGAATAATCAGGAAGAAGATGTCATTAAGGGATTTATTTATACACAAATAACGGAGACGGTCAACATATAACATATATATTTCAGGAATGTGATGTGACGACTGTACATGACACTCGACACCAGCAGTCCGCAGTACCGACCCAGTCGAAGACGGCGAGGAGCTTTAAAACAAATATCGATTTTCCAAACAGAGGATTAATTTTAAAAATTATCTTCAACCAAACTGGTTTTCAAGTAGTGACTCTACTTAAAACTGTTTCATCGCTGTGAAGTTAACAAAGACTTCTTTAGCGGTGGCGCTACGTTAAATTAATCCAACACTATACAAGCAACAATGACTTGTTCAGCGGTGACTCTACGTTAAATTAAGCGGTGACGCTACGTTAATTCAACGTTCATGGAACTGGATTTATAGTTCGTGTCGTACAATTGTGCTAAACGGACTTAGCACAGAACTCCATTTGGACGGTAAACGGTGAACACTTCGGAGATGACACTCGGAATCGGAGCTATAGAGGAGTACTTTGGAACAACTACTCAGAAGACTTGACTTTCTAAGAACTAAGGAGTGACTTTAGTTGGTTCCAAGGCCTTATTTATACTCAATATTTAATGAAACTTCACATAGCTTGTGTCCTTTGAATTAATTTTGATTTAGCGCAGTAAAGTAATGTAAAGAAGAGATGCGTTACAAAAAGTAGAAAGTACTAGTTTCTTCACAATAAAATTTCCTAAATTATTTTTCAGCTGTGATAAGAATTTGCAACAGTTATATCTCATTTTAAATTTTAAATGTTGAAAAGGATCCAAAATAATTTATTGTTAGGAAAAGTAGGCCTTCAGGAATCCATTGAGTTGCAGTTAATATTTATTTCACATTGAACGTTTCGAGTAACAAGTACTTATCATCAGCTACATAAAAATTTTGAATTATTACAAAGAGTTATAAAAAAATTTTTCATCTTCTTACCAAGTATACATGGTCAAGTTTAATTTAATTACTAAAATTATTTTAAACATTTAAATATGTAACGATACCTCGCTGATGGCGGGGTTGTTGACTTTGGCGTCGCTGTCAAAACTGCCGACGGTATACTCGGGCACCAATGCGGTCGGTGACGCAGTTTCTAAAGACGGACGGCTGGGTAGCTCAGAGGAAAGTTTCAGGGGGTTCAAGAGAATAATTATTACGATTTTTATTTACACACAAAATGGAGCTGTTGAACATACACATATATTGCAGGGATTTGCACAAAGATAGCTTGGCTAAAGGCTGACGACGACGATGCGGCGACTGCCCAAGATAATTAACATACGCGGATTCGCGAGCGACTTCCTGAACGGTGGATCAACTTTACAACTCGTTCTATGCTTGTAAAACCAAATTTGTTCCCAAGCAGTGACTCTACGTTGAGTTGTTTCAATACTGTGAAGTCACCAAATGACTGCCCCAGCAGTGATTCTACGTTAAATATTCCTGACACTGTGAAGCCGGCAATGACTCCCCCAGCGGTAACTCTACTTTAAATTATTCAAACACTGTGAAATCAACAGAGACTTTGCCAGCGGTGACTCTACGTTAAATTATTCAAACACTGTGAAATCAACAAGGACTCGTTCAGCGGTGATTCTACGATAAAACAATCTAACATTGTGAAATCAATAAAGTCTTCCCCTGCGCTGACTCTACAGCAAAAATAAAACGGAATGACTCTAAGCTAAACTTTACAAAAATATTCTAAGTTCAAAGATAGCAAAATAAACCAAGTTTCTTTTACGGACTTAGGAAAAAAACAGTCGCACAGATCGTGTCGTACAGTTGTGCTAACGGACTTAGCACGAAACTCCTCTTGGACGGTAAACACTTTGAAGATGACACTCGGAATCAGAACTAGAAACGCACTTTGGGACTGCTACTCAGAAGATTAGACTTTCAAAGAAATGATTTAAATCGACCGCAGTGCCTTATTTATATTTAAAGTTTAATGAAACCTTACTTAACTTGTTTTAAATTAATTTTTAATTAGCGCTGTTAGAGTAATGGCTCCCCTAGCGGTGACTGTACTTTGAATCATTCAAACACTGTGAAATCAACAATGACTTCGCCAGCGGTGACTACGTTAAATTATTCAAATACTGTGAAATCCACAAGGACTTCTTCAGCGGTGATTCTACGGTTAAACAATCTAACACTGTAGAATCAATAAAGACTTCTCCAGCGGTGACTCTACGGTCAGTTAATCCAACGTTCGCAGAGCGGACAGCAGAAATAAAACGGGATGACTCCAAGTTAAACTTTGCTAAAAATCAAACTTTTGTCTTCAACAACCGTACCAAACGGACTTAGCACGAAAACTACGAACAGACGTCGAACGGTAAACACTGTAGTACTTTGGAAGATGGCTCGGAGAACTAACTTTTAGAAGAAGTTACTAAAATTGGCTCCTAGGCCTTTTTTATACTTAAAGTTCAATGAAACCTCACTTAAATTGTCTTTTAAATTAATTTCAATTTAGCGCTGTTAGAGTAATGTGAAGAAGAGATATAAGAAAGAAGAGGTTATTTTACAAATACAAATTCCTTTACAACAAATATCCTAACTTATTTTCCTGCTTATATACATCGCTTTATATCGGTTATATTTCGTTCACAGTATATTGAAAACATTTAAATAATAGTCGGTGAGGTTAAAACTGTCAAATGTCAGATCTTTATTTGTTATGTCAAGGGTCACGAAAAACAAAATCAGAAACAAAATATTTTACAGAACAACGGTTGATTACATTTACGATGAGTATATGACATAAACACAGATCATACAGTACAGAGTTGTATTACAGATGTGAAATATTAAAACGTATTTATTCCAGTTGATGGCTGGTGATGCTAAGGTAAATGGTGGTGTAGTGTTTGAACAGAATTACAGTTTTTTAAAATTTATAGGGCAAGCAAGATGTGGAAACTAGATGTGATGGACTTCAGAATATTGGACGGTAGCGGAAGGCTCCAGGATGTGCAACTGTGACGAAGCTTTGAGAGAGAGAATTCGTCACAAATGGTCAGTAGAGTGGCGGTTCTAGAAATGTTGAACGTGAAATATGTCTCTATGATGTGTAACTGTTAGTAAGTAGATAATATAATATCTGAATCTTGATTCTTGTATGACACGCTTTCCTAATGCATTTACCTAGAATCAGAAATAAAATTTTCTATATATCTTCTCAACATGCATTATGTTAGATATCATTTGTCATCTCAAATTTCACTTAAAGGTATCATAAATCATTTGATTTGAGAATTTCATGTCTAGAACCGTTTATTCAACAAAATTATTTTTATTATTTTGTGTCATACGATATTTTATATGATGTGACTAGAACATGCGACATTCACTCAATAAAAAATAGATTCATATTATCCTGTCTTTTGTAATAACAAAATAGATTACACTAAATGCACAGGAAACAATTTCAAGGATAAATATTTCACAAAAATTCCCAAATGTTATTTTAAATCAGTGAAGTGAAGTAAATTCCTTGTAAGATTTAGATTAAAATAAATAGTATTACATCTACTTTCTACATCCTCATCCACTGTGGTCCGAGTTTGCGTCGGGTCTTTCCTTAATCTGTTAAGTGTTTAATCTCCTTTAGGCAAAGCCGCAGCAATTTTATTTTAACATGGACAGGTAGATTTAAGAACTGGAAACAGAGATGAGGCAGACTCGAGGGTAGACTGCTTGTCGCCTGTTACGCTTCAACAGCCTTAATTTTACCGTTGGTTTCCTTCACTTTCAAATATTATCTCGCTTGAACACCTAGAAATTTGTGAATGAAAACTCCAACTACAAAGCCACTAATATTTATTTACAACAACTTATTTACTTATTACACTTTGAACTTAGCTGATTACGCTCTGGATATGCACTACTTCCTCAGTTAGGCCGCTTGTGATAAGTATGTTCACTTCTAGAAATTTCTTCGTCAAATGTTTGGAATGTGTAGAGAAAGAGATAAGAGGCTCCGCCCAGATAGAGTCGGATTCAAATACTCTCAAAAGTAAACTAATTTATTCTTCTAAAATAACAAAAGAGGTCAAGATAAACCATAAATCTTCAACAAATAGAACATTTTTACGGAAAATTCCAAAGTAAACAAATAAAATAATGCATCTTGCACATATTGGGGGCGTGGCTTCTCGAATTCCAAACAATTTTGAAAGGTAATTTCACAAAACGACCGCAACTTCCTGAACTAAGGACGTCTTTACATTCGGTGTTCATTCATACACTTGGGTATTTTATTCATGAATGGTTTATACAAATTTCTGTGTAAAAGGCAAGTAAAGTGTGGGTGTTTTGTTATGTTGACCACCCAAATGGTCCCCGGAGAATGACGTATGCTGGATTGTATGAATTTGGAAATGAACTGCCTCGTTCAGTTTATGAATGAATTCTCTACACAACACGTGTTCGAGAGGTTTCAATATTCTAATATCTGAGCGAATACTTGAATGATTATATTTTTATTTATGAATCACCTTCAACAAATCACTAACTAAAGCCCCCAGCTGCCAGTATCTAAAAAAGCAAGCAGTAATTTTCCGGTGGTCAGCTGTCTTGTGCACAACATGTCCTCAACACGTCTGCAAATAAACGACTTCATTTCTTTCCCTTTTCTACACTTAATCTTACTAAAAATTTCGTCTGATGCCCTCTTCCTTCACTGCAGAAGTCCAAGCCCGATGTTTCCCTGTCTCAGTTTAGTTAAAACTTCCGCAAACAAATCTGAACACTCCGGGTGTCAAATAGTTCGTTCACAACAATTATTAGGGGAGATCTGCTGTATATCACGGGATAATTTTTTCCAGGATTAAATGCACTTTTTTACGAGTTCTCAACTATTCTCTGGATGATATACGAGTATGAATTATGATTTTCAACTTCCCATCAATAGAAGCTTACAGTAATATATAAAAAGATATTTCAAAACTGCAATGGATTATGGAAAATATATGAAATTTTCAAATGTTGTCACCTGACTGGCGGAACGCTGTTATTGGCCAAGCGCCGCTGTGACGTCATCACGCATGTTGGCGATCAGAAATTAGTGCATAAGAGATCCAAATTTCCATTTGGCGATTGGAGAATTGAATACGGTCCTGTATTATTCAGGTGAAGGCATTATTTCATTAAATATTCATTATTTGTTTCCAAAATACAATAGACTAAAAAAATTCTATTCAAAAAGTTTGTTGAATGGTGAATCATCAGTTAATTTTGCTCCTAACGATCGAATAATGTTTACTTTTTGTTAGACCGAGAGGTTAAATCTTTCATAACAACCATCAATAGGTACTCTTCAGACTTAATTACCTCTGGGTAATTACCGTGATTTATTGTGGTGTTAAAATATCCCTATACATATTTGTGATCAATCACTTTATTTTATATTATGATAGCAGCCTTTCAAAAAGGTGAAGCTTTTGAAAAAGAACTGAGAGAGATTAAGAACACTCGTGGAATTAATTAATTACTTTGAAAAAATCCTATTTAACACATTTGAATTCTCTTCACCTCTGTTAGTGTTTTTTACTGTTGAATGAATTACATCTCTGAAAGACCACCACCGCCTACGGCCTCGCGCCTCAAACTGATTTTTTTAACACAATGATTGATTCTATATAATAAGCAATGGATTTTCAGCGTCGAATATTATAATTAACAGACTAACTGACGATCTTTCCCTTATTTTATCGTTAGCTGACGATTAGTTTCACTAAGCTTAGTGTTAAAACCACGGTCGTGTAAACGGCTCTGGAAACTCATATTTCCTATATGAGAAGTGTCCACTGTGGCGTAGTACCAAAAACCGTCACGGGTGGCGCATGAGTCGAGGGATGTTGTCTAGAGAATGTCATTGTATATTATGTAACATTTGAGTTAAATATTGCACTGAAAATATGCGATTATTATCAACCGGAATCTGTGTTTGGTGCGACTCAGAATATAAACGATTTAGCGCCTAAAATCGTGTCAACATACTTAGGTCCTTGCGCCACCTGGTGGTGGAGAGAGTAACCACGAGTCTGACGACACGTAAGAGACTCAAGTCGAACGATTGGGTTTCCAATATGAAAATAAGTATAAGTATAAGAACTTTATAAAAATTCAGAGAACGATTTATTTTTCCTTTTCACTTGAGTCAGTGGTCGTGACATGTTCATGATCATCTCTTGCCTTTGAAAGAAAAATCCATCAACATTTTTAATTTGATGAAATTCTTATGTATAGCAGAAAATGTGCTATTGAATACATTATCGACAAATCGAAAATAAAGGAATTTTAACTCACGTTGTACACAGACGAACCGACAGACAGACCGACTTTTTTGTAACTATGTGTTTTGGGTTCAGTGGGGTCTAAAACCAGAATTAATTAATTTTGAACAATAGATGAAAAGTTAAAAGATAAATAAATATTCTTCTTTAACAAATCAAGCGTCGCGGGTGGCTCGGCATTTCTAACACAATGCACTTAATGCATAAGCTGGACTATTTGCTGATAGAGCAGTGTACATCTCCAATAACCAATAAACCCAAGTAAAATTTTATAGTTGATCTTGAGATGAGATGGGTAGCAGGTAATATAACGGTATAAGCTTTCTCACCCAAAACCCGTCATAAAACATTTCTTAAATTTGAATTTAAATTTAAATGATTTGTTTAATGCAGTTCATAGAATTTTGCGCCTCCTAGGAGTCGACGCGCTGCGCCCGTGGTATGAACAATAACACTGGGAATGATACTTTGCAACATTATTATTATTATTATTATAAACTTTTTAAATCTCTTAATACCCTTTCGGGTGTCGAGATTGTTCTTGTTTTAATTATTTGCGTTGAATACTATTCTATCTTGTTGATTATCTCTTTCCATTTTTTTCTGTCACTTGCTAACTTCTTTGCTTCTTGGCCGCTAATGTTGTTTTTTGTTAATATCTCTTCTATATTATTTTCCCACGTCTGTTTTGGTCTTCCCCTTTTCTTCTTGTTTTGTATTCTTGCATTCCACACTGCTTTTGTTTGTTTATCTTCGGGCATTCTTAATAGGTGACCATACCACGCCAACTGTTTCTTTTCTATGACATTATGAATGCTCCTTATTTGTACTCTTCTTCTTATATCTTCATTCTTTATTTTATCCATTATCGTGACTCCTTCCACTCTTCTTAAATATTTCATTTCCGCCGCCTTTATTTTGCTTCTTATTCTCTTATTCATCAACCATGATTCACTACCATATATTAATATAGGTCTATGCACTGTTTTGAATAGAGTCATTTTTGTCCTTTTCGTTATATGTTTATTTTTCAATATTATTTTGTTGATTGCATGAAAATTCCTATTTGCTTGCTGGTTTCTCGTATTTATTTCCTGCTCTAAGCTTCCTTTATTATTTATTGCTGCCCCTAAGTATTCTACTTGCTCTATTTCTTTTTCATTCAGTATTATGTTTATCCTTGAATTCTCCTTTGATATGACCATTACTTTCGTTTTTTCTACATTTATCTTCATATTATGTTTCCTTAGCTCTTCGTTCCATATTTCTAAATTACGTTTCATATCTTCTTCACTCTTTGCCATCACTGCTAAGTCATCTGCGAACGCGCATTCTGATAATGAGATCCTTTTCAACTTGTAATGTCCAACCTCTACCTTTTTTATTTTATACCTAATATTCTTCATTATTTGGTCTAAAAATATAATAAATAGCAATGGGCTTAAAGCTCCTCCTTGTCTTAATCCTTGGGATGTTTTAAACTCTTCTGATGTTGCGTTGCTAGTTCTTATGTAGTTGGATGTTGTTTCGTATATGCTTTTTATTGCTGTTAATAACTGTTCTTCTATTTTTCTTCCTCTCAATATATTCCACAACTTAGTCCTCGGTACTCGGTCGAACGCTTTTTCCAGGTCTATAAATATGATATACAGTTTTTTGTCCGTTTTCATTGTATTTTTTATCAAGTTCCTTATAGTGAATATGTGGTCTTGTGTCGAATGACTCCTCCTAAACCTACTTTGCGATTTTTCTATTGTTGTTTCTATCGCAGCTCTAAGCTTGTTTTCGAGTATTGCTTCGTAAATTTTCGCTGTTGTGCATAAAAGTGATATGCCCCTATAATTCTCACAATTTTTACTGTCTCCTTTTTTATGTATGGGAAATATTACTGCTTTCTTCCAGTCTGGAGGTATTTTCCCTGTTTTCCAGATTATGTTTAATACAAGCAGCAATAATCTTTCTCCTTCTTTGCCCATATACTTCAATTGCTCGGCCTTCATACAGTCCTGTCCCGGTGCTTTGTCATTCTTCAGTTTTTTAAGTACTCCAATTAACTCTGCTTCAGTTATCATCTCTGTGCTTTCATTTATACTTTCTGTTTGTGGGGTCTCCTCACTCTCTGTTTCATTAGTACTTTCGTCACTTACTAGTAGGTCTTTAAAATGTTCTCTCCATCTTGTCATTATTTCACTATCCTCTGTCAATATATTTCCTTGTTTATATTTCAGGCTTTTAATTGTTACTTTTTCTCTTTTACTTCTCTTAAAGGTTCTATAAAATAGTTTTTGGTTTTCGTTGAAATTTTGTTCTAGTGTCTTTCCAAATGTTTCCCATGCTTTTACTTTAGCTTTTTTAACACTTTCTTCAACTATTCTCCTTTGTTTCTTGTACTCTTTGTAGTCACTATCGTTCCCTGTTTTCAAATATTTCTTCCATATCAGTTTCTTCTTCTTAATGTTGTCTTTAATTTCTTCATTCCACCAATGTGTTCGTTTCCTGTTGCTTTCGTCGCTGATTGTACCACAGGCTATTTTGGTTGCTTCTTTTATTATACTTTTGAAATAATTCCATATTTCTTCTACATTGTTTGTTTCTTGTTGTGGTGTATTGCTTATTAATTCCTTCATGATATCTTGATAATTCTTTCTTGTCTGTTCGTCCTTCAGTTTAGCTTTAATATTTTATTTTTATTTCAATAATATTTTATATAATAAAGAAAAGATTGTCAGCTAGTCAGTTAATTATATTATTCGACGCTGAAAATGTTGTAAGTACGCTGTATAAAATTAATAATTTATCAAATAACTCTATATAACCTCACTTTTTAACATCGGTTCATAAGAGTAGCTGACAAGTTTTCCACCAATTTCAATGCAGTTGACGGTTATTTTTGTAATGTCCGCTATTCAAACATTAATCCTACAAGTTTTACGAAATGACTTCACTTCGCGTCTTTTTTTACATGTTCCGAATGCTCCTACAGTTAGCTTCACCACTACTGTTGCAGCTGACGCTCAGATTATCAAATGACTGTTTGTAAACAATCATTTAAAATATAAATCGGATCTTCCGAAAAGACTTTCCATTTGCAACGCTGCCTCCCGGACTATATAGTTATCTTATGAGCGTCATTTCGGGAACGCTTTTCAAATGATCAAAAGATATAACAAATATCACTATAAAATTAAATAGTTACCTCGTGAGCGTCATTTCGGGAATGGTTTACAAATGACCAATTGTTAAAACAGATATCACTTCATAATTGAAGTGTTATGTCGTGAACGTCATTCCGGGAACGCTCTTGAAATGATCAATAGTTATAACAGTTATATACATTGTCTATTCGAATTTGTTAACAATACCTGTAAGTACAGCCCCCGCTGAAAGAAGCTTTTCGAAATAAAAACTACTTAAAAATTATTTGAGAAATACGACGGGGTCAGAAAAGACTTTTAGCTTTGGCAGTTTTATTGAAGCAGATATAACATCTAAGTTTGAGCACGGCGGTCAAATTTTTAATCCGTACAGCAAGGTCTTCCGTAATCCCTATGAACAACTTGAGCACGGCGGAAGCCTAACAAATTATTGGATAAACCATAAACAAAGATAGTAAGTGAAATGTAAAATCTTTAATACAATGCAGATAGCCGAAATGAATCAATCACGTAAGAATAATGGGGGAAAAAAACACTCTAAATGGACTATTTTCAGTTAAATGAGTTATGTTAGTTGTAAGGAAGTGTGAATATTTGTAAATATGTTTTTTTTTTCTACCAATATAGTTTATATCAGTCGTTATTTGTTTATGATAGAATAAAATGAATTGCTATCCAAGTTCGTTTATTATATGAACTCACAATTTTTGGCATTTAGAGACGATACTTTATTTGAGAATAAAAGATTCGAGTAATAGAATTAGGTCAAACGGTATATAGGGATTAAAAAGAAAAATGCTCAAAAGGCCTATGGGATTAGGACGAAACTGACCGCCGCGCTCAAACGGTATATCTTCAACTGGATTACGGTACAATCATTAAGAAGTTAAGTAAAGCTAAACGCAAAGAACTTCTGTTTCTTTAATGTTAGTCTAAGAATATAATTTTGTAAGCATATATGTACATGGAAAGTACTTAACTGATTTCAATGAAACCTGACATAATGATTGCTTATTTTTTCAATGGTAATACGGTATACTTTTATCCCAGAAAATGGAAGAGTATCCACAATAAATAGATAGTTTGTGCCAGCCATAGAGTGTATTCCCATCGCTGCAGTGTCAGCATAAGTATGAGATTACGTACGGTTTTTAAGTTTCTAATCAGTGATTATGATACAGATACAATAAAAGCTTTTTTTTCTCGTAACGTCCTATTGAAAAGTATTCAAATATGACTAATGTCCCTACTTACAAAACTAGAATAAATAAACAGTAAAATATTTTAATTTCATTTATATAAAAGCAATCTCTCATCCTTGTCATTTCATTGGCAATAAAAACAAATAATTTTATAGATCTGTATGTACGCTTGGCTACCATCTCACTAAAGATTGTTCATAATGAGTTGACGTCGTCTTTTCATCGCATAAATGACGAGCGAAGTCATTATCGGTGTGTGGTCATTTGATGATTCCGAGGATAGTATCTGGCTTGTGGTCTGACATTTTCTATAGAACAAACTAAAGCTAATATGACTTGGAGGTTGAAAGAAGATTGCTAATGGTGTCAGACGATGTGCAAGCAAGATTAAGTGGTGGGCATTGGAGTGGATGATTTCATGGAAGGGTTGCAGATGTATATATATAACAATTATATGAAAATTTAACCTTCACAAGTAAAAACTAGTTATAAATTGCAAAACGTAGAGTCTCTTTTATCAATTAACTTTGCCTGTAAATCCTTATCACAAAGTATATTCCTCTACTTCGAAGTCATAAAAACCCTCCTTTGTACCATATCGTACCAGTCAGACAATCTAGACCAATTTTTCAGCTCTGTAAGTGAGCAAGGAAAGAACTAGCAGTAAGGGAAAACGGAACATCCTTGCAGTGACAATCGAATAACGGATAGCGTGACAACGGCACACGACACGAGCACTGCGGGGGTGCTACGAGTGTGAGGGGTAGAGTTGTTTTACTGCGGACAATGTTGAGCACATCCTAGGAGGCCACGAAAAGAAGGACGAAATTTATTTCAACCCCTCTTAAATTGGTATGAGGAATACTTACTTATAGCGGAAGTATATTGTCTAAATATTTTTCTGGTCAAAATAGGAAACGTCAAAATGAAAGCAGAACGACGCGTGGCAACAATTCAACCGCAATTACTTCGTGTCCGATTGAATAAATGCAACTGCAACAGAATGACAGTGAATTGTTTGAAATGCCTAAACGTTGAAAAGTTTTCCCAACTAGCTTGTGGGTGGTTTGAGGTTATGCATCTGGTTGCTTATTGTTTGTAGGATTTATGTGTTGATGTTTTGATGTCTACATCTGAAAATTTATTTCCAAACTAACAATGAGAATACAATAAGAATGAAAGCAGTATTAATTGAACTCATAAAGTCGTAGTTTTGTGACGCGCCACGTGGCCACGTGGTCGATACTTTCTTTTGAAATTGAAACACAAAAAGTTCAACTACTTCCTTTACTTGACATTCTAAAATCGATCTGAAGCGATATTACTCTACAACAACTTGACCCTAATTTATTTCAAACATCCAAAGTTCCCAACTATTGAGTTTCTTTTCAAAAATCTTTTGGTGTTTCCTTCGTGAACGACATTTGAGCGATGCGGTCCGGAGTGCAGGGTCCGGATACCCGGAACCGGAAACTTCAAGTCAAGCTTTGAGTGACGCGCAATCTTGCTTCCGGAGCGTTTTCCGTCGGCGACTGCCACACAAGAAAATCCGAGTTATACGCTTGCTAGCTCTCTTCCTTTTGTTTTTGTGGTTCATATTGGATACGTAGTTGCCAGTGACGTAATACTCTTTGCGATTGCCTCTTGTTTCAAGCAGTAAGAGTCTTTTTTTTTTACCTTCTTACACATGTTGAATTTCAATAGCTCCTCAATTTTGAGTCTATAAATGCCTGAAAATTACAATCTTATCATTTTTTAGTCTTCATAATCAAGTAATTAATATCAAAAAGTAAACATTTATCATTATTAATCACAAGTTTAATCAACTTAGGTATTAAATAACAAAAATTAATGTTGTACTCATATTCTTAATTGTACAATTATTGTGAAATCGACAAAATTCATATCTCGAGATTTTGATGGAAATATCCGTTTTGAACATCCCTGAATCCATTTTGACTATTTTCGGCTTAATGTCGGTACGTATGTGCATTTAAACTCGCAAATTTTGTATCTAAGACTGGTCTAAGGTCTAGTTGTGCACCTCGCATCATGATTGCAATCGTCTGTACCGGATATACACTTTACTCGAATCTTTCAGGGAGTGCGAGCTTTCAAATTATTATATATTCTGTAGCATTATTGCAAATTTAAAATAATTATAACACGTTTTTTACCTATTAGTGGGTGTAACACACCCAAATTTTTGATAATTGAGTCGAAATCAAACTAGCCGCCAACCAACAAGCATTTCCAATAATATCAAATGAATATATCAAATCCAAGAGAAATTTTCTTATATACTTATACGTTGTCGTACAGACAAATTTAAAACGCCATTTTTTGGGCTCATTTTTCAAGTTATTGCAACAAATTTGAACTAAATCAATGATAACTATATGTAGTTATCTGAAAATCACAAAAAAACTGCATTTAAAAAGCTCAACAATTTAAAAATTGAGAAAAATTTGTTTCAAGTATTCTCTCTTCGGTCCGACTACATTCATATCATTAGTACAGCATTATTCTAATTATAAACATAAATATTTTAGTGACTAATTTAATAAAAAAGTTACTTATTAAAACTCTCTACTATTATAAATAAACTCAAAAGTGTTACCAAACTTCAATACTACATTTTATTCGATTTTAGCGCAGAAAATTGTGCATAATATTCTGTAAATATCATAAAGAGAAAAGATTTGTATTTTGTTTATAACGAATAGACTCAAAAACTACTCAATCTATTTCAAAAATTCGTTCGCGCATCGTTTATCCGATTGTGCGCATGAGTCTAAGCATGTTGATACGATTAGGAGTTGAATTGTTTAAATTTCAAGTCCCACCAAAAAAGATTTCGGTTGATAATAACCGCATAGTTTCAGTTCAATATTTAACTCAAATGTTTTATAATACACAATGACAGTCGCTAGAGAACATTCGCCGACTCGTGCGCCACCCGTGACGATTTTTAGTACTACGCGACGGTCGACACTTAGCGGACTCACTTCTCATTGGCGATTAAAATTAATTTGTAGCCCTCCAGCGGCAACCATATGAACCTTCCAAAACGGTAATGTGTATGAAGCGTCATAAGACGTAGTAGTAGTGTTTTGTTTTGTTTATGTCATATCTTATGATTTTGATTCTTTTTCAATTGTTCGTTCCGTTCCTTAATTTTTCCAGATCTTATATTCCTAATAAAACCAAACTTTTTCAAGACTAATTTCCCTTTTTAAGCTTTATTCCTAATCTCTCATTTTTTCTGATACTTTCAAATATCTACCCTTATGGATTCTGCTAAACCAAAAATAAGCAATGTGAGCTGTTGTGTGTAAGGTTGTCATTCGAGGGCGGCTAAGAATCGAAATTTATGTTTTCATGGCTTGCCGCGAGAAGGCGAAAGAAAAGTTTTTATAACAATAATCTAAGGGCAATTCAGAACTTGTGGATAAAAGGAAAGCATGGATCTTGGAAATACGAACTGCCAAACCAGTTACAAAATACAATAGAATATGCAGTTTACATTTGTTGCATTCAAGTAACTGAAGAGTTCTCTTGATACTAGCCGGAGAACATAACCCCCAAACTCATCCATATTTATCTGCAAATATATGGATCATGAAAGAATAATTTATAAAATAGGGTACATAACGTTGAAATATAATCTTTAAATTTACCAGAATGATAAAATACAGCCCCCTTCACATTCAAACAAAGTTTCAAAATCCTTTCCAATATAACATACAATACATACAAATCAAATGCAACGTCAAACAGATTACCGTTTAGAGCCGCCATGTTTGTATTACAGCAGCGCCGCCATCGGTAATTTCAGTCGCCAATATAGGAAATAACCTCGAGTTTCCAGACCGTGGTTTAAACTCAATATAACTGTTGTTATTGGCATTTTAGTGAGGGTTCTTATTAGAGTATCATCAACATACATCAAGTGGTGCACGAATCGTATTTGTCCGTTCGCACATCGTTTATCCAATTGACTTGAGACTTCATATAGTTATTGTTAGCACTTGCATGAAGGTTTTGACATAGTACAACTAACGTGAGATAGATGGCGCTCTAGCAGTATTTGAACGTTTGAGCATCGTTCATCTGATTCAATTGAAACTTCTTAACGTTGTTGCTGACGCTTGCTTGACAGTTCCTGGCCGTATCTTTGAACTAATATCAATATTATAAGGAGAAAATACTTGTATTTTCGTGTGTAATGAATAAACTCAAAAACTACTAGACCGATTTCAAAAATTTTCCACCAGTAGAGTCTTATATTATCACTAAATAACATGGGCTATAATTTATTTGAAACAAGATATCCCTACGAAAATTCCAATACATGGATCTACGCACTAATCAATAAATTTTGACAATTGAGGTTATGATTCAATTATTATTTTGATACTCAAGCGTCAAATGTGGCATTATTCTTAATAACTATCTTATATTATTGAACTATGCTCTAAAAATTCGAACAAAAGTGTTGAATATCAATAAATGTCCACCGTGCGAAGCCGACTCGGGCTGCTAGTAGAATATATGTATAAAGTCTATGGCTCAGAGATAGAGCGTTGGTCTATGGTTCGACAGGTACCTCAAGCATCATCATTCACATTAAAGGTTATGCTAGTTATTATGTGCTAAACATATCCTATATTTGACTAAAGACTCATTACTTTACAACGGGCGCCTCCGGCGCCTTGCAAGCTTCTAGTAATTATAAATTTACTGTAATGTAAATAGAATTGTAACGAATTTTAGACTATAAATTAGTCATTTCGGCTTTACTGGTGCTTAGAATTATTGTGGAAATATTTTACAGTAAGAAATAGAAGCGAATATATTTGTTTACTAGAAAATTGCTGGTACCTTCTAGCGTTTTCTAGAAACGCCTGGACGTTTGGGGAAAGAACGTAGTGGGGAGAGACCTACGGTATATATTCGCAGACTCAACAAGGAGAATTATTAATTTTTGGCTCAGTGACCTTAAACTATGGATTGCTAGTGGTTGAAATAAATTGTGTTATTTAAAATAAATCAAAATTACATAAATAATTAAAGTTAAGTTATTGTGTAGTGTATAATAAATCATAAAAATAAATAGTAATGCTTAGTAACTTTTACTCCCTACATTGAAAATAATAACGTTAAAAACAAAGGATCAAAACAAAATATACTATTATTTTATAATATTTGATGTAAGACGTGAAAGCTGAAAGTTTAATTGTAAATTAGATAAAGCAGAGATTTTGGTTTTGACCATTCTGTTATTAACAACCAGAGACAATTGGAATCTTGTGTGATTTTTACGGGTAGAATATTGGATTTTAGGACAATTAGATATGTCAGCGTTGATCGAGATGCCGTAGTACATAAAGTAAAACAATATCTCAAACAGCGATACTCACACACCAGCTGGAAAAAAATGAAACACTAAATAATTCACTTTCTGAAAATTAGAGTGGTAAGTAGGTACTTTTTTACAAAATAAATGATAATCAAAATTACCCAAGTAGTGAATACAAAAGTAAAATAACTGAAAAAAGGCGAAACAAAATAGCGGCGATTCCAATTCCGATAAAGTACAAAGAAAATGGAAATCAGGCCCGAGATCGATCGACCTGGTTTACAGCAGGATGTAACGTTTATAACGTAGTAGCAACCGACTGCGCCGAAGGCACACTTTATTGGATAAATCCAAAACGATTATTAGGAAGGACTCCAGCTTTTTATTAATACCTAGTATGCCAAATTTATTTGAAGAATATTCTGTCTGATGAAAATATTTAATTAGAATATACAAAAAAGCATAATACATCAAGATTTTTTTTTTATCTGGATTTTATCTTGTTTGGGAGATAGCTAATTGTTTTGGTGGACAATTTTATCAATTTTGAAGATACTGTAGGTACAACTCTACAACAAATCTCTGATGGTTCGCAGATAAAAAAGATTATTTTAAAACAATACATTCATTACAAAGATCAAATTTAATAACTCACCTTTTAAATGTCAAATGTCTGTCTCAAATAACAAATGAGTCAGGAAAAATACCTGCTATTTTTAAATATTTTTTTGTTTACTTTAATGTTTAATGTCTCATTCAATGTTCACATGTTCGGAGCCTAAAAGTATTTGATAGGAGTTAAAATATATAAAAAGACGGAAATATATCTCTATATTAATATTCGTTTATTTATCTTAAATAAATCACACTACAAATAAATTAAATTATTTTGTACAATTCTGACTTTATAATAATTACAGTACACTGATACGCAAGGAACGTAAACAGTTTAAAGGAATCTGACACCTTCCTCAATAATTAACAACAACCATTAAATATAATAATAATTCCTATCATTACATACTTTAATCGAAAAGTAACTCCTTCCGTATAGAATCGCGCGTGTTTCTGAGGAAATTTTACATTTGTCATTCCTTAGATTTATATAATAAGTAAATATGATAATTGCACACATATAATAATCTCATTTCTGTCAAACCAGAAGCTGAAAGTTGATTTTATCAAACAAGGTTTGTCGTTCTGTAAAAATAAAAATCTATAAAAAAAAAGATAATTTGGTGATAGAAACAAACCTCATGTGATAAAACTATTGTTCTTTCAATAAGACAAGTGCAAGAACACTTAAATAGTGTTTTCGAATGAACAAAACAAAACAAGAAACAATTCATCAGATTTTTTGTTTCAAATTTGCATGAATTGAAGATAATAAAGTTATCTTGTTTTAAGATGTCGCTGTTGGCAACAATCTAATGAAGCTTGTTTTGTATATTTATGCATACGTTGACTTTGGGTAATTATATTTTTGCGTACTTTTCTTGCAATAATGAGCAAGGCCACTGAGATAAGATATCTCCGGCACCAGTGATTGCAATATATTTAATTTAGATTTTTAATAATTATTGATAGCAGGTAATGTGCTATTCGTTCACCATATCTACGGTGATAGCACCTATCATTTTTAAACATTAATTTCAGTTATGGAAAATTTTTGTATCTTATATTAAAATAAAATGCACAAAAATATTAATAACTATAAATTTTCAATCCTTTGCCGTATTAAACTTTTCATTATCAGATTAACGACTTCATTTGTCACACTTGAGTGCCATCTTATCTAAACAATTCTGCTTCATTACACTAATTTTAAACAATTGAACAAAAACGGATTCAATTCCTTGCCTTGTTCTAAAAGGACAAATCAATAAATTATTTTGTATTACCCCGCATGATCTATTAGTTCTGCCCTGTTGCAAACTTTGCCGCTTTGAGCTGCGCTTGGTGTGGCACTTGTTTTCGCAGCACACGAATCAAGCTGCGCCACTTATTGTAACTTGAGTACGTGGATTTGCTTATTACAAATATGGATGTTGCCGTAAATAACCGTCGGAGAAGAGCAGTTTAAGCTTGCAAAATGATTATAATGCGGGCAGAAAAATTTTTTTTATTGTTTTAAGGCCGCGGTGTTCTTGACATTGACCTTACTACTTCAAGTTGTTGGGGATACCATTTAAATTGCTCACGTACAACTTAAATTATTATCCTTACCACTTAATTCTCTGTAATGCTGGGGCCACATTTACGTGTAATGTCATTAATTGAGGCGTTATTTAATAATGAACACATTGTCAATGACAATATATCAATTGTCACATAACGCCTTACTTAACGACATTAGACATAAGTGTGGCCCCTGCATAAGGGTGCAGGGAAACTTTTTCTTATTTTTACTTTTTTATCTTACTTTGATTCTCACGAAATACAAGCCAGTATGGCGTGGTAAATGCGATATAAAACTGATGTTAATGTAATCTCGTGATTTCAATACTTGTTCTGATTGATTTTGGATAGTAGTCAGCGGCGAAGCAAGTGCGAAAAGTAACACCGGATCTATTTTGTAAATCTAGTCGCATGGCAAGCGCAGCACCAAGCAAGTTGCCAGCATCGGAGCCAGCGCAGTAGCCAGCACGGCTCCAAGCCAACAAAATTGCTTGAATCGTGTGCGGCGAGCTTAAGTTTCTGAAGATGGAATCATGAGCTAGTCATCCTACGGATTTATGGATAACCAAGCTAATCTCATGTGCTCTGTCTTTTTCTTTATACAGGGTATTAAAAAATTCATTGTAGTGTAGTACAGTCTCTTGAATCAAAAAGTATCCAAGTTTCCAGCTAATTCAAATATTAAAAAGGAATAGATATGCTTTTACTCCTAAGAGAGTGAATTTTGGAATTTAATGCTGACCCAATTAATTAATAGGAATTGGTCATTGAAAATAGTAATTAAGGTATCAAGGGTGTTCAAAAGACAATAATGCCGAAGTTAAGCAGTGTACTTTCAGAAGGCCTTTTGCCCGAAGTGTGTACGTTGACCGTAGGCATTATCGTCCGTTCAACTCCCATGGTGCCTTAATTACTATAATGTCCTATTAGTTTATTATTGTTGTCGAAAGCAGAAAGTTTAATTCTAGAACTTTGTTTGGACTAGTTAGGAGATAAACATACTAAAAGTCCCCACCCCTTGGAGGTAAGTCCTAGGAGGAAAGGCACAAAGAAGGTCCCATTTTTTGGTTTTTTGTTTACATCTCGAAACCTATTCCTAATCGTTGTCTAGATATGAGCTCCGAAAAGCGGTCGATTCTTACTTATTTGTACAAAGTACCCGACAATATTCACTTATTAACTGTTTCTAATGCAGCTCATATCTTGACAACGATAAGGAATAGGTCAAAAGTGTATAGAATCAAAGTTGTAGAGAATTTTATCAGCTTCCATAATGCATGATAGCAACTTTCATCTGACGCATCGTTTTCGAGATATAGACAAAAGACCAAAAAACGGGACATTCTTTATGCCCTCCCTCCTAGGGCTTACCTCCAAGGGGTGGGGACTTTTAGTATGTTCATCTCCTAACTAGTCCAAACAAAGTTGCATAGTTAAATTTTCTGCTTTCGGCTTTTCCATCCACATTCATTCATTGCCCGTACTACAAAATTAGTTGGAAGTAAGATCACCAAGTAACTGTACTATTCTAATAGCCTGTAATTAGAGTTTGCCTACACGCATGTGTATACATCTGTCCTTGTCGCACACTGACGTCATCTTGGGAGCAAGTGAAGAGTAACACTGATTTACCAGCTCTTTGTATTAACGTCTGCCGCCGGCAGGACAAATTTAATATTAATCAAGATAAAATTATTTTTGTTCAGGATGTATTTGTTCCAAGCATTTCTACTCAACTGCTTTTTTCAAGACACTGAAGCATGAATTACTTGAATAAGCCCCAAAAAGAGGTCGTGACTTAAATTCTTACCAAATCAAAAGAAAAGTTTGAACGGCATTAGAAACGAAAGACATCAAAAGCGATACAAAATTAAAAATTATAGATACCTACAGCCTCCTCTTTCCCACTGGGCACTCTGGACACGTGCCCAGGGCCCCGCGATCGATCGAGGCCCCCTAGTTCCTACCAGATCAGCAATATTCATTGTTCGCAGGATCTCTATAGCGACGTAAAACTGAACGTGACCGATCGAAGTGTAACAGCATAGTGGAGCGGCGATACAAGCGACGATAAGTGGGAAGAGAAGAGCGACGAATACAAGCACACGCATTTCAATAGAACATACTTGTTTTCGTCACTATTCTCGCTGGTGGTTTAGGACAAAATGGATGCTAAACTACTCATAAGCGCAATGTTTGTGAGAAAGCCTATCAGGGTTTATGGGATTGTGATTGACATTCGTCCAATTTTTCGGTAGTCTATGTTCAATTTTAGCTAAGATTTAGTCCATTATCCTAATGTGCTCAGGGCCTCAAATAGGTTAAAGACTGCCCTGGATACCCAAGACAATACTAAAGACTGAGAACAGAATCAAATAATTCAACAACATTGAAGAACGACAAAATGAATTTAAGAAAAGAAAATAAGACTTCGCAACAAAATTTGGCATCTATAAGCACAGAATTGGATTCTATGAAAGCCATGTTGAAAAAATATTTTGGATTAGGTTAAATTGAACATAAACTTCCGATGGACACATTGCATCACAGTTTTAGGACGTGTAAGACGGCGAGACGACGTATAAGAGTATAAGCTCCCAAGCTGACGTCATGCGCAAATCGAACGAAAACAGCACTCGTTCCTGCGCACACCACAGTATAAAGCTAATAGATCATCCAGTTTATAAATAAGAATCATATATACCTCGAAAGTACACTCAAATATAACGCTTGAAAATTGCGAGAACTCCAAAAAATTCATATACCCACTTTTAATTACTAAAAAAACTTTATATTATCCACACATCTTAACTATATCACTGTGATGAAGCAAAAATAATAATCTATTTGCAAATTCGAAATTGATAACCAAATCCACCTTGGAAACCAACAAAGTCCACAAAAAACTACACGTCACATCTAAAAAGAAGTTATTTTTCAATTTGATTTTGCACCTCCCAGGCTGGTCGTTGAAAATTACTACCCGATTACCATATTCTCGGTTGGCCATGTATTAAAGGATGTGTATAACTAGGCATGACTAGATGTGAACCAGGAAACCCTTGCATATCCGAAGATTTATTTCCTCCTGCTAAACAAGGTTTCCCGTCTCTTACTAAGACAGGAACTGCGACTCTTCTAGGTGAAGGTAAAGCGCCTCCGGATTGCTGTTGATCGTGGATTCCTTTCTCGTGTTGGGCCCGTTTTGTCTTATATCTATGATTTTGAAACCAGATTTTAACTTGGGTTGGCGTCAGCCTGATTATCGACGCTAAATGCTCTCTTTCAGGCGCGGAAAGATACCGCTGCTGCCGGAACCGCCTTTCTAGTTCAAATGTTTGAGCTTTGGAGAACAATACACGTCGTTTTCGCTTCTTGTGGTTTTGGGAAGTGTTGGTTTGGCTACCGTTCTCCAATTCGATTTCATCGGTTTCTTCATCATTATCTTCTATTTCTTGTTTGGTAGATTCAGAGGCAGCTCCAATTGGAGTCGAACCTGGACCGAAAGAACGTTCCGAGACTGTTGGAGAGGTGCTGTCAGGACTCACTTGTTGCTGAGACAATCCTGTAACTGAATAGAGACAAGTAATTAGAATTTTTATTGGTACATTCTATAACATCTAGTTGTGCACCTCGCATTATGATTGCAATCGTCTGAACCGGAACTGCACTTTACTCGAAATATTTATTGAATTTTCCGCATAAATTCACAACGATTGAATGTTAGAATTCAGTATTTGAGACGATAGTACCGCCTATTTCATTGAGATCGACTAAACCGGAAGTGCACTTTACTTAACAGGCTTTTGGAATTTTTCGCATAAATTCGAAACGATTGGCTGCAGAGTATTGAAATTTAGTATTTTAGTCTGCTGTAGCATCTGTATGATTATCACGAAAGAAAAATATCGCAAGCTATCATAAATAGTCATTTAATAGTCTAATAACTACACAATAACAATCGTGTCAAATTCGTAACATATCGCTTTCTTCCCTTTTTACTTTACCGGTAGAAATCACGCCCTTGTCGCAAGGGTACCCTCTATCAGGGCTCCCGCCCTAGCTACTGATTGGCTACCGTCGGCAGATGTTTCCACTGACAATGACATGCCAGCTGCGGTGAAACAAACGGTAATTTGTCACAGCAACCGATACATTTCGCTAGTTCACTGCTTTTGCGGCCGCCATTGTTACTGGATGTTACGTTTTTTTGCAGAGATTAATGGTGATGTATTGGTTCGGTTTGTCAGATGGAATCATTGTGATCTGGGGGAATGATAGTGATTTGTGATAATGATTGTAATCGATTTTGGTTCCGGTTGATGATTGATTGTGTTTTGATGAGGCTGCGGTTTATTAACAGATACCACAGGAATTCCTCGTAGTTGGAATAAAAGTTTGATTCATTTCACATTAGTTTGGAAGTGATTTATTGATTTAATAAAGTCTGGTACATTTAGGATCATAATTTGTAATAAAATTACAAATATTACCTAATTTCTAAAATATGAGACCTAAATATCCCTAAATTTGTATATTCTAAGATGAAATATATCAAGAAGAATCGATTCTGATAATTTTTGTTGTTATAAACATCATAACGATGCTACGATCGCACGCTGTATTACTTGAGTAACGGACGGAGGAGAGAATAGCCGAATCAGAAGCACACACTGTTTGACTCTGTATCTCCTGAACGAATTGAGATAATTGAAATCTGTAAAAAGTATCGTATTCTGCACGATTCATTCTAATGTAATAAGAATTGTTATTGAAATATCCCAAAAAATACAGATACCATTACCATTCATTTAATATAAAAGTGATATATTAATACCTATATTAATACAAGTATTTAAATTCATATATATATATATATATATATATATATATATATATATATATATATATATATATATGCTTGGACACCCCAGGTGGGGTTGTGCCGCTTCTACTAAAGCTCTCTAGATTCTTTATTTGAGAGGGATCAGTTCTCATCGCCTTGTTCTAAATTTTCTGACATATTTCTCTCCATGTCTTCCTATCTTCTGTTTTCTCCTTCCATTTTTTTATTCCTGCTTTACTCAGATTTGTTTCTACTTCTTGTAGCCATTTCGACCTGGGTCTGCCTCTTCCTCTGTTTCCGCCTGGTTCTCATTGTAGAATTGCCCTTACGTTGTCTTCTTCTCTTTTTCTCCATGTGTCCTAACCATTTCGTCCTCTGTTGTCTTATTTTCCTTACTGTATCTTCTCCTTGCAGTTTTTGTTCTATTTCATGGTTCATCAGTATTCTATATTCGTTTTCTGTCGTTTTTACTAGTCCTGAAATAGTTCTCACTATTTTTCTTTCTACTATTTGCAAATCTTCTTCATCTTTTTTGGTCATTGTCATTGTTTCTGCAGCGTACATTATTATCGGTCTGATTATTGTTCTATATACTTTTAATTTTGTTTTCTTTGTTAGATTTTTACCCTTGAGTAATTTTTTATTTGCGTAAAAGGCTCTGTTCGCTGTTAACATCTTCTCTTGGATTTCTGTTTGCCTGTCTCCTTTATTTGATAGCATAATGCCTAGGTATTTGAATTTATTCACCTCCTCAAACTGTAGGTTACATATTTTTATATTTCTACTTCCTGATTTTTTACTATACTCATTATTTTCGTTTTATTCTCATTGATTTTTAAGCCCATTTTGTTGCCTTCTGTTACTATTTCTTCGACCATTTCTTTCAATATTTTCCTATTTTTTGTTGCCAATACTATATCGTCTGCATATGCTATTATTTGTCCGCCTTTAGTTCTGAGTGTTCCTTTGTTCAAATTCCACATCACATATTCTAACGCTATGTTGAACAGAGTTGCCTATAGTGTATCTCCTTGTCTTACTCCTTTGTTTATTTCGAATTTCTGAGTTTCTCCTTTTTGTGTTTTAATTGTGGTTGTTGTTCCACTTAATGTCATCAAGATCAATCGTCTTAGTTTAGCTGTTATTCCAAATTCTTCTAGGGCTGTCATAAGTTTTTCTCTTTTGATCGAGTCAAACGCTTGTTTAAAATCAATGAATAATAAATCTATGTTCATTTTATATTCATGTGCTTTTTCTATTATCTGTTTAACTGTATTTTAGCGTCTGTTGTTGATCTGCCTTGCGTGAATCCGCACTGATGCTGTCCTATTATGTTTTCTGTTTCTTTCTGGACTCTTTTTTCGTATTAGTGTTGACATTATTTTATATGTCTTGTTCAGTATAATTTTCGCATGTTTGTTGGTCTCTTTTTTGTAAGTTGTGACTATTTGTCCTATTTCCTAATCCTTTGGCATTTTTTCTGTTCTCCACACCTTCATTATAAGTTTATTTATATATATTCGTGTAGTTCATCTCCTCCATATTTTATTAGTTCCGTGTTTATTCCATCTTTGCCTGGAGTATTCCCATTTCGCCTGCTTCTTATTATTTCTCTGACTTCTTTTGTTGGTTCTGCTAATACTCCTTCGTCCGCAATTTCATCTTGTGTTGTAATATCCACGTTTTGTTGCGGTCCTGTTAGCAGGTTTTTGAAGTATTCTACCCATGTTTTCTTATATCGTTCATCGTTTTCTATTTTGTTGCCCTTTGCGTCTTTTATACAGTAGACTTTTGGTTTGTATGTTATTTTTTGTTCATTTATTTTTTTATAGAATTGTTCTGAGTTCTTATTCAACTTCAATTTAAATTCATCCCGAGTTTATTTCTGAAGGTGGATTGAACAAGCAGCAATCAGCAGTCAGTTTTATTCGAAGATAAAATTATCAATAAGATAGATAATGGAAATGAATTAATAAAATGCTTTACAATGAACTCAATATTAAAATAAACATACCACATATCGATGGTTTTATAATTCTTATCAATAAAAGCATTGTAATAGATTTTTCCTTATGTTTAATCCTATTTTGCTACTGAATTTGTATAACCTATAATTTTTATCATGATCATATTATTATATTACAAAATCTTAGATAATTTTTATCATTTGATATTATTTCACAACCCACTAACCTAAATTTATAGCTAGTCTATGTAGGTGCTAATAATTCTTTCATTTTTTAACAGCTCATTAGGTTTTTATTAGAATCACACAATAGTCAAAACCACAAGCCTAAGGTGCACCAGGTCCGTAATAAAATATTTGAGTTAGAATTCGATATCATGTCTTCAATATGTTTTTAATAATCAACTCACAAGTGAAATAGAAGAAAACGAAACGCACCAAAGAGAAAGAACAGAAATAGATAGGAGAACAAAGGAAATCATAAAAAAAGAAATGGTAACAGTTAAAATATATGGGGGAAGAAGGTGAAGAAATGCTACTAACGATGCTGAATAGAATATGGAAAAAGAAACAATACCAAAAGACTGGAAGAAAGCAGTGATATTTCCTATATACAAAAAAGAAGACAATAGAGACTGCAGAAACTATAGAGGAAGAAACCCAAAGCGGATTCAGGAAAGGACACTCCACACAAGATCATATATTCTCAATAAAAAAACTCACAGAAAAAACCCTAAAACAAAACAAAAAACTATATATTGCATTCATTGATTCAGAAAAGGCGTTCGACAGAATGCCAAGAAGAATTATATGGAAGATACTGAGAGAAAGACAGGTAGACGAAGAATTGATACAAGCAATAAAAACATCGAACTATATAAGAACAAACAGTGGAACATCGGATGAATTTACAGCATCACAAGGACAGAGACAAGGAGGGACTTTGAGTCCTTTAATATTCATCTTGTTCCTGGATAAAATAAAAAGCATAAAGAACAAAACAAAAAAGGTGGTAGTTGGATATTATAAATTAGAGCAAATAAAAATCGCAGAATGTCTATTTGCAGATGACTTGGCAATTCTAGCGAAAAGCGAACCTGGATGAATGGACAGAACTAAGGAAATATTGACAATAAATACAGTTAGAACCAAAGTCATGGTCATAGCGAAAGAAGAAGTGGAAACAACAAGAGACATAGAGTTTATTTACCTAGGAACAACACTAAACGATAAGGAAAACTTAAAGAGATCAACAAAAGAATTCAAGCAGCTAACAGAAGTTACTTCGCTTTGAATAAAATTATAGATAATAAACAACAAGGAAGACGAAAACAACTTTAAACAAAACAATTTATAGGCCAGCATTAATATACAGAACTAAAACGTGGGTAATGAACCAAAAACTAAAAAGCAAAATACAAGCGGCCGAGATGAGGTTCTTGAGAAGAATAGAGGGAGTAAAAAGGATAGATAAGATAAGGAACGACCACACAGCAAATAATATACAAATACAAAGTATACAGAAGACAATAGAGAAAAAATAGTTATCATGGTATGGTCACTTGAAAAGAATGCCCGACAATAGACAAACGAATATAATATGGAATGCCAGAACGTTTGCATGTGATGTCCAAATATGAGTAATATTAATTCTAGTTTCACATATGAAAATACACTCACCATGATTTGAGTTGGTGGGTTCTAGCTGAGGTGGGACAGGCCATCGCGACAACGGAAGTCGGTGATGCATGGAGGCCTGTAAATTAGCGGCGGCGGCCGCTGGGTGTTCCGTGGGAGGACAAGGAAACATCATATGAGCCGGGTAACCGCTACCTATATACCCCATATCAGGGGTGGTTGGGGTGCTCTGCGACATCACACTTGAAGCAGAATCTGGAAAGAAAGTAAATATATAATATTTTTTGAATATTTACGGAAGTAGACGTATATAAAACATTCAGAATTAGAGCACTGAGAAAACTAAGTGGTGAGATCGATTGACGATAAGTCTAAGTGGTATAGTCTTGCAGCTTAAGTAATAAAATCCTACCACTCAAGTGGTAATTGGTACCACTTGTAGTTGTCAAACAAGTTTTGAGGCCAGAAGGGCTGGCCAACTTTTGCGTGCATTAAGTCTACTTTTTTTCTTGAAAATGTGTTACTTCGGTTTCTACCACTTGAATTTTACCACTCAAGTGATAAGATACCACTTATACCTTCAACCACTTCAATGGTGCATGTTATTCAGTTTTCTCAGTGACTTAATTTACCTGCATTGTGAATCTGGGGACATATAAAAAAATGCTTACCATTAGGTGAAAGACTAGTTTGATCTTGTTCTATCCTGTGACCACTTTTAGGGTCATTCAGGTCGAGAATATCACATATGTGGAAACCGGACGATCTTTGTCCTGGCATCTTCATACTATCCAATAACCTGTAACAAAAATAATACGAATAAAAAATTGACCAAAGTTTAAAATAGAACGTGAATACAATTATGCTACTTTAGGCTCCATTTTTTAACGATTTTTAAAGCACGATATAAATTATTTGTCATATAGAAGCTTAATCAATCAAATAATCCTTTGGTTATCTATTTATTTTTTCCGATGGATACCTCAAACTTGGTTTACACATCGCAAATAAAGGGTAACGTGTTCATCAAGATGTTCACGCATTCCAGCTTTAGCACTATATTAACGCATAATAGTCACGTTGCGCAGCCGAAATTTATTTGTGGCCTGTACAATGAGTGTGCAAAAATCATATTGTCAAATCATGGTGCTTCAGAAGATATCGAAGACCAAAGATCAAAAACCCCGTTTTTCGTAAATATCTCATTTTCTAACGGTCGTAGAGTATTTGAGGTCCTGTGTAAAAATAATAGTATATTGTGTGGCTAGGGACGAAACAAGACGATTTCAGCTGAGGGTGAGCGTTGCTTGCCCGAGCGAAGCGAGGGCCGGCATCACCCTCGGCTGAAATCGTGTTTTGTCCCGTGCCACACACTGTATTTTTCATAATACCTGCATTGAAACTTTCCACATTACAAATTTGTCATAACAAAGTAAATATTTTTCATTTGATTTTGCAGGTAACAAGTCGAGAGTAGCTGCTTGTGCTTCATAAATAAGATGTTGTAGTGTACTTTAAATTGTCGTATTAATACTTTTCCTCTTGAAATTACTCGTCTTTTTAATTTAATTTACAGTTCTGAATACAACAACTGTCAAATTAACTAAGGTTATATGATTTTCATTTAGAGATTGACAATGAACAAATGCGACTCTGCCAGGGATAAAACGATGTAAAAAATTGATTCAGCGGACAGAAACAAGCTTGTTTCTCCCCTCGGGCAGAAACAAGCCTGTTCCTGCCCGGCTACACTCGCATTTGTCTGCAATTGTCTTGTTTCGACTGACAAAACAGGCGTTGAAACGCGTTGTTTCAATGCAGGTATTATGAAAAGTATATTTTATTCTCTACAAAAAAGATTGTATGACTTATTTACGTGAGTATCTATAACCGTAAATGAGATACTGTGTGTACAACATCAACCGACGCGCAATCATTCACTCTTTTCCGCACTATCACTGGGTAAAAGTAAAAGTTTACAAAAAGTAAAGTCTTGAAATTTGTTTAAAGTGATGTCAGATTCCACTTTAATTTAAAGTCATGTTAAAATCCTAAAGTCACATTATGAAAACGAATCTAACTTCAACTTTAACTTAAAGTGTTAAAGTAGACTTGAAGTCGAATATGAAAATGGGCGTAAATTTCAAGATTGTACAGCTGATTGTTCTGGATTATAAAAAATTTCAATATTCTAGTGCTGATTGTTTTGAAATTACACTAAAAAATCGAAAAGACTGTTATATAAAGGGCACAAAAATATAAAATAACGATCAAGATGCTACAGCAATTTTAAATACTGAATTTCAATAGCCTACGGCTATAGCCATTTTGGATTTATGCGACAAATTCAAAAAATGTTTCAAGTAAAGTGCACTTCCGGTACAGACGTTCACAACCATAATGCAAGGTGCAGATCTAGACTTTAAAACAGTCTTAAATACCAAATTTCAACATTATACATTTGACGGGTTTTGTGATTTGCAAGTTACATACATACATACGTACATACGTACAAACGTCAACCCGAAAATTGTCAAAATGGATTCAGGGATGCTCATATTTTACTCATCAAATGCTCTACGACCGTTAGAAAAGGAAATATTTGCGAAATACGAAGTTTTTAATCTTTGGCCTTCAATATCTCCTGAAGGATCATAATTCGATAATCAGTACCATTTATTCGGTAAACTGGGTAATTTTTCGTATATAATATCACAAGGGACTGTAATTTTATCAATAAATTTTTCTTGAAAACATTGATTACCTAGCAACATCGTGAGAGTCATCTGTCCGATTAAATCACGAGAGCGTAGCTCAAGGGATTTCATCTGAACAGATGACTCAAAGGATGTTGCTTAAAGGTAATCAATGTTTGAAAGAAAAATTTATGATAAAATTAAAGTCGCGAGTGGTATTTGTGGAGAATATTTCTCGAACGAAATTGCTACTATAAGTATCTATTAAATAATGTTAGTTGCAACTACTAACCTTTTTTATTGAAAAATGCACTAAATTGCCTCCATATACTCTGGTATTTTTTAATTTTTTGTTCTCAATTTCATTATTTTCGGCGAAAAATGCATTCTTAATACGATTAAATTTTGACATTTCCGAGAACTGATTGTTTGTTTATATTAGAACTGTGTATTGTTTCTCCATGACAAAGGCAATTTATCGCAATAAATCGCTTGCCAACGGGAATTTACCGAGGTAACGGGAATTTTCAGAGGTAAATTCCCGTTGGCAAGGAATTTATTATTATAATTGTCATTGTATCTATGCAAAATTTGTCAGTATAATTGACATGAGTGAAATAATCATCTAAATTGACTGGACTGATAGTGAGGCGAACAATAGTCTATAATCTCTAATTTTAATCTTTCTTCCATTACTTTTAACTGCAATACGTATAGAAAATATTTGGAAACATTAAATGTTAACCCCATTTACTTTTTCTATTATATTCATGAGTAATTGCTCTGATTAAACTCCAAATGTAGTCTTCCATCATATTCTCATCATATTGGCCTTGATAACGGCGTTATAAGCCTATAAGGTATCGATGAAAATGTTCGTCGTGTTCTTCAGAGTACGTACGTCTCAATATTGTTCTCCAATTTTTCTAAATGAGCATGTAGCATTTAGCGTATGTACTTTCAAAAACATCCTGCAAGCCACAACCTTACACTTCGTTATAAATTTTTCATCTAGTTTTTAATGATTTTCAGCTCTGTTATCTCATGAAAAACCAAATCAGTGGACAATTTTGGAAATCCTTCATTGCCAAGAAGTTTTTCAATTTGTAGACAAACGAAAATTCCTGCTTTAAGTTTTGCTCCTGATAACTTCCGATAAAGACTTCTGAAAAATTTGAAAGCTTGAGATTTCTTATAGTTCCACGAATTCAATTCAACATTTGGCTTTCGCTCCTGAAATTCCTTCTTTTCCGGTCATGATCGGCTCTAATATCCCATTAAGAAAAAGATAACTAAACTGCCACTTATGCTCTTGATATTTTAAAGCTTCTTTAGTAAAATTACTACCAGCTTTACAAAAGCAATCTTTAAGAGGGGCTTGGGTACTTTTTGTTAGCTTCCATGCATGACAAATAAGAAAATCATGGAATTAGCTCACGCATAATTTTTTTTTGTGGAGTTGTGTTCTGGAGTACAAGTGGCAGTCAAAATATGGAAGTTGAAGGCCGCAGAAAAAATAATCTATAGAACACATTTGTGAACTGTAATCTTTAGAACTAATCTTTTACTGTCAAATAATAAAATGAGATATAAAGGTACAAAAAAATAGCAGTAATGACTCTTTTGGTCCTACTAAACGGAGTATATTCATCTCTACCATGAGGCCAAACAGAAAAGACATCATCAACATAGCGTAGCCAAACAGTAGGTTTCTTCATAGATGTATTTAAACTTTTTGTTCAATATTCTTCATGTAAAAATTGGCGATAGAAGGAGAAATAGGAGAACCCATGGACGACATTATCGATTTACTTGTAAAAATTACTATTGAAGACAAAAAAGTCAAACAATGTGACAATAGATATTATTGATACAAGTTTGATATAGCCGTTGTAATGAAACGTGTGTGATGTTAAGTCACGAGGCGATTAGCCGAGTGTTTTTATCACTCAAGTTTCATTACACTAGCTATATCAAACGTGTATCATTCAATATTTTATCTACGACGGCCTTAATTGCTGCTGAATTAGATTTTTTTATTTGATGTTTGACATTCGAAAAACATTTAGTGTAAAATTCATAGCTTGATCAAGTAGCATTTTATTCATTGTTATGGCAACTATTTGGTTGTTTGACAGCTGTAATATCTAATTGTAAAAATCTTGTCCCTTATTTTGTCGTAAATGTTTATGAAACATAAATTAATGTGTGTGTATTAATAGTTATTCATAATAAAAGAAGCTTAAAATTTGATAGAAATTCTATTTTTATTATTTCTCTTACAAAAATTCATAATGTCACGCAAATTAGTGGGCGAATCACCTATTAGCGCACCGTCGTAGATAAAACATATTTATTAGTGTATTATTATTGTTTGGTTATTCTTAATATAATTTCTTGTATAATAAATTTGTGATGATAAAGAGATTGCAATAGCAGTAAGGAAAAACCAGCGTTGTTATCATAAGCATTGAAAATCAATTCATGAACCATCCAAAATTTCGAAATTAGTATCGTTCAACACGTATCGATATAGAGATCAATTTCTTGTTCTATTGGAAATATCGCCTGACGTCTGACTACTTCAGAGGCTAATATGAACTTTGATTCGTGTTTGAATTTTGGCCACTCAGAAGGCTTTAATCATAGTCCCAAAATAACCATTCGACCGTTCTTCTTCCTATAGTTCACTCAATTGTATCAAAGTGATGTTCGTAAGAATATTTATGATTGGTCTTGTAGCTTATAAATAATTCTTGGAAGAATTTCCGCGCACTTACATGCGATTCATGAGTTTCCAGAAGTTGATATTAGCCTCTGGAGAAGTCGGGCGACAGTTCCGAAGACTAAACAGAACAATAAATTGATCTGTATCAGCTTTTGTTTCTAAATTTTCACAATATTTATAGTACAGTCATTTGGTTCTAAAAAAGAGGTTGCCTGGAAAGTTCACCGGAAGTTTTAAAAATGGATAATTTCATAGATTTGTCGCTTGCGCCGCTATTTTGAAAAAGTGGCGCCTAAAAACAGTTTTTTGACAATATCTCCTTTCCGACTCTTTTCGCGGTAAAATCATTCATATACAAAATGAGACTAGAAAAAATTTCCTACAATGTTTGTATGACCTTTTTCTTCGTAAAATCAATAGTTTTGGCGTACGAGCGCCGCAAACTATCATACATCTACGTCAATCCGTGACATTTAATTTTAACTGTACTAACAATGAATATTTTATTATGCGTTGAAAAATCGGTTTACTATTGCCTGTCTCCCGCAGTTATAAGGAATGCGTCGCCTTTGTGTCGGGCGTCCTTCTCTCTCTTTACAGTGTTTGCATTTATAGAGCCATGGCTTCTAATAAAGTAAATTGTTCTATTGTCTAAAAAATTAAAGTGATTACAGTGAAAGAAAACGGATTGGAGAGTATTTCTTTCAAATACAATTCTAGAGAATTTCTGTCGAATTTTCTAAATAAACTAAGCTAAATCTCTGAAAACATTGTTCATCCAATATCCAGCCTCTTGTAGGCAGGTAAAAGTCAACAATTCCAACAGCCTTGAATAAATCTAACACTAGGACTAGAGAACAGTAATCAACGGTAACAAGTGTCCTAGCACCTTCAGGTATTCCAGCTACGTGAGAAGGAAGTATTTGCTTTGCACTTGTATCAACCGAAACGTGACTCCGTAAAGTTTTGGTGGATAAACACGTCGGAAATCCATCTGAGGGCTATTATTCTGGGATAGAAATTTGCCGTGCAAGGCAATTGGTTTATTACCTTCTTTTGCTAAATCGCGTTAGGTGCTTAGGTGTTATACAGGTTCAAGAAGTTTATGGTTATATTGGATTTTAACACCTGGATACTTTTCGGAATTTTGCGGACAGTTTTTTTTTTTCTTTTAAAAATAACTTTATTTTGATGTGCAAGAAGTGCATTTCTAAACCGCTATAACTCGGTTGCTTTTGTTCCGAATTTGATGAATCTTTGAGTTTTAGGCAGTTTTCTTAGTAATACATGTTTCTTATTAGTTTTTAGGTACTATTTGTTTAAAATCATGCATTAGTATGAACTGACCCAGGCAGTGCGGATCTGATGGCAGCGGGAGAGCACCAGGCCGTCGGAAGCAGGGCGGGCGCCCAGGGATGTATAAGCAACGGGGACCAGGCCAGCAGGGGAGCAGCCGAAACGGGGGGCATGGCCCCACGTGCTCCCGTCTTGTGTTTGCTTGTTTCTGCCACGATTACAAACACTCACAGCACTCAGTACAAATACTTTTACCAATAACACTCTACAACACACAATCCACTAACTCAACTTCCCGAAGAATTTCATTCTCCACTTTTACTTTACTTATCTCCGTGTTCGTCCGATCAGCAATGGACTGAGTACCGTACTGAAGAGTTCCTCTTACTTGGCTCTTGTGGAGCCGCTCCGTACTCAAGGGGATGGTCTCTACCTTCAACAGCCCTCTTCAGAGCACCCTCGACTGCGTACTCAACACCCGACCAATCGCACAAGCCCATAAAAGGGGCGTATCTCTACACCACCAATCACCAGCATGCCTCATGTAATATTGATCTTAGTGCAAGGATTTAGAATGTGATGGGCTTTTTTAATGTACCCCAATAATGATGTTTACTTCTAGTTACAAGTTATGGGTTTGGATTATTTTGTTCACAGGATTATGTTGCAGCTTTAGTGGAAACTAGTAGGTGAGTAGAGTACTTACAAAAATCAATTACCTTTTAAAAAATTACAAAGATATTTCTGTCTCGTATTTTCTATTTGAAAGCAATTCATATTGGGTAGAAATATTTATTCAGGCTTTTCATGTCTTTGTATCGCGCCGCCCCGCACGGTCGAAAATTCTAGCAACGTGCTCTCGAATGATGTAGAACATTTTCAGAAATAGACATTTGTATATATATAGGCAAACGAACTGACTGAGTGAACAGTGAAATAGTGAATATCCAGTGAGTGATCAGTGTAATAAATAAATAAGTTGTTAAAAATAAATATTGGTGGATTTGGGGTTTGAATGTGTACTAAAGAAAAACCTAATCCCTTAACTCCATTTGATATCTAAATTTAGATAACTTGATACATGTAGCAATAATTTTCTGTTTATCAATATTTTTGACATTTTTAATTTTTTTGCAGATAAACCAAACAAATAATTGTTATTTATTGAAACTAATTTAATCAATGAAATTTATGACATTTATCAGAATGTATAACTATCGTTTATGTCATTACTGATAATAGCTGCATTTCCTGCCTGATATCAAGTGGACATTTTATCCTAAATCTATTTATTATATTCATCTATCTTTCTATAAACTAGAACAATTATGCTTATGCTTATGCTTATGGTTAAAGGTTATAAAAATGATTTCAATATAAAGCTCCTATAAGCAATTATAATTTTAGAGGATACGAGCTTTGAAATTGTTATATATTATGTAGCATTATTGCAAATTTGAAATAATTAAAATCATTCATGTTGCCTACCTATTAGTGGGTGTGACACACCCAAATTTTGAATAATTAATTTGAAATCAAACTAGTCGTCAACCAACAAGCAATATCAAATGACTCTATCAAATCCAAGAAAAATTCCCTTATATACTTATACGTTGTCGTACAGACAAATTTGAAACGCCATTTTTTAGGCTAATTTTTCGTATTATTGCAACAAATTTGAACTAAATCAATGATAATTACATGTAGTTATCTGAAAATCACAAAAAAACTGCATTCAAATCGCTCAATAATTTAAAAATTGAGGAAAATTCATTTTAAGTATTCTCTCTTCGGTCCGATTACACTCATATCCTCAGTACAGCATTATTTTAACTATATAAACATAAATATTCCAGTGATCATTATTTTGGATTATTTTCAACTTCTGGACCTTAATAATGCTGCCATTACGTTAAGAAAGCGTCAAAATTACTAATTTAATAAAAAAAAATACATATTTGAACTCTCTACTATTATAAATAAACTCAAAAGTGTTACCATACTTCAATACTACATATCATTCGATTTGTGTGCAGAAAATTGTGCATAATATTTTATAAATCTGGCAGGTAGGTGGCATGTGAGGAATAGATGTCAGCTAAGAAAGTATTTTGCAACAGGGCTGTATTAAGGCGGGATCTAAATGAAAGTTCTATGGTTTTGTCGGTAGGGGCATGAAATTCAGGAGTTAGGTAGAAAACTTGAAGAAAATAAATACCGCAATATAAATTTTTCGACAAAGTTGAATTAAGGTGGTCTAGAGAGGGATAAAACTATCTCAGTGAGCTCTTCTGTTTTTGATGTCAGAGACTTGAATTATATTGATTTCAATGTTATTTTGTCAATGATAAATACTATGATATAATTATGCTAAATTTTTGCAGATAAATAGTTTGTGGAGAGCAAACGTCATTTGAGAATGGATTTTGCGACAGGGCCGAATTAAGAGAATATAAAAGACGATTGCAAGTTTGCAATGAGAGTTTGATCTTTTAAAGCCGATTAGGCTGTTTGGCAGGTGGGTAGCATTTAGGAATTAGACGTCAGCTAAGAAAGGATTATATAACAGTGACAGATTCAGGTAAATTTAATGAAAGTTCATGTTTTTGTTGGTAGAGGTACGTAATTCAGAAGTTAGTTGGACAATATGAAAGAATAAATACCGAAATATGATTTTTTCAACAGAGTTGGATTAAGGGGGTGTTTTTAATGTCAAGAAATTGAATGCATTTTGGCTCATAAGTTCAATGTTTTTAATGTCGATATATGGATAAATATTACGATACGATTTCTACAACAGGACGGGAATGTAATAAGGATGTCAATGGAATATTGAAAAGCACGAATTACATCAAAATTTCACAGGAAAGTAGTTTGTGGAGTATAAAGGTCATTTGATCAAGGATTTTGCGACAGGGCCGAATTAAGCGGGTATAGAGGTGATTGCAAGTTCATTGCTGTTAAAGGCATGATTTTTATTTCTCAAGACTCTGCTATCTCAAGAGGCTTTACAGCCCTGTAACTGTCAATAGGCCGCGTAAGTCGCGGCCTAGGGGCGGCAGATTTCAGAGGGCGGCATATTTTAGAGCTGCTTTAATAAGCCGTTAAAATTGTGTGCATGCGAATATAAACGTGAAACAAGACACTTGTCGATATATTTAGGATAGATAGAAGATCGCAGGCAGTTACGATGATTTTCTATTTACACTTTATGACTTATTAATCCGTTTATTTCACATTTTAATACTTGCCTAACCTACATTTACATCATTAATAGCTATTTATGTATCTAGTGCGCGAAATTATATTTTGGTGCTTGAGAATGAAAGTGGTAGCCAAGACACAAATCATACGAAAGCTCCAAAGAAATTTCGTGCATGAGTTGCATACAACATTTTATCTACAGACGTCAAAAAAGTGAAAAATATATTGAAATCATATTAAAATACTTGAATTAGTAGAATTATTTTTCTTGACAACGTGCCCGTTGTCATGATAAACAACTCCAAATGCAACATTTCGCATACTAATATTGATGTACAAATGTCATGATTTTTTGACGTTTGTAGAAAAAATTATTTGTTACCTAATAAAGCCTCCAAATTATGGTGGGTGGACACAACTTTCTAAGAAGAAGGAAGGGGTGGCATAAATTAAGTGGCCTATACCTATAAAAAGTATGAATCCGGCCCTGAGGCTTAATCCATTTTCATGCGGATTTAAAACTTAAGTTTCCTGTTTCCTCTAGGCTAAAATAAAAAATCACATGACTTACTTACTAATCGTTTTGGATTCATCCAAAAATTTCAAAAATCTGTCAAGCTAAGTGTGTTTTCGGCGCAGTCGGTTGCTTTGGAAACAGTAGGTCATCATTCTTATGCTACAACATTCCTAAATACTGATTTTCAATTTCTACGGCTATCAGTTCTAAATTTATGCTCAAAATTTAAAAATAATCCAACTGAAGTGCACTTCCGGTTCAGTCGATTGTTATGAAAATAGTAGGCAATCATTCAGATGCTACAGCAGACTGAAATACTTAATATCAATACTTTACAATCAATCGTTTTGAATTTATGCGAAAAATTCCGAAAGACTGTCAAGTAAAGTGCACTTCCGGTTCAGTCGATCTCAATGAAAATGGAATATGAATATTTAAACGATACTTTAGTTATAAATACTGAATTCTAACATTCAACGTTCAATCGTTTCGGATTTATGCGGAAAATTCAAAAAATATTTCGAGTAACGTGCACTTCCGGTACAGACGATTGCAATCATAATACGAGGTGCACAACTGAACCTAGACCAGCCTTAAATACATTTCAAAATTATACGTTAGACTGGTTTTGAGATTTGAGGGGTTAAGAACGCACATACGTACTGACATCAAGCCAAAAATAGTCAAAATGATTTTTGTCGGTTTCACAATACTTTTACTTTGTACAAGTAAGTAAAAAATTGTGATAACCCCTATTCAAGTTTCGTTGTTATATACATACACCAAAAATACAAGTTGAATGCTTGTGTGTTGGATATACATGCGGCTAAGCCATTAAAAACATTTCATATCTCTCACATACATCACGCAACAAAATCTTCCACATTATAATAATCTCCCAACTCTTCACATTCTAATGTGCGTGCAAACGGTGCACTCTCATTGGCTGACGAAGTGTGCCCGGTGGAGTACAACTACTCGCTTGAGAAGAGCTCCTCAACCCCTCTACATGCAGCGCTGTTGATGTTCTATTGTCACGTGCTCCAACCGTGAGTGTTTTGTTCACCGCGATATGTGTGCCTCTCGCGTTCTTTTGTTCTCATTCAAAATGGAATTTACTGTATTCATTTTTTTTGTTGTTGTGTGATTGTTCGCTGAGGGGTTGTTGTAAATGTCGCATTGTATGTTTGATTAAAAAAGATTGAAGCGAAAGTTAAATAGATTTTTTTATCCTGATAAATATTTTATGTGTTCAGTTCTCTGATGCTTTCCTTTTCGCAACTCGACAACTGATGTTGTTTCTCCTTAATATCTCTTCTACATTATTCTCCCATGTTTTTTTAGATCCTCCTCTTTTCTTTTTTTTTGTGATCTTTGTGTTCCATACTTGTTTTGTTTGTCTTTCTTCTGGCATTCTTATTAAGTGACCATACTACGCCACTTGATTCTTGTTTATAGTGTTATGTATGCTTTCTACTTGTAGGTTATTCTAATTTGTTTCTCAGTTTTCTAGCACTGTTTTTATTTCCTCTTCTGATATGTCTTCTATCTCATTTTCCTCTTTATCGCCTTTTCCGTGCTGGCATTCCTTTTCTTAATTTTTATTGTTAATGTTTGTCTTCCTTCCAGTAATTCTACAAAGTGTTCTTTCCACCTTTCCACCTTTCCATATTTTTTTTATTTTTTTTTCAATATTGTTTACCTTTGAGTTGTCTTAGTACAGTATGGTTTTCTTTTTTATAGTTTTTGATCGTAGAATAAAACAATTTCTTATTTTCCCTGTAATTGTCTTTCAGTATGTTTCCGAAGTCCTCCCAAGTTCTTGCTTTAGATTTTTAAATTATTTCTTTCACTTTCTTTTTCTGTATTTTATACCGTGTTTAGGATTTTTTTATAGTTCTGCTTCGTTTTTTCAACTTCTGCTATGACTTCTTCGTTCCACCAATAGGTTTGTTTATTATTTTTCGTGTTTGTGTATATTCCGCAAGCTTGCTTTGTTGCTTCTTTTATCATATATTTAAAGATTTTTCATATTTCTTTTACATTATTCATGTCTGGTTTTGGTGTATTATTTATTAGATCTTTAACATTTTTCTGGAATGTTTCTCTTACCTTTATGTCTTTTAACCTCTCTATTCTTGAATATTCCATTTTATCAAACTTTTTTGTTGTCTTTTGCTTTGTTTTACTTCCTCCTCTTCCTTTAATTTTTGCTTTTTATTAAAATTACTTATGTACATTTTAGCAGCAAAGCTACTATCTTCAAAGTACAATAAATCAGAGCAGAAAACAAACTTTATAACTACAAACATGATACAAAATACCAAAAGAATATCCAATCAAATCATAGGGTTTGAGGTGGGCGGAGCCAAGAGCTATAAATTAAGTTTGAGTGAAAACAATAGGTAAGACCTAATTGAAGGTATGCAATAAAGATTATGTTAAGGAGACATACGTAATGCAAAACCAAAAAGAAATCAATTCAAATAACAGATTTTTAGATGGGCGGAGCTAAGAGCTACAGAGTAATAATAAAGTGAAACCACAGGAAGAATCAATCAATGAAATTTAATAAAGGGCTATCAAGAAGAGACAGATCTAATTTGATAAATAGTTTTTGTCTTTTTTCTTATTACACTGTAGTTCTTAGCTCCGCCCATCTTAAACTTTGTATTTTAGGTTTTGCATTACATGAAAAGAAAGTCAACTACGGATGCCATACACATTATAAAACAAATAATTGAAAAAACACTGGAATATGAACTGAAAACTGGAGTACTATTTATTGATTGCAAACAGGCGTTCGACTCAAGTAAAAGAGAAAAATTAATGACAGCTTTAAAAGACTTGCAAGTACCAGGAAAATTGAAAAGATTAATAGCTATGACCATGAGAGGAACAAAAATAAGCATTAGGACTCAAAAAGGAGAAACAGAAGACATAATGATAAAAAAAGAAGTAAGACAACAAGGCGATACCCTATCAGCCACGTTATTTAATTTAGCCTTAGAGCAATGAGAAATATAACAAAGGGAACACTCAGAACAAGAGAAAGACAAATAAAGCATACGCAGATGACATAGCAATTGTAGCAAAGAATAGAAAAGTGATGAAAGAAATACTGGAGGAAATAATAAGTGAAGGAAAGAAAATAGGGCTAGAAATAAACGAAGGAAAGACCAAAATAATTATAACAGGAAACAAGGTAGAAGAAAATATAATTAAAATAGGAGAGTTCAAATACGAGCAAGTAGAAAAATTTAAATATCTAGGAATATTGTTAACGAACAAAGGAGATAGAGAAATAGAAATAGAAGAAAAAATAACGGCAACAAATAAAGCTTTCCACGCAAATAGAAAACTTCTAGAAAGTAAAATTATATCGAAAACTACAAAAATGAGAATATATAAAACCATAATAAGACCAATAACATTATACGCAACGGAAATAATGTCAATGACAAAAAAGAACGAAGAACAGTTGAGAATAACTGAAAGGAAAATAATAAGAAGAATATTAGGACCCATAAAAATAACAGATACAGAATATAGAATAAGAATGAACCACGAGATTGAACAAGAACTAAATGAAGAAGACATAGTAAAAAGAATAAAACAACAAAGGATAAAATGGCTTGGGCATGTATGAAGAGCCAACGAGCAAGATACAATCAAGTCAATAATGCAGTGGAGCTCTAGAAGCAAAAGAAGAAAGGGAAGGCCAAAATCAACGTGAATAAAAGAAGTAGAAGAAGACTTAAGATCAGCGGGAATTAGAGATGGGAAACAAACAACAGAAAACAGGAAAATATGGAGCAACATAGTCAAGAATATTATTTTAAAGTTATAATGGAGAGCGATCCCCTCCAAAAAAAGGATCTAGAAAGCTTCGTAAGGAGTGTTAAGTCACTATGAAGATGGTAGCTTTGCTACTGAAATGTACATAATATCAAAATAGAATGCTATTAATACTGATAAATATTCAATCCTAAGAGGAACTTGAAAATGTTTCAAGTATAAATAGTGGCATGTCCACTCGTAGTGAAGCACTCTTGATTTTGGAGTGCTGTCAGTATTTAGACAAATGCGTATCAAATCCTGAATAGCTCGATACTTGCTGTTGGACAGGAAATAGTCAGAAACGCTTTTCTAAAGAATAATCAAGTGAATGTTGTACCTGACGCAAGTACCAGTGTCTCTCAAACAGTCATATTAGATTTTTAAGCATTTCTTCCGTACTAGCTTATTCTACGGTTGGGGCTTATTAAGTGCCACTGGTTGGTACCGCCACACCTGTGCGGGTGGCGAGTATCCCATGTACCTTGACTTGACTTCTCAGACCGCTGGTCGCCTTTCTGTCTATTGTGGACACCGGACATAGTCACACGGTCCTTCACTGAAAGCCAGCTTAACAACAGACCTCGTTCGAATTTTATGAATGAAATTTTACTACGCATTCCTTAAAATTGTCTTTTACTTGTTGGGCAAAGTTGTAGAATACTTGGCGGCATCCTGTCTACGAAGAATGGTAAAGCGAATTGTGTGAGATTTTTTAAGTTAGTTTTATAACGTAAGGTATTCAAAAATCAATTTATTCCACTCGCAATTAACAATTAAGCTATGGGAGCAAACATAACGCTAATCGTTGCTAATAGATGTCAGAATATATTGGGAGGGGTGCAGCACGATTTGCGTGTTTACAAGCAGCTGATCAGAAGGGGTTCGTGCTTCGCGACCCCGTTGAAGATGACATCCGCACCTGGCCGAACCCACGCTCCTGCCTTGATACCAAGAGTCGTTGAAAATTATGAATTGTTATTGTCAAAGTTGGTGCTTGTTTGCACTGTACTACTGCGAGTTTACTTTAGGGTAAAACAAAAATGAAATGTCATCATTGGCTTTAGTTTTCATCACTGGTGAATAAGTCAAACTTAGCGGTCACATGGAAAGTAGTAATTATGTGGACATCACGTGGCTTACTTGTACATTATTATATATATAATTCCATCGTTCCACAGTTAATCGTTTTGGATTCATCCAAAAAAATTCTAAAAATCTATCAAGTAAAGTACGTTTTCGGCGCAGTCGGTTGCTTTAGAAACAGTAGGTTATCATTCTTATGCTACAACATTCCTGAATACTGATTTCCAAGATTCTACAGCTAAATGTTTTGAATTTATGCGCAAAATTAAAAAAAAAAATCAATTGGAGTGCACTTTCGGTTCAGTCTATTGTTATGAGGATAAAAGGCAAACATTCAGATGCTACAGCAGACTGAAATACTTAATATCAATACTTTACAGCCAATCGTTTCGAATTTATGCGAAAAATTCCGAAAGACTGTCAAGTACAGGGCACTTCCGATTCAGTCGATCTCAATGAAAATAGGATTTTAGACCTGGCATGGGCAAAAACAAGCCCGCGGACCACATCCGGCTCTTTTTATTGTTTAATCCGGCCCGTTGTTACGTGCCAATTTGGCTTTTGGTCTTTTTTTTGTAATAATAATTTCAAATCTTTAATTTCTAAAAGCTCAGTTTTTTTTTGTTGCATTCAAAACGTGTTTATTGTTTACTTTTGTCAATTAATTTTTGTTTTAAATTGTCGCTGCTGCAACGCGCGCGCTGCAATCAGTGACGTTACGGTTTTTTTGGATATTAGTTACCTTGGGCGTCCGCTAGGTTTTTTTCTTGGTTCTAATAAAAAACGGTCTTTTCTCAATTGAGTAAGTAGTCAGCCTTAAGTCCTCGTTGAGGACAGACGTTAAATTTATCGTCTTTTTCGTTATTTTTTTACCACTACAATTTTGTGGATTTTTCTAAAGTTTTATTGCGTGTGCAAGCCCAAGTTTGGGCATTCTTTTGGGGAAAACCTGTACTTCGGCCGAATATTTTGGGGCAGTTTGACCATTTGTTTTATTCGGCGGAGCAGCCCACGTGTTGAGGATCTATTAAAATTGTGAGTGGTCATTCCATTTTTATTGCTAACATTCGCGATTCAACGTCGTCCGAACCAAGGTACTATGGAAGTACCTGACTGCCACCTCGTATTTTCTGACCACCTGATCCATTTAGACCTGAAGGCCAGGATTAGGATATCCAGCGACGTCACCATTATCACCATCTAAGTGGTTCAGTTTTGTTGTTAAAACTTTCGTTAGTGCTAATTTGCGTAATTAGGTACCTCGTGGCTTCACCACAAATTTTGTATAACTTTTTGCTGCGGTAGGCCTTTCTTTTTTATGCTTCTACTATGTTATAAACGCTACGTCCTGCTGTAAACCAGGTTGATCGATCTCGGACCTGATTTCCATTTTCTTTGTACTTTTTTGAAGTAGGTTTATGGACGTATTTGTTTCAATTATCATGCAGTTAAGACTTGTTGAAGTCAGAGTTAGGGACACGAATCGCCGCTATTTTGTTTTACCTTTTTTCAGTTATTCAAATTTTTTTTTATATTCACTACTTGGGTAATTTTCATTATCATTTATCGTGTAAAAAAGTACCTACCACTTCAATTTTCAGAAACTGATTTATTGAGTGTCTCATTTTTTCCAGCTGGTGTATAAGTATCGCTGATTGAGATATTGTTTTATTTTATGTACTGCGGCATCTCGATCAACACCGACAGATCTAATTGTCCTAAAATCCGATATTCTACCCGTTCATTCTTTCATTTCTTTTTTTCATAGGTACTTTCGCAGTTGTGTGTCTGAGGACGGAAAAATCAAAAATTGCGTGATGCCCTAGTTTTTGTTTGATTTAAATTCGTTACGTAACGTTCGGTATATTTGTTTTAGTAAAGTTTTTTTTTTTTTTGTTGAAAGCCAACCTCACAACTACCTAGTCCGGCTTTGGAATTAATTTTTATTCTTTTTGATAAATACTGAGCTAGGTCGTTTTAAAGGTATAGTTACGGAAAATTTTAAATTAGTCTATTCTGTTCCGTTAGCCTTTAAATGGGACATCCCGCATATAATTTCAGCTCTTTGCACTTTTTCTCCAGATAAACTTCGTGTACGCCAAATCTCACATTTCTTCGTGCGCGCAATATGCTTAAAAAGGGGTACAAAGTTTTATCCTTATGTATTAATGTCGCCTAATTGTCGAAACTTTATCCGAATCTAAACTGAAAAATAGTGGTTCCTATTCAAGATTTTTAAGTGACTTTCTATCCTTCCTCACTCCTCGGAGGAAAAAAAGAAATCATTGTAATTTCACTCCTGATGATATTTTAGTTTTCTGCTCTTCTTCTCAATATGAACTTCAGGTATTCCAAATCTCACATTCCTTCGTGCGCGCGGTACAAAGTCTTCTCTTCACGTAAAATCAAAATGGAATAACCTGTATATAATTTAAGCTTTCTGCACTCCTTCATATGAACTTCAAGTATGCCAAATCTCAATCCTCCGTGCGCCCGATATAAATTTTTTTTCACGTATATATGAAATATTTGTAGTAATTAGGTCACATAATTATTTATTTGAATTCACTGTAACTGTAATCCTAGTTAGTATTGACAACAATTGTCGGACATGATTAACAGGCTATGGTCACTAGATGTTCGGTGGATGCCAGGCAACAACTGTTAGACAATTGAATGTTGGCCCATTGTCGGCTTAGGTATATAAAAGTGTAAGCTAGGAGAGGAAGTCAGTCATTCAGAGATTCAGTAAGAGTAACTATGGGCAATATTGTGTTCATACTAGTGTATAAAGTAAAGATTGGAACTGTAACCTGTGTAAATAAATTATTCACAATAAAATTTGTGACAGTATAATTTTAATTTTCTGCACTTCTTCTTAATGTAAATTGTAAGGGGCGGCCTCGATCTCGGCACCAAACTACGTGGATCTTTAATCCCCTACTCGAAATCGGAACTATACTATGGATTAAGACTAATGACAATCTTTCTACCTGTGTGAGATTCTCGGCTGTCTCGGGCTTAAGTTCTGTCCCTCAGGCGCACGCAGTGTAATTCGGTAATATTCAAGGAATCTTTCACGGTGATCGTAGGTTTATTTAAAATTGACAGTGCCGAGTTCATGTGCGCTCCGCGCTAATCGGTTTAGCATCGGTGCCGAGTTCATGCTCTTGGTGCTGAATTCGTATACGCCCATTGTAAGTATGCCAAATCTCACATTGCTTCGTGGGTGCAATATGCTTAAAAAGGGATACAACGTTTCATCTTCACGTATTAATATATACACAAAATGGAGCACACTCTATATAATTTTCACTTTCTGCACTCCTTCTCCATATAAAATTCAAGTGTGCTAAATCTCACTTCCTTCTTGCATGCAATATAGTTAAAAACGAATACGAAATTTGCCCTTCATGTATTAAAATACAATTAAAATGGAACATCTTGTATATAATTTTCACTTTCTGCACTGCTTCTCCATATAAACTTTCCTTCGTACATGCAATATACTTAAAAAGGGGTGGAGTGTTCTCACTTCACGTATTGATATATAAATTAAAATGGGACGTCTTGAAAACAATTTTCGCTTTCTGCACTCCTTCCCTATAAGAGCTCGCGTTCCTTCGTGCATACAATATGCAAGGGGCCGAAAGTTTCCTCTTCACGTATTAATATATAGTGTAACGAATTTAAGTCTATAAATTAGTCATTTCGGCTTTACTGGTGCTTAGAATTATTGTGGAAATATTTTACCTCAAGAAACAGAAGCGAATATATTTGTTTTATAGAAAATTGCTGGTACCTTCTAGCGCTTTCTAGAAAAGCCTGGACGTTTGCGGGAAAATCGTAGTGAGGAGAGACCCACGGTATATATCAGTGGCAGACTCAACACGGAGTATTATTGATTTTGGCTCAGAGACCTTATAATATGGACTGCTAGTGGTTGAAATAAATTGTGTTATTTAAAATAAATAAATATTGACATAAATAATTGAAGTCAAGTTATAGTGTAGTGCAGCCCAAAAAATGGCGTTTCAAATTTGTCTATACGACAATGCTATCTCATTTTAAAATGTGAGATAAAATTATTTCAGTTATTATCTTAAGTTCGTACAAATTGTAATATTTTTTTTCAATATTCCAATTAAGAAGAAATCATTATGAATGCTACTTAACTAATATAAATATCATAAAAGATAACAAAAGCAATAAAAATTCACTATTAATCATCAAATCAAATTTATCGTATAATACTTACGAGTACCGGTAGTCCTCTTCCATTGAAACGTAATCTGGAGGGATAAGATGCCAGCTATTATCATAGTAATCCTCATATCCATTCGTACACATTGTTTACTTATTACTAAAGTTCTACAGACAAAAAACTAAACACTAGACCCGTAATACCGAATTGTACAAAATAAAATCTAATTTGAAATGAAAGAGATCATTTGATACGTAGACACCTACTGATAGATTTTATGATTTCATATAGGTTTTGTATGTATTGGGTATTGACTACTTGCGTATATCATTTGGTTATCTTTCGTTGCTATGGTCGATTTGATATCAGCTTATCACTAGTCCAGGTGGAAGATAGATATTTAGGTGTTCACAAATTATAATTTGTATTCTATATAACTCATTTACTTCATAACTTTGTATCATTATTTAATTTTATATTTTTAATTAATTGTTTTATCTGATTCGTACTTAAATATGTCAATATCAATATTATATCTAAGAAATAACAATTTAAGCACACATTACAGGTGTATCCATATTTTCTTATCATATCGTAAGAGTACAATAAATAAATAAATTACTACATGTGCAGGAATAAATATAAAAATTATTTTTGTCATTCTAGAAAAATGTTCAAATTCATTACACAAATATACTGTGCATATGGTTTTGTTTACATTCTGAAAACATTATTTTATATCTAAACGAACACCCCTTTTTTTCAGATAACAGTATTATATTTAAAACATATAAAATCCATTATCATTAAATGATATCATGCATTTACGCAACTAAAAACATGCATTTATAACTTTGTGTTTAAACCACTGATCTCTATATAACACTGGATTGGGTTTAGACCGTAATCTGGCATCTGAAAGCGGCCCCGGTTGAACGGCGGCCTTGACAGTAAAACTGAGGTTTTGTGTCACTATTCGGCGGCAAATTCAAAACACTCGATAAAATTCAAAGTATAATGCAAGTAAGATGAAGAAATTATTCTCAATATATATTAAAATACATATATTAATAATCAACAAAAGCTATAAATTGCTATAATAGTTGAAATATTTATTAATAGTTAAAAATATTTGTGAACTTTTTAGTGTCAGTGTTTTAATTATTTTTTAAACATTGTAGTTTAGTATTATTTAATCCGTTCAATAGTTTTATAAATTTTTGTTACCTAAAATTTAAAACTATGAATTTACCTATATGAATAAATGAAGTGCATTTATGCAATAATATTGCCTATTCAAAACTAATAATTTTAAATATCTACTACAAATGATAGGAGAATAATAATACATTTAATAATCAAGATTTTATTGTTCGTAAGTAAGCACAAATTTGCAGTTCAGCGATTAATTTTGTGAGCAAGATATTTTATATTAAATTTGATATATTACTCAAATTTGTTATTATAACTTTGTAACATTGCCCAACAATATGATTTTATTATTCATGATATTTTCAATTTAATCTAAAATTGAAAATCAAATCGTTTGATTACTTAAACATAATGAATTGATATATCCTTCTAGGTCTCCATAAAACCTGTAAAAAGTAATACTTCACTGAAAATAGGAATAAGTTATATCTTCAAACTTTTTCAGTTGAGTTTTTCTAATAAAATAAAACAATAACAATATTATGTTTCAATATATCTACATTTAAATAAATAAACAAAATTTATTCAGTATAAAATTGCGTCCCAACACCATACTGAACTGTCACCAATTGTCACAGAACCTCACTTTTGGCCAAGATGGCGACGCTCAATTGGGGCCGCATTCCAGCGGCCTAAACCCAATCCAGTGTTTATTAGAGATCAGTGGTTTAAACACAAACAATACAATAATTATTAATAAAAACCAGTAGGTCATCATTATTATGCTACAACATTCCTAAATACTGATTTCCAAAATTCTACGACTACCAACAGATCTGAATTTATGCGCAAAATTAAAAAATAAATTCCTACTGAAGTGCACTTCCGGTTCAGTCTATTGTTATGAAAATAGTAGGCAATCATTCAGATGCTACAGCAGACTGAAATACCAAATTTCAATATTCTACATCTGATCGTTTCGAATTTATGCGAAAAATTCCAAAAGACTGTCAAGCAAAGTGCACTTCCGGTTCAGTGGATCTCAATTAAAATAGGATATGAGCATCTAGACGGTATAATCGTCCTAAATACTGAATTCTAACAATCTACGTCCAATCGTTTTGGATTTATGCGGAAAATTCAAAAAATGTTTCGAATAAAGTGCTCTTCCGGTTCAGTCGATAGCAATCATAATGCAGAGTGTACAACTAGATATTATGAAAGTGCCTAATACAAAATTTAAATATTCTACGACTGATTGTTTAGAATTTATGCGGAAAATTCAAAAAGTCTGTCATATAAAGTGCACTTCCGGCTGAGCCGATTGTTACAAAAACAGAAGATGACCATTTAGATGCTACAAAAATTTCAAATGCTGAATTCCAGTATCCTACGGCTGATCATTCTAGATCTATGCGGAAATATAAAAAAAAGTTTCAAGTAAAGTGCACTTCCGGTACAGACGATTGGGACCATAATGCGAGGTGCACAACTGGACCCTATACCGACATCAAGCCGAAAATAGTCAAAATGTATTCAGGGATGTTCAAAGCGGATATTTCCTTCAAAATCACGATAGGTGAATTTTGTCGGTTTCACAATACTTGTTACTTTGTACAAGTAAGTAAAATCAAATTCAGCTGAAGTGCACTTCAGGTTCAGTCATTTGTTATAAGATTCGGATGCAGCAGCAGACTGAAATACTAAATGTCAATACTTTACAGCCAATCGTTTCGAATTTATGCAAAAAATTCCGAAAGGCTGTCAAGTAAAGTACACTTCCGGTTCAGTCGATTTTAATAAAAGTAGGACATGAGCTTTTAGACGGCACTATCGCCTTAAATACTTAATTATAATATTACGTTCAATCGTTTTTTATTTATGCGGAAACTTCAAAAAATGTTTCGAGTAAAGTGCACTTCCGGTACAGTCGATTGCAATCATAATACGAGACGTACAACTAGATGTTATAGAAGTATTGAATTTATGAGGGAAATTCGAAAAGTCTGTTATATAAAGTGCACTTCCGGCTCAGCCGATTGGTACAAAAATACAAGATGACCATTTAAATTCCACAGCAATTTGAAATACTGAATTTCAGTATCTTACGGTTGATCATTGATTTATGCAGAAAATTCAAATAAAGTTTCAAATAAAGTGCACTTCCGGTACAAACGATTGCAACCATAATGCGAGGTGCATAACTAGACCCTATACCAGTATTAAATACGAAATTTCAGCATTATACGTTTGACGGGTTTTGAGATTTGCGCACATACATACGTACCGACATTAAGCCGAAAATAATCAAAATGAATTCAGGGATGCTCAAAACGGATTGGCAAGTGCCCTATTTTACATTTAAATTAATATATTATAATCATTTAATAATTGTTCCACATGTCCAAATTAACGCATTGACTTTTTGATATAAATAAATAAATATTCAATACATTGAGTTTTTGAAATATAATTTCAAAATTTTGTAGCTTCAGTAGCGCACCACTCTGAAAAAAAATTTTGACTGCGCCACTGCCCAACTTAATCAAAAGATAATTGTTTCGACAATGCTTCAGCTTGCCTGGTGTGTGACGTAGCAGTTTTAATTCATTGTACACTATAATATAGTAATATTTAAATTTGTTATTTAAATAATAACAATTTATATTTGTTTATAATAATATTAATACAATTTTGCAATATTTTTGCACTAAAAAATCTGCTTAAATTTTTTTTGTTCAAATTCTGCTTTATTATTTCTTATAATGTTTAAACAATTGTTAATAATAATAATTTATTGTATTTACAATAATTTTACAATATTTTAAATAATTTTATTTGAATATTTTTAAATTTTTATTTTAAAGATTCTTTTTCAATTATTTCGTCGAAGCAAGTTGATTCAATTAAGAACTAATTGTTGGTTGCAACACGCTCAGGCTTCGAATTGATTTTTGATATAACTAGTACCTTTTAATACATCTATCTCTTTTTAACACATTGAAAAACGTAATATATTTCTTAATTCGTATAATTTACTTGTGAAACTTGTGGAATCGTTTTGAGTTGATCATTGCTATTTTGTTTGTCGTTGAAGAGACATTTCGCGTTGCTTTGCTCTCGTAAACTGCGTTTAAAAATTATTTTAAAAGTGCTCTGTGGTATATTTGGGGTTGTTTTTATTGCTTATTAACGTAGAGATCAAAATTTTGTGTATTTAAATATGTAAATTGGGGTGAATTTGTTCCGCATTGCGTGTCCGTTAGGGGCACGTATTTGCGATGTTAGTCTTTGCTTTTATTATGTAATAAATAAATAAAATGTCTTGGTTTTTTTGCAAAGGCCTGTAATGAAAGGTCCAACGTGGGAATCGGTGCACACGTAGGTACCGCTACGAGAGGCACCCCCCCTGATGAACACCACCGCGTGGGGTTGCAATGAGTTCTAGGGCGAACGAGCGATCTAATTAGGGAGTAATGGCATACTCTCGATATGTACCTATCGGAAGTCGGTAAAATATGGTAGCTGGCGGGGGTCCTTGATTAAGTTCAAGAAACGACATTAGCTGAGACCGATACTTAAGGTTACCATATCGCGTAATTAGGCGGTATCGCGGGCCTCGGAATATGCATTGGCCACGTATTCAAACAACGTATTTTTTTTTTGCAAACGACGAGCACACCGGTGCTCTGGTGTCTGAGCGCTCAGGCATTCATTGGGGTAGTAAAGTAGAGTCAATCAGTAGCATAATATATCTGAGCACTTTTAAATAATCTCGCGAAATTAAAAAGCAGCAATCAATCGCGTTAACTAGCTCTCCGAATACATAAATCCGTCGAAAAGCCGCGAACACACACACAAAACACGTTTGAATGTTGAACGAATGTTGAATGAATGTTATTAACAAAAAATTCCCTTTCAGCTTCTTCAATTCATCATTACCACCTCCAACAAATTAAAACCAGGACGTAAGTTAACTAATCAACTTTGCTTTTCAGGCCCTAATCAATTTTTTTTTCAGCTATTTTTTATTGTTTTTCGCAGATTTCTAATTAATTTGTATTTTTTCAGATCATTTGCAGAGGATGAGCCCAGCTGATGAGGTGGACATCGAGGGAATGGACATCGTGGGAATGGACATCGTGGGAGGAGCTGAGGATGAGCCCAGCTGCCAAAATCAACTCTCAATATTTTTTTTGTTGAATATGATTCACCAAAATTTGTTTCAAGTTTCTGTTTCAGGTTGGCGGTCATCAATCGTCGAAACATCATTGCATCATCAACTAGGTAATATAATATTACTCATTGTATAACTGTTTTTAACTACTGCTAAAATAATCTGTCTAATATTTGAATTTATAATTTTAATTTAGAGCCCAGCAGCAGAATTAGAGCCCAGCAGCAGAACCAGAGAGCAGAAAAATTGGAGCCTAGCAGCAAAATCGGAACCCAGCAGCAAAATTGGAGCCCAGCAGTGAAATCAGAGCCCAGCAGTCGTCCAAAAAGTCCTCCAGTAGCTGCAGAAGATCAGTACATCAGTAGCAGCTGTTCCTGTCCCCAGATTCAACTTTAAAGAAGTCAGCTGATTAATTTTGGCCCGCGGCTTGCAAAGTTCAAGTACGTTAATTTCTTTCAAAATTGTTCGACTTGTAATAATTATTTTGTTGTTTCAGTTGCAGCACGCGAAGAAGCCACTTCTCTGGTCTAGGTTTCGCTGGGGTTTTCCTAGACCCATAGGGAGAATTCCTGGAGAAGAGTTCGTCTCTTTCCCCTTAGTCATTGCCTGGGGGCGAACAAGGCTTACAGCAACGCAACAGCATCGCGAAGAAGACTTCCAACAAGACAACAGCATCGAGTATTCAACAATTAATCTTCGAACCTTTGTACCCTTTCCTAATTCCCAAAATAAACTCATTCCCACAAATTAACAGTTGTATTTATTTGTAAAACCTATTTTTATTGTTTTCAGGAGTAGTTAAATAAATGTATTGTTAAATAGTTTGCAAAATAAATTAAATTCATTAATAACTTGTATGTTTCATTTTTAAAGTAAATACAGCTGATATTTAAAATTGTATTGTTGAGAATTCACGAGTAAAGTTCCAAAATTCGCCGCAAGCGGCAGCATCTGTCAATGAATGCACCCCAAAAAGTATTTATAAAATAAATTTGTTTTCACCATTTTATTTATTCAAATATGTCAAATTTCATCAAAATAGAATATTCAAAAGGCTCTGTTATGAATAAATATGCCAAATAGTCGCTATTTTTTGCAATTAAAAATATTTTGTTTAAAAACGTGCTAGATGCTGCCATCTCTGACTAAGTAAGCAAACTAGTGCCTTTCAAAGATGTATTGATTGTTTACGTACGAGCTTTTACACATCATTTTTGATTAAAATATACTCTTTATTAGATTCTTACAAGTATTAATATCAGTTTAAAATTATTATTTAAATAAGCACCCCTTAGTCATTGCCTGGGGGCGAACAAGGCTTACAACAACGCAACAGCATCGAGTATTAAACAATTAATCTACAAACCTTTGTATCCTTTCCTAATTCCCAAAATAAACTCATTCCCACAAATTAGCAGTTGCATTTATTTGTAAAACCTATTTTTATTGTTTTCAGGAGTAGTTAGGGAAATAAATTGTTAAATAGTTTGCAAAATAAATTAAAGTCATTAATTACTTGTATGTTTTATTTTTAAAATAAATACAATCGAAAATAATTCAGGAGTAAAGTTCAAAAATTCGCCGCAAGCGGCAGCATCTGTCAATGAATGCACCCAAAAAAGTATTTATAAAATAAATTAGTTTTGACCATTTTAATCATTCAAATACATCAAATTTCAACAAAATAAAATATTCAAAAGGCTTGTTATAAATAAACATGCCAAATAGTCGCTATTTTTTGCCAATAAAAATATTTTGATCAAAAACGTGCTAGATGCTGCCATCTCTGACTAACCTAGCAAACTAGTTTCTTTCAAAGATGTGTTGATTGTTGACGTACGGGCTTTTACACAACATTTTTGATCAAAATATACTCTATTAAATTCTAATGAGTATAAATATTGATTTATAATTATTATTAAAATAAGCGAGATTTTAGTTGGTTGGCAAAACTGGATCTGTGTGTTAAACGTCAAAATTGCAGCTGTCAGTGGCGTAATGTTTTTATGCGATTTTTTACAAATCTATTGTATATTTGTATTATAATGTAGATAATATTCTAAATTTTTTGTGGTTAGCAGTGTCAAATTCAGGAAATTCACGATGCATGAAGCATATGAAGTCAATCAGCTTTTAAAATTAACTGTGCAAATAGAATCTATTACGGCTTATGGTAACTAAATTGAACAAATAAATTATAAATGTTTATTTTTGATGTTTTAGATGAAATATTACTGGTAGGAACTAGGCAGGGACACTTGCTGATGTACAGTGTAGTTCCTCGAGCAAGTGACCAAAAATATGATGTGCAATTGATGCGATATAATAAGACTTTTAGTAAAAAACCCATTCAGCAGCTAGATGTAATACCTGAGGAGCATCTTTTAGTTAGCCTTACAGGTATTTAATTTTATAACTCACATAATGAGGCTAATAAATTATTGTTGCAGATAATATTATATCTGTTCATGATATAAATTCTATTAATTTCAATATGAAATATCAAGTTCAGCGCTCGAAAGGTGCAACTTTATTTACTTTAAATACAAGGGTAAGTTTTTATTGACTTGTAGGATTAAATATTTAAATAATACTGTTGCAGAAGGAAGTATCTCAAACCAATAATGTAGCCTTTATTGTACGTATGTGTGTTGCTGTTAAACGTAAATTGCAGTTATATTATTGGAAAAATAATGAGTTTGTGGTTCTTACTGATGACATAATAATCAATGATGTTCCAAAAACGTTAACCTGGTGTCAAGAAAGCATATTCGTTGGATTTCGTGGCGAATATATTTTATTTTGGGTATTCTATATTTCAATTTTTGTTTATTTTAAGTTTAATTTCTAATTTCCAGTTGGATAGTAAAACAAAAGAACTATTTCCAACGAGTAGTAATAAATCTTCTGAGCCTTGTGTAACTAAGCTTTATGATAATATTGTGGCTCTAGGGCGAGAAAACCAATCTGTCTTATTAAATTCAGACGGTAATGCTGAAAATATTAAAGCAATAAAATGGTCCGATGGTCCAACAGCGCTGGGTAAGAATATTGTGCATAATTTTATAAAACTCTAATATATTATGAGTTTTTAGCATGGGATGAACCTTATATTCTCGGATTGTTATCAGATGTTGTTGAAGTTCAAACAATTGAACCATCTGGGTTAATACAAACACTTCCAGATTTGCATAAAGCTCGGTTAATATGCCATTGCAGACGTGGTATTGTTTATGTGGCATCAGTAAGCCAATTATGGTGTTTGCAAGCAGTTGATATTGCTAAACAAAGGCAGCATTTGCTCAACGAGAAGCAATTTCAACTGGCTCTAAAACTTACCGTATGTATTCCTTTAATTCAGTTTAATGTGTGAAATTTAAAATTGTGATTTTTGCAGAACATATCCGATGAGAGTGAAGAAGACAAAAAGGAAAAAATACATCAAATTCAAACGTTATACGCGTATGACTTATTCGCTAATAAAAAATTTATTGAATCAATGAAAGAGTTTCTAAAACTCAAAACTGATCCTTATGATGTTATTAGATTGTTCCCTGATTTGTTGCCGCAGCAAAATACGGACAAAGAAAGTTCAACGAATCCTTCCAGTCTACCAAAACTACAAGATCGTGATTTAGAAAGCGGGTTGCTTGCTCTTATAGAATTTTTAACTGAAGTTAGGCTTAAAACTCATATTGATACGCAAATCAAAGCTAAAACTAATGCCAGTGGAAATTTAAACGAAAAACCTGCTGTTTCTAAAGCTACCACTCAACTTTTACAAATAATTGACACAACTTTATTGAAATGTTATCTTCAGGTTTGTTAATTAATTAATTAATTAATTAGTGATTGTTGACTTTTGTTTTTATAGACGAATGATGCTTTAGTAGCACCACTTCTTCGTCGAAATTACTGCCACCTTGGGGAAACCGAAAAGATGTTGAAAAAGCATCACAAATATAGCGAATTGATTATTTTGTATCAAACCAAAGGGCAACATAAAAAAGCTTTAGAACTTTTACAAAAACAGTCGCAGCAAATGGAAAGTAGCCTTAGAGGACTTGATAAATCAATACAATATTTGCAGCATTTAGGTACCTACAAACATAATATCACACTAACAAGCTTTATAATATAATTTTCCCGTAGGGTCAGAACATATAAATTTAATATTCGAATTTGCTGGCTGGATTTTGGATTTAAATCCTGAAGAAGGTATAAAAATATTCACTGAAGATTTACAAGAAGTGGAAAATTTGCCTCGGCCCAAAGTTTTGGACTATTTGCTTCGAACACATAAATCGCTTGTTATTCCATATCTAGTAAGTAAAATTTAATAATGGTAACGGAACTAACTAAGGTTACAAACTAAAAGTTCGAGAAGCAGTACGTACATCGACGGACTATTTTATTTGTGTCTTTCCACTAGTAAAACTCAAAATCAAGAAAGAAATTGGCCTCAACTTGCAAAAATTGTGAGGAATTCAGAAGAAATTAACCTCAAAATTGGATTTGGATCGTTTTTGTTAACTGGTATCAAGAATCGAGTCTAAAATTACGGTGTCAAAAATATACAGTCCACTAATTTGACTTATTTAATGAAACCACACTACAGATAGGTTTAACAGGACGAAATCTATTTTATTTCAGATGTATATAATAATAAAACATGAAAAATTTTACAATGTAATTGAAATTTGGTGAGTGCTTCATTGTGATAAGTCCGACAGCTTTTACATTTGCCAAAATTCTTGATTTGGAGGCGTTTTTCACATTAAACACGTCAATTTTATGAAGGCTTGTAAAAGTATTACCGTCATCTTGATCTTTACACTAATCGAAATACTTTTTAATTGCAAAATGAATATTGGGGCTAGCGGTGAGTCCGACAAGCCGCACGTGTCATAAGTACGTTGGTATGAAAACTAAGTGTCAATTTACAATGTGCGTAAACATAAGGAGTACGTAAAAACATAAACGTGTCTCGTGTTTAATGTTTTTAGCTGGTTTCACTTTTATTTGCGTATCAATATGAGTTTGAAGTTTAGTTTGTTTTGTTTTATTGTATGATGTCTGAAAAAGATCTTGCGATTGTTTCATTATTATTGAAACTGCGTTATAAAAGTCGCCAACAAGAGAAATATTAAGACGAGAAAGAAATTGTTGTTCTTTATTTAAAGCACGTTTCGATCCAAGGTGTTGTCAACTGTCAGATGAAAACATGTGTTTAAAGTTGACGCATGCGCTATCAGTTGTTTAGTACGTAAACATAACATAAAATTGAGTTTATGTCAATACATAAACGTAAGAGTATTGTGAACACGGGCATAGAAATGCAGTAATTATGTTTACGGTTACGTACTCCTTACGTTTACGCATGCCCGTTTTTGGCGGGTATGCAGCGAATGCACCGCACGCAGGCGGCAAAAATTATGGGCGGAAATTTGTCACAAACAACAACCCGACACTTGTGTACTTATTTAATTAAAGTAGAATTTATGTGTTTTTATTCCCATTGAAACACATAATGTCTTCTGTTTTTATATTTTACTTTAATAAAAACAAAATATAAAGTAATTTTACTCGGCAAAAAAAAAAACGTACCACTTGTAAATGCACCGATTTTTTAAACCGCCATGACTTGGTTGATTAAGTTAATTCGACTCCAAGTTCATCGCACTCTTTACCACATCCCTGATAAAAAAAATATCCTTGATGTCAAAAAATGTCAAACGTTGATAACTTGTACTGGGTGTAAAAATATTGTGGACTCAATTTACGACCCAGAAAATCAAATTCATTCATATTCCCTTAAATCGTGCAAAAAATCGAATGTCTGCGACGATTTGGCGCGAAGTTCTAAATAAAACAAAAAAAAATATTTTGGTTTCGTTACAACTCGGCTAGTTTTGCACGAAAATTGATGATTTTATTTTCTTTGGCGGGTGTCAGGGGCTGGATTTGATTCGACGACACATTAATTTGCACAATATTGAAGGAAAAACTCAAAAGTTCATTAATTTCCGTGCTAACTTAGCCGAAGTATGACCAAAAAAGCGCATTTTTGTTTAATTCATAGCTTTGCGCCAAATCATCGTAGATACTCAATTTTTTACGAAATTTCAAGAAAAATTAATAAACTCGATTTCCTGGGTCGTGAATTGAATCCACAATTTCTTTTTGCACCTGGTACAAGTTGTGAAAGTGTGACACTATTTGAGATCAAGAATATTTTTTTCTCAAGGGTGTGGTAGAGAGTGCAGACAACTTGGCGTCGGATTGACTCACATACTCTGAAAGAGAAAACTTCAAACTTCTCAAAACTTGAAGATTCATCCATTTCCGAAGAAAATCAACCGAATTATGGCGGTTTGAAAAATCAGTATTTTTGGTGCATTATTGATAAAGGAGCTGTTATAATCCTGACACGCTTTCAGTGTCAGACTGAGGAAATGCCCCTCAAAATTTGTCGGACAAAATGACCAAATTTTAGAAAAAAATAATTTTATCCGTCCTCAAAATCTCAAACTAGCGGTAAGTGCCAATTCACAATGTGCGTTAACATAAAGAGTACGTAAAAACATAAACGTAAGAAATTATGTATGTTCGCAATGTTCGTAACGTAAAATATTAAAATAAAGTGTTTTTATCGTTTTACGTTGGTACAAATTAGGGTTATTGATGTATTGTGTTGGTTTCTTTGACTGTCATTTTCAAATATTCTGTTGATTTCGATTCTGTTTTTCTTTGGTTTCACTCTTAACAGTTTGGAGTTTTGTTTGTTTTGTTTTATTGTATGATGTCTGAAAAAGATCTTGCGATTGTTTCATTATTATTGAAACTGCGTTATAAAAGTCGCCAACGAGAGAAATATTAATAAGAGGAAGAAATTGTTGTTTTTTTTTTATTAATAATTCTATGTTAGTCATATTTAAGGCACGTTTCGATCCAAGGTGTTGTCAACTGTCAAATGAAAACATGTGTTTAAAGTTGACGCATGCGCTATTAGTTGTTTCATACGTAAACATAACAAAGTTGAATTTATCTCAACTTTACGTTTTCATTACATAGCTCTTATGTCAATACATAAACGTAAGAGTATTGTGAACACAATATATTCTTCATTTTCACAGTATCAATTTATTTTTAAATTAGTTGTAAAAAAGTTAATTATAATTTCAGGAACATATTGTACATACTTGGGAAGATAAGAACCCACTATTCCACAACGCTTTGGTGCATCAATATAGAGAGAGAGTGCAACAAATGGAAAAAGATCAACCTGCTGCTCAACACATGCGGAATAAATTAATTTCTTTTCTGGAAACTTCAATCAACTACACACCTGAAACTGTAATCCAACATTTTCCACCTGATTGTAAGTTACTTGCATCAAACCATCAATACATAAATACATATACAGGGTGTTGAAAAAATTGAAACTAATAAATCGGAAGTGTGAATTTATTGATTTTTTTTATATTGTAGCTATGTTCGAGGAAAGAGCCGTAATTTTGGGCAAACTCAGGAAACATGAACAAGTTTTATCTATTTATGTTAATATTTTAGGAGACGTTGATAGAGCTGTAGATTACTGTAATAAAGTACACAGTCGTGGTGATGCTATTAGTGGCGAAGTATATGTCATTCTTATAAAAATGTTATTGGAGCCATCGATGGATAATTTAAAAGACACCGGAATTGATGTTAACGTTGTTAAACAGTCACCAAAAACAGCGCAGCCTGATTTAGAATCCGCTTTGGAATTACTGGAAAAATATGCAGATAAAATTGAATCTGTCAAAGTAATAGATATAATATAAATAAAAAGTGAAGTTTAATTACTTCAAAATATATTTTGCAGGCTTTGGCTGTTTTACCAGACAATGTACCCATCTCTCGAATTCAACATTTCTTAGAAACATCTTTACAACAAGTTTTAAACAGGAGGCGAAGAACTGAGATCCTAAAAGGATTATTATATGCAGAACATTTAGAAATGCAAGAGCTTAGGATGTTGCATGAAAGTCAAAGTATTTTAATAACGGAACTAAATGTTTGTCCAGTTTGCAAAAAACGATTTGGAAATCAAAGGTACTTCGAATTTTATTGTGAAAAAATTGTATTGAATTTTCTGTTTTTCAGTGCGTTTGTGCGATATCCAAATGGCGACGTCGTTCATTTCTCATGTCAAGACAAAAGACTCTAACAATTTTTCGCAAAAATATTTATAATTCCCAACTTTCCAACAAATTGTAAATGAGATATATTTTTAATTGTATCGCTGTGTAAATCAAAAAATAACAAACTATTTTGAGTACGTTCCACTAGGCGGTCGCAACGACTCGCTCACGACCGCATTTTTGCCGTTCCACTAACTCTAACATATTAATATTGAATGCAAAGACCGCGATGGTCTTGTGGAACGATTATTGAGGCGACCGCATTGCGGTCGCCTAGTGGAACGTACCTTTTAATAAAACTAACAAATAAAACCTGTTTTGTTAGTATTGTAATTAAAAAAAGTTAAAGAAGACAGAATCGAAGGAAATATAAAACTTGTTTCAAGTACTTGACAGTTTAACGTGGGTTTATGCTCGAAAATTTAAGAATAAGGAATAAAACTAGTTTAGTATTAAGAATAGTTTTAAGGTAGGTGTTTACGCTGCCAGTTTTAAGGAATAAGAATAGAATTAAAAATAGTAAAATTATATCTTTCAGGCTGGTGAAAATAATTCTATTTATTATTCTAATGTTGGTAACGACTTTTATAATTGACATAATCATATAAATAAGTTATATTGATATTATTTATTAGCATGGAGAACAACTTTGACGTTTGTCGCACATGCGCATTTCGCTAGTAAATTTAAGAATAAGGCGTAAAGTTGAAAATAAACCAATTCTTAAACCTTATTCTTGATTCTGCAGCATAAACCGATCCATATATAATAACTGTTTTAACTTTAATACTATTCTTATTCTCAAATAAATGAGCATAAACCCACTTTTAGTAAGCTGCAATTAGAACAACAATTTTTCAGGGTTTTGTAGGGGTTTTTGTAACTACTGTAGTAGTGCCAACTTAAAAATGAACTGTCAGATTATGAGTATAAATAATGTAAGGTTAAATCATATTTATCTAAAAAATAAGCCTCAATTCACAATGGGCGTAAGCATAAGAAGTACATAACATAATTCTTATGAAAATCTTACGCCTGTTCACAATGAGCATAGCATAAAAATTATTTTCATTGCTTTTAGTTTTGTTTTTTATATTAAAGTTCTTAGTTTAGGGCATTACTTTTGTTTCTGCACATGTTTGCAATCAAATGTCTTTTTTGGAAGACGAAATTCGTTCAGTATTGTTATTAAAACAAAGATTATAAATATTCCTAACCACAAGAACAAATTTATTTTCATTCATTTGACACATTTACTGTCTGTGTCTGTAAAAATATATTGGACATGCGCATTAAGAAAATATATGCGTTGAGATGATTTCAACTTCCTTATGCAGCTGTTATGCACTACGTAAGCATAAGAAATACGTAAGAGCATTGTGAACACGGCCATAAGAATTGCACATGTTCAACTTTATGTCTTATGCATTTCTTATGTATTTCTTATGCTTACGCCCATTGTGAATTATGGCTAACGATAATAATATGAAGTATGTTTGATATCTGTGAAGTTTGAAGAGGGAAAGCCACGTCTTCGTATATACGTGTATGTTGGTAACATTTTTTAAATTATCTAATATTGGTACTCCGCAGCTTGAATTGAAGATGAAATTAACAAGTGTAAAAATCTTGCATATTTTGTAGACTTTGAACAATTTTAATGAAAATTATCTCGTCATAATGACGTCCAAAATGCCCGTTTTACACGGTTATAAATATCCAATTAAATTTGACCGTGTAAATCTGTAAAAATAGTTGGAATAAAGTATGTTTCAATTTATCAAGGCCATTTTTCTCACATTTTAGTAAAATCTAGGGACTTTAGAATTTGTAGTTGCTGCCTTGTCTAAATGACGTTTAGCATTTAGCTTCATTCTTATGGTTTAAACTGCTGTCATTGTGTTATGTATTAATGTTAATATCATTGCTTTTGTGAAAAACTGTAATAAAAAATGTGGAATCAAGAAAATACGTCGAAATTGTTAATCGAAACAACCAAATCTTTATCAAGTGTCTAATAAATTTACACAAATTAAGTTAGTTTAAAGTAGTGTGCCACCACAAAATATTAGCTGTCACTGTCATGGTATCAAATATTAAAAATATATATATATGATAGTGTAAAGCGGGCATTCCTAAACGTAATGTTGAACTACTGTATTTCAATGCCCGTGTTTACAATACTCTTACGTTTATGTTTTGACATAAGAGCTACGTGATGAAAACGTAAACTTTATGTTATGTTTACGTACAAAACAACTAATAGCGCGTGCGTCAACTTTAAACACGTTTTTATCTGACAGTTGGCAACACCCTGGATCAAAACGTGCTTTAAATATGATTGACATCAATTATTAATAAAAAAAACAACAATTTCTTCCTTGTCTTAATATTTCCCTCGTTGGCGACTTTTATAAAGCAGTTTCAATAATAATGCAACAACCGCAAGATTTTTTTCAGACATCATACAATAAAACAAAACAAACTGTTGAAAGTGAAACCAAAGAAAAACAGCAAACGCGGAACAGGAATCAAAATCAACAGAATATTTGAAAATGACAGTCAGAGGTACCAACGTAAAATGAAAAAAACACATTTTGTGTGAACGTACATAATTTCTTACGTTTATGTTTTCTGACGCACATTGTGAATTGGCATTCATGAAAAAATTATGTAAAATATTTATGAATCTTTTACTAAATAAATGAAATGGGCGACGCCCACATCTTAAAATTTCCCTCAAATTTACATCAATTAATACAAAAAAACAGCTCACACCCAATTATAATTGTATTTTGAGACAGTTAATGCAGTTTAAAATTGAGTGTTCTTTATTCAAATTACTATAAAATAAACTTGGGCGTGTTACGTGTCTAGAAGTGCGCATGCGTCTGGCAGAGTTGGTTGTTCGTCGGCTCCACGGTTATTGCAGACAGTAGAAATAAGGAGTGTTGTGTTTGTGTGTTTTTAAGTAAAATTTTGTGTTCTGCAAGGGATTATTTACACCGTGGTGCAGGTAAAATTTGTATTTTATTTGATGTAATTCATAAATTATCCATTTGGGCATTTGTGTCAGTTGGTGTAAGTACATCGTCCTATTAAATATGGCCGAGTAGCCGACTGAATTACGGATTCCCTTTAGTTACATGAATTTTTCATAAAAAATGTTGGTAAAACATTGTTTTTACGTCTTTACTTATATATTTTTATATTCAAATGATATTTAGTTATGTTTGGTTATGTACCAATTTATGTATGTAGGTTGAGAGGCCAAGGGAGGTTCAATGTGACATTTGTTGTAGTGCCAAAGGGCTATATGTCGTTGAACTGTTTAAAATGTGCTACTTCCGTTTTTTTGAACATCCTTGATTAAAATACAGCGGAAGTTTGACCCCTCATAATTAAAAAACTAAAATCTAAAATGCATGCAGTGTTTGTAATAATAGGGGGCGACTGCCTAAATACCGGTCACTTGTTGCGGTAATATATTTTGCTATAAATACTGGTGACCGCAGTATGCGTCATCTTCCCTACAAAATTATTAGATTCATTAAAAAAATCGTCTATAAGATAACGGAGCTGTTAATCTCCGTTAACGTTAAGTAATTGCTCAATAAAGTAGCAAATATATATAAATTAGTTTGAAAAACGTTAATGTATTCTCAATTATTATATCGTATTTAACAGGTGAAATTTATAACGGTATTAGTAAAACAATGGACGATGGCATTGTTTCGCAGTTAAACATAGAACGGTATTAATGCACCAAAACTTCACTTTGACTTGGCAAGTTTATATACAGTTAATAATTATTTTATGCATTCCCTATATACACAGGATGTAATTATAATTCATACCCGAATAAGGGTAGGACTATATATGATGAATATTAATATTTATTTCTTAATTTAAATAACCTATTTTTTAAATGTGAGTTGAACAAAATTTGGTTTTCAAGGTAATCAGTGTACATCAAACTTTTTAGTGTCTTGTTTTTATAAATTTTGGCACTGTGTCAAAAACATTGTTTTATAAAGTCATAAATCAGTATAATTAATATGCTCCGAAAATGTTAAAAATAACCAAATTAGTCTAACCCTGACCGCATCTTTAAAAATAGCCACAATATTACATTTGTAATCATTGAAATATGTTATCACCAATTGCAATATAAAACATTCTATTGATCGCAATTTTCTAATTTGGCGCAAGTTGCCAAAAACGGAGTCCCTCCTACATCCATTGTGACATTCCAGACCTCATTACTGGATTCTGTCAGAGGCTATAGGTCAATTGTATTCAACACCGTTTCTTTACCTCCCAAACTTACATTCCTTCCACTCGCTCAGTTGTCATTACTTTCATTCGTTCTGTGAAGATTAATTATTTGTGTTTTGTGATTTAGCTCATGAAAAACGCTTCAGATATAAAGCAGGTATTGATTTCAATTAATTTTTGAGCTTAAAAGTCGTAATTACTTCAAGGTCATCATCCTCTTACGTAAGCATGCGTATTAAAAATTGGCATCATTATGTCTATATTTTAATTTACGTAATTTCTAAAAATAACTGTATTTATCGCTTGTTTATTTTCCTATAAAAATTTTCATTTCAAATAACTTTACCTGAACGCGATTCTAATTTGGTGCCTGTCGAACCATAGACCAACGCTTTACCACTGAACCGTAGACTTTATACATATTTACAAAATATTATGCACAATTTTCTGCATTCAAATCGAATGAAATGTAGTATTGAAGTATGGTAAAACTTTTGAGTTTATTTATAATAGTAGAGAGTTCCAATTTGTATTTTTTTTTATTAAATTAGTGATTTTGAAGCTTTCCTAATGTAATAACAGCATTGATAACGCCCAAAAGTTGAGAATAACCCAAAAAAAGTCACTAAAATATTTATATTTATAGTTAAAGTAATGCTGTACTAATCGGACCGAAGAGAGAATACATTGATTTAGTTCAAATTTGTTGCAATAATACGAAAAATGAGCCCAAAAAATGGCGTTTTAATTTTGTCTGTACGACAGCGATTTCAATTAAAAATAATAAAATTGAATGAATGTAACATGTACCTAAATATATTCTCAGATTTAACGCAAATACTGCTGTTTCCTGGTTAGTTGTTAATAGTAATAGTTCGTGATGTTTAGGTGTAGTATTTGATGTTTACTTTTATGCGTGTGCAAAACCGGAACGCAAAGTAAGTTAATACTCTTTTCACGCTATAAATACTTGTAAAGCTGAAAATAATAACTTGAGATGCATCAAAGCATTATTTAAATAGTGTATTGAATTATCAGATGTTAATTGCTTTCTGTTTAAATGAATAAAAAGTAGGAACTAATTATGAATTTATTTGAATAAATTATGATTTTATAGTAAGCAAGGTATCAAGGGTGTTAAAAAGACAATAATGCCTGAGATAAATAGTGTACTTTTCGAGGGCCTCCGGCCCGAGGTGTGTACGTTGATTGTAGGCATTATCGTCCGTTCAACTCCCGTGGTGCCTTCAATGTTTAATGTCCTACTTTTGTACTATTTCAATCAAAAATTTTAGCAATGTATGTCCGTCATTGTGATTTCTGTCAGAGAAATTACTCTAGTTACTTGCTGTAACTAATATACTGTGCAAATTAATTGGGAAGGGGTAAGAAGTGCTTCTTTCAGAAAACCATGCTTTCGTTAGTTCCATACCCCCACCACACACTTTTCACGTCCTTCTTCCATCAGAAATGACCTTCTGCAGACATCCTGGCACTGACAGCATCACTCATCATGCGTTCCTCTGTCGTACAATGCATTATGCATTCCACCTAAATGCTTCGTCACAATACTTCACAAACCCTCAATGGGATCCAACTTATGTAGGTGAATCTGCAGACCAATCGGGCACTTTGATTCTATCCTCCAGTATGAAAGTCTTCAACAGTCCCAAACTGTGACAAGAGGCCAAGGAACTAAGCTTCTAGCGCCATTCGTCGTAAAAACCCCCTTCAGCGGATGTTTTACATCATTGCACATGCGAACCCTCGAGTAGACATCACAAGACGACCCGGTCCCTGGACACAATTAAAAACTGGTAAAGGCTTCTATGCTGGAAAACCAAAACAAAGTTCCTGATTGGCCCAGGAATTGACCCAACCTAAATTTCATCGAGAACCTGTGGAATATTGTGACGAAGCGGCCAAACAAAACGCATAACAGATGCTATTCAAATGCGTTTATATGATGATAAACTCAAGTAAACATGCACCATTCTAGCGAGGGCAACACTAAAATGTCTGCAGGAGGTCATCTCCGCCAAATGTTTCACAAGACAAGAATTCTTGTCTTGCTCAGCAGTTTCTTGCTCTTGTCTTGCAGTGCAAGACAAGAAATGTATTGAGATCTTGTCTTGCACAATTCTTGTTAGGCGATTTCTTGTCTTGCCTTGCAAGCCTCTTGCACATTTCTTGTCTTGCATATTTTACTTAATATATTATATTTTCAATAGATGGCGCTACTAGATTTCTTGTTTTTTGTGCAAGGTTCTTGCACATCTCTTGCTTTTGCGGAGATTTACCAAGTTAACTCGTAGGTCCATGGTTTTGTGGTCGCAAGGCATAGACAAAAAAAATGAAGAGTAGAACTGAATCAATATTTTCTTCCAGAACAGTGAGCGAAGACACTGATATTTTGGCTTGGTGGCCAGCTCATACTTCTATATTTCTTAATCTGTCTAAAATGGCTGGAGATTTTTTGAGTATTATCGCTACATTTTATTGCATTTCTTGCGCAAGACAAGACAAGAGCAAGAAATATGCAAGACTCTTGTGAAACACTACACGTCATACTAAAAAATGCACTGCAGACCTACGAAGCCAACAAAAGTACAGTCCTCTGAAAGAAGCACTTCTTCTTACCCTGTCCCAATTAATTTGCACAGTTTAGTAGTTACAGCAAGTAACTAGAGTAATTTCTGTGACATAAATCACAATGACAGGACATACATTGCTAAAAAATTTGATTGAAATAGTGCAAAAGTCGGATATTAGACATTGAAGGCACCACGGGAGTTGAACGGACGATAATACCTACGGTCTACGTACACACCTCGGGCCGGAGGCCCTCGGAAAGTACACTGTTGACCTCAGGCATTATTGTCCTTTTAAAGTTATTCAACGAAACGAGTCAAACAAAAAAAGAAAAAGAAGATAATGGAAATTTGAAAAACTAACTTATGCACGTATTCTTTGCATAATTTAAATGCTGTAGTCACTTTTTGGTAGTTAATTTAATTTTTATTACATCAAAAAATCAAAAACGCTTTTATTTTGTGGTTGAGTAATAAATATCGCTCAATTAATGATGTGTATGTGTCATTTCCTACCAAATTTTATGGCACAATGTACAAAAAATATAATATTAGTTCCTTGAGCTGTTTTCAGACAATACATTTTTTTGTGTGTGTAATATTAATATATAATTATATGGAAACGATTTTTTTTGTTGTACGTTTTACACTTTCAAATATGACGACATGCAAAATTAAATAGTATATTGTTTTGATGCAGATTGAAGGACCCAAATAAGGATTAAGTAAAAAAATTTTTTAGGTATATTAAAGTTCGAACGTTTCGGATGCGCACCCATCCATCTTCAGCTTTCTTATAAAAGTATTGCAATCACTAGCCACCTTGGTTGGTGGTCGCCTCAAAGTTATATTCACACATTTTTTGTGTTTTTTGAGTAAATTCTTATTTTCATATTGTATTTCAATAAATATTAGAAGTTAATCTTTACAACTATACTTTATACAACATGTTATACGATTGTAATACTTTTATAAGAATGCTGAAGATGGGTGGGTGCGCATCCGAAACGTTCGAACTTTAATAGTCAATATGAATAAAATTAAGTGGACTGCAATACCTTAAAAAAATTTTTTTACTTAAATAGTATATTGTGTTTTTCATAATACCTGCATTAAAACTTTCCATATTAGAAATTTGACATAACAAAATAAATATTTTTCTTTTGATTTTGCAGGTAACAAGTCGAGAGTAGCTGCTTGTGTTTTATCAATAAGATGTTGTGGTGTACTTGAAATTCTCGTATTAATATTTTTTTTTAATCTAATTTACAATTACGAATACAACAACTGTCAAATTAACTAAGGTTATATGATTTTCATTTAGAGATTGACAATGAACAAATACGACTCTGCCAGGGATAAAACGATGTAAGAAACAAATTCAGCGGGCAGAAACAAGCTTATTTCTCCCCTAGGGCAGAAACAGGCTTATTTCTGCCCGGCTACACTTGCATTTATCTGAAATTGTCTTGTTTCGATTGACAAAACAGCCATTGAAAACCGTTGTTTCAATGCAGGTATAAAAAAAAATTGAAGAATCATCTAGATGATGAAAGCGCATTTTTGACAGCTCATGAATGCTTGTTACTTCAAAGATTTCGCAAATTACCATCTCTCACAATTACTGAGCTTGAAATCAAGCAGTTTGGGCAAACTTATGAAACAGCAGCTTCCATTTAGTACTAGTTTCAAGTTGACTATTTGATAGGTACATAATTTATGCATGTACAAACTCAAAAATACCTTTTAATCTTCATTGTTTAGTTATTGACTGACAGGAGATCAAGTGCTGTAGCTTAAAATGATAATTTGATCTTTATCAAAGCTATAAAAAAAAATACACCAAAAGTGAACAAATTTTCATCCAATAATAATAATTCATTCTAATAAGCTTCAAATTCGCGTCAAACAAGTCATTGAATGAATCCCGGACAGATTTGACAACTGTACATAATAATAGTGACACCCGCGGCGAAAATTGTAACTAAATTTTTATCTACTTTAATGAATTTTAGTTGCCATATCCCTAATGTCATAGATATCTATGGACATTGTTTCACTTGAAACAAGTAATTGAATAATTCAATTTTCCACAATCACTGAGCTTGAATTAAAGCAATTTGTGCAAGCCTACGAAACAGCAGCTTTTATTTAGTACCAGTTTCAAGTCTGTAAATAGCCAGCCAGCCAAAGTGAATATAATAGCGCTTTTTTCGGAAAAATGCGCTAAAAATCAACTTGTGCACAAGATTGTCTTCTTAAACTAGCTGCAGATGTATAGCATCCGTGAATAAAAACTTCAGTACAACAGATGACTGTGATCCTCAAATAAATTCATCACCAACTGGGAAAAGCCATGAGTCATACAAACCTCTCTTTTATAGTTTATAACTCAAAAAGTTTCCAACGACTGAAGGATATTGGTTCACTAAATAAACGTTCTGCTGATAGTGGACGGACGAGGACAGTATTTACACTCGAAGTTGAAGAAAGAGTGTTAGATATTATTGAAGAAAATTCCGAAATAAGTGTTAGTGACAATTCACAATGTGCGTAAACGTAAGGAGTATGTAACCGTAAACATAAACGTAAAGTTGAACTACTGTATTTCACAATACTCTTACGTATTTCTTACGTTTATGTATTGACATAAGAGCTACGTAATGAAAACGTAAAGTTGAGGTAAATTCAACATTATGTTATGTTTACGTACGAAACAACTAATAGCGCATGCGTCAACTTTAAACATGTTTTCATCTGACAGTTGACAACCTCCTGGATCGAAACGTGCTTTAAATATGATTGACATAGAATTATTAATAAAAAAACAACAATTTCTTCCTCGTCTTAATATTTTTCTCGTTGGCGACTTTTATAACGCAGTTTAAATAATAATGAAACAATCGCAAGATCTTTATCAGACATCATACAATAAAACAAAACAAACTAAACTCCAAACTGTTAAAAGTGAAACCAAAGAAAAACAGTAAACACGAAACAGAATCGAAATCAACAGAATATTTGAAAATGACAGTCAGAGGTACCAACGTAAAATGAAAAAACCACTTTATTTTGATATTTTACGTTACGAGCACTGTGAACGTACATAATTTCTTACGTTTATGTTTTAACGTATTCCTTATGCTTACGCACATTGTGAATTGGGTATCAGTGATATGGTCAAAAATTCTTATTCACCAAATTATGATTTAAGACGTTTTGTAGTTTGCAATTGAGAACAATTGAAGGCCAAGAAATTAAATATAAAAAGAGATGTGTATAATAATGATGCATGGCACTTGTCGTTCATATGACGTAAACTGTTTGTAATACTCGTAATTGCTAATATCCTTATGTAGGACGCCGGTGACCTATTTCCACTAGCGCTGTCCTAATTAAATGACAGAGATCGCAAGCTTTCACGCCTACACCTGCTAATAACAGTGACGAGGAAAACCTCCTCGTCTTGCTCTGCCTCACCCCGTTCATCTGTTGGTTCCTGTCTATCACGTCAGCCATAAGGAAACCCACCTCCTGCTTTGCAAGTTGCCAAACAAGTGCTAACCGATGTGATTAGATATGCTTCATTTCACATCCTACTCTTGTTACACAAGATACAAGCTTTATATACGCTGATTAAGTTTTGTCAATAAAGCTTTGGTACCACTGGTTGGAAAAAGTCTATTTACGAACTTAAATCTAGTTTTTTAATAAAAAACTTAAATATAGAGTTTGAACTTTGTACATATTCTATTTACAAAATATCAAATCGAATGAAATGTAGTATTGAAGTATGGTAACACTTTTGAGTTGTAATTTTTCAATTAAATTAGTGATTTTGAAGCTTTCCTAACGAAATGGCAGCATTAATAACGCCCAAAAGTTGAAAATAACCCAAAAAAATTGTCACTAAAATATTTATGTTTGTAGTTATAATAATGCTGTACTGATGAATGTAATCGGACCGAAGAGAGAACACTTGAAATAAATTTTCTTCAATTTTTAAATTGTTGAGCAATTTAAATGCAGTTTTTTCGTGATTTTCAGATAACTACATATAATTATCATTGATTTAGTTCAAATTTGATGCAATAATACGAAAAATGAGCCCAAAAAATGGCGTTTTAAATTTGTTTGTACGACAACGTGTAAGTATATAAGGAAATTTATCTTGGATTTGATATATTCATTTGATATTATTGGAAATGCTTTTTGGTTGACGGCTAGTTTGATCTCAACTTAACTATCCAAAATCTGGGTGTTATACCCACTAATAGGTAGAAAACATGAATGATTTAAATCATTTTAAATTTGATTTTTATTCTCAGAAAACTGTTTTCAATTGGTTAAACAATAAACTTTTGTGGTACGTAACGTAACTAAAGGATATTTCCACTTATTATATTTTCCCCACTTTGCATGCTTCTGTGAAATAAGACACTTCAAAAATTTAGCATTGATTATGAAACAAGCGTTAAAATGCTCTAAAATTTTTGTTTAAAATGAATTATATTTCATTTATAGAAATTAAAATGTCCTTCTTTGTACTTTACTAATTATTGTATCATTGGATTCTGTACAAATTTTTGTACATTTCATGTGCTGAAATCAGCTCTAATTTCTTATAGAATTTGCTTACATTTCACAATTTAATTGTATTTGCAATAAATTAGTCCTAATTCACTTTTAAAGTTGCTATCCTCGGCCTAGAAAGTGCATGTCTTTCATTACTTTAAACACTCCTATGATTCATCTGCAGACTCCATTTTATATATATACATGTTGCTCCATATTTTCCTGTGTTCTGTTTTTTGTTCCCAATCTCTAATTCCCGCTAATTTTAAGTCTTCTTCTACTTCTTTTATCCACGTTGATCTTGGTCTTCCCTTTCTTCTTTTGCTTCTAGGGCTCCACTGCATTATTGACTTGATTGTATCTTGCTCGCTGGCTCTCCATACATGCCCAAGCCATTTTATCCTTTGTTGTTTTATTCTTTCTACTATGTTTTCTCCATTTAATTCTTGTTCAATCTCGTGGTTCATTCTTATTCTATATTCTGTATCTGTTATTTTTATGGGTCTTAATATTCTTCTTATTATTTTCCTTTCAGTTATTCTCAACTGTTCTTCTTTCTTTTTTGTCATTGTTATTGTTTCCGCTGCGTATAATGTTATTGGTCTTATTATGGTTCTATATATTCTCATTTTTGTAGTTTTCGATATAATTTTACTTTCTTGAAGTTTTCTATTTGCGTGGAAAGCTTTATTTGTTGCCGTTATTTTTTCTTTTATTTCTATTTCTCTATCTTCTTTGTTCGTTAGCAATACTCCTAGATATTCAAATTTATCTACTTGCTCGTATTTGAACTCTCCAATTTTAATTATATTTTCTTATACCTTATTTCCAATTATCATTATTTTGGTCTTTCCTTCGTTTATTTCTAGCCCGATTTTCTTTCCTTCATTCATTATTCCCTCCAGTATTTCTTTCATTACTTTCTATTCTTTGCTACAATTGCTATGTCATCTGCGCATGCGTTTATTTGTCCTCTTGTTCTGAGAATTCCCTTTGTTATATTTCTCATTGCGTGCTCTAAGGCTAAATTGAATAACGTGGCTAATAGGGCCTTGTCTTACTCCTTCATTTATTATTATGTCTTCTGTTTCTCCTTTTTGAGTCCTAATGCTTATTTTTGTTCCTCTCACGGTCATGTTGGAAATTGAAATACCAAAAAAAAATTTATTGAAGTAGCTTTAAAACAGCATCTTATAATTTTGAACATTTTTGTCGCTATGTAAACTATAAATACTAAGATAAATATCATCGATGTGGCTTAGTAATATTTAAAAATAGCATGTAGTCGTCATGAGTGTTGTTTAAAGGATTAAAATTTTACAACCATACATAATTTTGTGAATAGTTTTTACTTCCCTGACATATAACAACAAAACGAGTTACCTCGAATAACTTTTATGTTATTGAAAATTCAATAAAATACTATGGGACAATCTTATGCAGGACTAAGGAGGATACCCAATTATGGAAGAAAATATTTTTTTGAACCAGTGGCTCTCAAGCTACAACACATTATTTTGAAAACAATAAACAAGTTTCCTAGTTACAGCAAGTAACTGGAGTAATTTCTCTGACAGAAATCACAATGACAGGACATACATTGCTAAAAATTTTGATTGAAATACAATAAAAGACATTAAACATTGAAGGCACCACGGGAGTTGAACAGACAATAATGCCTACGGTCAACGTGTACATTGTTGACCTCAGGCATTATTGTCCTTTTGACACCCTTGATACCTTCATTACTATTTTAGACCCATTCAATAGAGTTTTTTTCTGAATTCAACCATGTACTCGTTTCATACCCCTACCTACATGATAAATATATTGTTATGTTTATATTGTATCAGATGCTAGATTGAAACAAATTATTGAAGCACAACAGCATGATAATATTTGTATTGAATTAATTAAATACAGTCAAATTGGATGGCCTAAGTAGAAGAGTCAACTTCCGTTAGATCTGCAAATCTACTGATCATATCAATCAGATATTGCGATGGAAAATGGAGTTTTGATAAAAGGGTATAGTTATATAGGAACTGTAAAGTGCCGAGCAAGGGCAAGGGAATTCTGTATGTAGGCCAGGACTTTCAAAGGAGCGAACTTTAAATTAAGAAATCTTTTCAAGTTAGAACAAAAATGGTATTTGCTTGGACTACTATTCTAGATTTTCCGAAATTTGCTTCCTTGACGAATTAAAAGAAACTGTGATTATCAACCATTTTAAATCAATCTTTTCTCGTCATGGAACACCAGAAGTTGTTATAAGCGATAATGGTACACACTTCCACTCGCTTATAACATCTGCTTTCAGTAAATTTGCAAAAGAATGGGGTTTGAACCATCAAGTCCAAAATACCCACAAAATAATGGATTTGTTGAATCTGGCGTAAAAATAATCAACGGAGCTTGCAGAAATACGCTGACAAAAAAATCTTTTGTTCTCGAATGCAAAAGAATTTCGCAATCGTGCATCAAACAACGTTTTTTCGAAAAATTTGTCTCAGAATTAATAAAAATGTAAGAAGAAAATTTTGGCAGTACGTTCCACTAGACGACTGCAACGCTCATGTCGCCTTATTATACGTTCCATAAGATGATCGCGGTCTTGACGTTTATGATAAATACATCATAGATGACGTCATTGATCTCGACCACTTCTGTAAAAATGAACGCAACAACCGCTTCGACCCACCTTTCAATCGCGGGCTTTGTGAGCTTGAAGTGATCGAGATCAATGACGTCGTCTATGGCGTATTTATCATGAACGCCAAAACCGCGATCTTTTTGTAGAACGATTAATGAGGCGACAAAAGCGTTGAGGTCTTCTAGTGGAGCGTACTCTATGTAAGAGCGATTAACTTACATAGGCATATTGGATTCATTCCATTCGTATATCCTTTTCGCTACAGGTTAGTTTAATCTTATTAATGATTCACTTTTAGATTCTAACCACAAGTTTTCAGTTTATTTGACATTCAACAGACACTCGCATCGCGAGCGTTGCTGTCGTTTAGTGGAACGTACTCTTAATGTTGCTATGATACCAGTACATATTTTATTGCAGGATGCGAAATATTTCGCGTCCTGTAAACAAAACAATCATTTCGCATATTTCTAGTTGCCTTATAAATGTTCCCTTTTAATTACAGTATTAGAAAAACATAATTCAAAAAAAAATTTGTTGGTCTGTCTGTCTGGAAGCACGATAACTTGAGAACGCGTACGAGTTTTCGACTGAAATTTTATATTCAAGTTTTTCATCAAACAGCTAGGTTCAAGTTCGTAGATGAGCTTATTTCAACTTCATTAATAAAACTTTCTAGTTTTTTGCATTTATTTTATAAACGGTAGTATTTATTATAATATATGACATAACTTAAACTGATCCTTGAATGATTTGGCACAACATTCACTTGAAACATTTCTCAAAATTATCAGCGGTTCATTTGTTATTATCAAAATTTATATATTAATACGCCAAGAGAAATTTTTCGGCCTCCTTTTCAAGCATATTGCTTGCACAAAGGAATGTGAGATTCAGCATACTTAAAGTTTATATGGAGAAGATGTGCAGAAAGCGAAAATACAATATTCCATTTTAATTCACGACGTGATGAAGAGAAAACTTTGTACCACGCAAATGAATTAAGTGAGTCTTGGCATACTTAAAGTCAATGTGGAAAAGGAAGTGCGGAAAGCTAAAATTATATACATGGTATCCCATTTTAATTTTACAAGAGAAAACTTTGTACTGCGCGCATAAAGGAATGTGGGATTTGGCATACTTGAAGTTTATATGGAAAAGGAGTGCATGAAGAGAAAACTTTGTACCACGTGCACGAAGAAATGTTTGTAGAGAAGGAGTGCAGAATGCTGAAATTATATACAAGTGTCCCATTTTGATTTCAAAAAAAATAATTGTAACGAGCACGAAGGAATGTGAGATTTAGCAGACTTGAAGTTCATGTGGAGAAGAAGTGCTGGGAGCTAAAATATATACAATTTTACGTGGAGAGAAAACTTTGTAAAGTGCGCATGAAGGCATGTGAGATTTGACATACTTGAAGTTTATGTGCAGAAGGACAAACGATATTATTTTTTGCTGGATATTTAAACGATTGTCAATTGTTTCTTTCACAAATCATTTAAATGATGTCTAGTTTCAAGTTCTCGGGAAATAAATTTGGTAAATATAAAAAGTCGAGAATATTTTTAGAATTTGTTTTTGTTATCTCAAAGAAAAAGTGTCAAGATCTGTTTTCTGTACACTTGGATCTGCTTTCCATCTGTTGTATTCACGTCAGACATTTATTCAGTTAATGTTAGTTGCGATTCAAATTGAAAATTAGATCCAAAACTTCATTATTTTATAAAGGAATATAAATCAATTATTTCTGAAACTAAAGATGTAAATTTTCGAGATTGTAAATAGCGTTTCTACTCCGAGACTAAACATTTGATTATGTTTAAAGGTTTAGAACAAATATAAACATCTATTAGATAAATAAGAGTGTATTTTAAAGGTAGAATTCTTGTGCGTTGGTATTTGCGTAGCCTCCACGAACGACGCCAACCGTCAGTATGTTGCGGAACTGGCGACTGGCGTCCGATCGATTCCCAACCGTGGCAGTGACGCCGCCAGGGCTGGGGTAGTCGTAGCATAGACCCCGTGCCCAAGTCACGTTTTATCCTACTGCTCACATTACATTAAAGTGAAAAATCGGAAAAATTTTACTAAAACTTAATTAAAATGATTACACGGTGGATTTTTGACTTTATTTGGGACTAAAAGTGGTTAGTTTATTGTGTAATGCGTAAATTCACCAACTAGGACACTGTTGAGGTAAATAACCCCGTCATCTTACTTTACTAAACTGTCATGCAAATGTTTTATACATGACTTTTATTTATAATTTCTCGACTAAAATGGTTATACAATTTATTCAATGAGAATATAGTTTGCCGAAAATTTGACCCAATAATTTTGTCGCATAATCTAAGTACGCTGTACCAGGTTGTACATTTATACTTTTTTATTAAGTGTATTGAACTCACATACGTAACTTTTTTATAAACAGCTGAAAGTGTTTTGCTCAAACAAAAGAAAAACTAGAAATTAATCAATTAAATAAACAGTTTTTTTTTCACTCCTTCAAAAGTAATCATAATAATGTTTGATTGATAAAAATAAATAGATGACAATAAAAATTGAGAAAGTTTTCTAAATATTTGATTGTTGTTCGTCTAGTAAGGTTACAAGGTTATATAATTATCGTGTGATAAGTTGCTGTTGCAGAGGCGACCCAATGATTGCTTTAAAAAATTTATTCCAGCTTCGGATGATGCTGGCGGTCATTCAGTCACTAAAATACTCTCACTTGTTTTTATGATATCATCAGTGACGCAACACTGCAGTTATTTAGTTAACTGACCGACTAAAACAGCTTTTCTCAAACTGTTTTAATTTTAATATTATAACATTTGCAGGTGTGGCTTGTGTGTAATCTGTTTCTCACTTAACTTTACTAATTGTTTATTTACAAAGATTATTAATATCGCGTTTTTTCATGTTTGCTTATTATCATGTGTGATAATAAATTGTTTGCCATCTTACGTAAATGATTTGTTCTTAAATAAAGAAAATCAACGTTAGTATTACAGTGGTTTATTTGGTGTAGTGGTTATGGTGACGGTTTTCCAATATATACCAAACAAATGAACTCAGGTTCGATTCCCAGTGGAGGAAATGTTCAATGATGATAAAGCTAACCTTTGATTGTCAGTGATTAATGTTCAAGATTAGTCTTTCTGAGGACATGAATCCACAATTTTGCATTGTTTAAAAATATTTTTACATGTTAAAATCTAGTCGATGTTCAATCGTCGGACGTGATTGACAGTCTAAGGTTACTAGATGATTGGTAGTTGTAGAATATTAAAAACATATGTGCAATTTCAATTCGCGTCGTTTTCAATTGAATTCATTCATTGGATCGAGTCATCCGTTATTCTTAGGAATGATGTACTTACACTTGTAGTAAAATAATGTCAGTCATTGTATGCCCACGTTCCAGTTTTATTAATGAATCTTTGTGAATTTGCAGGAGGCCGGCCACGCAGCTGGTAACTCACCATGACGACAGACATCTCCATGGTCCGTTGGGACCCAACGCTTCAACAGGAGATTGTCGACGATTATGAATACGACGGTGGGAACTCTTCGTCCCGTCTATTTGAACGATCGAGAATTAAAGCTTTAGCTGGTTAGTATTAATATGTATGTTATTTCGCTTTCTCTAGATTTACAAACCAGTCTTGCAAGAAATAAATTTGCAAATTTAATTACTTAAATCTACCTTTCCCAGAGCTTTCTTCACTTCTTGCCATATTTTCCTGGTTCTTCCTCTTTGATTTGTTTTTGTTGTTCTTTCTTCTTCCATTATTTGTATTAATTGTCCCTCCTTTATTATGTTTTCTAACGGTTTTACATTCAGTCTCTCTATATTTTTTGTTTCTCATCCTGTCCTAAGGAGTATCATTTCTGTGCTGTTTAATTTACTGCGTTGTCTTTCTGTTGTTGTCCAAGTTTGTCAGTTTTGTATACTTGTGTTTTGATTTCCTTAAGTATTTCTTTATTTGTTAGTATGTTGCTCTTCAACGCATTAAATAGTCTACCTGTGGCTCCTGTTCTTTCCCTTGTTTCTTCATCTAGTTTTCCGTCATAAGTCAGTATTGTTCCTAGATACTTGAACTTCTTGACTTGTTCTATAGCTTCTCCTTCTGTCTTGATTGTGTGAATTTCTCCGTTTCTTGGTTTTATTGCAGTTTATCTGCATGTTTATTTTTTCTAGGTGTCTTCTAAATAATTATACATTCTTGTTTAGTGTCGTCTTTTACGTTTTCCATTTTCCACTTTCCACTTTCTTTTCGCTTCCTTTTTTGCTTCTTTTAGTGCTTTGTCGATCACTAGTGTGAAGAGTAACGGGCTTAATATGCAGCCTTACCTTAAGTCTTTTGTAGTTTCGAACATCTTTGTTCTTATGTGGCTTGTGTCTTCCATATGTCTTTCCTATCTATTCTGTCGAAGGTCTTTTCTAGATCTATGAAGCACAGGTGTACCTTGTCTCTTTGTTGTATTGTTTTCTCGCTCACTTGTCTCATTATACTTATTGCATCGTTAACTCCTCTGTTAAATTATCTTCCAGCGATTTTTCTACTTGGATCCTTAGTTTCTTTTCTAAAATTCTTGTAAACACTTTGGCTGCTGTACTTAGGAGTGTTATTCCTTGGTAATTTTGGCAATCCTTTATGTCACCTTTCTGTTTATATGTGGGGCATATTGTACCTATTTGCCAGTATTTCGGTGCAATTCCTGTGCTTACTACTTTATTGTATATCTCCTTCAATCTTTCTAGCGCTGTATCTGTTGCTGTTTTGAGCATTTCTGCCGTAATCTTATCATGTCCTGTAGTTTTACTTACTTTGGTTTTCTTTAGTGCTTCTTTTATGTCATCTAATGTTATTTCCTCCTCTTGCTTAAGCCTTTACTCCTGTGATATGAATTTTCCCTTTTCCTCTATACCTTTCTTTTCCCTTATCTCTTCTCTTTCTAATAGCTCTATGAAGTATTGTCTCCACGTTTCCATTATTTCTTCCTCTTTTGTCCCAGTTCTCCAAACTTGTTTTTAATGTTATGTAACATTTGTGTCTTTCCCTTTCTGGCTTTCTTTATCATCCCGATTGTCCTTATACGCTGTTTTCATTAATTCTCCATTATTCCTATTGCTTATAATTTTTTTAATAATCAGGTTGAATTTAGAATAGAGGCTGATTATTTTATACGTCATAATGTATTTATTATTTTTGTCCACCAAGAGAAGGGTGTTGAATTTAATCAAAACAAATAACTTTTTCAAGAAACGAAAGCTTATAAAACTTAATAGACTAAGTGCCAATTCACAATATGCGTAAGCATAAGGAGTACGTAAAAACATAAACGTAAGAAATTATGTACGTTTACGTGATTGTAACGTAAAATATCAAGATAAAGTGATTTTTTTTTAGTGTACCTTGGTACAAATTAGTGTTATTGATGTATTGTGTTGGTTCCTCTGACTGTCATTCTCAAATATTCTGTTGATTTTGATTCTGTTTCGTGTTTACTGTTTTTCTTTGGTTTCACTTTTAACGGTTTGGAATTTAGTTTGTTTTGTTTCATTGTATGATGTCTGAAAACGATCTTGCGATTGTTTCATTATTATTGAAACTGCGTTATAAAAGTCGCCAACGAGAGAAATATTAAGACGAGGAAGAAATTGTTGTTTTTTTTGATTAATAATTCTAAGTCAATCATATTTGAGGCACGTTTCGATCCAGGGTGTTGTCAACTGTCAGATGAAAATATGTGTTTAAAGTTGACGCATGCGCTATTAGTTGTTTCGTACGTAAACATAACATAAAGTTGAATTTATCTCAACTTTACGTTTTCATTACGTAGCTCTTATGTCAATACGTAAACGTAAGAAATACGTAAGAGCATTTTGTGAACACGGGCATTGAAATACAGTAGTTCAACTTTATGTTTTTGTTTAAAGTTTCGTACTCCTTACGTTTACGTACATTGTGAATTGGCACTAAGAGCCAGCGCTTGCCAGTTAAAGATAAAGGCTGAAATTTTGTGTATGTATTCTCACTACTGTAGGTAAGAACTAAGAACGTTCGGAGGTTACGAACCTTGACTAATGGTGCTTTATATAGGTATCAGGTATTAAAAGTGTGCAATAACCTGGCTTACTTACGTTAAAGTATAAAAGCTGGGATTTATATATTATGTTCAACTAACTATTTTAAGTCAAGGTTTAAGAAGCCAGACCCATTCGAAGGGACTAACATCCCCACAGAGTCGGCATAAGCCCTTATTCCCATTCCAAGACTCTGATTAAAATATTCGTTTTGAACATTCCTGAATCCATTTTGACTATTTTCGACTTGATGTCGGTACTGAGACGTTTTGCAATATTAACAAACTTAGTACTATGAACAAATATAAAATGTCAACCCTAATTTTTTTGTAAACACATGTGAAATCTTGAGAGCAAGCTACAAGATGGCCCAAAAGTCATACATTAAAGCGTGTAACCGCTATCCTTAGTCAAGTGGTTGACCATAAACTAAAGTCATTGACAGTGACACAAAACATTTGTGGCTATCTTAAGGGTTGTTTAGTAAAAAGTCAATGAAAATAAGATGTCAATAAATATTAAATATCTTAGGTCTTTAATCGATTAAAAAGGCATCTACGTTAATTATGAACTATAATTGAAAACAACTGAAAGTTATATTTTTTCGAAAGCAATAAATAAGGAGACACCTACCAATACGGTCCTGGTATTGGGTAGGTGCATACCTGTTCACATTACAAGGGTAATACAAGTGAATAATAAAATTGATTGAGTTGTTCAATCGTAAAATGAATTTATTAAATATACTTGGAGTTTCAAAAAGAATATAATTATTGGAGTCAAATCAAGTATTTACTATCGCCGACTGACAAAGGAATCCTTCCATAGCTCCTTCCTTCTCCAAGTAGATCAAGTAGGGGTAAAAATTGTACTACGATTTAACCTTTCAGTTTAGCATGTGATTATAGCATTCGTTTTCATTCTTTCTTTAAAAAACGCTAAAAGGTCAACACCTACCACTAAGTAGAAGGGATTCTCTGACAAGCTACTTTTCTTCTTTTAATGCACATATGAACGGTATATCAACATCAACAACAAATCAACATCCTAGAAACCAACCCCTCCAACGTATGCCAACCACCACCAACAATACTATTTTAGTTGCCATATCCCTAATGTCATATATATCTATGGGCATTGTTTTACTTGAAACAAGTAATTGAATAATTTAATCTTCCACAATCACTGAGCTTAAATTAAAGCAATTTGTGCAAACCTACGAAACAGCAGCTTTTATTTAGAACCAGTTTCAAGTCTGTAAATAGTATAGTTGCTGAAAACTCAGCGTCACGCCATCCAGCCAGCCAGACAGCCAAAGTGAATATAATAGCGCCTTTTTCCAAAAAATGCGCTAAAAAGCGCTATTATATTCACTTTGGCTGTCTGGCTGGCTGGCTGGAGTGACGTTGAGTTCTCAGCAACTATACTATTTACAGACTTGAAACTGGTACTAAATAAAAGCTGCTGTTTCGTAGGTTTGCACAAATTGCTTTAATTTAAGCTCAGTGATTGTGGAAGATTAAATTATTCAATTACTTATTTCAAGTGAAACAATGCCCATAGATATATATGACATTAGGGATATGGCAACTAAAATTTATTAAAGTAGGTAAAAATTTAGTTACAGCTTTAGCCGCGGGTGTCACTATTATTATGTACAGTTGTCAAATCTATCTGGGATTCATTCAATGACTTGTTTGACGCGAATTTGAAGGTTATTAGAATGAATAATTATTATTGGATGAAAATTTGTTGTATTTTTTTTATGTAGCTTTGATAAAGATCAAATTATCATTTTAAGGTATAACACTTGACCTCCCGTCAGTCAATAACTAAACAATGAAGATTGAAAGGTATTTTTGAGTTTGTACATGCATAAATTATGTACCTATCAAATAGTCAACTTGAAACTAGTACTAAATGGAAGCTGCTGTTTCGTAAGTTTGTCCAAACTGCTTGATTTCAAGCTCAGTAATTGTAAGAGATGGTAATTTGCGAAATCTTTCAAGTAACAAGCATTCATGAGCTGTCAAAAATGCGCTTTCATCATCTAGATGATTCTTCAATTTTTTTTTGAAAGAATGTGCTAAAAACAACGATTTCTTCTTCGTCTTTATATTTCTCACGTTGGCGACTTTTATAACGCAGTTTCAATAATAATGAAACAATCGCAAGATCTTTTTCAGACATCATACAATAAAACAAAACAAACTAAACTCCAAACTAATAAAAGTGAAACCAAAGAAAAACATTTAACACGAAACAGAATTGAAATCAACAGAATATTTGAAAATGACAGTCAGAGAAACCAACACAATACATCAATAACCCTAATTTGTACCAACGCAAAATGATAAAAACACTTTATTTCAATATTTTACGTTACGATCACTGTGAACATGCATAATTTCTTACGTTTATGTTTTCACGTAATCCTTACGTTTACGCACATTGTGAATTGGCACTCAGTTGTTTCGTACGTAAACATAACATAAAGTTGAATTTATCTCAACTTTACGTTTTCATTACGAAGCTCTCATGTCAATACATAAACGTAAGAAATACGTAAGAGCATTGTGAACACGGGCATTGAAATACAGTAGTTGAACTTTACGTTTATGTTTACGGTTACGCACATTGTGAATTTCGATTTCGTAATTAAGACAATTCTGAAATGTCAATATTTTTATCAGTTGTAAAGTGATAACAAATATTTTAATAATTCGTGTTTTGAAATTTTTTATTCAATCAAGTACGTATTATCTCATGTATAAAAATTTATTTCCCGCCGGTATAAGTTATCACTTCTTATCGAATGTTGGTTAAACATTTCCCGTTCGCACATATTCATTTTGTGAACTTTAGTTGTATATAACTCAAAGATGAGTGAAGAAGAGGCTATAATACTTTATTATGATAAAGTTGTGACAGAATTACGTGGTTCGTTTATTTATTTATCGATAAGTCAGGATGAGTTGTTTATTTATTTAATTAATTTTTATTTTATTTTGCAGATGAGCGAGAAAGTGTTCAGAAAAAGACATTCCAGAAATGGGTCAATTCACATTTAGTCCGTGTAAATTCACGTATCGGCGATTTATATATAGATTTACGCGATGGCAAAAACTTAATCAAGCTTTTGGAAGTACTTTCCGGGGAGAGACTTGTAAGTAAATAATAATAATTATTATTTTTTTTCAATTGTTTGTTTGTAGCCACGCCCAACAAAAGGCAAAATGCGTATCCACTGCTTGGAAAATGTAGATAAAGCATTACAGTTCTTGCGCGAACAGCGCGTCCATTTAGAAAACATGGGTTCTCATGATATTGTGGACGGCAACCCTCGTCTTTCATTAGGTCTAATTTGGACCATCATCCTAAGATTCCAGGTAAATACAATAAACCAATTTATATTATAATTATTTAAATAAATAATTTCAGATTCAAGATATAACCATTGAAGAAACAGACAACCAGGAAACCAAATCTGCTAAAGATGCCTTACTGCTTTGGTGTCAGATGAAGACAGCAGGATATCATAATGTTAATGTTCGTAACTTCACCACTTCATGGCGCGACGGTCTAGCTTTCAACGCCCTCATTCATAAACATCGGCCTGATCTTATCCAGTTCGAAAAACTCTCAAAATCCAACCCAATGTATAATCTTAATAACGCATTTAATGTTGCTGAAGATAAATTAGGACTCACTAAATTATTAGATGCGGAAGATATATTTGTGGAACAACCGGACGAAAAGTCAATAATTACTTATGTTGTCACATATTATCATTACTTCAGTAAAATGAAACAAGAAACTGTACAAGGCAAACGAATCGGAAAAGTGGTTGGCATCGCTATGGAAAATGATCGCATGATTAATGAATATGAAAGCCTAACCAGCGAATTGTTGCGGTGGATTGAAGCGACTATTGACGCGCTTGGTGATAGACAGTTTGCCAATTCTTTACACGGTGTTCAACAGCAGCTAGCTCAATTTAGCAATTATAGAACCGTAGAAAAACCACCCAAATTTGTAGAAAAAGGCAACTTAGAAGTCTTGTTATTCACATTGCAGTCTAAAATGCGGGCTAACAACCAAAAACCTTACACGCCGAAAGAAGGCAAAATGATTTCTGATATTAATAAAGCGTGGGATCGGCTGGAAAAAGCCGAACACGAAAGGGAGTTAGCCTTGCGGGAAGAATTAATTCGGCAAGAAAAGTTGGAACAACTCGCTGCGCGATTTAATCGTAAAGCTAGCATGCGGGAAACTTGGTTGTCCGAAAATCAGCGCCTGGTTTCGTGCGACAACTTTGGTTTTGATCTTGCTGCTGTGGAAGCTGCCGCCAAAAAACACGAAGCTATTGAAACTGATATTTTTGCTTACGAAGAGCGTGTTCAAGCTGTTGTTGCTGTTTCGCAAGAACTGGAAGCCGAAAATTACCACGATATTGATCGAATTAATGCTCGAAAAGATAACGTGTTAAGATTGTGGAATTATTTATTGGAATTGTTACGCGCCAGGCGAATGCGTTTGGAGTTGTCCATGCAGTTGCAACAAAACTTCCAGGAAATGCTTTACATACTTGATTCCATGGAAGAATTAAAACTTAGGTTACTTACAGACGATTATGGGAAACATCTTATGGGGGTGCAAGATTTGTTGCAAAAACATGCATTAGTTGAAGCTGATATTAATGTTTTGGGCGAGCGCGTTAAGGCGGTTGTGCAGCAAAGTCAAAGATTTTTGGACCAAGAAACTACTGAAGGTTACCGTCCATGCGATCCTGCCATAATCATCGACAGGGTGCAACAATTGGAAGACGCTTACGCTGAGCTTGTGCGTTTGGCCGTTGAGCGCCGGGCCCGCTTGGAAGAAAGCCGCAAATTGTGGCAGTTTTATTGGGATATGGCTGATGAAGAAAACTGGATTAAAGAGAAAGAACAAATTGTATCAACTGGTGATATTGGGCACGACCTTACTACCATTAATTTATTATTGTCCAAACATAAAGCTTTGGAAAACGAAATTAACGGACATGAAACTCAATTAATGTCAGTTGTTGCTGTGGGGGATGAATTAGTAAGGCAACAACATTTTGGCGCGGATCGTATTCAAGAACGATTGCAGGAGATTTTAGGCATGTGGAACCATTTATTGGATCTTGCTGCTTACAGGCGCAAACGATTAGAGGAAGCTGTTGATTACCATCAATTATTTGCCGACGCGGATGATATTGACATTTGGATGCTGGACACTTTGCGGTTAGTATCCAGTGAAGACGTTGGGCGCGATGAAGCCAACGTCCAGTCATTACTAAAAAAACATAAAGATGTTACTGATGAATTAAAAAATTATGCCACTACAATCGAAGCTTTACATCAACAAGCTTCCCAATTAGGTCCTCAAGACTCAAAATCGCCTGAAGTTACAGAAAGATTATCTTCAATTGATTCAAGATATAAAGAATTATTAGATTTGGCCAAATTGCGTAAACAACGATTATTGGATGCTTTATCGTTGTATAAATTGTTCTCGGAAGCTGACGGAGTCGAACAATGGATCGGAGAAAAGGATAGAATGTTGCAAACTATGGTTCCGGCTAAAGATATTGAAGATGTTGAAATAATGAAACATCGTTACGATGGGTTTGACAAGGAAATGAATGCTAATGCATCTAGAGTTGCTGTTGTTAATCAATTAGCCAGACAATTATTACATGTTGAACATCCAAATTCGGAACAAATAGTTGCTCGACAAAATCAGCTCAACCAAAAGTGGGCCGAACTGCGAGAAAAAGCAGAAGCTAAACGTGAGGAACTAAACAGTGCGCATGGCGTACAATCCTTCCATATAGAATGCCGCGAAACTGTCTCCTGGATTGAAGACAAAAAGCGTATCCTGCAATCTACAGACAGTTTGGAAATGGATCTTACTGGTATAATGACTTTACAGCGTCGTTTATCTGGAATGGAAAGAGATTTAGCTGCAATTCAAACAAAACTCAACTCATTGGAACAAGAAGCAGATGCAATTGAGCAAGAACATCCTGATGAGGCAGCTGTCATTCGAGAAAGAATCACTCAAATTCAAATAATTTGGGAACAATTAACTCAAATGTTAAAGGAGCGTGACTCCAAACTGGAAGAAGCAGGCGATTTGCACCGTTTCCTCCGTGATTTGGACCACTTCCAAGCTTGGTTGACCAAATCGCAAACCGATGTAGCTTCGGAAGACACTCCGGCTTCACTTGCTGAAGCTGAAAAGTTATTGTCCCAACATCAAACAATCCGAGAAGAAATTGATAATTACACTGATGATTACACTAAAATGATGGAATATGGGGAAAAAATAACGGCCGAACCTTCTACACAAGATGATCCACAATATATGTTTTTACGGGAACGCCTGAAGGCTTTAAAAGACGGTTGGGCAGAATTGCACCAAATGTGGGAAAACAGACAGCAACTTTTGTCGCAGTCACTGTCTTTGCAACTTATTAACCGAGATGCCAGACAGGCAGAAGTTCTTCTCAGCCAACAAGAACATGTTCTCAGCAAGGATGACACACCAGTAAGTCATTTTTTTATGTCCCTAAAGCTGCACCAACACAAAAAAAAATATGCCAATATTTCTTACACATTAATTACAATTAATTACAACCGGAAGTAAATTTTTCACAATTGCCGTTTTCCAGAAATCGGTCTAAAGTTACACCACACCTAATAATATCTTATCCAAATGAACTCTAAGGCCTGGTTGCATGAACGTGCATTAACTACAGAGTTCTTCAAAAATGAACAATATCAAATCGAATATATTCGTCAAATCAGTTGCTTAGCATTGCTGTCAAAAATTCGATTTGATATTGTTCATTTTTGAAGAACTGTTTAGCTAATGAACGTTCTTGCAACTGGGCATAAGTGAGCTAAACAATTCTTACAAATTAATTACAATTAGAATAAATTGGTAGAGATTACCGAAAATCATCTCTTAAGTAATAAATCCTTCTTTGAAAATGAGGGCATGTGCCAGTAGCGCGCAGCTTATAAAAATAATCCCCTTTTTGTACCACTAGCGCGCAAAGTCGGTGTGCGTCTAGCGCGCGAGCTACCTGCGGTGTACCTGCACTCGCGACCTTTTTTATGCCTTCAAATAAAAAATAAAAATACACTTTGTTCTACAAATCATTTCATTTTTCAATCTATCAAATAATAGAGGAAAAGAGGATATTTATTGTAAATTTAGATCCTTTCAATATGAGAACTTTCATCTAACTAACTATCTCAAAGAGTCGAGGGGCTGTTGTGTGTGGTTACAGAATTAAAATGATTTGTATGCATAGTAAAAACGTCATCAGAAAGAAAGACGTGACCTGATATTGAGACATTATAATATTTGTTTAGTCTAGAGCATCTTGAAGTGAATACAGTTTTTGTAATTAAATTAACACCCAAAACCAACAGCCGTATCATAGAATACCTATGCTTGTATTGTATACAAATGTATACTATGAGTTTGGTTCAAGCTAGAATAAAAATTCAAAAAAGGCTAAAATCCTCTTTTCTGTTATTATTTGATAAATTAAAAAATAAAAATATTTGCAAAACAAAGTGCATTTTTTCTGAGCTCATGAAAAAAGTCGCATGTGCAGGTATACCGCAGGTAGCTCGTGCGCTACTCGCACTGTACCCTAGCGGCTTTAAGCGGCTTTGCGCGCTAGACGACCAACACCGAAAATGAGACATAGCGGATGAAAGTGAAATTTCAAGGCCAAATAGTGGCAGTATGGCTACTTGTATGGAAAAATATATATTTTTCGTAAGTTATAAAATAATAATTCAAACAATATATTAAAAGCAAGTGTACAGCTCTTGTCACAAAAATTTTTAAAGTGTCAAAGCCGGTACATTTGTTTTTGATCATAGGGGAATATTTTAACGATGAATTGGAACGACTCTCATAAATTTTCCAATATTTTCAATACGTTGAAACGTAGTTCGAATAATAACAATAAATAGAATCGGTAGAAAAATTATGCTTAAAAATGGTACAATAGTTATCGAGTATAGATAAAACGTTGGTTAATTGATTACAACGACTCACTTGAAATTTGAAATAATGTAGTTTACACAATGGTCAATAGGAAATAAGTGTGAGGGATGATGAAATAGTTATTTACATAATTAGTTATGAAAAGTGCCAGATTGTTTGAAAAACGAGCGTAGCGAGTTTTGCAAATTACGTGAGTCAGACAATATGGCTTTTCATAACGTATTCTGTACAAAATTTTATCTAATTCCGTCAGAATAATTTTAACTATATTTTTCAATGAGAACATCTCTCACGTCACATCATCAAATTCAGATGACTGTGATTCATGACCATCTATTGTTACTACAGAAACAAGAGTGCACTGAAATAAACAAATATCGAATTTTCACAAAACGTCAAAATAATTTTTTAGAATGTGCTCAAGCAGTAATATCCTGAGTGATATAGTACCCTTTGATATTCAAGACTCTGCCAATGCTGCATACTGTGAATAATAAATCTTTCTTTTAATTGTACGCAGATAAGTATAATTGATTAGCTCTGAAACATGGCCAGTTACGTAAAGTCATTACGTAACTACCAACGATAATGAAGTAAGAAGATAGGAATCAGCAATGTTATAGCTTGATACACGATTAGCAGCTCCATCTTATTTTTTTGATAGAACTAATATGAGCTGCGCGGGAAATTTGAATCTCTTGAATGATTGAAAATTATTATAAACTTCTACTAGATACTGAGTATAAGTGTTTTCAAAACTTAATTTTGAAAACTATTTTTAGCGAGTTGAAAATCCAGTTATACTCAGTATTTAGTAGAAATTTAGGATTTATTTATTGAATACAAGTAAATAATTGGGGTTGGATACAGAAAAAAGTTTATTGAGCAGTTCTATGATAAAAACAATAAGTTCTACTCTTATATTGTTAGCAAAATATGCAATTATGATAGCATTCATTATTCGTAAGTCTTAATTCTAGAAATATATGAACTTTTTGATTTGAAAGTAGTACCTACATTTTTTTATAATTGTATTATTCTGCTAACAATATTTACAATTATATGGAGTACAAAATGGAATATATTATAAATATAATTTGACATTCTCGAATGAATTTAATATAGAGCTAGGGAAATCTATGCCGTTAATAGAAAAATTAGAGCTGTTTGTTCATATTCTTGATACAAAAAGTACTATTCTCATAGTAGAAGATTTTTGAACATCAAATTTAGAAAAATATACACAGGTTAACATAGAAGCAGTCACAAATAATAAAACGTTACTATAATTTGCGCCGGATGAATCTTAATTCATACTCCAGAAATGAAGAATAATAAATTCAATTGGCTCCATAGTGAAGTGAGTACCATATTTGATGTATTAGTTCTTCAAAAGCACTTGGAAAAGTTAGCTTCATATACGTAGACTTTTTCTTGATTATTCAATAGTGAAGTGAGTATTATTATCTTTGATACATGATTTCTTCAAAGAGAACTGTCAAAGTTCGCTGCATATATAAATATTTTCGTAAACCTGAACTGTTTAGCAGTGAAGTGAGTATTACTATATTGCAGGTGCAATAGTCAATTATATTTGGATTGTCATAAGAATAATGGATAAGATGAAGAATTATGCTAGCAAGTCAATTCGTAAATATGATAATAAAAAACACGGCACGTAGACTTGCCATAACCCAGATCTAAATATTTGGTTAATTCCATCTCGTCGAACATAAGAAGACAATATCTATCCAGTTCATGCATACCCTCAGACTTTCTATCCAAATATCTAAACACACGATCGTTAATGCCAGGTCTTAAATTAAGGTTGCACGATACCTTTCTTAAAGTACGTGGTGAAGGCAAGATGAAAAGTTTCCGGAGATGCCAGTAGCATTTAGGAGAATGTTTGGAAATAGAGAGGAGCATAAATGTTTCCTTAGGTGTGAAGCGAAATGTGTGTTCGTTTTTTTGAAAATTTCGGAGCTGGGAAAGAATGAACATTTTCAAGGTTTTAGAAAGATCTTTCATGGATTCAATTGTGTCGATAGGCGTTTTGGGTTCAGAAGAGAGTCTTTTTTTCAGGATACCATGACGTCGTTTCAGAACAGCTTCTGCTCGTTCAAATTGTTGTATCTTGCGGTACATTAGCTTATTTCGCGGGGAAAGGAGGACTTTTCTTGTGGTACCCAAGTCACGTAAACGAACTGAAATAAACAACAATAAATTACTTCAATAGCACACACGATAATTTACACTTGAAAATAGTAATTTGTGTATCAAGACCGTAAAGATGATCTTTTTTGGCCGAGTCTGTTGTGAGATCTAAAAAGAACTTTGGGCCGAGGTGCATACAATGTTTTTTAGGCGATCATCACAAAATAATTGTATCAAAAAGTGGAACTTCACGGCCGTAAAAAGGGCCATAAAAACACATTTTTTGTTATGATCGCCTACAAAATATCTATTTTTTAAGTAGATTGATTTTTATACCTTTCTTCGGAGTTGTAGTTACAGAGGCAGTTGTAGTACTTGTAGTAGTTAAAGTTACATAAGGAACTTCCACATTTGACATGAGTGTTGACGTCGTTGCTTCAGCTGCGACGATTGGTACCGGTGGGTCCATCGGAACTACGATTTCTATTTGGGAATAAGAATAATATGAATAACATGAGAGTACAATGGATCACATGAGTCATGCATTATTATGACAAATTTTATGAATTCAAAGTTTTATACATTACCATGCACTCGGATGTCGTTTGGAAAAGCATTCATGTTCAACTTCTTTTTTTCTGAGGTTCTAAACTGATCATCCGAGAAATGCAATTCACAAACTGCATAGCCCGTGGACCCTGTCAGCTGTGAAAAGCTTTTATAAGACAAATCTTCCCGGTCCAATCGTCGTAGCCACTCAATCATCATTTAATGGCAGATTGAAGAGCCTCAGTCTCTCTTCCCGACGCATCAAATTAGTGAGGCAGCTTGCTACTACACACTTTTGACCCTATAACAATATAAGGAGAATAAAACGTGCAATTTCAATTGAAATTAAGTTAAACTTACCTTAAAACAAGCCGCCATATTTCACACTTTAAGAAAAATATATCAAGAAACCATAAATTCAAAATATGATGTGCTTAGAACTGTCAACACAACAATATCAATAAGAATTGATTCAAATTTCGCACATATTTGTCATGACAACAATAGAAAAAATAATTTGAGTTCATAGTGCTGCCATCTATCGCCTTTGATCCCAAGCTTAAACATTGATACAGAGTCTCCCATAAGAGTTTCCGCCGCCTGGTAACTACTTTATACTACTTTACGCAACTGTTGCATTGCAGTTATGAAAAATGGGACGTTGCATAACGTCAGAAATTGATGTAAAGTTTGACTTCACAAAACGGAATTAGATAAAAAACGTTTACAATGCTTTAAATTGATATAAAAGGAATCAAGGAGTTGTTAATTAATTGATTACAACAGCCCACTTGACTTCTTTCACAATTTAATTACATCATAGTGTAGTTCACACAATAGTCAATAGGAAATGGGTATGTGGGATGGTTTAAAAAATGTTCGAGATGCTTTAAATTGGTTCAATAGTTGTTGTCCACCAAGGAATTGTTTATTAATTAATTACAACAGTCCACTTGACTTTTTTCACAATTTTATTACATCATAGTGTAGTTCACACAATAGTCAATAGGGAATGGGTATGTGGGATGGTGTTAAAAATGTTTAAGATGCTTTAAATTGGTTTAATAATTGTCGTCCACCAAGGAATTGTTTGTTAATTAATTACAACAGCCCACTTGACTTTTTTTACAATTTTATTACATTCACACAATAGTCAATAAGAAATGGGTGTGTGGGATGGTGTAAAAAATATTTACAATACTTGAGCATAGCTCAATAGTTGTTGTCCACCAAAAGCACTGATCTCTAATATAACACTGGATTGGGTTTAGACCGTATTCTGGCATCTGAAAGCGGCTCCGGTTGAACGGCGGCCTTGACAGTAAAACTGAGGTTTTGTGTCACTATTCGGCGGCAAATTCAAAACACTTATAGAAGACACTCGATGAAATTCAAAGTATAAGGCAAGTTAGATGATGAAATTATTCTCAATATACGTCAATATGCACACATTAATAATCAATAATAGTTAAAAGTATTTAAAAATTGTTATAATAGTTAAAATATTTAAAAATATTCATTAATAGCTCAAAATATTTGTTATCTTTTTTGTATCAGTATTTTAACTATTTTTTAAACATTTTTGCTCTGAATTATCAAATTCATTTAATAGTTTTATGATTTTTGTTATAAATCTAAACAATAAATAAATCGTATTGAGAATTGTGTGACTATTTGAACATTTTTTTTTGGTTTTGCAGTTAAGGCTATAGTTTTTGTATAGTTTGTTGAAAATAGTCGGAACAACATCATTTTCCAGTGTCATGTATCTTTTCGCGGACGCAACGAAATTTTGAGAACATAACCTCATGTTTTTGGCTATTTCTAAGTTTGGCAAACCCATTTGTTCGAGCCATTTTTAGAACGATTGTTCATCGGATGGAAATCTTGAAAATATTCACATCATAGCATGGTAATAAAAATATGTATGTTTACTTATTTCAGTCATAACGACAGTTACTTCAGGTTCATTTGTTGTACTTATTGTGCAGTGTCAAATTTCTCGATGAATCGGGTTTCTTTCCGCAAAACATGCACTCGATCATCATGTTTGATAAATAAAATACCGGCAAACCAAACAGCTAAATTTTAAATATCGCGGCACAACGCGGTATTGATCTGACACAAAACCTCAGTTTTTGCCAAGATGGCGACGCTCAATTGGGGCCGCATTCCAGCGGCCTAAACCCAATCCAGTGTTATATTAGAGATCAGTGACCAAGAGACATTGAATATGATATCAGTAACAAAGTTTCAGGGATGTATTACGACTCATTTGTCTTTTACCAAAGTATTGTATTGTAATGTTTATTGCTTGACGAAATCTAAGGAGGATGAAAGACCCCTCACATACTACGTCGTCTTTACGAGCTTCCCCTACTCTCGCACGTCACAGTATTATTATTTTTGAATTTCATTATGCAAATTTAGTTCCTAAATAACTACATATGTATAATCAAGAAGCTGGCCGCATCTCATGTTTTTATAATTTTTTTTCCTAGATTCCTTATTAATTATTATTGAATGTTAAAAATATTGATACTTGATTATTTGATTGTTGTCACTTTTTAGAAATAAATAAATATAAACGTAAACAGTTTGAGAATTTTCTTAAATTTTTGTATTTTCTAGTTCTACTGACAATTGTTTCCAACAAATTATTAGTTTTGTTTTATGTCTTATTGGATTATTTTATATTGAGATACTAAAACAATGAATAACGGGAAAAATATAAATTTTCCAATTGAAAAAATATAGAGAAGCCAAAATAGAAAAATAAACTCGTGGTTAAAGATCAAAATATCAGTAGTAAACTTGAATTTAGTATTACTCGGACGTTTCGGCGCCAAAATGATCCTCCATAGTGCTGTGAAAGTTGAAATATTATAGCATTCTTGGTTAAATTTGAAGTTAGTTCACAAAGAAAACACAAACATTCAGACATTAAAATTAGAAAAAAAAAGCTAAACAATATAAGGCTATGATATTTTTCGATAAATGACGCGAACTGCCAATGTTCACTACTCAATAAAAATCGATAATACTGTTGCCATGGCCTCATATGGTTTGATTTATTTTTCCTGGTTCCAACGTCTTTATTTTGATGTTTTTTCTATGAAATCACTGCAAACTTAACAATGTAATAATATTTCAACTTCCACATAAGCTGATGGAGGCCCGTATCGGCGCCAAAACCTCCAAATAAAATTAAATTCAAGTTAACAGTTATTATTTTGATCTTTTGCCACGAATTCTGATTGTTGAATTTATTCCTCTATTATAAAATTCTATTTTTTTTTCAACGGAACAATTTTTTTTCTCTTAATTTATTGTTTGGTATCTCAATAGAAAACTTGTATATACAAAAAAGACCAATAAGACCTAAAACCAATGGTTTGTTGAAAACAATAATCAGTAAAACTAAAGAGATTAAAATTTATGGACTGTTCTTAATAATTTGGCCAGGTATATCTTACACATTCGTTTCTTGTCGAATATGATATAAATTACTTTAAAAACATAAAATTGACAAAAAAAGCAAGTGAGCTGTTGTAATTTATAAATAAACAAGCAGGTCCTTGACAGACAACAACAATGATACAATAATAAATTGTTGAATGAGTTGAGAATAGATAGTTGTTTCTCAGAATTATGTCGGTCAATATTATTTCAACCCCTCTCGGTTTATTTCAATATAATTGTTTTGTTGTATTTGTGATATTCGGGATAGTTTGCATTCATCTTCGAATATAATAGGATTGCAGTATTATTTTTCATTCAAAAATATTTCCCCAATTATAATACATAGCTTAAAGACAATCGTACAGAAATCCCAGAAACTTATTCGTAGTTTTAAGACCTTTTATATCTGTTTGTGATCTTTTGAAATAAGACTTTAAATAAGCCGAAAACCTACAATAAAATAAAATCTGGAGATTTATGAGAAAATCTACTAAAACTTACACAAGCTCACTGTAATTAATTTTCCAGGATATACTTTCACTTTAAGGTGAAAAGTTAAGTATCAAACTATTTTATGATGATTAAAGCATTTAGAACATTTTTATAAACTACACTATGATGTAATAGAATTGTAAAAAAAGTCAAGTGGGCTTTTGTAATTAATTAATAAACAACTCCTTGGTGGACAACAACTATTGAACCAATTTGAAGCATCTTAAACATTTTTAACACCATCCCACACACCCATTTCCTATTGACTATTGTGTGAACTACACTATGATGTAATAAAATTGTGGAAAAAGTCAAGTGGGCTGTTGTAATCAATTAATTAACAACTCCTTGATTCCTATTTTATCAATTTAAAGCATTGTAAACGTTTTTTACATCATCCCTCACACTTATTTCCTATTGACCATTGTGTAAACTACATTATTATATGATAAAATTGACAAAAAATTTCAAGTGAGTTGTTGTAATCAATCAACCAACGTTTTATCTATACTCGATAACTATTGTACCATTTTTAAGCATAATTTTTCTACCGATTCTATTTATTGTTATTATTCGAACTACGTTTCAACGTATTGAAAATATTGGAAAATCTATGAGAGTCGTTTCAATTCATCTTCAAAATATTTCCCTATGATCAAAAACAAATGTACCAGCTTTGACACTTCAAAAATTTCTGTGACAAGAGTATCCTGTACACTTGCTTTTAATATATTGTTTCAATTACTATTCTATAATTTACGAAAAATATATATTTTTCCATACAAGTAGCCATACTGCCACTATTTGGCCTTGAAATTTCACTTTCATCCGCTATGTCTCATTTTCAAAGAGGGATTTATTACTTAAGGGATGATTTTCGGTAATCTCTACCAATTTATTCTAATTGTAATTAATTTCTAAGAATTGTTTAGCTCACTTAGAGTTCATTTGGATAAGATATTAAAGTTGAGCCACACCCCGATTTCCGGGAAACGGCAACTGTAAAAAATTTACTTCTGGTTGTAATTAATTGTAATTGATGTGTAAGAAATATTGGCATAATTTTTTTTTTGTGTGGGCCATAAATGCTGTTGCAGCTGTAGTGACATATTTTTTTTTTAATTTACAAATAAAAATTATTACATTTTTTGTTTCAGACTAATTTAGAACAAGTAGAAAACATGATTAAGCGTCATGAAGCATTCCTGACTACAATGGAAGCTAATGACGATAAAATCAACACCGTTGTACAATTCTCCAGTCGCTTGTGCGACGAAGGACACTTCGCAAGCGATAAAATCACCAAACGTGCAGATAGTATCAACGAAAGGCGCAACGCTAATCGCGAAAAAGCCCACGCAATAATGGAAAAACTTAAAGATCAACTTGAATTGCACCAATTTTTACGAGATTGTGAAGAATTGGGTGAATGGATTCAGGAAAAACATATCACTGCCCAAGATGAGACTTACCGGTCCGCTAAAACAATCCACTCAAAGTGGACGCGCCATCAAGCATTTGAAGCCGAAATCGCTGCAAATAAAGATCGTTTAGTTAATTTACAAAAAGCTGCTGATGATTTAATGAAAGAAAAACCCGAATTTGTAAACACCATCCAACCTAAATTATCCGAACTTAGCGAATCTTTTGATGAACTAGAACACACCACTAAAGACAAAGGGGAACGATTATTTGACGCTAATAGGGAAGTATTAGTTCACCAAACTTGCGACGATATTGACTCTTGGATGAATGACCTTGAAAAACAAATTGAAAATGAAGACACTGGTATTGACTTAGCTTCCGTTAATATTCTCATGCAGAAACAACAGGTAAATAATTTTGTTGCATTTTTTTACATATACTAAATTTGATGTATTTTTTCTAGATGATTGAGACTCAAATGGCAGTGAAAGCCCGCCAAGTCAATGAATTAGAAAATCAAGCAACTCATCTACAAAAAACAGTTCCGGAAGAAAAAATGGAACAAATCAAGGTTAAAAAAACACAAGTAGAAAAACGCTTCGAACAATTAAAGGCGCCTTTACTCGAACGCCAACGACAGTTAGAAAAAAAGAAAGAAGCCTACCAGTTCCGACGAGACGTCGAAGACGAAAAATTGTGGGTTTCAGAAAAAATGCCTCAAGCCACCTCTCCAGATTACGGCAATAGTCTGTTCATTGTTCACGGGCTGAAAAAGAAAAACCAATCATTGCGTAATGAAATTGATAACCATGAACCAAGAATAACATTAGTATGCCACAATGGGCAAAAATTAATTGATGAAGGACATGAAGACTCTGATGAATTTACTAGATTAACCAATGAACTTTTGGACAAATGGCAGAAATTGAAAGATGCTGTGGAAAATAGACGCAGCAATTTATTACAGTCGGAGAAAGCACAACAGGTTTGTAAATTACATATATATATACGTGAAAATTACTTAATTTTTGTTTTGTAGTACTTCTTCGATGCTAGCGAAGCTGAATCATGGATGAGCGAGCAGGAACTATACATGATGGTTGAAGATAGAGGCAAGGATGAAATTTCCGCTCAAAATCTTATGAAAAAACACGAAACTCTTGAATTAGCAGTAGAAGATTACGCTGAAACAATTAGACAGCTTGGCGAAACAGTTAGGCAGCTTACTGCTGAACAACATCCTTCAAGGTAATTTTTTTTTAGAATTCAATACGCTAATAAAATATTTTATGGGTAATTTATTACAATTATTGGTCAAAATAGTGTTGAATTTAAACGTTATTGAATTCATCGGGGGTTGTCTTCGGCGAAAAATTCAAATTGAACACAATTTTTTGCACTCCTTCTCCATATAAACTTCAAGTATGCCAAATCTAACATTCCTTCGTGTGCGCGTTACAAAACTTTTCACGCAAAATAAAAATCTGACATGAGCATCACGTGACTTACTTGTACATCATTGGATATTTATATAATCAAACACAAAATCTCATCGTTCCACAGTTAATCGTTTTGAATTTACCCAAAAGATTCTAATAATCTGTCAAGTAAAATGCGCTTTCAGCCAAGTCGGTTGCTATGGAAACAGTAGGCCATTATTCTTATACTACAACATTCCTAAATACTGATTTCCAAAATTCTACGACTACCAACAGATCTGAATTTATGCGCAAAATTAAAAAACAAATTCCTACTGAAGTGCACTTCCGGTCTAGTCTATTGTTATGAAAATAGTAGGCAATCATTCAGATGCTACAGCAGACTGAAATACCAAATTTCAATATTCTACCCCTGATCGTTTCGAATTTATGCGAAAAATTCCAAAAGATTGTCAAGTAAAGTGCACTTCCGGCTCGGTGGATCTCAATAAAAATAGGATATGAGCATCTAGACGGTATAATCGTCCTAAATACTGAATTCTAATAATCTACGTTCAATCGTTTTGGATTTATGCGGAAAATTCAAAAAATGTTTCGAATAAAATGCTCTTCCGTATTAGTCGATAGCAATCATAATGCAAGGTGTACAACTAGATATTATAAAAGTGCCTAATACAAAATTTAAATATTCTACGACTGATTGTTTAGAATTTATGCGGAAAATTCAAAAAGTCTGTCATATAAAATGCACTTCCGGCTCAGCCGATTGTTACAAAAATAGAAGATGACCATTTAGATGCTACAGCAATTTCAAATGCTAAATGCCAGTATCCTACGGCTGATCATTCTGAATTTAAGCGAAAAATTAAAAAAAAGTCTCAAGTCAAGTGCACTTCCGGTTTAGCCGATCGCAATCATAATGCAAAATGTACAACAAGATGTTATAGAAGTTCTTTATACGAAATTTCAATGTCCTATAGCGAATCATTCTATATTTATGCAAAAAATTCAAAAAAAGTTTCAAATAAAGTGCACTTCTGGCTTGACCGATTCATACAAGAATAGCAGATAATCATTCTGATAAAACATCAAGTTCAAATACTGAATTTCAACATCCTACGGTTGATCTTTCTGGATTTATTAGAAAAATTCGAAAAAAGTTTCAAGTGAAGTGCACTTCCGATACAGACGATTGGAACCATAATGCGAGGTGCACAACTAGACCCTATACCAGTCTTAAATACAAAATTTCAGCATTATACGTTCAACCAGTTTTGAGATTCGCGAGTTACGCAAGAACATACGTACCGACATCAAGCCAAAAATAGTCAAAATGAATTCAGGGATGGTCAAAACGGATATTTCCATCAAAATCTTGATAGGTGAATTTTGTCGGTTTCGCAATACTTTCTTGTACGTAGTACAAGTAAGTAAAAATGGAACACCACTGGGGTCTCGCCCCCCAAGATCACCAAAGGATAAGCGATATTCATTACTCGCAGGATTTCTATAGCGACGTAACAAACAAACAAACAAATAAACATACGCATTTTAATAGAACATCACATAGTGAAGACTGGAGGAGAGCAACGCGACAATCAGCGCTGCTACAAGCGATAAGAGCGAAGAAATTAAATATGTATACTTGTTTTCGTCGCTATTCTCGTTAGTAGTTTGGGGCAGAATGGATGCTGAACTGTTTGTTGATGGAACTGTTATTGAAATTCGTCCAATTTTTCAGTAGCCTATGTTCAATTTAGACTAGGATGTAGTCAAATGTGTTTATTCTAACAAAATAGTGCAAATGTGCTGTGGGCCTCCAATAAGTTGAAGATGGCCCTGCGTGTATATGCACGCCTCCTCCATATAAACTTTAAATATGTCAAATCTCACATTCCTTCGTGCGCATGTTATAAAGTTTTCTCTTCACGCAAAATTAAAATGAGACACTTAGCTTTCTGCACTTCTCCATATACTTAGTCACAATGGGCGTAAGCGTAAGAAGTATATAAGAAATACATAAGACATAAAGTTGAACAAGTGCAATTCTTATGGCCGTGTTCACAATGATCTTACGTATTTCTTATGCTAATGTAGTGCATAACAGCTGCATAAGAAAGTTGAAATCATCTTAACTTGTTTTTGTGGTTAGGAATATTTATAATCTTCGTTTTAATAACAATACTAAACGAATTTCGTCTCCCAAAAAAGACATTTAATTGCAAACATGTGCAGAAACGAAAGTAATGCTCTAAACTAAGAGCTTTAATATAAAAAGCAAAACCAAAAGCAATGAAAAATATTTTCAAATGTAAAATTTGAAAAAAAAAGAGTCTTTAAAAAAGCTGTTTTGATAAAATAATCGAATCAAAACAAAAATAAAGCAAAGCGTTGTTTAGGACAAGTGATTTAAATTGTGACAGATACTTAAAACTAAATGTACTTATATTTTATTACCAACTCAGGCCGCAATATCCCTATAAAATCATTTTTATGCTTTGCTTATGCTATGCTCATTGTAAACACGCATAAGATTTTCATAAGAATTATGTTATGTACTTCTTGTGAATAGGCACTTAAACTTCAAGTATGTCAAGTCTCACATTCCTTCGTGCGCGCGGCACAAAGTTTTCTCTCAATGTAAAATCAAAGTCGGACACTCTTGATATTTATTTTCAGCTTTCTGCGCTTTTTCTCTATATAAACTTCAAATATACCTAATCTCACATCTCACTGCGCAGTACAAAGTTTTCTCTTTACGTAAAATCTAAATGAGTTTTCAGCTTTCTGCACTCCTCCATATAAACTTCAAATATGCAAATTCTTTTGTAAGCGCAATGTGCTTCAAAAAGGGGTACAAAGTTTTCTTCGCACGTATTTAAATATATTAAAAATTGGATATCCTGTGTTAGTATATTACATCTGTGGTGGGAAGTATTTCATTACAGCCGAGAGCTTGTTATATGACCGAGAGGCGAAGCCTCGAGGATCAGATATAGCTCTCACCGAAGTATGTATACTATTTTATCCTCAATTATTGGAGAAAATTTTATTCAATTTCATTATTTTTTCAACAAAATAAATTGATGTAGTAGCATATGAAAACAAGAATGTTTTAGAAAATCGAACGAAAGTGTTACGGGTATATGTAAGGGTAGCTACACACGAAGAGGAAATCCTCGAGGTTTGGACTGAACAATTCAAACCTTGAGGATTTTCTCCTTGAGGCCAAATTTTCCTTTCGAAATTTTGCTAAGGAAAAACTGCACTGGCCTGAGTACAGGCCGAATCCTGACATGTGGATGCACTGTACAGTTTGTATTGAGGATTCATGCGATATATACTTCATAGTTCATAGAGAATTTCATAAAACTCTATGAAAGTGAGCCTTGTCTTTGGCAAATTGAGTGTAGAGAAATACCATGACAGAAACAAAAAAATGTTGCTTATAATAAATTAAAAACTTTATATGAGAATATTTTTTCCTTTCCAGTAACAATTTTTTGACCCATACATTTCTTCTTTTGTGCTCTTTGAGCAATTTATGGCCACCAAGCAATCAACAGCCGCTAAAATATCGTCGTCCGACGCTGCCATCATAATGTACAGATAGACTGAGCGACCAAAATTCGAGAAAAGAGACGGGAATCCTCAAGTAATTCACATGCGTATGATAGTGAGGTCTTGTTAAGGGAATCCCAGAGGCCAAGCCTCAGGGATTTTTCCTTGAGCATTTCCTCCTCGTGTGTACCTACCATAAGTTCATAGCGATTCTGTTCATAATTCACAAATTTATGAGTTTATAAGATATAAATTTACACAGAATTGCAACATAAATTCGCTTCTTTTCAATATTAATTGTTTTATTTGAATCATCCGATAGTATGACATCACGAATTATCTAACTCCAACAAAGATTTATGACTGATGCTAGGCAACCCTGCATAAACATTTTCTACCCAAGAAATACTTCCGACTCGTGAGATAGTCATTACAGTTAGAAATTACACACTTTCCAATCTCCAAAAGGTTAGGAATTGCCAAATTACTACAATGATTGTGAATAAATAATTTTTACTTTCTGCACTTCTTCTCCATATAAACTTTGAGTATGCCAAATCTCACATTCCTCTGTGCATGCAATATGCTTAGAAAGAGGATCGAAAGCTTTGTCTTCACGTATTAATATATAGATTAAAATGGGATACCCCATACATAATTTTAGCTTTCTGCACTCCTTCTCCACATCTATATATTAATACGACCCTTTTTTAAGCATATTGCTTGCACGAAGGAATGTGAGATTTAGCATACTTGAAGTTTGTATGGAGAAGATGTGCAGAAAGCGAAAATTATATACAGGGTGTCCCATTTCAATCTATAAATATGTGAAGAGCAAGCTTTGTACCCCTTTTTAAGTATATTGCGCGCACGAAAGAATGTGAGATTTGGCATACTTGAAGTTCATATGAAGAAATGCAGAAAGCTGAAGGCATATACAAATTGAGTCATTTACAGTTGTGTGGAGAACGAAGTGAGAAAGCCAAAATTATATATAGGTGTCCTATTTTAATTTAACGAGAAGAGAAAACTTTTTACTGCGCGCATGAAGGAATGTGGGATGTGGCATACTTACGCCCATTTTCATATTCGATTTTAAATCTACTTTAACACTTTAAGTTAAAGTTAAAGTTAGGTTCGTTTTCATAATGTGACTTTAGGATTTTAACATGACTTTAAAGTGGCATCTGACATCATTTTAAACAAACTTTAAGACTTTATTTTTTGTAAACTTTTAGAATGAATATATATTCTCATCATCTTTACCCGACAGTGACTCCGAAAATGAATATTATTTAATAAGAAACCCAAAAATATACAAAATCCGGGTAAACAGCTGTGATTTATGGACTGATCAAGAATTATATCAAAGATTTAGATTAAATAAAGCTGCTGTTTCCGTATTATTAGATAATATACGTGCAAGAATTAGTAATAATAGACAAAAGAATTTCTTATAACTATTTGATATAAAATATTTTAAATTTATAATTTTACATAGAGGAGGTGCTATAGCACCGTTAACAAAGATTTTGTTAACGCTACGTTTTTTTGCAACTGGAAACGTCATTATGTCTGCCTCTGACTTCTTTGGAGTATCGGTGGCATCAGGAAGTAGAATAATAAATAATATTAGCACTGCCATAGCACTTCTTGTTTTTGATTCTACTATTTTATTCAACTTGAAAATAATCTCAATGAGGACCAATTCTTCCTCTTTCGAAAAATTGGTTCTTCTAAATTTTTCTTTATTGCTCATATTTTAATAAATGATAATACAAAATAACTAATTGCAGTCACAATAAATAACGCACAATTTTTTGGTTATATCCAGGTTATATCACACTTCCATGTGTGCCAATCTACTTAAAATATATTAAAATTTACTTTAACTAAAGTAATTAATATGAAAACCGCCAACTTAAAATTAAAAATGAAGTCTTAAAGTCAAAAGTTGTAAAGTGAATGCGGTTATGAAAACGGGTGTTAAAGTTTATATGGAAAAGGAGTGCAGAAAGCTAAAAGTAAATACAGGATGTTCTGTTCTAATTCTACGTGTAGAGAAAACTTTGTACCGCGTGCACGAAGAAATGTGAGATATGGCATACTTTATACAGTGTGTATATCAAACCTGGAAAACCTGGAAATTTCAGGGAATTTAGATAAACTGGAAATGTCATGAAATCTCTGTTATTTGTCTGGAAAAAATAAATTTTACGATATTTATTTATTATTAATAAGAGTACATGAAATTTTCATTCTGTAAGGTACTAGGGCCATCTGTCGAATAAACCCCGATTTATATTACAAATCAGGGTGTCAGTTAACATGCTGTCAAGTCGAATTTATATTCAACTTGATTCTAACGTTTGAATGACAATTTTAAATTGTATTTGTTGCAAAATTATACATGGGAATATCATAACTTTTATTTCGATGTCAAAAAAATCAGGTTAGAAACACGTGATCAAATATTTGACATATGATTAAAGTTAACAATGCGTTATGCAACTGGGCTTAAGTACGTAAAAACATAAACATAAGAAATTATGTACGTTCACAGAGGTCGTAATGTAAAATATCAAAATAAAGTGTTTTTTTCATATTACGTTGGTACAAATATGTCTGACTGTCATTTTCAAATATTCTGTTGATTTCGACTCTGTTTTGTTTATTTTTGTTCTTTGGTTTCATATTTAACAGTTTGAAGCTTAGTTTGTTTTGTTTTATTCTATGATGACTAAGAAAGATCTAAAATGCTCAACATTGCTCTAAATTATAAAGCAATATTTTAGAACATTCTAAAATTGTCCATAATGTTCTAAATGTTATAGAGAGGATTTTGAATATTTTATTTTTACTTTGAGAACGTTATAGGATGTTTCAAAATGTTTCAGAACGTCGATCAATATCTCAAAATGTTTCAGAATGTTCTAAAAAGCCTCAGAAAGTTCTAGAACACCTAACGGAACTTCAAAACATTGTAGAATATGACCAAAATGTTCTATATTAGTCTAGAATATTTCAGAATGCTTTAAAACGCTCCAGAATATTCTAGAACGTACCTGAATACTTTTGAATGATTTAAAAGGTTCCAGAACACAACCAAAATGCTCTAAAATTTTATAGAATGCCTCCAAATTACTGTAGAATATTTCAAAATGTCTCACAACTCTCTAAAATGCTTTACATTGCTCAAAATTATAAAGCAATATTTTAGAACACTCTAAAATGGTCCATAATGTTCTAAATATTATAGAAAGGATTCAGAATATTTTAGAACGTTCTGGAACACTAGGCAAAGCTTTGAGTACGTTACAGAATGCTTCAAAATGTTTCAGAACGTCGAACAACATTTCAAAATGTTTCAAAATGTTCCAAAACAACATTAAACGCTTCAGAAAGTTCTAGAACACTTAAGAAAACTCCAAAACATTTCAGAATATGACCAAAATGTTCCACATATATGTTCCAGAACGCTCCAGAATATTTCAGAACGTATACAATGTCTCAAAATATTCTTGAACTTTTTAAAATGTTTCCTGATATTCTAGAATGCTCTAGAATTCGTTACAGAATGGTTTAAAAATTTTCAATATATTGAACAACGTTTCAAAACGTTTAAAAATGTTTTAAAACAACATTAGAATGTTCTAGAATGTTCCAGAACTCCTCAAAGAATTATAGAATGCTCGAAATCATTATAATTTAAAAACATAAACGTAAAATATTAAAATAGTGTTTTTTTCATCTTATGTTGGTACAAATTAGGGTTATTGATGTATTGTGTTGGTTTCTCTGACTGTCATTTTCAAATATTCTGTTGATTTCGATTCTGTCTCGTGTTTACTGTTTTTCTTTGGTTTTACTTTTAACAATTTGGAGTTTAGTTTGTTTTGTTTTATTGTATGATGTCTGAAAAAGATCTTGCGATTGTTTCATTAGTATTGAAACTGCGTTATAAAAGTCGCCAACGAGAGAAATATTAAGACGAGGAAGAAATTGTTGTTTTTTTTATTAATAATTTTATGTCAATCATATTTAAAGCACGTTTAAATCCAGGTGTTGTCAACTGTCAGATGAAAACATGTGTTTAAAGTTGACGCATGCGCTATTAGTTGTTTCGTACGTAAACATAACATAAAGTTGAATTTAACTCAACTTTACGTTTCCATTACGTAGCTCTTATGTCAGTATATAAACATTGTTAATTGGCACTTACAGATCTATAAATCTATAAAAAAATTAATTAAGTGTATTTGCTAACCTAATACTGTTTTAGTGAACAAATGGCTGTCAAACAATCGCAAGTGGATAAGTTGTACGCCGGTTTGAAAGATCTAGCTGGAGAACGACGAGCCAAATTAGACGAAGCTTTACAGTTGTTCATGTTGAACAGAGAAGTAGGAGATCTCGAACAATGGATTGCAGATCGTGAAGTAGTTGCCAGTTCGCACGAACTTGGTCAAGATTACGACCACGTCACCTTATTATGGGAACGCTTTAAAGAATTCGCTCGTGACACAGAAGCAATTGGCAGTGAAAGAGTTCAAACTGTCAACGACATTGCTGATCAACTCATTTCAGTGAGCCACTCAGACAGTGCTATAATTGCAGAATGGAAGGATGGCTTAAATGAAGCATGGCAAGATCTTTTAGAATTGATCGAAACGCGTACGCAAATGCTGGCTGCGTCTCGCGAATTGCATAAATTCTTCCATGATTGCAAAGATGTTCTTAGTAGAATACTGGAAAAACAGAACGCTATTTCCGACGAATTCGGAAGGGATGCTGGATCTGTTTCGGCCTTGCAACGCAAACATCAGAACTTTGTACAAGATCTGCTTACATTACAATCACAGGTAAGAAATTAATTTGATTATGTAATAAATTAAAATGGTTATATTTCGTAGGTGCAACAAATTCAAGAAGAATCCGCTAAATTGCAAGCTTCATACGCAGGCGATAAGGCAAAAGAAATCACTAATCGGGAAGGTGAAGTAGTTGCAGCTTGGGCAGCTCTTCAGACAGTTTGCGACAACAGGCGGCATAAACTCGCTGACACAGGCGATTTGTTTAAATTCTTTAACCTTGTGCGCACTCTTATGCAATGGATGGATGATGTTGTGCGACAAATGAACACTTCCGAAAAACCAAGAGATGTTAGCGGTGTTGAATTACTCATGAACAACCACCGCAGTCTTAAATCTGAAATAGATGCCCGGGAAGATAATTTTACCGCTTGCATCTCACTTGGAAAGGAATTATTGTCGAGAAATCATTATGCCAGTGCCGAAATTAAAGATAAGTTAGTTGCCTTAACGGATCACCGTAATTCTGTGTTGCACCGCTGGGAGGAACGGTGGGAAAATCTGCAACTAAGTACGTACAAATTTATTTTATTAATTAATATATTAATTATTTTGATTTGTAGTTTTGGAAGTATATCAATTCGCACGAGACGCCGCTGTGGCTGAAGCGTGGTTAATCGCTCAAGAGCCGTATTTGATGAGTACCGAACTTGGACACACGATAGATGACGTCGAAAATCTAATCAAAAAGCACGAAGCTTTCGAAAAGTCCGCTGCTGCGCAGGAGGAAAGATTCAGCGCCCTCGAACGACTGACTACGGTATAATTTGTCAATATTTTGTTAGCATGATTTGTTTGTTTATTAATGGTTTGTTATTAACTATTTGTTATGTCTTTAGTTTGAGCAGCTCGGTTGTAGTGGGTACAAGGCATCTGTTAAACCATTGCATGATTCATTTTGCAGTCACAATTACACATTCCCCTTTCCTCCACCCCATTTGTATATCAACAAACCTTATGTACCACCAAATGTTGCATTTGATGTTGCTTTAGTTGTACGTTGCATAATTCTAAGCGTAAATAAACCAAAAATTTTGCACCGTTTTTTGTTCACTTTGACTGGAGTACAAAAATACAATCCTCACGCACAAAAACATAAACCCTCCTTTTTGCATAAATGGAAATCTAAATCAAAATTTAGTCGCTCAATGTCTTTACCTCAAGGTGCAGAAATAGAGTTCCGAAATTCGTTTTTAGCTCCAATTGATATTAAAATTATCAGCAGAGATTTTATTTTAGCTGAACGTTATGTCTCGTTAATTCAAGCGGGTAATCTAACAAATAAACTTTACGGAAATGATAAATACGATACCACATTTTTATTAAATGCCCCTAATAATATAAAACGAAAAAATAGGGTTAAAACATTTGGTGGCCATTCAAAAAACTCCTTTAGTAAATCCATATTACGCCCTTTGAGTGTTAATTTTCAGGTAAGACTCTTTTGGAAACAATTTCCTAACAAAAAATTAACATCTAACAGTTGTAATATGCTTGCTTACAATTACGATTAATTTTCCCATAATTTTGACACAATTCCTTTTAACTTTTAACAGTTCGAATTGAAAGAAATGAAAAAACGTCAAGAACAAGCAGAAGCTGAAGAAAGGGCCCGACAAGAAGCGGAAGCGGCAAGAATAGCAGCTGCCGAGGCAGCTGCAGCTGCCCCACAAGAATCAGCCACAGAAACCGATGCTGCTGCATCCCCACATGACGCTTCCACCGAAGACGAAAAAGGTTAGTTCATATTTTATTTGAATATTTAATTAATTTTTTACTAACTGTTCATTAGAAGTTTAGAAAAATTGGATAATTGGATATTATTTCCCGAAATCATTGAATTAAAAATAAAGTTTACTGTTCAAATTAAGGCATGACTAATGCAATATTAATTCACAATTCACAAATCTGACTATATCAAATCGCTTGTAAGCATGTGTACTGTCTATGACCCCATAATAAACACTTGTGTACCTGTTGGTTATTTTAACACGCTGCGATTGGCTGCACTGCAGTGGTGGGACGCAAGATGTCGGCCAAGATTGTGTTGCCAACTGAACAAGGCATGGCACGCGAAGGTGAAGTATCTTCTCACCGCATTAAAATTCATTTTATTATGTTGAAAATATTGGCGTATAATAAAATTTATTGTTTAAAGTAGTTGTTTCGCAAATTCATTATATTTTAAGCATTTATTTAGAAAATTTGATATAATACACACAATAATAAATAAATAAATAAAATTTGAAATAGTTTCGTCCATAATGTTTTAAAATTATTGAATAATTGTCCAGGATGAAATTGGTGAAGCCCAAGGATAGTTTTGTGTAGCTAACCTCATTTATGACAATAATGACGGACGTTCGTGATCTGTAATATGTCCGCCTTTCCTACCACATAATATTTGACATCTTAAGCTTGAATTACATTATACTTTTTCCGTCTAGATTTCTATTTTTAGTTTTATTCGAGTTTCGTTCGATTTTCAGATTCAATTCCAAAATCATTCGTTTTTTTCCGAAAAAATACAGTTTTGGCAACTTTCAAAATTTGTTCGTTGCTATGGAAACTGAAATAAAAAAAATTATAAAAACCTATTTTCAATAAAAACAGGGTTTAATTCGTACAAAACTCTCAAAAATTTAGTCATATTTGGCAGCCACTTCTTGGCCACTATCAAACAAATCACAATACAAAGAAATATCCGCTCTGTTTTCTATGGCTCTGACAAACGTCAAAAACTAAAAGGTTGGTGGCAAAACTGCGCATGCGTTCTCGAATCTAGCCAAAACTCGAATAGAAAAATAGAACCAGATGTATGTATGTATACGGAGATTTCTGATTTACATTATGCTAGAATTGGCTAGAAGCTTCTCGGACGAAACTCGGACTGAAATCTATCCGAAAAAAGTATAATGTAATTCAAGCTAAATACATTTTTCTATTCGAGTTTTGGCTAGATTCGGAAACGCATGCGCAGTTTTGCGTATATCCAGTCACACTAACCTTTTAGTTTTTGACGTTTGTCAGAGCCATAGAAAACATAGCGGATATTTCTTTGTATTGTTATTATTATTATCTTTTTAAATCTCTTATACCTTATTGGGTGTCGAGATTACACAAGTAATAATTAATACTGTTTATTATTTCTTTCCACTTTTTTCTATTTAGTGCTTCTCTCCTTGCTTCGCGGTTACTTATATTGCTTCTGTTAAGAATTTCTTCTATATCATTTTCCCAAGTCTTTTTGGGTCTGCCTCTTTTCCTTTTATTTGTTGTTTTTGCGTTCCATACTCTTTTGGCCTGTCTGTCTTCGGGCATCCTAATTAAGTGTCCATACCATGCAAGTTGCTTTTCATCTATTGTGTTATGTAAACTGTTTGTTTGTAGATTTTTCCTTATGTCCTCGTTTCTTTTCCTATCTATCCTTCTTACTCCTTCCACTTTCCTTAGGAACCTCATTTCTGCAGCTTGTAATTTGCTTTTGCTTCTTTGATCCGTTACCCAAGTCTCGCTACCATATAACAGAGTTGGTCTATAAATGGTTTTATAAATTGTCATTTTTGTCTTCTTGGATACTTGCCTATTATTTAGGATATAACTATTTATAGCATAGTAAGTTTTATTTATTTCATGTTCTAAATTTCCTTTGCTGTTGACGATTGTTCCTAGATAAGCATACCCTTTCCTGAATCCGCTTTGCGATTCTTCCATTGTTGGTTCTATTGCTTCCCTGAGTTTGTTTTCTAGTATGGATTCGTATATTTTTGCCGCTGTGCAGAGTAGTGATATTCCTCTGTAATTATTACAATTTCTACTGTCTCCTTTTTTATATACAGGGAATATAACTTCCTTTTTCCAATCTTTTGGAATATTTCCTGATCTCCAGATTGAATTGAGCAACTCCAACAATTTTTTCTCACTTTCCTCTCCAATGTATTTTATTTGTTCAGCTTTTATTCCATCATGTCCAGGGGCTTTTCCATTTTTAAGTTTCTTGATTACTGTTCTCATTTCAAATTCTGTTATAGCGTCATCCGATGTTATTTCTGCATTATTTATTTTCTCTATATCTTCTTTTATTGAATCCGTATTAGTCATATTTTCCTCTAACAATTCTTCAAAATGCTTTTTCCATCTTTCCCTTATTTCCCTATTACCATTTATTATGTTTGCTTTCTTATCTTTTATTTGTTTTAATTGCACTTGATTTCCTTTCCTAAAGTTCTTAACTGTACTATAGAGAAGCTTCTGATTTTTCTTGAAATTCTCTTCTAATATTTTGCCAAATCCTTCCCAGCTTTCCAACTTTGCTTTTTTTATTGTTTCTTTCACTTTTCTTCTCTGACATTTATACTCTTCATAGTCTCTCACGCTCTTGGTGTTTAAATATAATTTCCACTTCTGTTTTTTCCTTTTCACTTCCTCTTTCACTTCTTCGTTCCACCAGTGCGTTTGTTTTTTATTTTATGTTCTTCTAATTTTTCCACATGTAAGACTTGTAGCTTCCAATAATATGAATTTAAACTTTGTCCACATATCTTCTACGTTATTAATATCTGGTTTAGTTGTATGTTCTAACAGTTCTTGTATATTTTGTCTAGTAGTGATATCTTTAAGCTTGTCAAATCGATATTTAACAATGTCGGTTCCCTTTCTTTCATCCTCTTTCAAATGTCTTCTTCCTTCGATTATTTGAACTTTTGCAACCCTAAGGAAATGGTCACTGCTGATTTCGTGTCCTCTTTTGACTCTTACGTCGTTTACTCTTATTTTTTCTGTCTTGTTAGTTATAAAGTAATCTATAAGTGATCTTACATTCCTGCTTTTAACTTCTCTGGTTTTATGTACATGTTTGTGTGCATAGAATGTATTCAATATTTTCAGTTCGTTGATAATACAGAAGTCGATAAGTCTGTTTCCGTTGTTATTTTTGACCGTTATTTCTTCATATCCACTGTTATCGTTACCGACTCTTGCATTAAAATCTCCTATTACATAAATAGGCTCCCAGTTTATCATATTCATATTGTAAAATATCCCAAACATCATCTTTTACAGCTTTATTTTCGTCTTCGCTAGGTCCATATGTTATTATTATGTTTGCTGTAAATCCAACTTTATTTTCCAGCATGATTACTAGAGTTTTTTCGTTTATAAATTTCCATTCCTTTACGGATTGCTCTATTCTTTCATTTATTATGCGGCCCACTCCAGCTTTTGCTCTTTCATTGTCTTCAACCCCACTGTATATGAATAAGTGTTTCTTATTTAACTTTATTACTCCCTTACCTTTCTTCTTAGTCTCAGTTATAGCTAATATATCTAAATTCGCTTTTTCAAACTCTTCAATTAATTCTATTTCCTTCCCATTTAAACTTTGTACATTCCAAGTTCCTATTTGAATTATCCTTTTCATATTCCGCTTCGTCGCCGTTTGTTCCGTATGTGGTACCTTATTCATTAATAGTTTTTTGGATTGATCTGTTTTTTATCCTCAAGCGATATAACATCGTTAACTTGCTTGTCCCAGGAGTAGATTTCTCCGTGTATTATTATTGTGATTTGTTTTATAGTGGCCAAGAAGTGGCTGCCAAATATAACTTAATCTTTAGTAGAACTAAACTCTGTTTTATGTAAAATAGGTTTTTATAATTTCGTTTCAGTCTCCATAGCAGCTAATCTCAATCTGTTATATTACCATATTTCATTTTGAAAGTTGCCGAAACTGTACTTTTTTGGAAAAAAACCAAATTATGCAACTGCCCACGAATGATTTTGGAATTAAATCTGGAAATCGAACGAAACTCGAATGAAACTAGAAGCGAGCAATCGCGATAATTGCAACCAGTTTGGATTTGTATCAATTTATTCGATTTTATTCTTCAATTTTTGTTTGATTCATTGGTCTGTTCAATTAGTATAGTAAAACTATTCTTGAAAATATAATATAAGCTGGACAGAAAGTGAGAAAATGTAACAATTAATAGAATCTCACTATGTCCTGTTGATAGTTTTCTTATAGAATCAAGTATAAATAGCATTATTATTCCATTTAAAATTCATATTTCTATATATATATTTCTATTCTGTTGGACACAATGCATTAAATGCTGCATTTTGCTTTGTGTTTTGATCTTCCATATTGAGGCAAAGGAAAGTGCAGTAGGTTATTCACAAAATTTCTCGCCGCATCAAAATGGAGAGTTAAAATGCAAATCAAAATGCAGCATTTGATGCAGTGTGTCAAACAACCCTTAAATGATGAATCATACAATATGAAATATATTATGTCCTCAACGAATATATTATACTGAATTTCAAAATTACTTCCTCATGAATATTTATCATCATTGCTTTTATCCTCATTATTATAGATACATAGGACTGATCTTAAAATTCTATGGGTCGGATTGAAGCCTGGCCGGACATTGAAATTCTAGAAGTCAAGCCGTGAGGGCTTTCTAATAACGAGTTAATATGGAAAGAACTATTTCAAGTCCTTATTGAAAAAAAAAATGATGAAACAACTATTTTAAAATATTTTCTTTCATTTACAATTTATTAAAAGGCTTGTCCCTACTTTTTGTATTTTGTATTCAATTTTTTTTTCAAATGAGTGCACTTACTTCCTTTTTTATCACTTTAACCTAATATTTTTTTTCGTGTTATTGATTTTTTGTGATTATTACAATCAAACCGAAATAGTTCATGTTGCTAAAGTGCTTTACTTGTTATTTCCCTGATAATTTGTTATTATAATGGTGATGGTACTGTTCCCCCGATAATATTACATTCTTTCTAGGTGATGGTGTTTTTTAGTGCCCATTCATAAGCTTTTGTTAATCATAAGAATGTCTCGCTTGGTCATTGCTTTTAAGCACCATTTTCTAACATTTATTACTGCACAAAAGGAGGTAGGTACATAATAATATTAAAAATACTTTAATTTAAATTCAATTCATTGATATAAAAAGGAGGAAATTTTATTACTAAATACAATTGTCAGTAATAAAATTTACTGCCTTATTTAATGTTACAATAACATGCACGATTGTTACATTACAACTAACACGCCGACTTCTCGTGCGTTGTTTGTGTCGCATGTTGCATGCATTGTTATTTTATGGTATAGTGCATGGAGCGACATTACCCAGAGGTAGCTCTCAGACCTCATCGACTGGAAAGAGGCCAACATCGGGGCCTGCGACCTCTGCAACCTTGCCGCATGCAACCCAAAGCCGTGCAACCACCAGTGAGTATCCTATTTTGCACAGCCTTTACTAACATTTTTTGATTGTGAATATAATTTGTCTTGTTTCGTTTATTCGTCTTTTTAAGAGTTCCTGTCGTATTCAATAATTTGTTTTTGAGAGCCCAAATTAATTTACTTATCAAAATTAGGCGGGGGTGCTTCAAGAAGTGTACATTTCTAGTGCCACTGGTCGACACGAAATTTTCAATGAAGCTAATAAATGAATATTTCAACCACGTAATTAATTAATTTTATTCTGGCGTTTTGTAATAATACCTACACTGTCACTGATCATAAAATCAGAAATTTCTATACTTGAGGAAGCTTCAAAAAACTCCAAAACATTCTAGAATATGACCAAAATGTTACACAACATTTCAGAATGTTCTAGAACGCTCCAGAATGCTCTAAAATGTTCCAAAACTCTTTTAGATCATTTTAGAACGTTCAGGAGTTTGTTGATACTCTTTAAAATATTTTATAAGAATTTTAGAACGTGTCTCTGAACATTCTAGAATGTTCTAGAACGATAAGAAGTGTATTGGAATATTCTATAACATTTTGAAATGTATTAAATGAGAAACATCTAAAAGTAATCTGAAACATTCTATAACAATTCAAAATATAGTTCTAGATTTTTATAGACTGTTTAGAGCATTCCGGAATGTTCGAAACATTGTAAAACGCTTTAGAACATTCTAGAATAATCTAGAACATTTAAAAGTAACCTAGAACACTCTAAAATATAATAAAATAATTATTTTAGAATTTTGTTGAATGTTCTGAAATTTTAAAATATTTCAGAACGTTAAAGAATACTTCTAGAATATTTCAGAACATTAAGCAACATTCCGAAACGTTTCAGAACATACTAGAATATTCTGGAACAGCATAGAATGCTTCAAAATGTTCTAGAACACAACCAAAATGTTCTAAAATATTATAGAATGGCTCCAAATTACTGTAGAATATTTTAAAATGTCTTAAAAGTCTCTAAAATGTTTTACATTGCTCTAAATTATAAAACAATATTTTAGAACAATCTAAAATGGTTTCAGAAGGTCGAACAACATTTCAAAATGTTTCAGAATGTTCCAAAAAGCCTCAGAAAGTTTTAGAACACTTAAGGAAACTTCAAAACATTCTAGAATAAGACCAAAATGTTCTAAAATGTTCGACATCACTCTAGAATATTTCAGAATGTTCTAAAACGCTCCAGAATATTTCGTAACGTACCTGAATAGTTTTGAATGCGTTAAAAGGTTTCAGAACGCAATCAAAATGCTCTAAAATCTTATAGATTATCTCCAAATTACTGCAGAATATTTCAAAATGTTTCAGAACTCTCTAAAATGCTTTACATTGCTCTAAATTATAAAGCAATATTTCAGAACACTCTTAAATGGTCCATAATGTTCTAAATATCATAGAGACGGTTCGGAATATTTTACTTTTACTTTGAGAATGTTGTAGAATGCTTCAAAATGTTTCAGAACGTCGAACAACATTTCAAAATGTTTCAGAATGTTCCAAAAAGCCTCAGTAAGTTCTAGAACACTTGAGAAAACTTCAAAACATTCTAGAATATGGCCAAAATGTTCTAAAATGTTCCATATCACTCTAGAATATTTCAGAATGTTCTAGAACGCTCCAGAATATTTCAGAACGTACCTGAATACTTTTAATTGCTTAAAAAAGTTCCAGAACACAACCAAAATGCTCTAAAATTTTATAGAATGCCTTTAAATTACTGTAGAATATTTTAAAATGTCTCAAAACTCTCTAAAATGTCTTACATTGCTCTGAATTATAGAGCAATATTTTAGAACACTCTTAAATGGTCGATAATGTTCTAAATATTATAGAGAGGATTCAGAATATTTTACTTTTCCTTCGAGAACGTTATAGGATGCTTCAAAATGTTTCAGAACGTCGAACAATATTACAAAATGTTTCAGAATGCTTCAAAAACCCTTAGAAAGTTCTAGAACACTTAAGGAAACTTCAAAAGGTTCTAGAATATGACCAAAATGTTCTAAAATGCTCCATATCACTCTAGAATATTTTAGAATGTTCTAGGACGCTTCAGAATATTTCAGAACGTACCTGAATACTTTTGAATGCTTTAAAAGGTTCCAGAACACAACCAAAATGCTCTAAAATTTGATAGAATGCCACCAAATTACTGTAGAATATTTCAAAATGTCTCAGAACTCTCTAAAATGCTTTACATTGCTCTAAATTATAAAGCAATATCTTAGAACACTCTTAAATGGTCCATAATATTCTAAATATTATAGAAAGGATTCAGAATACTTCAGAACGTTCTGGAACACTTGCAAAGCTTTGAGGACGTTACAGGATGCTTCAAAATGTTTCTGAATGTTCCAAAAAGCCTCAGAAAGTTCTAGAACACTTAAGGAAACTTCAAAACACTCTAGAATATTTTAGAATGTTCTAGAACGCTCCAGAATATTTCAAAACGTACCTAAATACTTTTGAATGCTTAAAGGTTCCAGAACAAAACCAAAATACTCTAAAATTTTATAGAATGCCTCCAAATTACTGTACAGTATTTCAAAATGGCTCAGAACTCTCTAAAATGCTTTACATTGCTCTAAATTATGAAGCAATATTTTAGAACACTCTAAAATGGTCCATAATTTTCTAAATATTATAGAGAGGATTTTATAACGTTCTGGAACACTTGCAAAGCTTTGAGAACGTTACAGGATGCTTCAAAATGTTTCAGAACGTCAAACAACATTTCAAAATGTTTCAAAATCTTTCAAAAAGCCTCAGAAGATTCTAGAACACTTGAGGAAACTTCAAAACATGACCTATATGTTCCATATCACTCTAGAATATTTCAGAATGTTCTAGAACAATCCAAAATATTTCAGAACGTATTTGAATACTTTCGAATGCTTTAATGGGTTCCAGTACACAACCAAAATGCTCTAAAATGTTTTTGAACGGCTCTATAATGTTCTAAATATTATAGAGAGGATTCAGAATATTTTAGAACGTTCTGAAACGTTTGCAAAGCTTGGAGAATGTTACCGGATGCTTTAAAATGATTCAGAATGTTCTAAAACAACATAGAATGCTTCAAAAAGCCTTAGAACGTTCTAGAACACTTAAGGAAATTCCAAAATATTCTAGAATATGACCAAAATGTTCCATATCACTCTAGAATATTTCAGGTTGTTCGAGAACACTCCAGAATATTTCAGAACGTACCTGAATACTTTTGAATGCTTTAAAAGGTTCCAGAACACAATCAAAATGCTCTAAAATGTTATAGAATGGCTCCATAATGTTCTAAATATTTTAGAGAGGATTCAGAATGTTCCAAAACAACATAAAATGCTTCAAAAAGCCTCAGAAAGTTCTAGAACACTTAAGGAAATTCCAAAACATTCTAGAATATGACCAAAATGTTCCATATCACTCTAGAATATTTCAGAATGTTCTAGAACGTTCCAGAATATCTCATAACGTACCTGAATACTTTTGAATGCTTTAAAAAGTTCCAGAACGCTTTAAAACAGTACACAATGTTTCAAAATATTCTGGAGTATTTTTAAATGCTTCCTAATATTCTAGAATGGTGTAGAATTCGTTACAGAATGGTTCAAAAATTTTCGATATAGCAAAAAACATTTAAAAATGTTTTGAAACAACATTAGAATGCTCTAAAAAACCAAGTTCTTTGTATGACGTAACTATTATTTTTAAAATGATTAAATTGGTGCCAATTCACAATGTGCGTAAGCATAAGGAGTACGTAAAAACATAAAAACGTAAGAAATTATGTATGTTCACAGTGGACGTAACGTAAAATATCAAATTAGGGTTATTGATGTATTGTGTTGGTTGTCCTGACTGTCATTTTTAAATATTCTGTTGATTTTGATTGTTTTTCTTTGGTTTCACTTTTAACAGTTTGCGGTTTAGTTTGTTTTATTGTATGATGTCTGAAACTGCGTTATAAAAGTCGCCAACGAGAGAAATATTAAGACGAGGAAGAAATTGTTTTTTTTTATTAATAATTTTGTGTCAATCATATTTAAAGCACGGTGCAATTCAGGGTGTTGCCAACTGTCAAATGAAAACATGTTTAAAGTTGACGCATGCGCTATTAGTTGTTTCGTACGTAAATATAACAACTTTAATTCTTGAAATCGTATCCATACATTTTAAATTACTCTGTATTAGATTTTGATTGATTGACAGGCACTCTTAATCTGAACTGTAGATTTAGATTTAAGTTTGTTGTATTTGTTTTGTGGTTATGCTTTGACATGTGGTGTTACTGTATGTAAAGCTACGCGCTCTAGCGAGAAGGAGAGTCGCAAGAAAGACCGATCTCGTAGTAAATCGCCGTTCCGTAGCTTCCGTTGGAAAAAGAGCGCCGCAAAAAGCGCTGGACCAGCCAGCGATGATGAGGGTAACCTTGAACGCGCAGGTATGATAACTGATATTGCATCCTTCTCTTCGTACAATCTTTACTTCATATACGAAATTTTCAGGTGGTTGAAGGATGATAATAAATAACTAATATCACTTTGAATTTCAGGATATTACACTTTTCTTTTACATTTACCATCACCATTATAAAACGCACTTTATTAACTTGAATGCTATTAGCTAAAAAACGTAAACAAATTTTAATTTATTTTTATTATTGTTAGAACGTACAAGTCCTGGTGATGAAGAACCTCTGGAAGGAAACTTGGTTCGCAAACATGAATGGGAAACTGCTACCAAGAAAGCTTCCAACAGGTATATAAACAATTAATTTTAATAATACGAAATTTTATAAAATTATTTCAGGTCTTGGGATAAAGTGTTCTGCTTAGTCCGTGGTACACAAATACTTTTTTACAAGGATTCAAAGAGTGCAAAATCCACCCCAGAACAGTACTTCAAGGGAGAGTCCCCAATGAACCTCGATGGGGCTACAATTAAAGTAGCAGATGATTATACAAAAAAGAAACATGTATTTAGAATTAGGTAAGTGCATTAATTAAATTCATTATTATTATTAATATTTGTGTTTAGATTTGCAGTAGGAGCTGAATTTTTATTCCAAGCCCACGATGACGCCGAGATGAACAACTGGGTATCAAGCTTAAATAGACGTGCTGCTGGAGACTCCGCCGGTCCTAGCCGCTCGCAAACTCTGCCAGCCAGCGGGCAAAAAGATGAACCAAAACGGCGCAGCTTTTTCACACTTAAAAAAGTGTAAACACCTTTTTCATTTACAGTTAAATAAAACTTGGTTAGTAACAAGCTAAACATCACACTGCGGATCAGCAACTACCATCCTACATGTATTCCATTGTTATGCCTACAGAAATCGCGTCAGTTTTTTATGCCTGTCTTATATTACACACATTTATTCGTTGATGGTTGATTTTTTATGTATGTTATTAATTTTATATTATAATAATTTATTTCATAAGGCGACTCAGTTGAAAAACTATAAATTTTGATGTGTTCATGCATATTATAATAATAAGCACAATTTTATACAATTTTTTAAACATTCACCAGCGCTTCCCCGAATCGCAATTTTTTTACAGAATTCATTTTACGAGTGTTCATTTTATTTTATGATATATTTGTGTGTAATAATGGGGAGGCCAAACGTAGCTTAAATCACTATTAATCGAGCAATTGCTGCTGTACATTCAGTATGTATTACAGACGCATGCAGCAATAAAAAATGAGTGGCTAAATGTACAAATTTAATTCCCGCCACATTGTATTAAATGAACTACAAATGTGCGTTAAAAAATAACACATATCAGAAACGTCTGTATTTATCCATAATTTTATTAACATTTTGAAAATTCTATATAATAAATCAAATTTAAGACAAATCTGATATTTGATATTTTTTAATGGAAACTGAACGTTGTATTCTTTATGTAGTTGTGCAATTTTACTGGTACTGTTCACTAAACATGCTTCGGACACGATTTTGCTTTAAAGGGTGGATTACAGAGAAACGGTGAACAATTTAAATATTACATACATTTAAGTTAGAGTAAGTAATATATATTTTACATATGAAATGTGTGCTTTTACGGAAAGAGTTAATAAAAGTAATGAGATTTATTTTTTGTTTATTTTATTTTTTTTATTAGTTTCCCGATGTTGACTGTACTCGTGATAAATTCACTATCATGTGATGGTGACTCAACTCTTATCACTTGCGGTATAATGAACTAATGAATAATAAATTCTATTTATTTTCAAACTGATAAAGATAAACACATCTATTGTTAGATGTCAGTTGCATGAATTAGTATTAAGTAAATCTAATTCTTTTCAAAAAATTCACGTAAATATAAGAATTCCGGTGTTATAATGGAATTGTATTTGATTTAACTATTGATTAATGCTTGCTTTGTTAACAATAATTTTTTTTTAATTCAGAACTGCCGTAAGGAATTTATCCAATTGCATAATAATTTTAAAAGTTTAAATAATAAATATTAGGAAATTCCTTCCATTGTGCACTTTTTTTAAATATTCCTATTTACATGTTACTATTTGTAGCAAGCTTAAATCATTTATTTTGTTAGTAACTTGAAATTAGTATATTTGCCTTACATTGTAAAACAGAATTGTTTAGCATTATTTATTAATTATGTGAATATAATAGATTGTCCAATAAATTTAATAATGAAAAATATCAAAACTCTCATTTGCTATAATTTTTTTATCGACGACGGTGCGCTAATTTGCCTGTCATTATGAATTCTATCAAATTTTATTCTAAATAACTATTAATACATACACATAAATTTATGTTTTATAAACATTTAAGACAAGATTTTTACTATAAGATATGTTTATTTTCTTTATAACTTTGACAGCTGTCAAACAAACAAATAGTTGCCATAACAATGAATAAAATGCTGCTTGATCAAGCTATTATTTTACATTAAATAATGAAGAAAAAAACTTTTCAGAACTCATTTTATAAATAAATATGTTTTATTGGGTATATGTGTTTCTAATAATTTACAGAACTTATACTCAATAAAACATATTTATTTAATGAAGGAAAAAACTTTTCAGAACTCATTTTATAAATAAATATGTTTTATTGGGTATAAGTTCTGTAAATTTATTAGAAACACAACGTACCAACAGCAAAGTGCTGCCTTTTTCAAGTGAAAATAAATATAAATATAAATAAACAAAATTGTCAAGACAACAGAAATAAAAATTAAAGTACAAATAATAACTAGATTAGTTTAAAATATATTAACTCCTAGGATCGTAGAGTTCTGCCTGTGATTGATGATTCAATATCCACAGGTCTTCAGGAGATAATAATGAAGGTCTAAATAGGGAAATTGTCAGCTCCTTGTGGTTCTAGGTCAATCTGGCTCTACTCTTTTTGGTTTGGCGCATAACTGAACCATCCACAGATCTTCAGGAGATGGTGATGAAGTAACTCTTGCAAGTAGATTCGTAGATACAAATAACTTGAAATTATGAACAAATGATTGGTAGCCATGATCGATTAAGTTCATAACCAGTATTCAAATTCAAATTATTTGGTGATTTTTTAATTTCAATTGCTTCTCTTATAAGCCTCTTGAACCAATTGTTCTCTTTAGCCAGAAGCTTCGTATTCTTGAAGTCAATGCCATGTAATTCTTGAATAGCATGCTCAGCCACAGCAGATTTTTCTGGATGGTTCAATCTTATATGACAAGAATGCTCTTTCAATCTTGTTTCTACAGTCCTCTTGGTTTGTCCAATATATACTTTGCCACATTGACAAGGAATCTTATATATACCTGGATACTGTAGAGGAAATCTGTCTTTCACATTACCAATAAGATTTCGAATTTTTAAACTGGAAGTGTATGAAGTTTTAGTGTCATATTTATGTAAGAGCCTTGAAAAAGGCAGCACTTTGCTGTTGAAACGTTGTGTTTCTAATGAATTTACAGAACTTATACCCAATAAAACATATTTATATTTATTTACACTAAATGTTTTTCGAATGTTAAACATCAAATAAAAAAATCTAGTTCAGCAGCAATTAAGGCCGTCGTAGATAGAATATTGAATGATACACGTTTGATATAGCTAGTGTAATGAAACTTGAATGATAAAATAAAGTATTATAATAATATTTAGCACAACAGGCCAAGATGGCCCATGGCTTCTTCGATAATCTTTCGCCACTGCACTCTGTTCTGACCTTTCGCTTTCCAGTTTTTAATTTTCATCTGCTTGATATCATTGAGCACTTCATTTTTCCACTTTTTTCTTGGTCTACCTCTTCCCCTACCCGTATTCACTCCACTTCCTAACACTGTTTTTGTTGTTCTGTCTGCCGTCAGTCTCATTACATGTCCTAACCACCTTAACCTCTGAGTTTTAATCACTTCTATGATGCCCGGTTCACCAAATAAATCCATCACTTCCTTATTAATCCTTCTGAACCACCTGTCTTCAATTTTTACTCCTCCCAATATTTTTCTTAAAATTTTCCTCTCCCAAATCATAAGTTTGTTTTTAGCCCTGTTGTTCAAAACCCACAATTCAGAACTATAAGTGACTGTTGGTCTCACAATTGTTTTATATATTTTTAGTTTGGCACCACGGGATATATTTTTATCTGCAATTATAGAATGCATTTTCCCCACGCATCTTGATCCTTTTACTAGCCTCGCGTCTATTTCTTCCTCTTCGTTATTTGTATTTGTTGACGTTATACCCAAATAACTGAAGCTCTCTACTTTATCGAACTTATACCTTTTACCTTGTTCTGCCATAATTTCTAGTTCGTCCTCTCCGGTATTGTTTGCTTCCCTCAATACCAAATACTTAGTTTTCTCTTCATTTACTGCTAATCCCACTATTTTCGCAACTTCCTGTGAATTTTTGAAGACTTCCTTCATTTCTTTTTTTACTCTGGTAATAATGACAATATCGTCAGCATACGCCAATACTTGGTGCCTGTGGTGATATATAGTTCCGTTTCTGTGAAGTTCGCTTTTTCTCATAACCCATTCCAGAACCAGATTAAACAAGATCGGTGACATAGGGTCACCCTGTCTTAGTCCTCTCGTCACTGTGAAACTGTTCGACACCGACCCATCGACCAGGACTTTACATTTTGTGTTCGCTTGAGTCATTTTAACTAAATCTATAATTTTCTTCGGTATCTTGAAAGCATACATTATATTGTACAGTTTTTCTTTGTTTATCGTATCATATGCCTGTTTAAAGTCAATGAAGAGTAAGTGAAGGGACAAATTGTGCTCGTAACTGTTCTCCATTATTTGCTTTATAGTAAATACCTGATCTATCGTGGATCTATTTCTCCTGAAACCTGCTTGATAATCACCTAAGTTTCTTTCTACTATTACTTCTTTTAGCCTGTCTCTCAAACAAATTGCCAGCACTTTGTATGCTACATCCAACAAGGTTATACCTCTATAATTACTACAAACTGCTTTGTCACCTTTCTTCAGCAAGGGGTAAATCAAGGACTCACTCCAGTTTTTAGGCATAATTTCTCCTTCCCAAACCTCTCTTATTATTTCATGTACCAGGTTTTGCAGTGTTTCACCTCCCATTTTATATACTTCTGCTATTAGTCCATTTTCCCCAGAGCTTTTTTCGTTCTTTAGTTTTTTAATTATTTCTGCAACTTCTTCTATAGATGGAGACTCTGTGTTTATTGTTATATCTTGATCTTCCGTCGATACACTCTCTGTAATTTGCTGGTCATCATATTCCCATTGCTCCACACTCTCTTCATTCAGTACCTCTTTAAAATACTCCGCCCATCTCTTTAATCTCTCTTCTCCTGTGACTAGCTGTCCTGCCTTATTTTTGCAATATATTTGTTTTTGGATGTAACCATACTGATTCTTTTTAGTTTCTTGATAGAAATTCTTAATCTCTTTATTTCTGAAACTTTGCTCTATTTCAAACAGTTTTTCTTCTAATGCTTTTCTCTTTTTCTCCCTACATATTGACTTTGTTTTCTTCCTTTCGTTTAAATATATTTTCCTGTTTTCCTCATTTGAATTGTCAAGAAAGTACAGTATTGCTATATTTCTTTTTGCTATGGCCTCTTCACACTCTTTGTCAAACCATTTTTTCTTACCTGATCTATTTTCACCACTCAACATTTTTTTGGAGACTCTGTATTGCCTCTTGCGTGTACTTCCACTTTTCATCTATATCTCGTATCCCTTCTATCTCACTCAACTCTTTTTTCATTAGGTTTCTGTACTGTTCTAACAGCTCATCATTTTGCAAGCCCCTCACACATATTTTTTCTCCTTGGATTATGTTCACAATGTACGTAAACGTAAGGAGTACGTAACCGTAAACATAAACGTAAAGTTGAACTATTGTATTTCAATGCCTGTGTTCACAATACTCTTACGTATTTCTTACGTTTATGTATTGATATTAGAGCTACGTAATAAAAGCGTAAAATTCAACTTTATGTTGTGTTTACGTACGAAACAACTAATAGCGCATGCGTCAACTTTAAACACATGTTTTCATCTGACAGTTAACAACACCTTGAATCGAAAGATGCTTTAAATATGATTGACATAGAATTATAAATAAAAAAAACAATTTCTTCCTCGTCTTAATATTTCTCTCGTTGGCGACTTTTATAATACAGTTTCAATAATATACAATAAAACAAAACAAACTAAACTCCAAACTGTTTAAAGTGAAACCAAAGAAAAACAGTAAACACGAAACAGAATCGAAATCAACAGAATATTTGAAAATGACAGTCAGAGAAACCAACACAATACATCAATAATCCTAATTTGTACCAACGTAAAATAAAAAAAAAACACTTTATTTTGATATTTTACGTTACGACCACTGTGAACGTACATAATCTCTTAAGTTTGTTTTTACGTACTTTTAATGTTTACGCACATTGTGATTTCTTCGAAATCACCATCGTTTGTTTTTCTGCATTTATTGTCATTTTATGTTCCTTCAATTCCTCATTCAATAAGTTCAGATTAAATTGCATTTCGCTTTTTGCTAGAATCGCAAGATTATCTGCATACAAAAACACATTCAGATATTGTTCTAGTAGCCTATTTCCATCTTCTTTGTTTTGTCCTTTATGTTGTTCAAGATGTCATCCAAATAAATGATAAACTTGTCTTCCGCCTCTTATGTAATTGGTTGTTTTATTGTAGATGCTTTTGATTCCTTCTATAAGTTGTTCGCTGATGTTATTCTTCTTTAATATTTGTAACCATGTCATAAACCTTTCCCAAATCAACAAAAGTAATAAAGAGTCTACTATCTTGTCTCTTAGTTTTCTCAATTAGTTTTCTCAGTTAGTTTTCTAATAGTGAATATATGGTCTTGAGTTGAGTGCTCTTTCCTAAACCACTTTGTGGGCTCTCCATTGAATTTCCCATTTCTTTACTGAGTCTATTTTCTAGTATTCTTTCGTGAATTTTGGCGGCTGTGCATAACAATGATATTCCTCTGTAATTGTTGCAGTTTCTGTTGTCTCCTTTTTTGTCCCAACCTTGGGGATTTTCTCCGTTTTTCATATTATGTTTATCATTCTGCTGCTTCATTTTAGTTGTTCCAGTTTTAAAATGTCATATCCTGGAACTTTTCCATTTTTTAGTTTTCCAAGTGCTAATTTAATTTCTTCCTGTGTTATATCCTTCGTTTCTTCATTGTTTCTATTATTCTTGGCTTGATTATTCACTTCCTTCTTGTTTATCATGTAATTGTTGCAGTATCACTTGATTTTTCTTGTTGCAATTTTTAAGTGTTCTGTAGAACAGTTTTTGGTTTTCTCTTAAGTTTTCTTCCATCTTGTTCCCGAATCCTTCCCAATTTTTAGACTCAAATCTTTTTATAATTTCTTTTACTTTTTTCTTTTGGGTTTTATGGTCTTCATAATTTTGTGGATTCCTCGTGTTGAGGTATTTCTTCCATTTCCTCTTTTTCTTTTTTACTTCTTCTTTTACTTCGTCATTCCACCGTTGAGTTTACCTGCCACTTCGTGTGAGTTTCTTCTACATTTTTCATATTCGGTTTTGGCGTGTTGTTTTTAATTCTTCAATAACTTTTATAACGTAGTTTCAATAATAATAAAACTGTTAAAAGTGAAACCGGAGAATGAAACCAAAGAAAAACGTAAACACGAAACAAAATCGAAATCAACAGAATATTTGAAAATGACAGTCAGAGGAGCCAACACAATACATCAATAACTCTAATTTGTACCAACGTAAAATGAAAAAAACACTTTATTTTTATATTTTACGTTATGACCACTGTGAACGTACATAATTTCTTACGTTTATGTTTTTACGTACTCCTTATTGTGAATTGACACTTGAGACCTGTTGTATCAAAGAAGTTTCACATGTGAACTACTACGTTACTATCTTTGGACATCACGCATTAAAACGCATATTATAGAGTGTCGTACAATTATATCAATTTATTAAATCTGGAGCAATTATCCAATAATACTACCTATACGCCAGTATACGGGTACTTAAAGCGTTGGTACATTTAATTGACACAAACATCTTCACATTATTTTAACAAAGGAAATAGTAATATGATAGGACAAAAAACACATTCAAAAAACAAAAATAATTGATCTTGATAGAATAATTAGAATTGTTACGTCAGTAGGAAATTGTTCTAGAAACTTAACAAAATTTGATTGTGATAAGCAGAATTACAAACCAAAAATTCGATAAATAAATGAAAATGGTTTCAAAAGAGAAGCTTGGTTCACACGATCGTAAAATTACTATAAAAAAACAAATTTATTTAAATATATTGTGAGTAACATGTGTACAATTTTTACACAGTATCGTATCAATAACCAGTAAAAATTGAGTATAATAAATAGGTTATCTGAAATGTTGTTGTGTAAATCAGGCTTTAATATGAGTAATGAAAACTCCTTTGTTGTGATAGCGCATTCGCCGCATTCGCATTAGTGTGTTTGGAGAAGTAACAACGTAGAATCCAGTTTTCTCTGGTGGTCTGGTGACAAGACAAAAATCAGCTGTCCGTCAGGCAGCGAATATGGCGTGTCAAAATTATAAAGTTTTGACTGTATTTTTATTGTGTGTATTTGTTGTAAAGTGCTCATTTTTGGACAAAACATTACATGTTTATGACGATTCATCAGTGAAATTACAAAGCCGACAAACATTTGTGTTTAATGCTGACGAAGAAATTCCGATGTATCATGATCGGCAAAAAAGATCTGTTTCGTCTTCGGATCCTAAATTTGACAAGAAGACTAATATTACAGTTAAGGTAGGATTGCATGCAATATTTATAATAATAATTAAATGTAATTAATGTAGTTTTTGTGTTCTCGTTTATGACGCAGATGTGAATTAGGTTATGTATGAAACGTCAGTGTCAATTGTTTTGAATTGTACATTTAGATTGTTAGATTATTTTTATCTTAACGACATACGCAGGTCACTTTTGCTTATTGTATTAAAAATTAATGAAAGCCTGTTTATTCTTGTTGTTTTTAATGCGTGTTCTTATTTATTACCGATGTCTGAATTATAGCCAACTACATTGAAAGATTCTCATAAACAATTGATGGTACATTGGGTAGGGGAGCAAACAGATGTAATAATTTGTTTAGCAAGAGACCCAAATCTGTCAGCAAAAATCGATCCTTCTGCTGTGTACATTTCGTATGATTACGGCGATACTTACGAAAATAAAACTGATTCCTTCAAAATTGATGCTAACACATACGCCACCGTAGATAAATTCTACAATCACCCGAAATACAACACTCATGTAAGTGACCCTAAATATGCGGCTTCTAGTAAATAAACTTATTTTTATATTCGCTTTGTTTTAGTTTGTGTTTACGGACACTAAAAATAAATTACTGTTTACTACGACAAATCATGGACGAAATATCACTAAAATACAATTAGATTTTGAACCTTCTGATATTTCTTTCCATGAATTGAAACCACTTACTTTTGTGGCTTTGGACAAAAATGACAGTGAAAAAAGGGTAACTAATAGTGTTTTTATTTATTTAACAATTTTTGTAATTATTTGATGCTCTAGCTGTGGTTAACTGAAGATTTCGGCAAAAATTGGAGAGCTATACAACATTTTGTCGCGAGTTTCTTCTGGCATACAGTTATACCTGATACTGATGATATTCAGCTATTCGTCCAAAGATCTGAACCTACTGGATTATCATCGGTTATTTCATCTAAAAACTTATTCAAATCCGAGCAAGATGTAATTGCCGAAGAGGTGAAAGATTTTCAGATCAAAGGAGACTTTATATTCGTGACCAAGATGCAAAACAAGGTAAATTTAATTTTTTCATTAGAATGTAACATTCAAATAATATTTTCAATGAAAGTCCTTGTTTTTTACGCTCGAACATAATTTCTAGGTCAACTCTTTTATATAATTGACAGGGTGGCCAGCGGACCGGGAAACCGGGAAAACCGGGAAATAACCAGGAGATTGAAACAACAGGGAAAAAACCGGGAAGAAACCGGGAATTTCCGTCAACATCGGGAATTTTTTCAAAAATTGAAAATAAAAATTTTTATGACTTAGTTTTTACCAAATCAAGTCTGGTCTATACCGAATTAATCTTATTTTCAACGTTATGGAAATATTAGTTTCGATGTTTACCTGTATTTACCCCGTTTACCCGACTAGAAGTGTAAATTACTTAAAAATTTACGTGAATCTGTCGTTAGACTACCTTTAAAGAGGCTTGATACACGTGTTCGCAAGGAATCAAACCTAAATCATGACAATTGTGGTACAGAAATGATTTAAAATTGACCGGGAAAAACGACATTATTAACCGGGAAAACCGGGAAAAAACCGGAAATTTGAAGAAGCTCAAAGACTGGCCACCCTGATTGAGGAAAAGTGTTATCCGTATTGATTTTTATGTTAATATTCACTACATGCATTTTAATTAACTTGCGTGTCACTTTTTTAAATTTTTAAATTGCTGACCTGCTGACTTTAGATCCTAAAATAAACAAAGCTTTTTAATGTAAACTGAGCTTATCAGTTTCATTGTATTTTTATAAATTTTACTGTAATCTATTTCCTTGTTTGAAGAAAGAGTCAATGAGATAGTTAACTCGATTGAACTGTTATCAAAGATAAAGAAAATTTCATGTTGAATAACTATATTTCCAATTATGTAAAAAAGAACAAATTTAAATCAATGATTGGCTAATTTTCAAGTCAATGTCAATGTCAATTCGTTGTGGTTCCATCACTGAGTTGTAATCGATAAAAAATTGCAATAAATGTGTTAATATCTTTATAAAATGAAATAAACTGACATTATTCTCCAGCATAAACTGAGTATTGGAAGAATTGATGATTCAAATATTTAAAAAATGAATAATTGGTTAATGACGGTTAAAATACTGCATTATTTTTGTTACATCTTTATTGTTTACTCAAAATGCCTTCTTTATTATAGAAAACCAACTAGAAATTTTTTGCTAACGTAAATTATGCATTTGTAGCTATTTTTTGTTTGTTTTATTTTGTTATCTGACTTTTACTGACTGTATAAATGAAGTCATTTGTTTTGTCTTCATTTAAATAATTGAAAACGCTGTCTTCTGAGAACTAAGACGTTAGATTGCATAGAAATCCCAGAAATTTAGCCTTAAAAAGTTACTTACAAAAATTGTTTTCGGCGTAAATATTTAATCAATAGTTTCCAATAAATATTGTGACAATATTGTTTTTTTTTTCCTGAAATTATAAATTGAGAATGGCTGATAAATATGTAATAAATATGTTACGGCCTGCAGACTAGTACAAATTTATCAATTGTTATTTTTCATTTATTTTTACTTGTTGAATTTGTTAAAAAACACTTGCTTGAAATTTATACAATTTGTGGTAAATAATGAACTATTTTTGAAAAAAATTGTCTGGCTGACAATTTTTGTCAACTAATTTCTGGCAGACCATTTGTTATAGAAATTTTTTTTTATGAAAGTGTACTTTATAATACCTCCTTATTTTTTTCTTTAAAATGAAGTTTAAGATCTTTTCTATCTATTAAATCTTGTCTGCCTGACAATTTTTGTTAATTAATACCTCTAATATTGACCAGGGTTCACGCCGTAGAGTTTATGGCGACTCCTTTCAATACAGTAGTCTATCATTCAATTTACGATTAGTATATGTTTAGTATTTGTGCAAGAAAGCAATAGAAACAGCAGTGTTTTAGAAGTATTTACTAAAACAAAGAAATTCTATGAACTTTTAGTTGTACTTATAACATTTTTACTGTATTTACCATTTTGTTGAAAAATGTATTTCAGTATATAATCTACAATATTAATTTAGAATTGTAAGAAATTGAAAAATTTAGTCGCAGCACTTAAAAATTGAAGTGTGTCCATAGTAAAAGACGTATTTTTCTGACAAACCTTCTTTCAAGAAAAATTAAGATGATGTTTTGACGCGAGAATAAAAATTAGTCGCGGCGCTTAAAAATGAAATCTGACATTTAGAAACAATAGATTCGTTCCAACAAGCAGTCCAGGACTGGTTCTGTATTGGTTTCCGATTCGCATGCGCGTCGAATGAATCAGTTTCGGACTGAGTCGAACGCCACGCGTGTTGGAACGCATTTCTGACAAGATTTGACTGTCAACTGTCAAACATATAATTAACATATAATTTTAGGTTATAACTATTTATTTGTAGTAAACATGGAAGATAAAATCAGGTGAAAACTGAAAATATGAAATAGTTTCTCATATAACCATGTAATTTTAATTCATTTTGACAATAATGGTGACATAGTACACCTGAATTTCGATGGAGAGTCTTCCATATTATCCAAAGTGCTGTTTATCCTGATCATTTATCTTAAAATTTTCTGCTATATTCTCAGAAATCTCTGCTCAGACGAAAGTATTCAAAAAATATGTCAAAGTATTAGAGATAAACTGTTTCTTCTAAAATAAAATTCAAAAACCACACAAAATTAAATTTCAATTAATAATCTATACATTTTTCAAAATTTCAATGAATAATAAATTACTTTTGATTTTAAATTCTGTATATTTTATTTGAAACTTTCATTTCAACATATCAAATAAAAATGCATATGTTCTTATAATTTTACATGCCTATATAATTTATATTTTTAATTTGATGTGTTCCCATGATTAAATCAAATTCATCATCGCTAGAATGTGATGAAAATTCATTTTCAGCGCTTGAATCTCTCATTTTTATTTGAGGTTATCTTATTTGACGAATAGTACAAGCATTTTTTGACTGTCCACAAACTGGTTTGCGGATCGAGTCGCACGTTGTTGGAACGCTTGACTAATAGTCAAAATCCACGTTTAAAATATGTTGGAACGCTTATTTGTAAATGCGCATGCGTCGGACAGTTCCAAACTGGTTTCTGTTCTTGTAGGAACAAACCTATACAGCTTTCATATGGGATACATTTCAAGAAAATCAAGCTATCAGTTAAAAATACTGACTATAATTTTCACTCCGATTGAGCAGTAAATTTTCCATATTCATGCATGCAATCATTTATAATTGTTACACAACGAAATTTTTTGTTTAAAACGCACACTTACATTTTATTCAAGATCCTTTTTTTGCTAACGTAAACTATGCATTTGTAGCTATTTTTTGTTTGTTTTATTTTGTTATGGAACTCCGAAATCTGACTATATATATGAGGTCTTTGTTTTGTCTACATTTAAATAAATTGAAAACGTAGTTTTCCGAGAACTGAGACGTGGAAATCTCAGAAATTCAGACTTTGAATTATTTTTTTGCCGATTGCCTTTAAAAGTACGACTTTATTGACAATTTACAGTCTATAAAGTGTTGTTTCCACAGCAACCGCAACTTAGTAACCGATCAACAAATGTATAGGCTACGTGCATGAAGTCTACTAGCGCCTCTAGCGGGCAATGGAGAACGATTGAACTCCATTTTATCATTGTTTCATACCTATAATTTTTTAAATGTACTAATATTCTTTAATTCAGCTGTGTGCGTACAATATAACTTGCATAGCATAAAAGGCACGTTGAAATCATTTATTTTGAGTATTTTTTTTTTCAATTATAACGTACCTATTATAGAGAAAACGTCTTAATTCGTCCAAATTGACAGGATAACCCCAAATTATGACGTCGATTATCTTGCAGATCGGGTTTGTATTTATCAAACACTGTATCCCTTTTACCGAGGAAGCATTGAAGAAAAGCGTGAAATTAGTTTTGCCATATTAAACATGTTGAAGAATATGTTGCTAACCATATTAACAACAAAATTATTGCGAAGTGCACCTGACAAACTTCTATCACTGAAACATCTTACAAATTAGAGATAGAGGTAAATTCATGAATCCCAAATCGATGATGAATATTTCTAATTTCACAATTGAATTACAAACATATTTGTTAAATGGATTAATAATGAAAGACAGACAATACTCTAATTACCGCTTTGATTCACTTCACTCGTTTTTTTATGTTATAACTGGGTACATGAAATCTATGAGACTATATTTCACTTGAATCATCCTTAACATAACAGCCTGAAACAGAACAAACGTTTTCCCATGTTTTATATGTAATTATTTTCACTTTTATACTACAATGCACAATGACAGCTCATTGCCGTATTCTGAGAAATGGAGTTCAATGGTTACAATGGTGCTCACCATGAGCGCTCGCATCGATATTTGTTCAAACTCCGCCCCCTTGCACATAGCCTATAGCAAAAAATGATGGCGATGACATTTTTAAAAAATATTGAAATTAATTATAAAATTAATCAAATTTAAACAATTGAAAAAAAAAATGTGTTCAACACGGCAAAAAATGAAGATTTACTGTCGAACCGCGTCTGTAAATCTTCTATTTTTTTGCCTAGTTAAACAAATTACTATTGTACATATAATTTATCCTCAAAAAGTTACTAACAAAAAAAATAATTATTTTACAATTTGTTTCATCATTTCTTGGAAGGATGTGGATTGTTTTCCGGCGAAAATATTTATTTAATAGTTTCCAATAAAAATTGTGACAATATTTATTTTTCTTCCTAAAATGATTAGGAAGCAATAATATTATCTTACAAGTTGAAGACTCACGTTCAAAAGCTGTATATGTTATTAAAATTGTGATTTAAGAATGATTGATTCAAAAAAAATATTCCACTGGTGGATATCCCAATTGGATCTTAATAGTTTTACTCAGGGTTGGCTAAAATCATTATTTAAATTTAAAGAAATGTATGGATTTAAAAAAAAAATTATTATTATTCAAAGAGATTTATTTAGCTATTTTAGATGTAGAAGTAGAAATATAAATAACGAAATCCTGATTATTTTCTAGGACAATTTGGATTTGTATATATCTTACAAAAATGGCCCCTTAACTCGTTGTATGTTTGATTCGGAATTAACACGAAAAGAGTATCATATTGCTGATGTAACTGGAACCCGAGTGATGGTAGCAGTTAGTCACACTGATAAATTGAGTCATCTTTACGTTTCTGAAGGAATTGGGACTTCCGATCCTATACAATTCACATTATCTTTGGAAGGAGTTTTTGCGTATTTTCCCAATACAACTTGGAAGGACTCGTGGTTAAGGTAATATTGAGTTATCTGTAACGTGACCTTACATTTGCAAGCGATAAAATAAAAATTATTGTTTTATCGTTATTTGCTTTTGCATTGTTTCAAGTATTGTGGTGGAATAATCTATTTTATGTCAGTTAATTATCATTCATTTATAAGAATATCACATGATGAATGACATGTGATTTATTTTCTGTGAATAGTAATTGCTTTTTTAATGCGATATTTTTCCAATTTTTTTAATACCTGTGGTAAAAAATTTACTTTTGATAAAAACTTATTGAAACATGTTTACTACAATATTTATATAAATCTATTTTTCGTTTCTGAAAATATGACGCAATTCCACGCACTGCTATCAATGGCGGTGATTCCCCTTTCTTTATGCATTAAATTTTGTTTATATGTTTCAGTCACATTTCTGAAGAAGCTTTCGCAGATGTTTACAAAGTGGAAGGTCTGACTGGCATCTACATAGCATCGCAAGTATCCACTAAAGTTTACACACAAAACATAAGTCCGCAGCATTTAGTTTCCGTGATTACTTATGATCATGGCGGAACTTGGCAACCATTGAATGCCCCTAAATTCGATGATGAAGGACAACCAACTGTTTGCAGTATGGATTCAAACTGTTCTTTACATCTATCCCAAAAATTCAGCCAGTTGTATCCCGATACTCGGACACCTAGTATCATGTCTAGTAAATCTGCTCCGGGTATTATTATGGCGACTGGAGTCGTGGGAAAATCGTTGAAAGGACATTTTGGGGTTTATATTAGTACTGACGCTGGAATAACTTGGAGACTTGTAAGTTTATTTACATATTTAAAATCAATTATCAATAATTTATTCTTGATTTTATAGGCATTGAAAGATTTTTGCTTCTTCAATATGGGAGATCATGGCGGAATTTTAATAGCTGTGAAATACTTTAAAATACGCGGTGAAACTCGCTATATTATGTACTCAACCGATGAAGGAGAAAAATGGATCGAACAACCTTTCCATGATGAAGATTTAAGATTGTATGGATTGATGACAGAACCAGGAGAAAATACTACTATATTTACTATGTTTGGTTCTGCACCTGGCGAACATCAATGGATTATCATTAAAATCGATCTACGTAACATGTTCTGTAAGTATTGTCATAATTTTTATTTATAAACTCGCATCATTACAGCTTCCTTTACTGAATGACTTAAAATATTACACATTTGTGACACTGCTCCCCCTTCATGGTTTGTCGTCCTCGGCGTAACAATCTGCGCGAAGATGTCCTTCCTAACCACACTGCCAGCATCTCATTCTCCCAAATTACCCAGATTTTGCTTGCAAATGTAAAAAATAAACCAATAGATCGATACCTTTCATCTTCCGTGAATTCATCCAAGACTCAAACATTTTGAACTCCTTGTCGTAAGCATCTCGGGACTTTTCTGGCAAAATCTGCATCGCTGCTTCTTCCGCTTCCGTAAGGATATCCTCAGGAACGAAACTTTCATCGGTTTCCTCCATTTTCTATAGGTTTTTTCTTCAAAAAAGTTTCCCTTTTCTGCAGGGAAAACTGACAAGTCTCAAAATTTATTTAAACATTTGCCCGTGGCAACTAAATAATCAACCAACTTTGACCAAAATGTAAAAAAGTCACTGTCAAGTCATTCTGACATTTATAATGTACTAAGACGCAGATAGCTTTGATTTGATCACGAAACTTATTAATTATTATCTCATAAAAAAAACGATTTCTTCCACTTGTTGGATAATGTTTCCTAAGTCACTTGCGAATTCATCTTTCTCGCGTGACTTATTTTCAACATAATACACTAGTACCATAAATAACTAATTTTGCAGCGCAAATTTTTATTTTATAAACTTGTGTCATTACAATATCGCTCTTGGTGCCAATTCACAATGTGCGTAAACGTAAGGAGTACGTCACCGTAAACATAAACGTAAAGTTGAATTACTGTATTTCATCAATGCTCGTGTTCACAATACTCTTACATTTAATAATAATAATAATAATAATAATAATATTTTATTTATTCCTGAGGAAAATGTTTACATTTTGTAGGAAGCGTCCGTTATACATAAAATATTCAAGCATCGAAGTATTCGTTAAGATCATAGAAGCATGCCTCTATAAGATAGATTTTTAATTTATTTTTAAAGACAGCTAAGGATTTTGACTCTTTTATATTCACTGGAAGTTTATTGAACACTCTAGTTCCTAGAGCATGCAGTGATAGAAAACTTATTTTGAGTTTTTTAAAAGGAGTTCTTAGTTCATTATTGAAACCATGACAATCTTTATTACACAAAAATTGATCAATATTCTGAAAAACAAATAAACATGTTTCATAGATGAAGAGGCCAGTGAGCGTTAAAATTTTTAGTTCGATGAAATAATTTCTACAAGATTCTTGCATCTTCAAATTGGCTATATAGCGAACCACTCTTTTTTGACTTTTAAAAACGTTATTAGCATAATTTGAAACACCCCAAAAACTTATTTCTACTTTGGCATGATAGAGTTGTGACTTTGTTAAATATTGCTTTAGATGCCTAATTTGGTAACAAATTCTATTGATATTTGTTATAATAATCCCACAATGATCTTTCCATAACAGACATTTATCAAAGGTGAAACCTAGAACTTTAGTAGCTTCAACCTTGTTAATATGTTTGTTTCCCAGAATAACATTTACATTCATGTTATTTGGATTTTGAGGAGTACAGAAACGTATAAAACTAGTTTTCGACTCATGTAGGTGCAATAAATTATTATTACACCATTGTAACATTTTTACCAAATTTTCGTTGCATCTATTTTGCAGCAGAATATTGTCCTTAGCAGAAACTACCAGAGTTGTATCATCAGCGTATATCAGCGAATTTATTTCTTTATCAAAGATAAAGTTAAGGTTATTAATATAAATTATAAAAAGCATGGGTGCTAGAATACTACCCTGAGGTGTTCCAATGTTAGTCGTTAACGAATTCGAGTTTATTGAACTACCATGTAAATTTGATGCGGTATTAATACTGACGTACTGTCGGCGATCTTTGAGAAAACTTATGATCCAATTGAGAGTAACATCTCTCACTCCAATGCGATCTAATTTTGAAATCAATTGTTGTACCTTCGATGTCTTGACTTGGGACACGTTTGATAAATAATAAAACTTTCGTTTGCAGAGGCAGTTTATTTTTCCAATATTTCATATAAACAATACACATCAAAAGTTGCATCAAAAAGGTACCTGTCAATAATACAAATAAATTAGTATCCATCCCAACAGACGTATATTCAAATTTACTTTGTAAATTTGACAATCAAATTAATTACAACTAGACTAGAAAATATAAATAGATAAATGTAATTTTGACAACATACCTTTTGTGCATATAAAATTCTTCAAACGAACAAAATTCTTTCTTATCAATACTACAGAGTGATCAATAATGATTGCCTGACAGATGACAGGCAAAAGTTCGCATTATGATCAAAACTATCTTCATGGAATAAAGTTAGTATAAATTTATTTATTTTGAAAACTACTTTACCGACATTTCAAGAACACAATGGCGTATATTTTGCATATTTTATGGCGGATTCACCCATAATCTGATTCAATAAACAAAAAAGTAAGTAAATAGCTGTATTATTGACTCATTATTGAGAATTTATTATTATTCTACGAAATTATTAGGTTAGAATAGTGTTTTCAGAGAAACTGTTATCTGTCACTTGAAGGTCACTATCTCAAGCAGGCGGCAAAGAAAAAATCAGAACAAAGCGGCACGGACAATCATTTTTGATCACTCTATATTACTTTTCGATTTACTTTCAGATTTACTTTCATACAGTCTTTTTTGTTACCATGCAGTACATAAACAAATTTTATTTTACTTTTTTCAAAATATCCGCTTCCTGATTTAATTTCAATATTACCAACCTAATTTTATGTCAAAATTTATGTTCAATATAAAATGCTACCAACTGCTTTTCATATTTGAAGTGGTAAAGTTATATAAATTAATTAACCCTTAACATCAATAGATTGTGATCGATACAATCAAATGCCTTGCTAAGATCACAAAATATTGCTATTGGGTATTCACCAGCTTCTAAGCAGGAGATTATTATATCGTAGAATGCATGTATTGCTTTTACGGTAGAGGATTTTTCCCTGAAACCGAACTGATTTTTATGTATAGCATTGGTATATTTTAAAAATGAATTTAGTCTCTCAAGATAGCAGTATTCAAATAACTTTGAGAACACGGATGACATAGTAATAGGTCTATAATTATTTATGTCGGTTTTACTCCCTTTTTTATAAAGAGGAATGATTTTACTAAGTTTCAAAATTTTTGGAAAGGCTCCAGTTTCGAAAGATAGATTTATACAATGCAATAAAGGATCTATGATAGTGGGCGCTACGACTTTCAGCAATAAATTTGGTATCTCATCTGGACCTGAAGATGTTTTATTTTTTATTTTTAAATTTATCAAGTTCAATAATTCAAGTTCGGTGAAAGGACGCAAGAACATGGATTTAGTTTGCAAATGTGATCCCAGCAGGGTAGCCGTACCTGGATTACTCATTCCGGCTCTTATCAAGAGAGGAGCATCTCTGAAAAATTTATTGAAGCAGTCTGCTATCTGTGCTGGGTCTTCAATGACACCATCATTTATATTCAAAGAAATATCGATTTTTGCTGAACTCTTTCCCGTTTCGTTGATAAGTTTCCAAACAGATTTTGACAAGTTATCAGAGGACTCGATTTTGTGTTGGTAATAACATTTTTTGACCTTTGCAATCAGAAGATAGTGCTTGCTCTTTGTTTTCGCATAAATCTCAGAAAGTTCAGGAAACTGAGCTTTTTGATGAAATAAATGTTTTAAATTATCACTTGACTGTCTTATTTCAGTATTGACCCAATTTTTGTTGGATTTCATGACTTTTTTTTAAAGGAAAATGAGCCTGAAACAGATGAACAAAATTATGTATTGACATAAGAGCTACGTAATAAAAACGTAAAGTTGAGATAAATTCAACTTTATGTTATGTTTACGTACGATACAACTAATAGCGCATGCATCAACTTTAAACACATGTTTTCATCTGACAGTTGACAACACCTTGGATCGAAACATGCTTTAAATATGATTGACATACAATTGTTAATAAAAAAAAAAAAAACAACAATTTCTTCCTCGTCTTATGCCCAGTTGCACCGCTATCACTTAACTTTAAGTACGGAATAATTACCATGGGAACAATTGTCTGTACAATAATAACCATAGATATTATTCTTCCCTTAAAGTTAAGTGACGGCGGTGCAACTGGCCATTAATATTTTTCTCGTTGGCGACTTTTATAACGCAGTTTCAATAGTAATGAAACAATCGCAAGATCTTTTTCAGACATCATACAATTAAACAAAACAAACTAAACTCCAAACTGTTAAAAATAAAACCAAAGAAAAACAGTAAACACGAAACAGAATTGAAATCAACAGAATTTTTGAAAATGACAGTCAGAGAAACCAACATAATACATCAGTAACCCTAATTTGTACCAACGTAAAATAAAAAAAACACTTTATTTTGATATTTTACGTTACGACCACTGTGAACGTACATAATTTCTTACGTTTATGTTTTTATGTACTCCTTATGCTTACGCACATTGTGAATTGCCACTTACTGAAGGACTTGAAGTATTTCACATTTGTGACAGTATATTTTTTCATGTATTAATAAATTAAAATTTTTCATAGCGTATAACTGCAAAGAAGAAGATTACAAATTATGGTCACCCAGCCAATCAGACGGACACAGATTAGTACCATGTGTGATGGGCATGCAACAAACATTTGAAAGACGTATCCCACATACCAACTGTTATAACGGAAAAGATTACGATAGACCAGTTAAATTACAGCCATGCATTTGTGATGCCGAAGATTATGAATGGTAAGTCAAAATTTGCTTGTTATATCGATTTACTAATTTTTCGCAATAGTGATTTCGGCTTCCACCACCTTGGCCGCCCAGCTCACTGCATTAGAAACAGAAGTATTTCATACAACCCGTACGCAATTCCAAAAACATGTACTCCTGGCCAATATTATAATCGCACAAAAGGATACCGTAAAATTGATGATGATGCGTGTAGAGAAGGATTCACGTATTTATATGAGCCAGAATCATTACCTTGTCCTATTAAAGAAACTGGAGAGTTTTTAATGGTGGCCCAACGCGAAAAAATCATCAGAGTCAATCTTTTAAATAATGAAGTCGAAGATATTCCAGTACATAATCTTAGAAACGTAATAGCTATTGATTTTGACATGAAAAATAATTGTTTATATTGGGCAGATATTGTAACTGATACAATCGGACGTCAATGCTATAATAACGGCACAAATTTTCCGGAAATTTTAGTGGAATCCAATTTGCAATCAATTGAAGGAATGGCTTTGGACTGGATTTCAAATGTTTTGTATTTTGTTGATGGAATGCGGGCTAAAATTGAAATAATTCGCACGGATATTCACCACATGGGGCGAATGCGGAAAACTATTGTTGATTCTAAGTATTTGAAGAAACCTAGAGGAATTGCGGTTCATCCCATTTCCGGGTACATATTTTGGACTGATTGGGCCCCAAATGAACCATCAGTTAGCCGAGCTAATATGGATGGAAGTAATATCAAGAAATTGTTTGATCATAATGTTGTTGAGTGGCCGAACGGAATTTCAATTGATCATATTGCGGAAAGAATATATTGGGTGGATGCAAGAGGTGATTACATTGCAAGCAGTGATTTGGATGGAAAGAGGTTTAGAAAAATTTTACAACATGATGAAAGATTGTCGCATCCGTTTGCGGTTGCTGTATTGAAGGATATAATGTATTGGGACGATTGGAAACGGAATGGAATATTTAGCGCAGATAAAGATCACGGAGTTGGTATTCAGACGATTAAAGAATCATTACCAGGATTAATGGATTTAAAAGTATTTGCTCACAGTATCCAAGAAGGCACTAATCCATGCTCAAATAAAACAGAATCACATTGTGAATATATTTGTCTTGGAGCTCCAAATAAACAACATGTTTGTCTTTGTCCTGACGGCATGACCATGCATAACGGAAAATGCATGTGTCCAGGAAATATTCCACCTTATGCCAATTTAACATGTCCGAAATTGGGAAATTCTTGCGGTCCGGATCATTTTGCCTGTAAAAATGGTTTATGTGTTGCTCAATTGTGGACTTGCGACGGAGAAGATGATTGTGGGGACAATTCTGACGAAACTAAATGTGAAACAAGTACTTGTAAACCTAATATGTTCACTTGTGGTGATGGTAAATGTATTCCACAGTACTGGAAATGTGATTTTGAAAATGATTGCAGCGATAAAAGTGATGAGGCTAATTGTAATAACATCAAATGTAATGCTTCTCAGTTTACTTGTAAAAACGAAAAATGTATACCAAGTAGGTGGAAGTGTGACGGGGAAAACGACTGCGGAGATAATTCCGATGAGGATGAATGCAAACATGATTTACCAATTTCTTGCAAAAGTAAGTTTAATTCAATTTGATTTATAAATATTTGTAGGAAATCTTTTCCCCGGCTGGACGTCGTAAATAAAACACTCAAGTTTAAACAATAGAAAACAATAAAAGATTATTTTATTCACTCAACTTTTTACATAATTGAAAAATAAAACCACACTTGTTCATTGTTCTGTTCACTTCCGAATAATCTCCTCCCTCTTCGGGCCCTGCGCACTCTCGACAACTTTCAAATGCTCCCGCGCGCCATCTGCTTCCTCGCGCGCGAAACCTTTGAATTCTGACTCGAAATCCCACATATTAATATTATTTTTGCAGCGGGCGAATTTGGTTGCAAAAGTGGCTCCCTAAAATGCATACCTCATCATTGGGTTTGTGACGGCGAACCAGACTGTCAAGACAGATCCGATGAAAACAACTGCACAAAGAATATTTGTGCTGAATGGCAGTTTTCTTGCCTAAAAGACCATCGTTGCATTTTCAAAAACTGGGTATGTGATGGAGATTTCGACTGTGAAGACCATTCAGACGAACAAAATTGTACGACTGTTACAACAACGCCATCAACTGCTGTCAAACCAACGGTAAATTATCACTAAATCAAAATTTCGTAATTAATTTTTTAATTGTAGAATTCTTGTCACGATTGGATGTTCATGTGTGGCAACCAGAAATGTATTCCATTTTGGTGGAAATGTGACCATGTAAATGATTGTGGGGATGGTAGTGACGAAATGGGCTGCGAATTTGATGATAATGATGCTACCACTACAACAACTACTTCAGCGCCTGTAAAAACTGTAAAACCATCAGCTTGCGGCAATAATCAATTCCAATGTAATCGAGGTATTTACTAAAAGTAATTTTTATACAACAGCATTATAATTAATACTTTTCAGGAGAATGTATTACTCAAGCTTGGGTTTGTGACGGTTACAACGATTGTCCCGGCGGAGAGGATGAAGCACTTTGTGGATCAGTCAGAAATTGCACCGAAAAACAATTTAAATGTAAACGAGACGGAAACTGTATTCCTTTAAGTGCAGTCTGCAATAAAATACCTGATTGCCCCGATGGAAGTGATGAATATTGTGACGACAATCAACCTCGTAAGTAACATTATTAATTCATAAATACCATTCTTATTATTATATTTTTTAGAACCAGGAACAGTCAGTTGTTCAGTTGGCTATTTTCCGTGCGATTTAACACGCTGCATTCCTCAAGCAGCCCTATGTGACGGAAAAGTCGACTGCTATGATGAATTTGATGAAAAAGATTGCACAAACAAAACAGAAAGAATTTATCAAGTATTGCAGATGGGTGTGGATGAAAGGGGAATAAATTCAACAAGTCTTTTATTATACTGGTGGATTCCAGTTCCTCAATATGTAAAATTTGAGTTTATGCCGTCTATTCAAAAAACGCAAACTAAAAAGGCAGTATGGAAGAATCAAACTAACTGGATCGAACATTCTGAGTTCCGATTTCTTGATTTAGAACCTTATACTGAGTATAACATGACTGTTTTTGTTCGAGTTAAAGGGTCCAAGAAAGCTTCACAACCGGCTAAATATTTTACAGCTACAACAGGAGAAGGAGGTAAATATTAATTTCAACTTCTCGTTCCTGTTCCTTGCTAGTTGTTATTATTTCTTGTATTACATCGTCCCACGATTTCCGTGGCCTGGCGCGGTTTCTTTTCCTGATTACAAACTAGTCAGTGATTATTTATTGGAACACATGTTCAACATTTAGAAGAATCACAACAGACACAATTACATTTTTACTTATTCTAAAGTGCTCAATGAACTTCACATCATTATAATTTCAATTGAGTTCAAGTAATTCTGCTTTTTAAATCTACCTTCTTGTAAAAGTACTCGAAAATTATCCTCGTCAGATTCACTTAATAAAGACGAAGTAATTTCGTAAACACTACTAAACTCACTATCATTCATATTCAATAGGTTTGTGAAAATTTCAAAACTTTACAAAGTTGATAACTGCCAACAATCTTGCAATGCGCATGCGGGGATTTAGAGTTTGTGGATAGTCAGGAAACTTTTCTGACTATCACCAAACTGGTTCATGGACTGTTGGAACAGAAAACTTTCTAGTCAGGGATTTATCACAACTGCTGCTGAAACACCTAAAATCAAACTGCGCAGACTCCGGACAGTCTCGGACAGTTTTGTACTGTTTTAGGAACAAACCTATGTAGATAAAATGAAATGGTTCAATCTAAAAGCCGGACACGACTATGAAAAGCCAAACATGTCCTGGCATTCTTAGTCCCAAAGGGTGGATCAGTTCCACACTGTATTTATCAACAATTCGATATCAAAATCTATCTGTACTTTCAGCTGCGGAGCAAGAAATTATAAAGAGTGAGAGCCCCACTACTCCGCTTGCATTCTCTCGCTCGCTCTTTGCATTTCGGAGCGTGAGAGGTACGGCTCTCCGTGTGGAAGAGTGGAAACTCTATCGTTTAACTCGAGTCTCTTACGTGTCGTCAGACTCGTAGTTACTCTCTTAGCTACCAGGTGGCGCATGGGTCTGAGTTTTTGACACGATTAGGCGCCAAATCGTTTAAATTTGAAGTCCTACCAAACAAAGATTTTGGTTGATAATAACCTCATATTTTCAAATATTCAATTCAAATCTTACACAGTCCTGTGTATACGATCGTGTCCGGGACACGAGACATCCCAAGATCATAGTCTCGGGATGTCTTCGAGACTTCTCAGAATAAAATTAGAATCGAGTTCATTTTTGGCGAGATTTACCTATGGAAGTTTTTTTTAGTAAAAATCAACATTTATTGAACATAAGATCGAATCTTTACAATAATAATTGATTGCCTGTTCCATTTGACTTCAAAACAAAAATATTGTGTACTAACGTGAGAATAGTAGAGTGTCAATTAATTATTCGTTAAACTAATGAATGGCGCTTTCAATGACACAATGCAGAAAACTAATCAAGCTTTAAAATTAAAATTGAAGAAGCTTGTGTTCCACAAGAATTCAAATCTAAAAATTAGTTTTTAAAACCATCATCTTAGACAGGGGAGCAACCGTATACACGTATTTCGTCCTTATTAGGATGCCTCAGTACAGTATAGCCAAATCCACATAGTCAGCATCTTCAATTTCAATTTTTAAGTGAAATATTCTACAGTATTCTTACAAATGTTACAATTTATTGTGATATCCATTTTATCTACATACCGTAACTGGTTCAAGTTTTGATAGATGGTGTTGCATGTAAATTTTACCTCTGGTCATCATATATCATCATAAGACATATCTGTTCTAAGTTGAGGTTATTTGAAAAGCGTTCCCGAAATGACGTTCACTAGATAACTATTCAATTATAAAGTGATATCTGTTGTGAATTATGTTTAGAAAGAGATGGGAATCAGCTAGAACACTATTTATGAAGATATTAACAGATAATTTTATGTATTTATGTAGCTCAATTGTTTTGTACACTGAAAAATTAGTATAGAAATAAAATATGTTCATGATGTAAGAGCATAAAACGAATACATGGTTGAATTCAGAAAAAAATATTCTATCGACAGCATGAATTACAAATACATAATAACCAATTTCGAATATCCATCGTTGTACATTACTATTATCATAAGTTAATAGAACACTAACCTAACCTAACTTTTTTATTTGCGTGGCTAGGAGAGAAATTTTCTAAAGACACCGTGCAAGAGCCGCTTGCAGGGTAGTGCCGGATTGCACTATGTAACGGACCCTACCGGCTAAACCCCTCCCTTTTCCTGCACTATAGGACGTGGCACCGCTTTCGCATTCATCGCCGTCCTGTAGTTGTCATGTATTTCTTATTTTATTATCCTTGTCTCTTTCATGCTGAGTATGCTAATAATAAAATTATTCATTGTGCCTCAGTTTTCCTCTGTTTGGATCATGAGATCTATAATATTTCCAACTGTTATAGCCGTTTGTAGCTGTGTATTAATATCCGTTCTTTCCACGTTCCATTTACAGCACTTGAAGACTGTTTGCTCGGCTGTATCCTTTTCATGACAAAACATGCTCTCTTTATCCTGTGAAGGAAAGACTTAAACCTAACCTAACCAAATTCTAATGGGTATATTCATTTTAATGTAATAATATTATGTATATGAAATGCAATTTTAAATATATCATCCATAATTTCTGAACATTTGTGAAATTGTCCCGAGCCACTGTAAAAACAGTCTGTCGCCGCCACTGCTCAAGACTCGAGACAACTAAATTTATAAAAAGTCCCGGGACTTTGAAACACGAGGCGTCCCAGGACCCAAACCCTAGTTCCTGGTATCTGGTTTGTTTATATTTATTTATAGTTTGTGAGTCAGAGTCTAGCCCTCCGGTAGCTACGCCACTGATTATACTTCCTAGATATCTTAAGCTTTGGACTTGTTGCATATTTTTATTATCGATTTGTATTTTCAATTGTTTTCCTTCTTTGGCTTTGGCTTTGTTTTGTTTGCATTTATTTTCATATTTGCTTTTAAGTTTTTCGTTCCATATCTTCAAGTTCTCTTGCAGATTTTTCTCTGTATTCGCTAAGATTAGCATGTCATCTGCAAAAATGCACTCTGCTATTTTTATTTGTTTTAAATTTGAATATCCTGTGGCAGTTTTTATTGTTTTGTTTGCTTCAATGTTAATTTCTTTCATGTATAGTATGAACAATAAAGGACTTACAGTTCTTTTTTGTCTTAATCCTCCACCTGCTTTGAATTCTTCTGATAATAAGTTAGCGATTCGTGCATAGTTTATGTTATCTTTAAATATATATTTTGGATTCCTTCTAGTAGCTTCTGTCCTATATCTCTTCTTTTTAATATTTCCCACAACAGTTTTCTGTTAACTCTATCGAAAGCTTTTTCAAGGTCTATAAACATGCTAAGATTTTTTTGTTATGTCTTAGTGTTTTTCTGTTATCTGTCGAATTGTGCTTACATGGCATTTTCTAAATCCCCTTTGAGCATCCCTAATCTTGTCTTCTACTAACTTTCTTAGTTTACTTTTAAGTATCGTTTCGTACACTTTTACTAGAAGTGAGATCCCTCGATAATTGCAACAGTTACGATTGTCTCCTTTTTTGTATATTAGCAGTATGATTGTTTTTCTCCAGTCTGCAGGTATCTGCTCTCCACCCCAAATTTTGTTTATTGTTTGCAGCATTTTTGTTCCTTCCTGTCGCAGAAATCATCAATTATACTTTTATCTAAATCAAAAATAGCGAAAACGTCATCCACGTACCTAAGTCAAATTCTGGGAAAATCGGGAAATTTTAATTTCAAAATTACTCATGAATAAATTGGCAAGAAAAGGTGATAAGCTATTACCCATGGCTGTACCTTCTACCTGTTTGTAAAATTTACCGTTAATTTGGAAAAAAAATTGATCCATACAAAGGGTTGTTAATTTTAAGTATTCTTTAATCTTCTTAGCCTCTAAGCCGCTATTTTCTAAAAGCTTCTCAAGATAACTAATTGTTTCTGGAATCGGAATGCTTGGAAATAATGAGCTAACATCAAATGAAACCATAATTTCGTTCTCTTCTAGTTCTATACTCTTCAAGCTATCAATAAATTGGTACGATTTCTCACTTGCGTATGTTTCGGGCTTGACTTTCAGATTATTGAACTCTCTAACTAACCACTTAGAAAGAAAATGAGTATTCCAAAAACAATGGGCCGCATAGAATTACCTGGTTTATGAATTTTAGGGAGACAATACAGTTTTGGTATTACTGGATTTGAAACATTGAAAAAATACTGTAAACTTTGATGTACTAAATTAGGACAGTCTTTAATCGTACTTTTATAAGACGTGATCATTTTTGGTAAAGGACTTCTACTTAATTTTGAATAGGGACCACTCCATTAATTTATCAACTCTATCAAAATAATCGGATTTGTTCGAAATAATAATTTTATTCCCCTTATCTGCTTTTAAATAGAAAACATCTCTTTTCTTCAAATCTTTAATAATATCAAGGTCCGAACTATCAATGGAAATTGTGTTACGGTTTTTTAAATTTTGATATCCTTTGTCAGTATTGTCCCATTTTTGTCCTTTAATTGTTTAATAAAATGTTCTTTTTCTTTTCTCAAATTCTTCGCTACTTTATAGAAGTGTTTTTTGTTTTCTTTGTAATTATTTACACATTTTCCGAAATCCTCTCATTCTTGTTGTTTGGCATTTTGTATTTTTCATAATTTTCTTGCGTTTTATTACAGAGGTATATTTTCCATTTTTGTTTGTTTTCTGTTTTGGCTGTCTTTTGCTGCTTCGCTAAATATATTTTTAAGAATTTCCATATGTTTTATTATTTCTTTTCCTTGACTGTTTCCTCCTTGAGTTTGTAATTTTTGGTATGTAATTGATTGTACATAATAGTTAGTAAAATGAATTGCTTTATTGTGTTTTAGTTCCATCCGAGCCACTCAAAGTCAGTGCTGAACAGAAAAACGGCTCACACATTTTCGTACAATGGGAATCACCTGCGTACCCAAGCGGTGAAATTGTCGATTATGAAATATGTTGGGCCCCACCTATTCCTCCAATCAAACAAAGGCTCCATTCCAACAAAACTTCCTACCTTCTAGCAGCAGATTTTCAACCAAATGTTGAATACTCATTCTGGGTGAGTTGCTTGTTGATGGCACAAAATTAGTGAAATTAATTTGCAATATTTTATGCCAGGTGGTAGCTCACAATCATCTTCACGAAAGCAGAAGCTCGACTGTTAGTAAACTCAAATTTGATGGGGATTCGAACCTTGACATCATAAGCGCTTTAACTGTTAAAGACAGAACAAACAGCAGTGTATCTCTTGCTTGGAGAGTGGTAAATGGCGCTGATGGCTATTTAGTTACACCAGAAGCACGACCGCCTTATCCTTTATATAACACTTTGGATACCAAACAAAATTCTATTAATGTTAAAGGCTTGTCACCTGGAATTTATTACACATTTAAAGTGAAAGCTTATAAAAAGCATTTTTACGGGCAAGAGTCTTACATTTCAGTGGTGACAGAAGGAACTATATTACCGGAAATTCCGAATGTACGAGCCAAATTGATTTCTGGAACTACTGTTAATATAAGTTGGGATGCGCCGAAAGATAATAGGGTGGCTCAGTGGATGTATGGAGTTTATTATGCACTCAATATTCCGGATTTATTTAAAGGTTAGTTTTATCCATAATAATATATCCAATTAATTTTTTTTTTTAATAGGAGTACCTGTAAATACAACAAACACATCTTTAATAATTGATAAGCTGGAAGCTTGCGAAGAATACATTTTTACTGTTGGTGTAGTTGGACCTTTAGGCAAGGGTCCATTATCACGAAATCCACCTTTAGTTATGACTCATATGAATCCTAAAGCACCCCCAAAGCATCTTACAGTCGGGAAAGATGGTCAAGATGCGGCAGCAATGAAAGTCCAATGGACTGCTTCTTGTCAAGCTTTAAAAACAGGCATCGGATATATAATTAACATCAAAGAATTAACAGTTAATCAAAATATGTCGTTTTATGTAAACGAAACAACTAATCCTGAACTAAGTGAAAGTATTAAAGTCAACTTGGGTGGAAAATACGAAATTAGTGTGCAGACGTATCAAGAGAATTCAATACCAACCAAATCTGTTATTTATAGCGCTCCGCCTATTCATGCACCACATCAAATTAAAATTTGGCCGCAGCAAAATGGAAGTTATGTTATTGATTGGCAACACAAAGATATTCCGGACGCGCTGAAAAATGGCACAAAGTAAATTAAAATTAATAATTTGGTAAATGTTTGTTATAATTTTTTTGTTGCAGATATAAATATGTGGTTCTTGTGTCAGAAGGGAATCATTTAAATGAAACTACTGCTGATCGATATGTAGTCGATGAACCACCATTTATTTTAAATAATATTGTGGAAGGTGTAATTTACACAGTAGCAGTGTTTTTACAAACTGAAGAAGGGTACAAATCTTTGATGTCTGAATTGCATAACATTGAAGTACCAATGGATGATTCATGTAAGTTTTTACAAACATGTCCGGTTCTGTGCGTTTAATTAAAATATTTTTAGTGATATCAACTACTAGTATGGTCGGAGTGGTTGTTCCATTGGTTTTTGTGTTAATCATACTTGCCGCAATATTAATCTTCTTCGTTGTTCGTCATCGGCGCTTGCAGCAAAGTTTTGTAAGGTTTGCAAATAGTCATTACGATACTCGATCTGGCGCAACAACTTTTGGAGGAGACACATTAGGTATATTATTGTGAACTAATTATGTTTCAAGTATTTATTAAATAAATGTTGCAGGGGAAGATGATAGTCCAAATATTCGCGGATTTTCGGACGATGAGCCATTAGTCATTGCATAAATTTGTAAATTTCAGTGTACCACGTCCAGTGCTGAATAGTGCAAAACCATGTATTATAAAATAAATTCCTACGTTTATTAAAATATTATGTTGTTACGTTAGTTTTTTAATGTTTTGACTGTGTTTTGTAATTGAGGTATTTTATATTATATTGATAATTTTTTTTGTGATTTTAGTGAGGTAAAAACAAGACTTTATTTTCTAACTAGTCGTAAAATCCACTATAATAATTATTGTATATAACTTATAGTATTGCAAAAACCAAAATAAATTTCAGTTGTTACTGTGTCAAATTTCTGTGATAACACAATATAAGCTTGTATTGAATAAAATATACAACGTAGGTTTTTTCACACAAGAATATTTGACATTTGTAAACTCTGAAATCTGTACTATGTACCTAAATATTTGAATTTCTGCTAAATGTATAATAAAATAATGCAAAACTATTTTTATGCGACAAATGTAATATTAAATACAATACAAGTAAAATAAATATATGAAATATAAATTGGTAACTTAAATATTTTGCAAATGATATTTAAAAAATGGAAGAATCATCTAGATTTGACAGCTCATGAATGCTTGTTACTTCAGAGATTTCGCAAATTACCATCTCTCACAATTACTGAGCTTGAAATCAAGCATTTTGGGCAAACTTACGACACAGCAGCTTCCATTTAGTACTAGTTTCAAGTTGACTATTTGATAGGTACATAATTTATGCATGTACAAACTCAAAAATACCTTTTAATCTTCATTGTTTAGTTATTGACTGACGGGAGGTCAAGTGCTGTACCTTAAAATGATAATTTGTTCTTTATCAAAGCTATATAAAAAAAAATACACCAAAAGTAAGCTAACTTTCATCCAATAATAATAATTCGTTGATTGTCCTCATTAGTCGTCGTAAAAAGCATCTTTTTCATTTGTGGGAGCGTGGACATTCACTATACTTATCTTCCTGAATTTTCCCCTAACTCTTATCTTGCATAATCTATATGAAACTGGCATAAATTCCACCACTGAATCTTTCATCTTTTTATTAATCATAAAGCTCGTACCAAAATGTTTTGTATCAAAACCGCTATTAAAAACAAAATAGTCTTCCATTTCAAAAATATCATTATTCTTCTGTTTTGTTTCTTGAATAGCAGCTATGTCTACTCTATATTTTTGAAGAGCTTTTCCTAGATTTTTATATGCCCCTGGTGTGTTTGTTCCCCGCTCATTCCATGTTGCCATTTTCAGTTCATTCCTCAAGTTTGTGTTCGAGTTCGAAATTCCTGCATATGATGTCAAGATTATTATTGGAGATATGAATGCTAAAATTGGAAGAGAAGAATGCTATAAAGATATCACGGGTGGAAATAGCAAACATGATTTCACAAATGAAAACGGAAAGAAGATGGTGGAATTTGCTTTAGAAATGAACATGAGAATTAGCAGCACAGCATTTCAAAGAAAAGAAATTCATAAAGGTACTTGGACCTCACCGTGCGGAAGGTACTGCAATCAAATTGACCACTTGATGATAGAAAGAAAACATGTGAAGATAATAACAGATATTGAAAGCAGGAGGGGCGCAGAAGGGGATACTGATCACTTTTTGGTCACAGTCAAATTAAAACAAAGAATCCCCATAAAACCCAGAAAGAATAAGATATGAATGAGAAGATATAATGTCCAGTTGCTACAAATGAAAGATATAAAAGAGAAATATAGTGAACGAGTTGAAAAGAGTCTGAAAGAGAAAAAAACGAGCACAAATAGTATAAATGAAGCATGGAAAGAAATGGAAAAGATAGTAGGTGAGGTATCGGAAGGGTTACTAGAAGAGTCTAAGAGAAAAGAATCCAAAAACTGGTTCGACGAGGAATGCAAAGAGGCCATGGCCATGAAAAATCTAGCCAGAGAGAAATGTATACAAAATAATAGTACGGAGAATAAAAAAAACTATACTGAAAAGAAGAGCAATTTCAAAGCAATTTGTAGAAGAAAGAAGAGAGAAATGATGGAAGAAAAATTGAGACAAATTGAAGAGAATTATAAAAACAGGGTTATACGGAATTTTTATCAAGACGTGAAGAAACAAAAGACTGGGCACCAACAAAAATCAGTTTACTGCAAAGACAAAGAGGGGCAACTTGTCACAGGTGAAGATAAGGTAGATAGATGGAAGGAATATTTCAATGAACTACTTAATGAAGGAGGTGAAACACAGGTCGAATATAGGACAACGGAAACTGTAACTGATGGAGAGCAATGTGAACCACCAACAAATGAGGAAATTCTTAGAATACTCCATAATCTAAAAAACAATAAAAACCCAGGAGAAAATGGTCTCTCAGCAGAAATATTTAAGAATGGTGGCTATCAATTGCAACAAGAGCTATGCAAACAAGTTCAGAATGTATGGAGAAAAGAAGAAATGCCAGATAGATGGAGAGAAGCAGTAATCTGTCCCATACTTAAAAAAGGTGATCGAACAGTTTGTTCAAATTATAGAGGGATTGCTTTATTAGACACTGTATATAAAATTCTGACAATAGGTATCAGAAATAGACTAGAAGAAATTATAGGTGATTATCAAGCTGGATTCCGCAGGAATAGATCCACCATGGATCAAATTTTCACCATCAAGCAAATGGTGGCAGATAGCTATAAACATAAGCTACCTATGGATATCCTGTTCATAGATTTCAAGCAGGCCTATGACTCAATCAAAAAGGATAAGCTGTATGAAATCCTGAGAGAACTCAAAGTACCCGAAAAATTGGTGAGGCTTATAGAAATGACACAAAATGGAAATAAGTGCAAAGTGGCAGCTGACGGAATATTATCCAACAGTTTTGAAGTTAAAAGAGGCCTAAGGCAGGGGGATCCAATTTCACCTATGCTATTTAACCTCGCCCTAGAATGGGTGGTAAAGAAAGCTCATATCTACAGTAGAAGTCTGCTGTATAGGAAGAAACACCAAATTTTAGCATATGCGGTTGATTTGAGTATCATGGCCAGAACAAAACAAGAATTGGTGAATGTCTTCTTGAGATTAGGAAAAATTTCCGAAGAAGTGGGACTCAAAGTGAATGTAGATAAAATAAAATATATGATAGTAGGAGGAGAGCAAGAAACAGGAATCACAAACTTAAAAGTGAAAAATGACAGAAGACAAGAATATAACTTTGAGAAGGTGGAATGTTTTACATATTTAGGGGTAGTCATAACGAACAATAATGAAGAAGGGACAGAGATTGAAACGAGGATAAAGAAAGGGAGCAGAAGTGCGGGTGCTTTAAACGATTTCTTAAGGTCAAAGAAAATATCTTGGACAGTGAAAGTAAGAGTATATAGAACAGTAATAAGACCAACAGTGCTGTATGGGTGTGAACTGTGGACATAAAAACAAAATGACATTAAAAAACTGGAAATATGGGAGAGGAAAATTTTGAGAAAAATATACGGAGGTAGGAAAGAAGGAGACATAGTGAGACGTAGGACAAATATAGAAATAATGAACTTATATGGTGACTATAGTATAACGGGAATAATTAAGGCACAAAGATTAAGGTGGTGGGGACATGTTATGCGGATTCCGGAAGAGAGAGCAGTCAGAGCAGCTCTTAAAGAAAGGGACAACATCAAGAAGAAAAGAGGGCGTCCAAAGGAAGAGTGGTGTGATTCGGTGATGAAGGACATCGAACTATTAAGTATAAAAAAGTGTGAAACGGTAGCTAAGGACAGAGGACAGTGGAGATAGATATGTCAACAAGCCATGGGTCTTTTCGGCCTGCAGAGCTGATTTATTATTATTATTATTAATAATAATAATTCATTCTAATAAGCTTCAAATTCGCGTCAAACAAGTCATTGAATGAATCCCGGACAGATTTGACAACTACATGATAATAGTGACACTCGCGGCGAAAGTTGTAACTAAATTCTTATCTACTTTAATAAATTTAAGTTGCCATATTCCTAATGTCATATATATCTATGGGCATTGTTTTACTTGAAACAAGTAATTGAATAATTTAATCTTCCACAATCACTGAGCTTGAATTAAAGCAATTTGTGCAAACCTACGAGACAGCAGTTTTTATTTAGTACCAGTTTCAAGTCTGTAAATAGTATAGTTGCTAAGAACTCAGCGTCACGCCAGCCAGTCAGACAGCCAAAGTGAATGTAATAGTGCTTTTTTCTAAAAAATGCGCTAAAAATCTGACGTGAACATCACGATTCTAAAAATCTGTCAAGTAAAATGCGCTTTCAGCCAAGTCGGTTGCTATGGAAACAGTAGGCCATTATTCTTACACTACAACATTCCTAAATACTGATTTCCAAAATTCTACGACTACCAACAGATCTTAATTTATGCGCAAAATTGAAAAATAAATTCCTACTGAAGGGCACTTCCGGTTCAGTCTATTGTTATGAAAATAGTAGGCAATCATTCAGATGCTACAGCCGACCGAAATACCAAATTTCAATATTCTACACCTGATCGTTTCGAATTTATGCGAAAAATTCCAAAAGACTGTCAAGTAAAGTGCACTTCCGACTTGGTGGATCTCAATAAAAATAGGATATGAGCATCTAGACGGTATAATCGTCCTAAATACTGAACTCTAACAATCTACGTTCAATCGTTTTGGATTTATGCGGAAAATTCAAAAAATGTTTCGAATAAAGTGCTCTTCCGGTTTAGTCGATAACAATCATAATACAGGGTGTACAACTAGATACTATAAAAGTGCCTAATACAAAATTTAAATATTGTACGACTGATTGTTTAGAATTTATGCGGAAAATTCAAAAAGTCTGTCATATAAAGTGCACTTCTGGCTCAGCCGATTGTTACAAGAATACAAGATGCTACAGCAATTTCAAATGCTAAATTCCAGTATCCTACGGCTGATCATTCTGGATTTATACGGAAAATTAGAAAAAAGTCATAAATAAAGTGCACTTTCAGATCAGCCGATCTCAATCATAATGCAAGATGTACAATAAGATGTTATAGAAGTGCTTAATACGAAATTTCATCATGCTATGGCTAATCATTCTAGATTTATGCAAAAAATTCAAAAAAAGTAAAGTGCACTTCTGGCCTGGCCGATTCATACAAAAATAACAGATAACCATTCTGATACAACATCAAGTTCAAATACTGAATTTCAACATCCTTTTTTCCAATAAATAAAATGGCGTCGAAGACAGTAAAATTGAGTGAATTGAAAGTGGTTGACCTCAAGAATGAGCTAGAAGAACGAGAATTGGAGACAACAGGAACCAAGACCGTCCTCCAACAACGCCTCCGACAAGCTTTGGAAAATAAGAATCCTAATGAATTTATTCCGTGTGGCATATTCGATTTCGGGAAAATGGAAGAAAAGGTAATGGAAAATTCTAGAAAATTAGAAGAGAAATTAACTGAAAATTGTAGAACACTGACAGAAAATTCTAGAATGTTAGAAGAAAAATTGACCGGGATTACAGAAAATTCTAGAACATTAGAAGAAAAATTTACAGAACATTCCAGAACATTAGAAGACAAATTAACTGAAAATTGTAGAACACTGAAAGAAGAGTTGCTAGAAAACTCTAGAACGTTAGAAGACAAATTAACTGAAAATTGTAGAGCACTGAAAGAAGAGTTGCTAGAAAATTCCAGAACCTTGGAACAGAGAATGGAAGATTATGAGAAGAAAATACAGGAATTGGAAGAAAATTTCTCAAAGATGACTTCGTCACCGATATCAGAATCTGTTGCATGTGAAGCGGGCAATGTGAGAATAAGAAAAGAAGAAAATAATGCAAAGACCCACATTAAGACACCGGAATTTGATAAGATAAGGCCACAGCATTGACCGTTTCGTTGCGAGGAGAAGCCATGAATGTTCTTCAAACATTAAAAGAAGACGAACAACGTGCCCATAATCAACTGATCAAGCGGCTGGAGATGCGCTATGACAACGCGCATCTCGAACAGGTGTATCAGACGCAACTGAGAAACCGATGCCAGAAATCGCAAGAAACTCTTCAAGCATTTAAAGCTGACATTGCTCGTTTAGTTCACCTCGCACACCCTACCGGCTCCGATAGCGTTTTGGAGGTTTCAAGTAAAGTGCACTTCCGGTACAGACGATTGGAACCATAATGCGAGGTGCACAACTAGACCCTATACCATTCTTAAATACAAAATTTCAACATTATATGTTCAACCAGTTTTGAGATTTGCGAGTTACGTACGAACATACGTACCGACATCAAGCCGAAAATAGTCAAAATGGATTCAGGAATGCTCAAAACGGATATTTCCATCAAAATCTTGATAGGTGAATTTTGTCGGTTTCACAATACTTCCTTGTACTTAGTACAAGTAAAAAGGCAAAAACAGTTCACAAAAAATCTAATAAGTATGATTAATGCATTCAACAGCTGCTCTTTAACACTACTTTTAGCATGTGAATGAATCATGGTCTCATTCTTGCGTAATACCATACCAAAAACCCCAGTTTTACGCAAATAATTGCCTTTAAGAATTTCATTATATCCTAAATTTAAAAAATACAAAACCGCAAAATAATATAAATATAAAATGTATTTATATTAAAATACCCGCATCATATTTATTTTTAAGACATATGGGACAATGAAAGTTAATTAAATTAGTGAATGACCGGGTCACGTTACTTATATTTCATTTATAAACTCAAAACCGAGGAATAATCCAATGATATTTACCAACAATATCTTCTTTAAAAATAAGCAGTTTAATATTCAAAGTAAAATAATGACATACAATTTTTCTGCTGCATTTCAGATTGAACTTTGTATATGTAAGTAAGAGCGGTGTGTGGTCGCAACATTCATTTTTAATAACTTTTATTACTAAGTGTCCACTCCAACAGAATAATGATGAGTTAGTCCATAATGGTCAATTCACAATGTGTACGTAACCGTAAGCATAAATGTAAAGTTGAAGTACTGTATTTCAATACCTGTGTTCACAATACTATTACGTATTTCTTATGCTTACGTACTGACATAAGAGCTACGTTATGAAAACATAAAGTTATGTTATGTTTACAAACGAAGCAACTTATAGCGCATGCGTCATCTTTAAACACATGTTTTCATCTGACAGTTGACAATACCCTTGAAACAAGCTTCAAATATGATTGACATAGAATTATTAATAAAAACAACAATTTCTTCCTCGTCTTAATATTTCTCTCGTTGGCGACTTTTATAACGCAGTTTCAATAATAATGAAACAATCGCAAGATCTTTTTCAGACATCATACAATAAAACAAAACAAACTAAACTCCAAACTGTTAAAAGACAGAAACAGAATATTTGAAAATGACAATCCTAATTTGTACCAACGTAAAATGGAAAAACTGTTTTATTTTGATATTTTACGTTACGACCACTGTACATAATTTTTTACGCTTATGTTTTTACGAACTCCTTAAAAATCAAAATTATTCATAAATTAATTATCAATCTTCCATACATATTACATTACACATTTGGTTGCTGTAAAATTCTGAAGGTCAATGAAATAATAAATTTGCATAAATAGCTTTATTTATTTTTAAAAGCACGCAGAACGTGATAAACATAATGAATTCTTAAAAGGTCTACGTACGTTAAAGTTTATATACAAAATAGTTCCGTTTAATTCCTTCCGTTATTAACTATGAAGTCAGAATTTTAAATTAGATGTTTTCATTTACTATCCAAATATGATAGCAAAAAATATCTTCATATTACTATTAACTTTGGTTACTCATTACTCACTAAAACATGTAACAATTAAATAGAATTTCTTTAAAACTTAATTGTCAATTCAAAATGTGCGTAAGCGTAAGGAGTACGTAATCGTAAACATAAACGTGAAGTTGAACTATTGTATTTCAATGCCCGTGTTCACAATACTTTTACGTATTTCTTACGTTTATGTATTGACATAAGAGTACGTAATGAAAACGTAAAGTTGAGATAAATTCAACTTTATGTTATGTTTACGTACGAAACAACTAATAGCGCATGCGTCAACTTTAAACACATGTTTTCATCTGACAGTTGACAACACTTTGGATCGAAACGAGCTTTAAATATGATTGACATATTAATAAAAAAAAAACAACAATTTCTTCCTCGTCTTAATATTTCTCTCGTTGGTGACTTTTATAACGCAGTTTCAATAACAATAAAACAATCGCAAGATCTTTTTCAGACATCATACAATAGAACAAAACAAATTAAGCTCCAAACTGTTAAAAGTGAAACCAAAGAAAAACAGTAAACACGAAACAGAATCGAAATCAACAAAATATTTGAAAATGACAGTCAGATACACCAACACAATACATCAATAACCTTAATTTGTACCGACGTAAAATGAAAAAACTACTTTATTTTGATATTTTACGTTACGACCATTGTGAACGTACATAATTTCTTACGTTTATGTTTTTACGTACTCCTTATGCTTACGCACATTGTGAACTGGCACTAATAGGCCTTGCTTCCTCATAAATTTTGAATGACTCTTGAATTCTAAGTGTTGTTCATGTCAAATAGATCTGAATCTTATGTATTTTAATAACAAAAAAGTGTTATTTTAAATATGTGTGTAATGCCCACTTAACACAGTTATAAGATACATGTAATTTTACAAAATCTTCTTGTTTAATGTTATTTGACCGTGTAAAACGACAGAAATGCCCACTTTACACGATCATATTTTTACATGTATTTCTTGTTATATTGAACAATTTATATCAGCACTTTACACGAGCAAATATTCTCAGAATATTTTACAGCATGATAGCGACAGCTAACATAATTGTGGTGGCAATACTTTGAACTCGAAACAACGACCAACTTCATTTGTGATAAAGATTTGACTGTTGTTCATACAAAATTATTAATTTTACATTTTTATAATACTTTTTCACAAAAATTGACAGCTGCTTGAACCATAATAAACATGAAGTTGAATGCTAAACGTGATTCACACAAGGCAGCAACTACAAACTCTAAAAGTTCCAAGATATCACCAAAATTTGATGGAAATGGCCTTGAAAAATTTGAACATGCTCTTTCCAATTATTTTATAACTTCGTATTGAACAATGCCATTCTATAAAATTATGTCGCTTTACACGATCAAATATAATTGAACAAGAAGATTTTGTAAAATTACATGTATATTTATAACCGTGTAAAGTGGGCATAGAAATTGTTGGAATATAGCATGTTCAAATTTTTCACGGCCATTTTCATCAAATTTTGGTGATATCTAGGGACTTTGGAGTTCGTTGTTGTTGGCTTGTGTGAATCACGTTTAGCATTTAACTTCATTCTTATTATGATTCAAGCATGTGTCAATGTTAATTTTGTGGAAAATTATTATAAAAGATGTGAAATCGAGAAAACGCATCGAAATTGATAATGTTGTATAGACAAAAATAAATGTTTACCAAGTGTCTAATAAATTTACACGTAACAAAAATACAAATGAAGTTGTTCGTTGTTCCAAGTCTAAAGTATTGCCAACACAAATATATTAGCTGTCACTGTCATGCTATCTAATATTCTGAGAATATTTGATCGTGTAAGTCATAATTCACAATGGGCGTAGCATAAGAAGTACATAACATAATTCTTATAAAAATCTTATGCGTGTTCACAATGAGCATAGCATAAAAATTATTTTATAGGGATATTGCGGCCTGAGTTGGTTATAAAATATAGGTACTTTTAGTTTTTAGTATCTGCCACAATTTAAATCACTTGTCCTAAACAACGCTTTGCTTTATTTTTGTTTTAAATCGATTATTTTATCAGAACAGCCTTTTTAAATTTTATATTTGACAATATTTTTTATTGCTTTTGGTTTTGTTTTTTATATTAAAGCTCTTAGTTTAGGGCATAACTTTTGTTTCTGCACACGTTTGCAATTAAATGCCTTTTTTGGTAGACGAAATTCGTTTAGTATTGTTATTAAAACAAAGATTAATATTCCTAACCACAAAAACAAGTTTATTTTCATTCATTTGACACATTTAATGTCTGTGTCTGTAAAAATATATTGGACATGCGCATTAAGAAAATATATGCGTAAGAAATACGTAAAGTTGAACTTTCTTATGCAGCTGTTATGCACTACGTAAGCATAAGAAATACGTAAGAGCATTGTGAACACGGCCATAAGAATCGCACATGTTTATGTCTTATGTATTTCTTATGTACTTCTTATGCTTACGCTCATTGTGAATTAGGACTAAAGTGCTGATATAGATTGTTGAATATGACAAGAAATACATGTATAATTGAATGTCAAAATATGATCGTGTAAAGTAGGCATACAATAATGTGAATAATATACAAAAAAAAAATTTGTTTGAATCGGCATGTGCATGTCAAACCACGTACAGTGGAGAGCTCTATAGTGGGGAAAATGTATACACTTTTTCTTATCATCTCACGTTTTATTCTTGTATTAAAATTCAATTTAATTCAATAGGAATAAATTCATATCTCCTTTGTTATTAAAATATTGGGTGTAACAAATTAATTCATTTGTATATTCAAAACTTCCGGTTTAAATTGAGCATCTCTTAAAACGACTTTCGTTTTGGCTTTGAGATAGTAATTAAAAAGACTAGAAGGTCAAGCATAATTTAAATTAATATTTTAAAAACTGAGTTTGAATTTATGAATGCGGCTGGATTTTCTCAGACTGTAATCAGATAAGTAATGAAATATTTGCACTGGTCGTGCAAAACTTTGTAACCTTAGTAACATACTTCCGAAAAGCGCATTGTTTATGATTGTGATGTGCGATTTCATGTTCGTCACGCCTCAGGCAACTTTTACAATATAACAATGTGACATCATTATTTTTCCATCACCAAATGATCCATGTGGGTTGGAGGGGACGGTTTTCTTCGTAACAATGACTAATCTGCTGCTAAGGTTAATTGGGATTTCAATATTTACTTTACTCATTCAGTTGCTTTTATTCATGTACGAGTTACAGTTACACGTTTCGGCTTATCACCAATAGAATTTAAATGTTTGGTGAAATTATTTACTTTGTAGGTGCGTTGTCTGTGCGGGCAAATATTTATTGTAAAACAGTTTGACATCTTCTGATCGCAGTGTGTTAATGTTAAATGAATGCCGTGGTCGACCAGAAATGCGGTGATTATAATGAAAGTCTATTAAAACTAATTTAAAATAATAATTGTACACCCGTTGTGTACCGCCCAACATTACTCAGTTGAGACTTCGTTGTTTTAAAATCTGCGAGTGTTAACTGCGATCTTTCATTATGGAAGAGGAAACTTACGAATTCACGAGGTAAGTCAAATTTATATTTTGTTTTCGCGGTTGACATGCGTTTGAATCGCTTGCTTATCAAAATTAATTTGCTTATTGTCTTCATTGGCATGAATCAGAACGTATAATTGTTGCATAATGAAATTTAATTGTCTACAATAGGTACTAATTAATTTGCAAGTACATGTATTTGTAAGTTCGAATCTTATTCCATTTACAGAAACATCGTTGATTTGTACACACAAGTTTTTTTTTTGCAAATGATTATTCATAAATGTGCGACGTTTTTGTGATAGTATAGTTTGAAAAAAGGAAGTCGCGTCACTTGATAAAAAAGGTTTAACCATGTGCGTCTCATATGTGGTCTGGGCATGCCATTGTCACTCACCAATTGTATTTTGAATGTTGAGCTCGTCAACACTTTTGTCCACGGCGGTCATATAATTGATTGTTAGATAAAAGAAGCTTTGCGGCGGATGTGCTTTGGCTGCATGCACTAGTTTGTGTGTTGTTTATCTGCAGAGATTTGGTGCACCACAGGTGGAACAGACCAATGTTGATTTTCGCAGCTGTTGTCACTGTTGCCATCATTGTTGTCGGATTGGCGGGCAATTTATTAACAGTAGTTGCCTTCATTCGGGACCGAAAATTGAGATCAGTTGCTGCAGCTTTCATTGCAAGGTAAAGTAAATGTTTTGTTTATAGTGCATGAATAATTAGGTAATAATTCGACAACGCTTTTTCGTAACGTTCATTTATTACTACGTTAAATACAAAATTATTTGCAAAATATGGATTTTGTTGCACTAAATCAAATTTTTATTCTTAGAGTTTTGGGTTGTGCAAATCTTGTTATCATTGCGGTTTGTGGTTTCCCTTGTTCCATGATTAATAAGAAAAAATATATTTCATGAGATCATTCATGACTACATAGGAAAATTAATTTATGTCAACAAGTTTACTAATGTAATATAAATTTACCCAAGTCTTGTTGTAAAATGTAAACTATTTCAAAACTAAATAGAATGATTATTATTTCAATTCAAAGAAACGTGTGTAACTTGTATGGATTGCTTATCAATATTCCTTTTGATATGTAAACTTTGAGAAATATTAAATAAACGGAAATATACCGTGTGTCCCAAGTAATTTAATGTAGGGAAAACGCATCGTTTATATTTAGAAAAATATGCCAATTCATAATATGCGTAAGCATAAGGAGTACATAAAAACATAAACGTGAGAAATTATGTATATTCACAGTGGTCGTAACGTAAAATATCAAAATAAAGTGTTTTTTCATTTTACGTTGGTACAAATTAAGATGATTAATGTATATGATGTCTGAAAAAGATCTTGCGATTGTTTCATTATTATTAAAACTGTGTTATAAAAGTCGCCAACGACAGAAATATTAAGACGAGGAAGAAATTGTTGTTTTTTTATTATTAATAATTCTATGTCAATCATATTTAAAGCATGTTTCGATCCAGGGTGTTGTCAACTGTCAGATGAAAACACGTGTTTAAAGTTGACGAATGCGCTATTAGTTGTTTCGTACGTAAACATAACATAAAGTTGAATTTATCTCAACTTTACGTTTTCATTACGTAGTTCTTATGTCAATACATAAACGTAAGAAATACGTAAGAGGATTGTGAACACGGGCATTAAAATATAGTAGTTCAACTTTACGCTTATGTTTACGGTTACGTACTCCTTACGTTTACGCACATTGAGAATTGGCACTTTTCAATTATGGAAGTTCGAGAAATAAACAAATATTTATGGCAAGAAATTAAACTTCTAGAACAATACAAATTAAGGTTTTTATTTTTCAAATGAAATAATTTGTCACGAAATAATATTTTTTTAATTATAATGCCCGCTTTCCACAGTTATAGATATTCATATATTTCTACAAAATCTTCTTGTTCTATGATATTTGACCGTGTAAATCGACAGAAATTTACAGAATGGCATTGTTCAATACGAAGTTGTAAAAATAATTGGAATAGAACATGTTCAAATTTTTCAAGGCCATTTCCATCAAATTTTGGTGATATCTAGGGACTTTAGAGTTTGTAGCACTGATCTCTATATAACACTGGATTGGGTTTAGACCGTATTCTGGCATATGAAAGCGGCCCCGGTTGAACGGCGGCCTTGACAGTAAAATTGAGGCTTTGTGTTCCTATTCGGCGGCAAATTCAAAACACTTATAGAAGACACTCGATGAAATTCAAAGAATAATGCAAGTAAGATGAAGGAATTATTCTCAATATATATTAAAATACATACATTAATAATCAACAAAAGTTAAAAATTGTTATAATAGTTGAAATATTTATTAATAGTTAAAAATATTTGTGAACTTTTTAGTGTCAGTGTTTTAACTATTTTTTAAACATTGTAGTTTAGTATTATTTAATCCGTTCAATAGTTTTATAAATTTTTGTTACCTAAAATTTAAAACTATGAATTTACCTATATGAATAAATGAAGTGCATTTCTGCGATAATATTGCCTATTCAAAACTAATAATTTTGAATATCTACTACACATGATAGGAGAATAATAATACATTTAATAATCAAGATTTTATTGTTCGTAAGTAAGCACAATTTTGCAGTCCAGCGATTAATTTTGTGAGCAAGATATTTTAATATATTAAATTTGATATATTACTGAAATTTGTTATCATAACTTACTTGTGCAACGTCAAATTTCTTAATGAATCGGCTTTATTTCCGCAGAACATGCATTTGAACACCATGATTTAAAAATTGCGTCTCAACACCATACTGAACTGTCACCAACATATGTCACCAATTGAACACAGAACCTCATTTTTGCCAAGATGGCGACATTCAATTGGGGCCGCATTCCAGCGACCTAAACCCAATCCAGTGTTATATTCAGATCAGTGGTTTGTAGCTACTGCCTTGTGTGAATCACGTTCAGCATTTTATTTGATTCTTATTATGGTTCAAGCAACTGTCAATGTGCTATATGCTTAGATCATAAATAATATCTAGATGGAAGAAACTGCGAACGGTTACGACGGAAAGAGATGGAAGATATATTGTAAGTAAGCTGGAGAAATGAACTGCGCAAGCGTGACAATAATCAAATTTTGGTTTTTCAAGCCCGCAAAATGACAAACACTTGATGTAATGAGTTCTTATTTCTGTAAAAAATATTTGTATTCATTCGCCATTTTCTATTTGCAAAGTACATTTTCTTAACATTACTTTTATAAACGGCAGATGGAATTCGATAGACATGCGCAGTTCGTTTCATTTCATTTTACTTTCATTATATTTTATTTCCTTGTCCCTCTAACGTAACTTATATTTTCCTCTCTTTCTGACATAACCGTTCGCAAAAAAGTATTGTGTGATGTAGCCTTCCATCTAAGGCTATATGTCAGAGCCAATTCACAATGTGCGTAAACGTAAGGAGTACGTAACCGTAAACATAAACGTAAAGTTGAACTACTGTATTTCAATGCCCGTGTTCACAATATTCTTACGTATTTCTTACGTTTATGTATTGACATAAGAGCTACGTAATGAAAACGTAAAGTTGAGATAAATTCAACTTTATGTTATGTTTACGTACGAAGCTACTAATAGCGCATGCGTCAACTTCAAACACATGTTTTCATCTGACAGTTGGCAACACCCTGAATCGAAACGTGCTTTAAAAATGATTGACATAGAATTATTAATAAAAAAAAACAACAATTTCTTCCTCGTCTTAATATTTTTCTCGTTGGTGACTTTTATAACGCAGTTTCAATAATAATGAAACAATGGCAAGATCTTTTTCAGACATCTTACAATAAAACAAAACAAACTAAACTCCAAACTAATAAAAGTGAAACCAAAGAAGAACATTAAATACGAAACAGAATTGAAATCAACAGAATATTTGAAAATTACCGTCAGAGAAACCAACACAATACATTAATCATCTTAATTTGTACCAACGTAAAATGAAAAAACACTTTATTTTGATATTTTACGTTACGACCACTGTGAACATACATAATTTTTTACGTTTATGTTTTTACGTACTTCTTATGTTTACGCACATTGTAAATTGGCGCTCAATGTTGATATCTTTCTTGTTTTCATAAAAAACTATCATTAAAGATGTGAAATCAAGAAAATACATCGAAATTGATGATGCTGTATAGACAAAAATCAAATCTTCATCAAGTGTCTAATAAATTTACACGAAACTAAAATACAAATGAAGTTGTACGTTGCTCCAAGTCTAAAGTATTGCCACCACAAATATATTAGCTGTCACTGTCATGCTATCGAATATTCTGAGAATATTTGATCGTGTAAAGTGGGCATAAGAAAAAAACATGAATAATTTATACTTTTTTTCAGAATTAAATAATGATTGAAAGGTTTTCTTGATTCAAATTCTGAATATTTTATTTATTTTTGACGTTTGACGTTGACAATTCACAATGTACGTAAGCATAAGGAGTACGCAAAAACATAAACATAAGAAATTATATACGTTCACAGAGGTCGTAACGTAAAATATCAAAATAAAGTAGTTTTTAGCGCATTTTTTGGAAAAAAGCGCTATTATATTCTGTAAACTTTGGCTGTCAGGCTGGCTGGCTGGCGTGACGCTGAGTTCTCAGCAACTATACTATTTACAGACTTGAAACTGGTACTAAATATTTTTTTTTAAATTGCTTTAATTCAAGCTCAGTGATTGTGGAAGATTCAATTATTCAATTACTTGTTTCAAGTGAAACAATGACCATAGATATATATGACATTAGGGATATGGCAACTAAAATTTATTAGAGTAGATAAAAATTTATTTACAACTTTCGCCGCGGGTGTCACTATTATTATGTACAGTTGTCAAATCCAGCCGGGATTCATTCAATGACTTGTTTGACGCGAATTTGAAGCTTATTAGAATGAATTATTATTATTGGATGAAAATTTGTTTATTTTTGGTGTATTTTTCTTATATAGCTTTGATAAAAATCAAATTATCATTTTAAGGTACAGCACTTGACCTCCCGTCAGTCAATAACTAAACAATGAAGATTAAAAGGTATTTTTGAGTTTGTACATGCATAAATTATGTACCTATCAAATAGTCAACTTGAAACTACTACCAAATGGAAGCTGCTGTTTCGTAAGTTTACCCAAACTGCTTGATTTCAAGCTCAGTAATTGTGAGAGATGGTAATTTGCGAAATCTCTGAAGTAACAAGCATTCATGAACTGTCAAAAATGCGCTTCCATCATCTAGATGATTCTTCCATTTTTTGGTTTCACTTTTATCAGTTTGGAGTTTAGTTTGTTTTGTTTTATTGTATGATGTCTGAAAAAGATCTTGCGATTGTTTCATTATTATTTAAACTGCGTTGTAAAAGTCGCCAACGAGAGAAATATTAAGACGAGGAGAAAATTATTGTTTTCTTTATTAATAATTCTATGTCAATCATATTTAAAACACATTTCGATCCAGGGTGTTGTCAACTGTCAGATGAAAACATGTATTTAAAGTTGACGCATGCGCTATTAGTTGTTTCGTATGTAAACATAACATAAAGTTGAATTTATCTCAACTTTACGTTTTTATTACGTATGTCAATACATAAACGTAAGAAATACTTGAGAGTATTGTGAACATGGGCATTGAAATACAGTAGTTCAACTTTACGTTTATGTTTACAGTTACGTACTTCTTATGTTTACGCACATTGTGAATTGGCACTTAGAAAAATTTTATTCTTTCTTGGTGAAAGAGTCGAAACGTCAAAAATAAATAAAATATACAGAATCTAAATTAAAAAAAGAACCATGCAAAAATATCTAAATTATCCATTTTATGGATTGAGATTATTTTTAAATAATTAATATTCGATCGAATCATAAAAACTTTTGCATGATCTGAAAATAACATGAATAAATCAAATTTATCACTTACAGGATGTTGATAACTGACTTTATCTTCAATTAATGCAAATAAAAAAAAACTAAATAGAATTTTTGTTGGTTTGTCAAATATTTAAATTTTTTTCTTGTAAGCAAATATTTTGTAGCCAAATCACTTAATGATCCTCACATAATATTTCCTTTGTAGCAAAAAAAAAAAAATCTATGTTAAAATGTTATGAAAATTGATTAGAAGTATGATGGCAATTTTATGATTTGAAATCACGCAGCTTATTATATTACGTAAATATTCTTTAAATAAATAAGTAAAGGTAAACACTTCCACTTATTAGACAAACATAACATTTATCCCATGTGCAATTAAGATTAATGAAGGAAAAAACTTATAAATGACTAATACAGTTTTTATCTCATTTCCAGTTTATGCGCAGCAGACTTGTTGTTTTGCATAACAGTCCTTCCGTTTGCCGTCAGCCGTTTCATCGACGGAAAGTGGGTCCAGAATGAAATTTTATGTTCCTTAGTCCCGATGCTGCGCTATGGAAATGTTGGAGTCTCTTTACTGTCCATAGCCATGATATCAGTAAACAGATACTTGTTAATAGCCTGGCCACAGCTGTACACAAAAGTTTACACAAAATGCAGAGTAGCATTGTTTGTTATTCTGTGTTGGATCATAAGCTACGGTTTAATGGTTCCCACATTGTTAGGCGTTTGGGGGAAGTTTGGTTACGATGAAAATCTCGAAACTTGTTCCATAAAGACGGATGACAACGGGAGGAACTCCAAAAGCACGTTCTTTATTGTTGGATTTGCTATTCCTTGTATTGTTATTGTTGTCTGTTATTTGAGGATCTACTGGGTTGTCAGAAAGTAAGTTCACACACTAATTTTCGAAATAAATTTCCTTATATGCTTATATGTTATCGTATAGACAAATTTAAAACGCCATTTTTAGCGCATTTTTTGGAAAAAAGCGCTATTATATTCACTTTGGCTGTCTGTCTGGCTGGCGTGACGCTAAGTTTTCAGCAACTATACTATTTACAGACTTGAAACTGGTACTAGATAAAAGCTGCTGTTTCGTAGGTTCGCACAAATTGCTTTAATTCAAGCTCAGTGATTGTGGAAGATTAAATTATTCAATTACTTGTTTCATGTGAAACAATGCCCATAGATATATATATGACATTAGGGATATGGCAACTAAAATTTATTAAAGTAGATAAAAATTTAGTTACAACTTTCGCCGTGAGTGTCACTATTATTATGTACAGTTATCAAATCTGCCCGGGATTTATTCAATGACTTGTTTGACGCGAATTTGAAGCTTATTAGAATGAATTATCATTATTGGATGAAAATTTGCTTACTCTTGGTGTATTTTTTTTATATAGCTTTGATAAAGATCAAATTATCATTTTAAGATACAGCACTTGACCTCCAGTCAGTCAATAACTAAACAATGAAGATTAAAAGATATTTTTGAGTTTGTACATGCATAAATTATGTACCTATCAAATAGTCAACTTGAAACTAGTACTAAATGGAAGCTGCTGTTTCGTAAGTTTGCCCAAATTGCTTGATTTCAAGCTCAGTAATTGTGAGAGATAGTAATTCGTGAAATCTCTGAAGTAACAAGCATTCACGAGCTGTCAAAAATGCGCTTTCATCATCTGCATGCATCGGCCAATAATATTTTTATTTTCTAAAGGGAAAAAATTTCAATCCTCAAAAAGGCATGCAGTATAAAATCGGAGACTCCTAACTTTACCATCTCCCAATCCATTGTATATATTACCGACATATTCATATTTCAGCTCATTTTGCTTATGTCAAACTAGTCAAGTTTTTTTTTGATTTTTGCCTGAAATCGGACTTTGTGGGAAAAATATGCTGTTTTCACCACTTATTTAAGGTTTTTTGCCGCATTCATTCTAAAAAATCAATTTTTTTTTATTTTTGTCTTTCACAGATCGCACGCACGACTTCAGAAACATGGCTCAGGAATCGACACAAAACGAAGTGAATGGCATATTACTAGAATGGTTTTGGCGATATTTCTTTGTTTTTTGACTTGTTATTTGCCAATTACTATTGTCAAAGTACTTGATGCAAAGGGCGCATATCCAGGTGATTATTATTATACATTTTACATACATATTTTCCTAATGTATAGCTCGTTTTAATATACAATCACTGGCTATTTCCGTTTCAATGATTTTATATAAATAGAAAATGGAAATGGAACTATTGATGAATGTTTAGGAGATTATAAACTATATATGTAAATACGGGAAAAAAATTACACCTTGGATGTTTTCAAACTTTATAATTAAAATAATTATAATTTATAACAGTTACGTCAATAATACAAAAAGTAAATAGCAAATACTAGTTAGTATTTAAATTTTTATTTTATAAAATATAAACGTAAAGTTGAACTACTGTATTTAATGTCCGTGTACACAATACTCTTACGTATTTCTTACGTTTATTTATTGACATAAGAGCTACGTAATGAAAACGTAAAGTTGAGATAAATTCAGCTTTATGTTATGTTTACGTACGAAACAACTAATAGCGCATGCGTCAACTTTAAACACATGTTTTGATCTGACAGTTGACAACACCCTTGATCGAAACGTGCTTTAAATATGATTGACATAGAATTATTAATAAAAGATACAACAATTTATTCCTCGTCTTAATATTTCTCTAGTTGGCGACTTTTATAACGCAGTTTCAATAATAATGAAACAATCGCAAGATCTTTTTCAGTCATCATACAATAAATAAAACAAACAACTCCAAATTGTTAAACGCGAAACCAAAGAAAAACAGAATCGAAATCAACAGAATATTTGAAAATGACAGTCAGAGAAACCAACACAATACATCAATAACCCTAATTTGTACCAACGTAAAATGAAAAAACACTTTGTTTTCACGTATTCCTTATGCTTACGCATTGTGAATTGGCACTTACAGATAATATTATAATAAACAAAAACTTCTGAGTACAAACGATACCAAATTAGGTCAAAGAAAATAATTCATTGTGGATTTATGGCACAATAAACTTACCAACCACAATATTTTATCAATAACGTCCGGTTTGAACTATGAATGTCAAGTTTTAATTCACTTTATAATCTACTTTCTTTGTAATATATTCAACCGGTACTACGCTTTTGTAATGCGGATAGAATAACAGTACAATGAATCATTGAAAAATATTTCTCTTGTGAGTAATTCTGTTGAATCAATTTATAGGAAATTTCTTCAATGGTATTTTTTTGTTGATGATCACTCTAATGATGATTCATCACTGCAACTTGTTTCTTAGTAATATAAGAATTTGTAATATGTATTTTGTCATTTTTGAGTACTTTTTCTACTTGAATCAAACTTCAAACTAAGAATAATTTAACAGCTGCGTCTGACCTGACATTGACCATTCTCATAGTTAATGAAAAACTGTACTATTCTAGCGCATTTAAATTTATAAACTTGAACTCTAGTTTTTTTTGTTTTGTTTTTCAGCTTTGCATATCACAGGATATCTACTGCTGTACATGTCGTCATGTTTGAATCCAGTTATTTATGTCACTATGAACAAACAATATCGTCAATCATATCTCGCAACTTTGCGATGCCAATTTGGGCAACAGGATCATCACAGCATTGCTGCTCATCAAGAACATCAAAGTCGGACAGTTTTGTCTGCAGTTTATCTACCAAAGAACTCCAAAGTTACTATGTCACCTGCATAATTTCTTATTCTACCAAATCAAGTGCCATAAACATTACTATCATCGTTAAGAAATATATTAGTGAAACAGGTATTAAGTATTAATTTATTCATTTTTGTATTGTGAGAGTTAGGTATTGTTTCAGGAACAAAAGTGATATATAAATATTTTATTAATATTGTTGTAATGTCATTTTTTCTCACAGTATTAATTATTTCACAATGCAAAGATCGTGTTCACATTAAAGTACAAACCAAATATTTTGTAAATATTGTTTTAAGCGTATTTTGTATCATATTTATCAAGAATCTACATTATTTTCAATATGTACATATTTTATGTTAAAATTATGTAAAAATAAAATCTTTATAATGAAAAAGTTATGCCGTGTTCACACCATAAGGACACATAAATTGATGTGTTTGGTCGTTTTGCGCATGTACCGACCTTGAGATTCTGGCGCTATGGCGCTAACCAAAGAAATGTAAGGTTTCCAAATACACGTGTATTATTTCGTCTACAATATTTGTATGAATCTGAACGTATTAATTCGTACTGAAAAAACCTTAAAAAATGCATTACTTTGATAACAGGCAAGGAAAAATATTATCGTGACCTCATAACAAAACCAAGGACGTTGAAAACAAGTGACAGTAAGGCGGTACACTTACTGAATGATATGATAATATAGTGCCATAGAAGTGGGGACACTGATTGCTTAAATTAATAAATTAAAATAATTCAAGTTCTCGTCCATTTATTCATTGCTTAACAATAGTGTCCTCTCTGTTCTTCACGATGTTGGCTTCACAACGAAATGCTGTGAGTAGTTTATTATTTATTTATAATTACCAAGCAGCTAAAATATTTTATTAATTTCAGTATAAACAATTGTGGTCTGTACTGAACAGACAATATGCTAGCGCCTCTCCTGCTACAACTAAATTATTCATAAATGGAAAAACACGGGAATCACAGGCGTCCCAATGGATTGATCTTTATAATCCTGCTACAAATGAAGTTGTAACTCGTGTGCCTTGCAGCACCCAAGATGAAATGGATGCTGCCGTAGCATCATCAAAAAATGTTAGTAATTTAATAGCCAAAATCACTGAGTAGAAGGCATTTGTTTGTGTACGCTAATTAATTTATTACAGGCGTATAAATCCTGGAAACAAACATCTGTACTAACTCGTCAACAACTCATGTTGAAACTTCAAGCTTTAATTCGTCGAGACATCAAAAAAATAGCTGCCAACATAACAGAAGAACAGGGCAAGACATTAGCTGACGCAGAGGGTGATGTCATGCGTGGTCTCCAAGTCGTTGAACATTGCTGTGCTGCTGGAACTCTCATGCAAGGCGAAACAATGCCAGGTGTTGCAAAAGACATGGATACTGTGTCCTACAGATTACCTCTTGGTGTAACTGCTGGTATTGCTCCGTTTAATTTTCCGGCTATGATCCCGCTGTGGATGTTCCCCATGGCATTAATTGCCGGAAATACATCTATTATTAAGCCATCGGAGAAAGATCCTGGTGCAACAATGATGTTGATGGAATTGCTGAATGAGGCCGGATGCCCGCCTGGCGTTGTTAATGTAAGTATTTATTGCTTAATAATGATGACTATTAAATTAAATTGCCATTGCAATAAATAAGCATGGAGGTCAGTTGAAATATATTTTATTTTTTTATTATTTACCAGGTAATCCACGGTTCCCACGAAGCTGTAAACTTTATCTGTGATCATCCTGATATCAGAGCTATTAGTTTTGTTGGCTCTGATAAGGCTGGCAAACATATTTATCGTCGTGGCTGCGCCAATGGAAAACGAGTACAGTCAAATATGGGCGCGAAAAATCATGCAGTTATTTTACCCGATGCAGATAAAGCTGCTACTATTGAACAGCTCGCTGGAGCCGCTTTCGGGGCTGCTGGACAACGCTGCATGGCTCTTAGTGTTGCTATTTTGGTTGGTAAGTTGAAAAATATGAACAACCTCCACTTACAATTATATCGTCATATTCATACGTTGACTTTCTTGTGTAGTAGCAGCAATAATTGAACAGCTTTCTCTAAAAATGAGATTAAATTAATTATATGTCTTCACTTTTTAACGAGTGTTTCTAATTATTCACGCACTCGAAGTTCAAGTACTTGTGCTATTATTAAAAAATTAATTACTCTGTAACATATATAGTAATTCAATTTTTTTTTAAATCTATTTTTAATGAAGTCAACTGCCAAGAATGCTATCGAACTAATAAATGTACTTAATCATGTATTTAAATAGATTAGTGATCGCCCAGTGGTCGAAATTCGACCGTGAATCATTATTTTGCAAAGTTTCAACGTTATGAAGTTTATCTTCCATCCTCAGGTGTTCCAGGTAAAATTAACTTGGCATTCGATGCTCCATCCAAATCTAAACTTAAGATTAGTGGTTCTCATTCAAGATTTTAAAGAGTCTTTCTTCCCCCAACCTTCGGCAAGGGAAAGAAATCATTACGTTTACCCATTCTGCATTATCTTTTGTATTTGCAACTGATTTTTTAAGTAGTTAACCAACAGAACTTTATTTTACCTCTTTTTTCCGTTTTGCTGGGCCACATTTACATCTAATATCATTAATTGAGGCGTTATTCAATAATGAACACATTGTCAATAACAATATGTCAATTGGTTACATAACGCCTTTTAACTTAACGGCATAAGACATAAGTGTGACCCCTGCATTAGTCTGAAGATAGTTTAAAGTGTGTAACTTCAAAATGTAACTTACGATCAGCGCCACCTTTAATTGCGCATAAAATAGAACCGTATTTTGAACGCGCCATCCATTAGAGAACGCTCTCCTTGTATACCAGTGACCTCTAATCATATATGGACCGGAAAGTAGGCGAATATGCGTGGCTCCAAAATGAAGGTATGCAACCACGCACAAATGGAGAGAGGCTATCTCTTTCTAATGCGGCTCTCAAAATGTTTTCCTTGAGTTCTGCAGTAATGTAATTTTTTCATTAAAAAACTGAATAGAGAATTAAAAATACATTATATTATATTGTGAATAGGAAAATATAAGGAAAATACTATGAATTATAAATATAATTGAATATACAAATGGTTTGTCATAAATAGAATTTATTTTACATATCTCACAAATTTACATTCAAAATTAATTTTGTCAATTTCGATCTCACAGTTGCCTTTTACTGAGGAACATTTCACAAATTTTTTTCATTTTTTGTATTTCGTAAATGTCTTCTCCTACTTCTAAAATGTTAACGTATCTAGGAGTAAATAAAACCAATCTCGTTGTGAAATATTCTTCATAAGTCACCATCTTAAATGTTCACGTAAACTCACAAGTTGAAAACAATGCACAACAATAAGGCCCAGTTGCATAAAGCGTTATTAACTATAATCATATTGTCAAATATTTGATCACGTGTTTCCAACCTGATTTTTTTAACATTTAACTAGAAGTTATGGTATAGTTTTACAACAGTAACAATTATAAATCGTCCTCTAAACGTGAGAAACAAGTTAATTATTCACGCGATCTATTTTTTCCAGATAGACATCGATAAAAAATCGAGTTAACAGGCTGTCAGTTAACATGCTGATAACTCAATTTTTTAATGACATTTATCTGGAAGAAAAATAGATCGCGTAAATAATTAACTTGTTTCTCACGTTCAGAGGACGATTTTAAATTGTATTTGCTGTAAAATTATACATGAGAATATCTTAACTTCTATTTAGATGTCAAAAAAATCAGGTTAGGAACACGTGATCAAATATTTGACTATGTAATTAAAGTTAACAATGCTTTATGCAACTGGGCCTAAGACTTTCGACTTATCAGATCTCGCACGCCTATGATACAGATAAGGAATAATTCTACCCAAGAAAAATAGTCCACTCGACGCCTCTGGTTGCGCTGAGCCGATTTACAGAGCATGCGCAGTTGTTGCGTTAGATAGAGATAGCGTGTAAAAATGAACAAGGATGAACTCTCTCCAATGACATTTCGCTGGAGCCAGCCCCTTATGTGTTACAAGTATACAGCTTTCCAGTCCATTATATATAGAGGTCACTGTTGTATACACTCCATAGCTAGAGCATTGTGGGATTCTTTCTTTGCTCATTATGTCGTTGTGCAATATTTGTGATTGGGGTGGTGAGAATCTTGCTCAAAGAAATTTTATTGAAGGGTAGAGAGTTTTGAAACATTATAAAATGTGGCAAAAGCGGAAATAAAATTGTCCTCACCAAACCAACGGCACGTTTTCTAAAAGTTTGGTACTTTTTTGCAAGTGCTCATGTAAAACCGGTGCCGCTGGAAAAAGTAAGCAATTTTCTGCTATATAATTGATACTGACCTTGGAGAATATAATCTTGCTTCTTAAAGCACAGTGAGCACACTTTTGTCCTTGAAAACATTTGTTGAATATTCAGAGCCAATTTCCATGCTCGAAATCTGTCAATTTTCTCCAAGTTGCCAAAAATATTTTCCATTTGGACGGTGTGATCATTTGGCTTATCTGCTTGATTTTGACAATTAATTACGGCACAATTATCCATGTTTGTAGATTTTTTCCGTCCACTAAATCCTGTGGCTTCCATTTTTTCCGTATGAACAAAAATCGTTAAACTTAAGCACTGTTAAATGTTTTGTGTACAAACGCGTGTGCAGTATTTTTTAGTAGGAGCAGCGCCACCGAACTTCTCATATCCCAATATAATTTTTGCTTTTTGCACTTCCTTCTCCACACAGACTTTAAACATGCCAAGACTCACGTAATCTGTGTGTGCAGTACAAAGTTTTCTTTTCACGTCGTAAAATTAATGTCTTCAGTTTTCTGCATTTCTTCATATAAACTTCAAGTATGCCAAATCTCACATTCTTTCGTGCGCGCAATATGCTTAAAAAGGGGTACAAAGCTTGCTCTTCACGTATTAATATATAGATTAAAATGGGATACCTGTATATAACTTTCGCTTTCTGCACATCTTTTCCGTATAAACTTTTAAGTATGCTAAATCTCACATTCCTTCGTGCAAGCAATATGCTTAACAAGGGGGCCGAAAGATTTCTCTTGGCGTATTAATATATAGAGTACCGGCCGTGATACTTATCATGTATTTAAATAGATTACCGACCGTCATGCTTACAAAAATTATTGCACGGTTAGAAGGTCTATTCAGCAGTATCAAGTTCGACGTGTTTAAATATCGAAAATATCAGCAGTAGAAAAAATCGCGCCTTCCTTAAAAGCTTTTAGAATACTCCATTTCTATTCTTGAATGAACAAATTTTGTTCACATTTGGAAATCAAATGGAAGAAAATAGCAAAGAAAATCAAAAACTATTTTACAAAGCAATGAAAACTTTAGAAAGGGAAAAACAAGATACAATTTTCCAGTAAAAGACAAAACGGGATCCCAGATAGCAGAAGAAGGTCAAGTAATGGAACGATGGAAAGAGTACTTCGCAACAGTCGAAGAGGGAAACATAGAACTGCAAACAAGAGGTGAATTGACTGCAACATCTACAGAAGAAATAAATATTGAAGAAGTAAAAGAAGCCATTCAAATGCAAAAATGTGGAAAATCGCCTAGTCATGACAGAATAACTACAGAAATGCTAAAATACATGGGTGATGAATGTGATATGTTGCTATTAAAAATATTTAGTCAAGTATGGAAGGAAAATACAATACCAAAAGACTGGGAAATAGCAGTTATCTTACCGATATATAAAAAAGGAGATATCCGTGAATGTAACAATTATAGAGGAATTTCACTATTAAGTATAGCACTAAAATTATATGAAAGAGCTCTGGAAAAAAGATTGAGAGTAATAATAGAACCATCTCTAGAAGAAGCTCAAAGCGGATTCAGGAAAGGAAGAAGTGTACAAGATCATATTTTTACCATTAAACAAATAGTCCAGAAAACCTTATTGATTAAAAGTAAAGCATGCATGGCCTTCATAGATCTGGAAAAAGCATTCGACAGAGTGCAAAGATAAAGAATCTGGAACAGTTTAACAAAGAGAGATGTGAATTTGAAACGAAAAATGGCCTTCGCCAAGGAGGAGTTATGAGTCCGGTTCTGTTTACAGTATTCATGGACGATATTATAAAAGAATGCAAGCAAGAAACAACGAAGCTATTAGTAGGCCACAGAAATATGCAACGTATCGAAATTGGAGAATGCGCGTTTGCGGATAATGTTGTAATATTCACAAGAAACGAAACACAACTGCAAAGAAATTTGAATATATAGAATAATAAACTGAATATGCACGGAATGTCAATGAATGTGAAAACAAAAGTAATGATAATAGATAATGAAGAAAAATCTATTAAGCTAAATAATGAAAACATAGAACAAGTAGAGAAATTCGAATATTTAGGAGTAACAATAACAAAAGATGGAAAACAGGACGAAGACATTAACAAAAGAGTAGATAAAACAGTGAAATTATTCCACAGTATAAATAACAGCTTCATAAAGTAAGAAAGAAATTAGCAGGAAGACAAAATTAACAGTTTTCAATACAATATTTAGATCAGTTCTAACATATGGTTGTGAGTCGTGGGTTATACCGAGAAGGGTCTAAGGAATAACGAGAATGGACAGAATAAGAAATCAAGATATAAGATCAGAACTTTCAGTGAAACCTATAGTAGAATTTATTGAGCAAAGACAACTAAGCTGGTGGGGACACCTGGTCAGGATGGAGGAAAATAGACCTGTAAAGAGGACTTGGACATCAAGGAATATACCGAAGAGAAGCCGAGGAAGACCGAGAGAGAACTGGGATAACATCATAGAGAAACTCCTGGAGAAAAAAGGAATCACACTACGCGAAGCCAAGCAGACTGAAAAGAACAGGAAACAGTGGGCAAAGTTTGTACACGAATAAAGAATAAAGACTAAAATCCTTACACTTAACGGTAAAAGGGAATATAATGAACAAATTTGAATCCAACGACCGGACACTTCATTCATTCTAATAAGAGTAAAACTGTTTTCATCCACTTCTTATTCTCATGGCTAGATAAATAACATAAAAAAATATTTACCTACTGATTTCCATGGTGCAAACAAGAAGCGTGATTAGATAATAATTTACAATAGGGAATTTTTAGTTCATTTATGTTTTGGTTGTAGGTGAAGCTCAAAAATGGATTCCAGAATTAGTAGAACGTGCAAAGAAATTGAAGGTAAATGCCGGGCACGAACCAGGGACTGATTTAGGTCCAGTTATCTCTGTCGATTCAAAGGAAAGGATTCATAGGCTAATCGAGTCTGGCATTAGACAGGTATGTTGAACGAAAACGTGAACATAAATTTAATTGTTACTTTTCCGAAATTCAAACTATTAAAATTACATTTCTTGCATTTACTACAATCTTAAGAACGTGAACTTGCGACATCAGTCAAGTTCCTTGACATTGAAAAATGTTTTATTAATATTATGTAAGTTGACAGAGTTGATCCTATCCTTGATAAGTTTTAGAAGGTTGAAATTTGGTTTAAAGGATCTGGATGAAATAACACTTTTATGAGATTTAATTAGATGTTATTAAAATGGACGTTTCGGTTGTCAAGGCAACCATCTTCAGCATCTACAATAATGTATAAATAAACAATAATAAATTGACATACATAGCAGTATACTTACAAGAAAAACTTTAAGTTAATCTCAATTGCGGTCAAGAATGTTGATGTTTTACATTGATAATTCTTACAAAGCACAATTATCAGACCAGTGAGCAACCATTGATAAAAAGGTAAACCCCATGGAGATGTAGAAATATATTTAATCAGAAATACTGCTATCACCTCGGGAGTGTTATTTCATCCCGATCCTTTAAACCAAATCAATCTTCTAAAAAATATTAATATTATATGAATAAAAAACTTTTTTTCGAGAATATAAATAAATTCTTGCAATGTATGTAATTCCTTAATTCTTTATTTTGTAGGGAGCAAAATGTGATTTAGACGGTCGAGGCATATCTGTAGAAAAATATCCTAATGGAAATTTTGTCGGACCTACTATCCTTTCTAATGTTACATCCCAAATGGAGTGCTATAAAGAAGAAATTTTCGGCCCTGTGCTGAATATTATGGCTGCTGATAGTTTGGAACAAGCTATTGAAATGATTAATGCTAGTCCATATGGAAACGGTACGTAAAAATTTCAATATGTATAAAATCTAAAAGTACATACAAATGTTTTCTCCTTTTCATATGGAAACCCAGTCTTTTTTTTTTTAATAACATATAAATTATTCCAGGTAACTTATTCGGTTGAACACTTTATTATGTTATAATTTCTTTTACTTTTTTAATAATTAGAAAATATAATACCGTTAGTTTTACTTGTTGAATAAATAGACCTTATCTGAACTAAAAAATATCATTTCTCAAGTTTAATTCACGGCGGCACACTTAAATTGTGGTGATAAAAAAGTATAATTACCTTATTTACTTTATTTATTATCAGTCAGATCTCTATTCATCCGCAAAACTTGAAAAATAAGAGTTTGTTTCGGAAAGTAAAAAAAAAAATCATTTATAAAATAATTGTTATAAGAAATAATTTTATTTTTCTTTCAATTCAAAGCTATAAGTTAATAAATTAATCATCTATCAATGTTTCTTCTACTAGCATAAAGTTTTGCATCGATTTTTCCTAATCCAGTGCTTAGCGATAATTCACAATGGGCGTAAGCGTAAGAAATACATAAGAAATGCATAAGACATAAAGTTGAACATATGCTATTTTTATGGCCTTGTTCACAATGCTCTTACGTATTTCTTATGCTTACGTAGTGCATAACAGCTGCATAAGAAAGTTCAACTTTACGTATTTCTTACGCATATATTTTCTTAATGCGCATGTCCAATATATTTTAACCGACAGACAGTAGATGTGTCAAATGAATGAAAATAAACTTGTTTTTGTGGTTAGGAATATTTATAATCTTTGTATTAATAACAATACTAAACGAATTTCGTCTTCCAAAAAAGACATTTAATTGCAAACATGTGCAGAAACAAAAGTAATGCCCTAAACTAAGAGCTTTCATATAAAAAACAAAACCAAAAGCAATGAAAATTATTAGTATGCTATGCTCATTATGAACACGCGTATGATTTTCATAAGAATTATGTTATGTACTTCTTATGCTTACGCCCATTGTGAATTAGGGCTTACGGAAAATCTTTTCACAAATATAAAGTTTTTGAGGCAGATAAGAATTATGACATTTGTAGAATTTTCATGCGGAAATTCCTAAATTGTTATTTATATTTAGGTACTGCTATCTTCACAACTAACGGATCAAACGCCCGGCAATTTGTGAATGAAATCGACGTTGGACAAGTCGGTGTGAACGTTCCAATTCCAGTTCCTTTGCCCATGTTCAGTTTTACAGGTAGCAGGGGTAGTTTTCTAGGAGATTGCCACTTCTACGGTAAACAAGGTTTGAACTTTTACACTCAAACAAAAACAATTACAAGTTTGTGGAGAAAGGGACAGGCAGTTACCAAATCATCTGTTTCTATGCCTGTCATGCAATAAAAATATTTGAATCTCTAATTATTAAATAGGGATTAAATGTCTTCCATTTAACTACCGTTGGTAGCATTTATTTTACAAAAGATATTACTAATTTACTGTATCACGTTATTTACAATAAATGATGTTACAAAATGAATAAATATGCTTGAAAAGTAGATTTTACGCATGAATGATGTGTGTTCATTGTTTCACTTTATGTTTAATTCCTTTTTCACTCTCTACCACTTAAATGAAATGAGAACATTTGCTGATTGAAGAAAAGGATGTTTTCACTTTTTAAGGTCTTATAAATTACACGCCTATTTGTTGAATTTCATCTCGTGTAGTCGTGTAGACCTTAAAAGAAAAAAATTGTAATGGTTTCGCTCTAATATTTCTAGTTTCTTTTGTCACGACTGTCAAACACGTTTGGCGTTAAAGAATGGGTAATTATATGTGTTTTATGTTTAACACTTACAATACAAGTACCAACAAACGTGCGTTAAGAAAACAGTGCAATTTGTAGGTCAATATCTTGTTGCTTCCATGGTTTATCTTTGTTCATGGTCGAGTGCTGCCCGTAAATTTTAACGAACGAAGATTCTAGATATTCATTAAGCTGTTTCACTTACGATTTGATTGCAGTGAAGTTATAGCCATAATTTGAATTTGGATTTTAGGTTATATCATAAATTATGTTAAACAGTGACAGATTTAAATGGATTAATTACGAGAAAATGATTCTTCAAGAAAGTTGTGATGTACTTAAGAAAGTCTATTCATAAAATACTAACAAACTTGAAGTGACGAATAATGAGCATTTAAACCAGAATGCTTTATTAACCAAGTTTAACATTTAAATTGAGGCCATGAAAAATAAAAGAGATGGAAAAGTCACGACTGAATATTAGAAAAAAGGAGAGAAAGCAAATGTCATCTGGTGGGGAAAGATGTGTAACACATTTCTTATTTATTGTGGAATAATACGAAATGAGTTAGTTATGTTTCGGTGGTCGTAAGGTTTGGTGGTAATTAAAATGTTACTGTTTTTGTTGGTGATTGCTGTGGCTCAAGCTAAGACTGTGCGATATTCTAATATCCCGCCTCGAGCTGCAATTGCTACTAAGACTTATGATCTAGAAGTGCCAGGTTCAGCACCAATTAGAATTATTGAAGCAGAGCCCTTATGGGGCCCGGAAGTAATTACTACTCAAGCACCCCCTGAAAATGGTTCTAAAAAAAAGAAAACTGGTAAAGAATTTGTTACTACAACAGAATCGTCACAATTTACACTTAGTGAACCTCAACGCTCTAAAAATTTCTCATTAGAAGCTTTAAATACATTTTTAAAAGATTACGCTGACAAAGTTAATGAAAATAAGAAAAAAAATGCCAATAGGGCAACCACAACGGAAGAACCAATTAATAAATTAGCAAGTATATATTTACAAAATGATAGAATGGACGATGATAAATTAAAAAGTTGGGGCTCAATAGACACAAAGCGTCAAAAATATCCTTTTGAAGACAAAAAAGGATGGGTGACTTTAGAAGCTATTCCTTGGTCAACTAGTAAAATATCAAAATGGCAAAGTAATCACAAAACTGAACCAAAACCTTGGGAAAGTCATTCAAACAGGCCTCAATCAAATTGGAACACCAAATATTCAAATTATGATAAAAATCCGTTCTTGGAAAGTAGTGACACAAATGTTGAAGATAATTATAATGAACCGTCAAACAGTGAATACGAAAATTATAATTCAAATGAAAATATTTTCCATGATAAACCCGTAGCACATTACGATGTCGATATACGGCCTCCAAGTTCAGGTTTTTCAAGACCTCAAAAACCTAAGCCAGCTTATACAATTGATGTAAAACCAATAAAAGTAAAACCAGATGCGGTGGAATGGATAGGAGAGGTGCCTTCAAAGCCTGCATGGAATTCAAGGCCAGTTCAGCAAAATCATTGGAATAACCCACCAAATTCTTGGGTCGATCGAAACTCATCCCCGACGTTTTTGTACAGTCATCAAGGATATAAAGATGATAGCAGAGATATAATCACCGATAATCGTCCACCTAGTTTTCCCAAACCGGTGCAAAATTCCCATCAAGCATACGAAACCATTCAAGATCATCCAACGTCTGTTTCTCATCCTTCAACTCATCCCATCAACGGAAACGGCGAATGGATTTTGGTATCTACAACAAAAGGCTATCAATATCCAAACAATAAGCGCCAAAGATCTGTGGAAGTAACTCCCGACTCTATAGGAACTCGTAGAGGAATTCGGTTGACTGTTTTACCCCCAGAAAACGACGGGAATGTCAACATGACAACATCACATGGAGGAATGTTAGAAGTGGAATCAACATTTGAAACAGTTGAAGAATCACACAATAAGCATGTTGAATCTATGAACGAACAAAATCCAACAAAGAATAAGTTTCCAGTGCACAAAAAAAAGCCGGTGAAAACAGTTTATACCGCGAGACCAAAACCAGGTGTTTTTAATACACCAGGAAGGCCCACTATAGTGAAACAAGACAATTCTAATGATGCTACTGCTGTTTTAGCTGCCGTTGGGGCTGGAATGGTGCCTGCAACTATGGCTATGTTGTTACCCTTTGCTGGAAGGAAGAAAAGAAGCGTGAAAAATAATTTACTGCCTAAAATCAATGTTACTTACGTTCCTACAAATTTATTTAAACTTTAGTGATCTCAAACCGGATAATTTATTGTTGAAATTCATTTAAGATAAGTGTTACGTATTTGTATTTATTTTTAAGTTTAAAGTAAGACTGTTATATGTATAAAAAAATTTATTCATTATTTATCACTGGTTTTATAATTTCATTCATACATTTGGTGTATAAAAATTATCTACAAATGATGTGAAAATGTTATAAATAGTAACTTAAAAATATTAGGTGGTACAAAATAATAGCTAATTATTAATATCACTCATAAATATAAAATGATTTGAATAATTCTGCAGCCCGTTGTACAATATTTAGACGGTTGCAGAATTGTATCGGCCTAATACATAATAAAATAATTTCTTTTCAGTATTCGCAGAAATAATAATACAAATATTTCAAGTTGTTTACATCGACGTTGCCCAATTTTGATCAGAAGTTCTCTATTCATTGTTTTATACATATTCAGAGCAGTGGAGTGCCTGGAGGTTACGCTTGTTAGGGTGTAAAAGTCTCTTTAGATACGAGCGAAGCGTTTAGAGAAACGCGTGTCTAAGAAGTTACATATTATATTTTTTTTACAAATTCAAATTTAGACAGCAAAAATTTATTTAAAAAATAATATTTTGAGAGTAAAAATTATTGAAGACTTTAACCCGTGCTTAATGAGCCTGTGCTGATTTCAGGACGTGCTCAAAATAATCGACGCCACGGGTTTACCATTTAAAATGTTATTTAGCGCCAGGTGTCTAAAATGCTACAGAATGTTTTGGGACACTGCAAAACGTTATAGTCCGGGAGCCCACTGATCACTTATGAAATGTAGTGAGAATGGTTATTTACAAAAATTATGAAACATTGGATCCAGCCCGGGAGTCGCGCGCAGGGGCGTTTTGCACAATATTGTTATAAAAATGTAAAAATTCTGGTTTAAATGCGAAATATGATCAGCTATGAAACTTTGACAGTATATAATTTATGGATAAACATCAACGGAAAACCACGGGGCAAAATGGTTCTTACTGTATGTCTAGAAATGACGACATGCAATGTAGTCTCTTTTCGTTTCATAAAATCCTATTCACACCAAAAGAAGTTTCACTTCAAAATTTAATGTCCTATATTAACCAGTTGAGTTTCCTGAATATGTGTACAAAATTTCATGATGATCGGCTTAGTAGTCTACGCGTGAAAGCGTAACACACTCACATTCGCATTTAAAATATAAGTTAGGATTGTGCAAAAACGCCCTTGCGCTCGACTCTCGGGCTGGAGCCAATGTTTCATACTTTTTGTGAATAACTATTCCCACTACATTTCATAAGTGGTCATTATCTTTCAAAAAAAAGCCATGGGCTCCCGGACTATTATGAAATGTTCCGGAATATTTGAGAATGTGACCGAATGCCATAAAATCTTTCAGGATGTTCCAAAACTCTCTTTATACAGTATGAAGATATGCTTTAGAATGTTCTAAAACGCTCCAGACTGTTTTACAACGTTATAAAATATTCCAGAACGCTTTAGAACATCATACAGTATTACAGAACGTCCAAACTACTCTGAATCATTTTAGAACACGTCACAATGATTTAAAATACCTTAGGATGTTCTAAAATACAGAAAAATGTTTTAAAATACTCCAAAACGGTCTAAAATATTTCAAAATATAACGCTTTAGAACACCACACATTCATACAATATTTCAGAATGCCCCAAAACATTCTTGAAAATGTATAGTGCTTATATATGCTTTAAGGCTAGTTAATGATGGATTTAATTTGGGAATTCACAATTAGAAATTTATAGTCACAGTTTTTGAATATAACCTCAAATTGACCTTTTGAATAGCCATTTTACATCGCCAAAACCATTTTATTTGCACAAATAATTGTATTTCTGTTTGATTTATTACTTTTATCATATGAATATGAATGCTCCTTCACCATATTCATGATTTGAATATATTTTCTGTGACAGTTGACAATTTGAAATTTTTGACATGTCAGCCAATGTCTGCGATTGACTGGATTCAAAATTGAGAGAATCTAAATTTGTAAATTAAATCTATCATAAACGAGCTTTATTTGCGCAATTGATCGAATTTCGGTTTGATTTATTACTTTTATTATATAGATATTGGTGCTCCTCCACCATATTCATGATTTAAATATCTTTTCTGTGACAGTTGTCAATTTGTAATTTCTGACATGTCAACCAATATCTAAATTTGTAAATCAAATCCATCATAAACCAGCCTTTAGTGCCAATTCACAATGTGCGTAAACATAAGGAGTACGTAACCATAAACATAAACGTTAAGTTGAACTACTGTATTTCAATGTCCGTGTTCACAATACTCTTACGTATTTTTTACGTTTATGTATTGACATAAGAGCTATGTAATTAAAACGTAAAGTTAAGATAAATTCAACTTTATGTTATGTTTACGTATGAAACAACTAATAGCGCATGCGTCAACTTAAAACACATTTGTTCATCTGACAGTTGACAACACCCTGGATCGAAACGTGCTTTAAATATGATTGACATAGAATTATTAATAAAAAAAGGAAACAATTTCTCCCTCGTCTTAATATTTCTCCCGTTGGCGACTTTTATAATACAGTTTCAATAATAATGAAACAATCGCAAGATCTTTTTCAGACATCATACAATAAAACAAAACAAACTGAACTCCAAATTGTTGAAAGTGAAACATAAGTGAAACAAAAGAAAAACAGTAAACACGAAACAGAGTCGAAACCAACAAAATATTTGAAAATGACAGAGAAACTTAACACAATACATTAATAACCCTAATTTGTACCAACTTAAAATGAAAGAAAAAACACCTTATTTTGATATTTCACGTTACGACCACTGTGAACGTACATAATTTCCTACGTTTATGTTTTAACGTACTCCTTATGTTTACGCACATTGTGAATTGGCACTTAGACTATTTTGAAACGTTATAAAATGTTCTAAAATGCTTCGAAACGTCATACAACCTTCCAGAACGTACCAAAACACTTTAAAACATTCCAGAACACATGAGCATATTATACAATGTTTCAAAATGCTTTAGGATATTTTAAAATTCTGCAGAATGTTTTAGAGGATTCTGAGATGTTCCAGAATTCTTGAAAACGGCTCACAATGTTGAACAATATTCCAGGACGTCTCAGAACGCTTTAGAACGTACCAAATCACTCTAAGACATTCCAGGACTCATCAAGATGTTTCAAAATGCTTTAAGATGTTTTTAAATGCTGCAATATATGTTAGATTTCTCCAAAACGTTATAAATTGTTCCAGAATTGTTGAGAACGGCTCACAATGCTGTACAATATTCCAAGACGTCTCAGAACGCTTTAGAACGTACCAAATCACTCTAAGACATTCCAGGGCTCATCGAGATCTTTCAAAATGCTTTAGGATGTTCTTGAATGCTACAATATGTCTTAGATTACTGCAAAACGTTATAAAATGTTTCAGGATATTTCAGGACATTTCAAAATGCTATAAAATCTTCCAGCACGTCCCAAGACACTCAAGAAATAACGTACCAAAACACTCTACAATATTCCAGGATATTATACAATGTTTCAAAATGCTTCAGGATATTTCAAAATGCTGCAGAATGTTCTAGAACATTCCAAAACTTCATAAAATGTTCCAGAATTCTTGAGAACGGCTCAAAATGCTGTATAATAGTCCAGGACGTCTCAGAACGCTTTAGAACGTACCAAATCACTCTAAGACATCCCAAGAGTCACCGAGATGCTTCAAAATGCTTTAGGCTGTTTTTGAATGCTGCAATATGTCTTAGATTACTCCAAAATGTTATAAAATGTTCTAGAATATCTCAGGATATTTCAAAATCTTCAAGAACGTCCCAAGACACTCAAAAAATAACGTACCAAAACACTCTAAAACATTCAAGGACATATCAGGATATTATACAATGTTTTAAAATGCTTTAGGATATTTTAAAATGCTGCAGAATGTTCTAGAACATTCTAAAACTTCATAAAATGTTCCAGAATTCTTGAGAACGGCTTACAATGCTGTACAATACTTCAGGACGTCTCAGAACGCTTTAGAACGTATCAAATCATTCTAAGACATTTTAGGACTCATCAAGATATTTCAAAATGCTTTAGGATGTTTTTGAATGCTGCAGTATATCTTAGATTACTCCAAAACGTTATAAAATGTTTCAGAATATTTCAGGACGTTTCGAAATGCTATAAAATCTTCCAGGACGTCCCAAGACACTCAAGAAAGAACATACCAAAACACTCTAAAACATTCCAGGACACATCAGGATATTATACAATGTTTCAAAATGCTTTAGGATATTTTAAAATGCTGCAGAATGTTCTAGAACATTCCAAAATTGCATAAAATGTTCCAGAATTGTTGAGAACGACTCACAATGCTGTACAATACTCCAGGACGTCTCAGAACGCTTTGGAACGTGCCAAATCACTCTAAGACATTTCAGTATTCATCGAGATGTTATTCAATGTTCCAAACGATACAATTTATTGGTCAATCATTTTCAAAAGTGTGTAATATGTCCAAAATTTCCACAATTTTTTCTTGACCAATAATTGACCAAGTTATTTTTGAAATAGAACTGGCTCTATTTTCGCCAATATTCTGGGGTATTCTAGGAAGATTTTTGTCCGATTTGTCGTTGCCAACATTACTCATATTAGTTATTTCGCGTCAAATGAAACACGCGTTTCATACTTGACTTAACCTAAAGAAAGACAAACAATGCAAACATAATCTTAGTGTTGACAAAGTATTAATATAATTTTATATACAATTGCCTTCAGTATATTAATTTTTTGTCTAGTATCCACACTTTTTGAAGTTACGTCAAAAATTATAAGTTGGTAGCTCTGATTTTTCTTGACGAAAACTTGTATCGTGTAATACAGGCATTAGATTACTCCAAAACGTTATAAAATGTTTCAGAATATTTCAGGACGTTTCAAAATGTTATAAAATCTTCCAGGACGTCCCAAGACACTCCAGAACGTTATACAGTGATTCTATATACTTTAAAATGCTCCAGAACAGTTTATTTTAATAAAGATCCAGATTCTTGTAAATGTGGCGATGAACTTCGGAAACTCTTATATATTTAATTTGAATTAATGTTTTATTGATAATTTTCTTTTGTATTCAATTTTTTCATGTTTTTAATGCTCCAGGCACTCCACTAGAGTTTGAAAAATGTGTTTACAGCAACTGCAATAAGAAAAACTATAATTCTTCCTGTATGTCTAAATAAATACTCATGCTTAAAGGCAACAAAAAAATTAATCAAGTTAACTAGTGGATGGAGTTCTAATAGTTTCCTCCCTTAGCGCACTGTTTACTCTTTCCTGAACTCCTCTCAAATAATTAGAAAATGAATCAGTTGTTCTCAATAAAAGATCCAAGCCTAACCTAACTTTTAATTCGATCAAATTTCTTAAAAAACTAAAGAAATTAGGTTGTTCCGGTTGCAGTATTACGGTCGATTCAGTTGTTGTACTGCTTTCAGAAATTGTAAAATCAGTGGAAGTATCTTTTTGTGTGTATGGTTGTACGGTCGGTTTCATTTTATTTTTTATTGTTTCATATTTAAAATTAATAATTTCATTTTCATCTTCGTTTTCTATGTACCTACGAATTCTCAAACTTCGAGGTCCGTGTTCAGGAACTGCATCAGGCGAGACAGGTTCGAATTCTTGTGGAATACTCCCAACTACAAATTGATTTTTTTCTAAATTACTGTCGTCAACTGTATATCCTGTTTCTTTTTGTTGCTCTTCTATTACATCCCGTCCGTATCCTATTTTAGAACCAACTGAAACTGTCTGGTAATCATTATTGTTGGGTTGTGGGTAATATGTGTCTGAATTTCTGTAATTGTAGTTAATATCATTTTTATAAGCATCATTTCTTGCTAAATGTGTTCGGTAATTATTAGAGGGGTAGTTAGTGTGTTCAGGCATTCCTGCAATTACTTTTCCTATTAATTCTTCTTCTGCCATTCCTCCAGCAGCATATTCATCATAATAATAATCTTTGCGATCAGTCGCCGAATCGAAAGTTCTTCGTAAACCAGTGAACGGATAAAAGAAATAACTAGCTAAACCTGCAGTAACCATTAGACCCACGAGACCCACTCCCACAGTTGGCATTATTTCTCTAGATAAATAGTTGTAAATCTGAGTTCCAATTGGTTTATCTTTTATTGGTTTTATGATAGTGCTGTTGCCTACGGCCGTGTCCATTTTTTCGCTTGCAGTTGTGTTAGTTGGCTTCCTTCTGCGGTTTTTATTATTATTCTTCTTTCTTTTATTATTATTTGTCGGTCTTCGTGGTCGTTTTGTTGTTACGTTTGATTTTTCTGATAAATCTAATGTTCCATCCTTAGCTTCAGGGCGAAGGTCATTTCCCTCAGTATTTTCAGAAATTGTGCTATTAATTTTTGTAGTGGTTGGAGCAGTAGTTGTTATTGTTTTGTTTTTTACAGCATTGTTCAACAGCGAAGCTTTAACTTTAGTCATTAGTCGAGTGTTTTCTGTAGTTGTTTGTATTTTTGTGACTTCTGTTGTTGTTGTTTTAGGTTTTGTAGTCGTTAAAGATTTTATTTTAATTGTAGTTTTGACAGGTTTTTCTGTTGTTAATGTTTTATTCACCTCAGCTGTTGTTTTAATTGTAGGTAGTTTCCGAACAGGTTTTAACGTAGTTGATTGACCACTCAAGAGTATCCAAGTTGATATTCCGCTGTCAGTTGTTGGGGTTTTATTTTCACTGCTTTTCACTGGCTTTTTTTGTGTCGTGGATTCATAAAATTCGTCTACATTAACAATTGGAATCGCAACACCAGGATGTGAGTTTTCAGTTGATTCCAATTTTTTTCTTTCCATGTTTTTCTGCTGAAATTTGATTCTAGGGGGCGTTCTAGTATCCATTGTAAAATCTTGAGTTCTGTTAGATTTTGTTAGCTGGTTTGTTAGTTTTTGAACGGATTCTTCTATGGTTGGATTTGCAGCTATTCTGTAAGTCCTTGTTTCTTGATTTTCAGCTCTGTAAACAATCGTTCATTTTAACAAATTGATTGATAATAATTTCATTAGAGGAATAAGGTTTTAAGGAACAATATTAATAAATAAATAAAAATAATACTAGTTAGTGTTGCTTTGTTTTATTTATATAATAAATGTTAGTATACATAGACAAATACAGTCAAAGGACCTAGAAAACAAAATTTGAAAATTACTTACTTCTAAACTGGCACAGTTCTATATTAAATGTGTTTATAGGAATTCTATTTCTATAGATTGCACGTTTATTAAAAATATGATTTATGAATTAATATTTACATATATTATTATATTTGTTATAATTAAGTGCTGGATTTAAAATAATAATTGATTTGTAATAAAAATTGTTGAGCCCAAAGGGTGAAAAATTGATAGAAAGAAAAACTTCATTTACACTACTCTCGTAAAATTTATTTACTGGACGGTTTTGACAAATAAGTGGCCATCTTCAGAATAATACCGGCGATAATAATATGCTAACTATTAGTGCCAATTCACAATGTGCGTTTACGTAAGGAGTACGTAACCGTAAACATGAACGTAAAGTTGAACTACTGTATTTCAATGCGTGTTCACAATACTCTTACGTTTATGTATTGACATAAGAGCTACGTAATGAAAACGTAAAGTTGAGATAAATTCAACTTTATGCTATGTTTACGTACGAAACAACCAGAGCCGGAACTAGGGTATTGGCCGCCCGTGACGAATCATAAAATTGCGCCCCTATTTTTGTATAGAGTATTATTATGAATATGAGGCAAAAAAGATATAATACAAAAAAATGAATCAAAAATCGATCTCATAATACAAAAAAAAACTGCTGTGGCCACACGGTACTTCCCGACCATAAAGTCCCTGCCCAGTTTCATCACTGTTTCAGAAATTTAGGGTGTCGCATCAATTAATTGCATATTTCAAAGTGGCATCTGTCATTGTCAAAGTGACATCTGTCATTGTCAAAGTGACAGCTGTCATTGTCAATGAGATAACTGTCAATGTTAAAGTGACAGATGGCAGTTATATTTTAGTCCTATTTAAAATAAGTATTCTTGAAAATAAATAGTCCTTTTCAAGATTTTCGGAGTCTTCAGTTCATTGGAACATACAGTTTTGACATTTGATCGCCGGAAGTATAATTTAAAGATGGTAACGTGAATTCCACTAATCAATATTCATTCTTGATATCTACTAATTTTATCTTCCCGAGAGCTTTAAATTGATATCAAACTAGATATCATTTGAATAATTTGTAGAAGAAACAATTGATGATCGTTTAAATATCCTCTTTAAAACTTACACTACAATTACATATCTCCGCAAGAGCTTTAATTTGATACCAATCACGATAGAGCTAAATTACCTAATTTAAAGGAACAATTGACGAACGTTTGCATGTGATGTCCGAATATGAGTGATAATAATTCTTATTTCACATTATGATTCTCATTATTCATTTGCTTCAGAAAAACAACGAATTTCATAAAAATTTAAATTTTAATAATGATAAATGGACCGCTGATAATTTCGAAAAATGTTTCGGGTAAATGTTGTGCCAAATTATTCGAGCATCAATTCTTGTCATTTTATATCCTATGATAAATACTATCATTTCTAAAATAAACGCAAAAAATTAAAAGGTTCCGTCAATAAAGTTTTGGTACCACTGGTTGAAAAAAACTCATCTACGAACTTGATCTTAGCTTTTTGATGAAAAACTTAAATATGAAATTTTGTTCGAAAATTCGTACGCGTTCTCAAGTTATCGTGCTTCCACACAGACGAACCGACAGACAGACCCACTTTTTTCAAGCTATGTCTTTTGGGTTCAGTAGGGTCTAAAACCTAAAACAATTTTGAACAATAGATGAAAAGTTAGAAGATAAAAATATATTCTTCTTTAACAAATCAAGCGTCGCGGGTGGCTCGGCATTCCTAACACAATGCACTAAATGCAGAAGCTAGACTATTTGCTGATAGAGCAGTGTACATCTCCAATAACCAATTAACACATGTAAAGTTTTATAGTTGACCTTAAGATGAGATGGGTAGCAGGTAATATAACGGTATAAACTTTCTCAACCAAAACCCGTCATAAAATATTTCTTAAATTTGAATTTAAATGATTTGTTTAATGCAGTTCATAGGGTTTTGCGCCCCCTAGAAGTCTGCGCCCATGGCAGGGGCCACCTTCGCCACGCCCTAGTTCCGGCTCTGGAAACAACTAATAGCGCATGCGTCAACTTTAAACACATGTTTTCATCTGACAGTTGACAACACCCTGGATCGAAACGTGCTTTAAATATGATTGACATATAATTATTAATAAGAAAAACAACAATTTCTTCCGCGTCTTAATATTTCTCTCGTTGGCGACTTTTATAACGCAGTTTCAATAATAATGAAACAATCGCAAGAACTTTTTTAGACATCATACAATAAAACAAAACAAACTAAACTCCAAACTGTTAAAAGTGAAACCAAAGAAAAACAGAATCGAAATCAACAGAATATTTGAAACTGACAGTCAGAGAGACCAACACAATTCATCAATAACCCTAATTTATATCAACGTAAAATGAAAAAAGCACTTTTATTTTGATATTTTACGTTACGACCACTGTGAAATTTCTTACGTTTATGTTTTTACGTACTCCTTATGCTTACGCACATTGTGAATTGGCACTACAGATTCATAGATTCGTAAATGATGTATAATTTAAATAATCTGTGATAATTCTGTTATTGTTGTATTCGTGCTTTATGTACACTCAGCTTTTCTTTGTAGTCTCCCGACTTGATAATATTAATTAAATTGCCGAAACAGGTCGTTTCATAATCAATAAAATAATTTAAGTTATAAATAAAGAGAGCAAATTTTAATTTAACTAAGGACAACATATACTCTAGACAAAGCTAGTAGCTGTTTGTTTTGAAGCTAGCAGGACAGAAACAGAGGTACAAGGATAGAGCAATGTTTGATCTACTTCAGTGTTGTCTCACTAGATGTCAGCTGCGTAAACATTTTATTAAATACGTTTTTCACGAGTATATTAAACTAATATTAACTCTTTATTAAATTACTCAAATTTATATACATACACGTGCAAAGATACTGATCCATCTTTCACATATTGGCACTTACAACAATACGCTGCACAACTTCGGACTATTATGATTTTACACTTACTATCAAACTGAATGATAATGCATATTTTTAACCTCAATATTTATTGTTTGTAGTGATTTCAACTGACAGATGGTTACAGTGACATCTTGTGACAAATATTTGAAGTAGGTCAAACATATCTCTATCCTTGTACCTCTCTTTCTGTCCAGCCGGCTTCAAAACAAATAATGTACAAACATATGGGATGGATTAATTTAGAGCACTGATCTCTAATATAACACTGGATTGAATTTAGGCCGCTGGAATGCGGCCCCATTTGAGCGTCGCCATCTTGGCAAAAACTGAGGTTCTGTGTCAATTGGTGGCAGTTCAGTATGGTATTGGGACGCAATTTTATACTGAATAAATTTTGTTTATTTATTTAAATGTAGATATATTAATACATAATATTGTTATTGTTTTATTTTATTAGAAAAACTCAACTGAAAAAGTTTGAAGATATAACTTATTCCTATTTTCAGTGAAGTATTACTTTTTACAAGTTTTATGAAGACCTAGAAGGATACATCAATTCATTATGTTGAAGTAATCCAACGATTTGATTTAAAATATCTTGCTCACAAAATTAATCGCTGGACTGCAAATTTGTGCCTACTTACGAACAATAAAATCTTGATTATTGAATGTATTATTATTCTCCTATCATGTGTAGTAGATATTTAAAATTATTAGTTTTGAATAGGCAATATTATCGCAGAAATGCACTTCATTTATTCATATAGGTAAATTCATAGTTTTAAATTTCAGGTAACAAAAATTTATAAAACTATTGAACGGATTAAATAATACTAAACTACAATGTTTGAAAAATAGTTAAAACACTGACACTAAAAAGTTCACAAATATTTTTAACTATTAATAAATATTTCAACTATTATAACAATTTTCAACTTTTGTTGATTATTAATGTATGTATTTTAATAAATATTGAGAATAATTTCTTCATCTTACTTGCATTATACTTTGAATTTCATCGAGTGTCTTCTATAAGTGTTTTGAATTTGCCGCCGAATAGTGACACAAAACCTCAGTTTTATTGTAAAGGCCGCCGTTCAATCGGGGATGCCAGAATACGGTCTAAACCCAATCCAGTGTTATATTAGAGATCAGTGATTTAGAGTATATGCCATCCTTGAATTTAACCGACGATGAATTATAATTTCTGTTATTATTTAAATATCTATGAATCTGTACCCAAGTAACAATGACTGACAAAAATATGACATCAGATTTTGGTCATAATTCGACGTCATAAGACGTTGAATCGACATCACATTTCAAGTCAAATTGTGGTCATAAATTGACGTCGTAAAATGTTGAACTAACGTCATAATTTGACGTTATGTTCCAGCTATTTAAAAGCAAAAATTTATTCCACTTAAATTTAAACTATACACTTTTTTATCTTGCAAAATAATTTAATTCCTTGAATTTTTATGATTAAATAAAATTATGTACATAATAAAAATTCAGAATTATTATTATCTTGCAAGATAATTTTAATGCGTTGAATTTTTATGATTGAATTAAAATTATGTACATAATGGGAATTCGGAATTCTTATTATCTGGCAGGATAGTTTTAATTCATTCAATTTTTTTTGGTTGAATTAAAATTATGTACATAATGGAAATTCAGAATTATCATCATCTTGCAAGATAATTTTAATCCATTAAATTTGTATGATTGAATAAAACTATGTACATAATGGAAGTTCAGAATTATTATAATCTTGCAGGATAATTTTAATTCATTGAATTTTTATGATTGAATCAAAATTATGTACATAATGGGAATTCGGAATTCTTATTATCTTGCAGGATAATTTTAATTCATTGAATTAAAATTATGTACATAATGGTGATAATTCAGAATTATCATCATCTTGCAAGATAATTTTAATCCATTAAATTTTTATAATTGAATATAAATTGAATTGATTAAAATTATCTTGCAAGGTGATAATAATTCTGAATTTCTATTATGTACATAATTTTAATTCAATCATAAAAATTCAATAAATTAAAATATCCTGCAAGATAATAATAATTCTGAGTTTTCATTATGTACATGATTTTAATTCAATCATAAAGATTCAATGTATTAAAATTATCTTGCAAGAAAATAATTATTCTGAATTTCCATTATGTACATAATTTCAATCCAATCATAAAAATTCAATGAATTAAAATTATCCTGCAAGATAATAAAAATACTGAATTACTATTATGTACATAATTTTAATTCAATCATAAAAATTCAATGTATTAAAATTATCTTGCAAGATGATAATAATTCTGAATTTTCATTATGTACATAATTTTAATTCAACGGTTCTATGCTGAATTATCATTATGTATATAATTTCAATTCAATCATAAAAATTCAATGTATTAAGATTATCTTGCAAGACAATAATCATACTGAATTTGCATTATGTACATAATTTTAATTCTATCATAAAAATTCAATGAATTAAAATTATCTAGCAAGACATAAAAATGTATAGTTTTAACTGAAATAAATTGTTGCTATTGAATAGCAAAACGGCGTGCCATAGCCTAACGTCATTTTATGACTTAAATTCGACGTCATTTTGTGACGTATATAACATTTTCAAACCAGCATCCATTTTATGACTCAAATTGGACGTCATCTGTATTAGCTATCCAGATATGAAGTTATATATAATTATATAGAGAACAGTGTTCAATTATGAGGATTATGAACGAGTTAAATTATGAAATATACAGGTGTGCAACGAAACGAGGAATATTTTAGCATGGGATTTTAAAATTGTGTGGATATTGGCTCTCCTGTATATTTTAAAGCAAAAAGATAAGATTGGGAAGTTGTTTAAAATAAATATATCTGTAGCATTAGATATTTAGAAAATAAAATATGACATTTTCGTCAAAAATCAGATAGCCTTGGAAATAAAGAACGAATGAAACAAGCTTACATTCTGAGTGCCAATTCACAATGTGCGTAAGCATAAGGAGTACGTAAAATTGTCATTATTTTTAAATGCTACAGATATTCTACCGCATGAGAGAAAATTGATTTTAACCACTTTTTATTCTTGTACTTTTGCTCTAACATACACAGGAGAGCCAATATCCGCATAATTTTAAAATCCTACGTTCCGCATTTTGTTGCATACTTATTTTATCATTATTTACTTTCTGAGGCACTTTTAGGTAATGGTTCAGATCATAAAATGACGTCGAATTCAAGTCATAATATGACGTCGACATTAAGTCATAAAATGACGTCAAACATAAGTCATATAGCTCCACGCATTGACGCTGACGCGATTATGACCAAAAATATGACGTCGTTTCGACGTCATATTTGGTCATGATTGTTACTTGGGTAACATCAGTTACAAAATGTGAATATATAACAATTATTTTGTAGGAAAATTTAGTTACTTTTTTCTTCTTTTCCAAGATTTTCTAAAATTAGCAACAATTTTTCTAACAAATCGACCGAATAGCTGCAAAATTAAATTAGGCTTGTTAATTGTGTTGGCGCTTTTGTTTCGATTGGATTTTATTTTTGAAGATTCTCTTTTAGAATAATACTTTTTTGCAAAGTTGTCTATTAATCTCAATATATAGTTACCAAAATTATTTTGTGTATTATTTGTGTCACTAATATTTCCGTTCTTTTCAAGCTCGTTGAAATTAGCCCAAGTTTTGTATTTTGTGTGCCAAAACCAACCATCAGGTCTTACAAAAGTATTTGTTTTGTTTGAAAAATTAGTTTGTTTTGCGTTTCGGGCGAAAAATATTGTTGGGAAAAGTGTGAAGGGTACGAAAAAAGATGTTATTCCTAAAGTACCCGATAAAATTAGTGATAAGGGGGCTAGCACTAAAGCAAAAACAGGATAATTGAAAGGGTTAATTATATCCAGAAAAGCTAAAGCACCATCTAAAAAAGTATCATCATTGTTTGTTTGAGATGCACCAGGCAGTAAATTAGCTAATTGAGGACGATTATTTGAACCTGCAGATTGTGTGGGGTCTGTTCCACTAGAAGCAATTGACTCCCCTAAACCGGCATCTACTACAGGCTCTGAATTTTCGTCTTCAACGGCAGGTTCATTATGTAAATCTTGTTCATCTTCAGAATAATCTTCATCTTCTGCATTTACCGCATCGTCTTCCAAGGGACTATCGGTAAATACATTTGTATTACTCTGAAGATGGTTATTGATTACAATATCTAAATCAGGACAAACTTCTTTATTGAAAAAAGTGTTGGTGGTGATGGACACAGAAGGACAAGGATTATTTTCGTTGTAATCAACAGGCTCTGGTGTAATATGAACGATTGTTCCTATATGGACCTTATTAGGGGGGATATTATCGGGCGAAATGTCAGCCAAATTAATATCTGGATTAAAATTAATAACGCTACTAATATTAGGAAAATTTAAATTTTCCGGTAAAGTATTAACTATATTAATTGAATCAGAATTAGTATTTTGATTATTAGTTTGTACAACACTGTTAGTCTGCATATTAACTGGAAAAGGATTACTATTTTCAGTGATTTCTATCGGCAAGTAACCTGTTTGTTTGTAGGGAGATTTTAATTTGATTGCAAACCATTTATTGTTATTTTTGTCAGTGTGTAAAATATTTTCGCTAACTTTTGTAAATATGTGCTGAGCTGCAGGTCGTGAGCCGGGTTTTGGTCTGAATTTTTCAACAATTGGTAAATCTTCTAGATTATTTATTTGAGTTATAGTCGGCTTACGTTTAAATTTATTTTGTTTAACCTGTTCTTTAATAGAGGTTATGTTTGCTATTTTGTATTGAATTTTCAATTTTCTTTGGGTGTCGTTTACCAAATTTGAAATTTTATTCGTGTGCCAAGTTATTATGTTCTCGTTAGATTTTAAATTACTAAAATAATTGGGGAATTCGCGTAACTGACTGTTGTACCTTAGGCGTTGAGTTTCTGTTTCGTTGATGACGGGTTTCCAGTCAGAAGAAGGTTTGCTTGTACTCGTTTGCGGACGAGCGTTCACCGCTGCTGCTAGCAGCGGAAGTAATACCACTAAACGCATTTTCATCTGAAACAGAAAAACAGAGTTAATTTTTGACTATTATTAAGATTATTGTATACTTTTCAAGCACCGATAAATCAAAAATAATTAACTTGAAAACATAAATAATTTCAGTTATTGATTATTTTATGAATAAGTTTTAAGTTCAAAGGCAATTTTCCAAAAAACATTTGAAAATGGTCCTTCATTTCGTGGTATTTTTATATTTGGACGTTTCGAACGATTAAATTATCGTCCATCATCAAATTTTCTTCAATAACTGGCATTGGCGAATCTTCATACAACATGGCTTCCGGTGGGTTTTTCAACAACATCAAGAACTTTTATGGATTGAACACCTTTCATCAGATTGACCAATTTTAATCCCAATTCACAATCCCCAATTTTACTCCCAATCCCAATTCATAACCCACAATTTCAATCCCAATCAAAAATCCACAATCCCAATCCAAAATTCAACAGCCAGAAACCCAATCCAAATCCAAAATCTTGATCTCAATCCAAAATCCACAATTCCTGATCCAAAATCCACAATTGCAATCCCAATTCAAAATTTCAATCCTAATCCACAATCCACAATTTGAATCTCAATCCACAATTTTAATACCAATCCACAATTTCAATCCCAATCCACAATTTACAAATTTAATCCCAATTCACAATCCACAATTCTCAATTGGAATCCACAATATCAATTTCAATCCGCAATCCACAATCCGCAATCAACAATTTTGATCCCACAATCCAAAATTTTAATCCCAATCCACAATCCACAATCAATAATTTCAATCTCAAACAACAATTCACAGTTTTAGTCCTGATTCACAATTTGAATCCCAATACACAATTTCAATTCCAACCCACAATCCACAATTTTAATCCCAATCCCAATTCACAACTCATAATTTCAATCCCAATCAAAAATCCGCAATCCCAATCCCAATTCAAAATCTAAGATCCAGAAACCCAATCCCAATCCAAAATCCACAATTCCTGATTCAAAATCCACAATTTTAATCCCAATCGCAATTCACAGCCCACAATTTCAATCCCAATCTACAACCCCGATACCAATAAAAAATCCACAATCCCAATCCCAATCCAAAATCCAACATCCAGAAACCCAATCCCAATCTAAAATCCTAATACCAATCCAAAATCCACAATTCTTGATCCAAAATCCACAATTTTAATCCCAATCCCAATTCACAACCCACAATTTCAACCCCAATCCCAATCAAAAATCTACAATCCCAATCCCAATACCAATCCAAAATCCAACATCCAGAAACCCAATCCCAATCCAAAATACTAATCCCAATCAAAAATCCACAATCCCAATCCCAATCCAAAATCCAACATCCAGAAACCCAATCCCAATCTAAAATCCTTATCCCAATCCAAAATCCACAATTCTTGATCCAAAATCCACAATTTTAATCCCAATCCCAATTCATAACCCACAATTTCAATCCCAATCCCATTCAAAAATCTACAATCCCAATCCCAATACCAATCCAAAATCCAACATCCAGAAACCCAATCCCAATCCAAAATACTAATCCCAATCAAAAATCCACAATCCCAATTCCAATTCAAAATCCAACATCCAGAAACCCAATCCCAATCCAAAATCCTAATCCCAATCCAAAATCCACAATTCCTGATCCAAAATCCACAATTTTAATCCCAATCCAAAATAGAATGATGGATTATGGATTGTTGATTGTGGATTAGCTCTAATAAAATATTTTCATGAATAAATTGATCTTATTTTTAAAGAATTATGTTCGGAGCCCAACTGCCGCCTTCTAGGACATCCCTTGCACCCCCGCTTGAGACGCCAACTGAATAAATTATCCATCAGCAAAGCCAAGATAGATAATCGTTTATATTTTTTTACCAATCTGATGATGGACAATAATTTAATTGTTCGAAACGTCCAAATATAAAAAGACCATGAAATACGGACCATTTTCAAATGTTTTTTGGAAAATTACCTTTGATTGATCCTTAAGCCTCCTGAAACTAATTCATAATTTAATCCAAGGATTCACGTTTTTAAAAAAATTTTCTTCTTTGATTTTTTTAGTTCTTCATTTTTCTGAAGACGGATCATATTTGACTCGATTCAGATTAATAAGTTAAGACTTAATTTTTGACGTCATAAAATGTTGAACTGACGTCATAATTTGACGTTATGTTTCAGCGTTTTGAGAAATCATACGTATGCTTCATATAATGATTCTTTAGATATATTATTTTAGTCAGTGTACTTTGCACTTACGTTTTCAACTGATTGAGCTCCTTTTTTTAGCTCAACGTCATTTTATGACGTAAAATCGACGTCATTTTGTGACGTATGCAGCATTTTTATCCTAGAATCCATTTTATGACTTAAATTCGACATTATGAGTATCAGTTATCCAGATATGAAGTTATAAATAATTATATAGAGAACAGTGTTCAATTATGAGAATTATGAACGAGTTAAGTTATGAAATATAAATTAGGTGCGTTCGGTTTTTATATTCCAGTGTAGAAAAAATCTTATTCATTCCTATAAATTTCAGTTGAAAATTAGGTCATAATATGACGTCAAACTTACGTCATAATATGACGTCATATAGCTCCTCGCATTGACGTCTTGCTGACGCGATTGTGACCAAAAATGTAACGTCATATCGACGTCATATTTGGTCATAATTGTTACTTGGGAATAGTTTCCAAGTAAAATAGCTGTGACAGACATGACGAAATGATAACGGTCCCATTTTTGCCATCCGGCTACGGAACCCTCAAAATGGATAAGTATAGACCGCCCATGAAGCATCTTTGACTATGTAATATTGAAACTAGTCAATTCTAAATTTTTTGTCACTCAAGTAACAATTATGACCAAATATGACGTCGATACGACGTCACATTTTTGGTCACAATCTCATCAGCAAGACGTCAATGACTTAAGTTTAACGTTATTTTGTGACTTTAGCTTAACATCATTTTATGACGTAATGTCGACGTCATATCATGACCTAAGTTTGACGTCATATTATGACTTAAATTTGACGTCACTTTATGAAAACCAGAATTTCCGAAATATTACCTTCTACGAACTCTATAGACAGTAATGGATTGCAGATAATGCTCAATGTAAGGTTCGAGACAAAAATTGATACTAAGTACAATTCAATGTAGCTAACCATATACAATGCTAGTCACAACGCGTTTTTTTTTTTTCGAACATCATCAGGTGTGGACTGTCCTGGACAATGGACAATTGAACCTCCCTGAACTGATAAACAAAAGAAAATACGTTGGTCGCAGTTTGACATTTCAATAGTCCGAATCTTACTAAAGATTTCCGAACCGTTGTTACCCTTTGAATGCTTGTAATCAAAATAAATAGAGAATCAGGTTCTTCACTATTATTTTATTTACACTGGAATATAGAAGCCGAATGCATCTGGTTTTCAGTTCATACCTTAACTCGTTCATAATCCTCATAATTAAACACTGATCTCTATATACCCACGTAAGAATGTCTGACCGTCGACCAAAATGTGACGTCAGAATTTGGTCATAATTAAGTCATAAATTGTCGGTCATATTTCGATGTCATAAGACGTTGAATCGACGTCACATTTCAAGTCAAATTGTGGTCTTAAATTGACGTCATTTTTTGACGTCACAAAATGTTGAACTGACGTCATAATTTGTTTCAGCGTTTTGAGAAATCATACTTATGCTTTATATATGATTCTTAAGTCATATTTTTTTAGTTAGTGTACTTTACGCTTACGTTTTTAACTGATTGAGCTCCTTTTTCTAGCTCAACGTCATTTTATGACGTATGTAACATTATCAGTACCAGTTATCCAGATATGAAGTTGCATATAATTATATAGAGATCAGTATTCAATTATGAGGATTATGAACGAGTTAAGTTATGAAATATAAATTTGGTGCGTTCGGCTTTCATATTCCAGTGTATAAATTTCTCTGAACAGTCTATCAATAATAGTAAAGAACCTGATCCTCTATTTGCTTTGATTACAAGCATTCAAAGCGTAAATTATTTGAATTTTGCTCCGAAGCACACCTCCCGTACCCAACGCATCTTTCACAACAGTTCGGATTTATTACTATTTACTTTTTGAGGCATTTTTAGGCAATGGCTAAGATCATAAAGTGACGTTGAATTTAAATCATAATATGATGTCAAACTCAGGTCGACGTTAAGTCATAAAATGACGTCAAACATAAATCATATTATGATGTCATATAGCTCCACGCATTGACGTCTTGCTGACGCGGTTATGACCAAAAATGTGACGTCATATCGACGTCATATTTGGTCATAATTGTTACTTGGGTAATTATATATAACTCCATACCTGGATACGTCGAATTTAAGTCATACAATGGATGCTGGGCTAAAATTGTTACATACGTCACAAAATGATGTCGAATTTGAGTCATAAAATGACGTTGAGTTAAAAAAAGGAGCTCAATCAGTAAAAGTACACTGACTAAAAAATATGACTAAAGAATCATGTATGAAGCATAAGTATGATTTCTTAAAACGCTGAAATATGACGTCAAAAAATGACGTCAATTTATGACCAAAATTTGACTTGAATTTAAATTAAATAAAAAAACAAGTAATGAATTTTTTGGGATTAGTGCTTTTCGAGGAAAATTTCGAAGAAAAGAGGTTTTTGTAAATTTTGTATTATATTTCAATAATATAAATTTAAATTCAATTTAAATCATAGCTATGACATCTGTTAGATGGAGTTAATTTGTTGATTCGTGTTCATTCACGTAACAGTATCTGAAATATGAATAACTATTTATTGATGGATTCTGTGTACAGTAATGTTTTGTATCTGTAAAAGTGGACAATATTTAATTATTTATTTGAATGTGGGTCAAGTTGAAGTGTACAGAGGTGTTGTGTTGTGTTATTATTGTGACATCATCTGCATTGACTTTCAAGAATGCGTTGAACCGTTACTGGAATGCAAAGAATTCTTACTTTGCTTTCCTCTAAAACAAACTAAATATGGTGAGTACATTTTTTGCTGCATTTCTTACATTACAAACTATAAAAAGCTAAGCTTTTGTTCAGGTTAAACTTGATTCGAAATGAGTTTATGACTTAACTTGAATAATTTATTATTAGAAGAAATGGAAGATTTTATATGTTCATTTTATTGACTAGTGGATCACTAGTTTTACAATTGTTTTTAGTTGTTTTACGTAGAACTAAATTTTAGAATGTTCAATGATTAACAGGACAATTTAGGTCATACTAAAACAATATCAAATATAAACAACACGAGCATTCGAAGCGACCTACAAAACAATAAATATCTCCTTTTAACGACCATCTTACAAGCATCAAATTACGTTAATCTCCTACATGTATCGTGAAGGTGTTATAACCTCGCACCAAGTGTCAGAAACCAAGTTGAAGTTCATTGCTCTGGATACAGTTTTGCTTACAACGGAATCCAATAGAGGAATGGAATCGAATGCCATGTTACGTATAAAAACGCAAGTTAGAAGGTTTTAATATCGTGTTTAGCGGCTGTGCATTACGTTGTTTATGGCTAGTTCCGCTGTCTCCTAGCGGTAGTAACATTCACATTCATAAATGACGGCCAAGGCATGGACCTTGGACTTGAATTCGAGTTCAATGTACCTATCGCAAAATACAAAAAAAAAAAATTTAATTTATAACGGAGTTTCACTGTTGATCCACTAATTATTGTGATAACTTATTGTGAAATTAGTTTTTTACGGTAGAGTATTTGAAATGGAAATTTTAATTATATAGGTTTAGGTAGCTCCGTTCACTAATTAGTAATCATCCAATTAGTTTTTTATATCGCCCATAAAAAGTGCGATTAAATTTCGACATATCTAACATTTTTAAGTTTATTTTTTTTAATAGGAATAGGTGATTTTGATGAACGGTTATCTCCTAAACTATAAGAGATACGAAAAAAATTATCAGAGATATTCCGTAGGAAATTTATTGCTCTTTAATTTTGTATATTTTGCTTCTGATGCTGCACTTCTCTGTTTCCGAGATATAAGCGAAATACGAAAAAATTTCCCTGACTGTTCTTCCTAAGTCTCGGTATTTTCAACCTGTCCAGAAGTTTAAATAAAGTCCTGAAGTCAATTCTGTCTACTAATTTTCAAAATAATCAATGAAAAAATGCAAGTCCTATTTTCCTTTCTTGGAATAGGCTACCTCCTAAAGACCTAAACCATAGGCGATACAAAAAAAATTAATTGGCATATTTTGTACAAATTTATTGCTGTTTAATTTTGTAAATAGTTCCTTCTAGATTTTAGGGCATTTCGTCTGTTGATCTTTCGATTAATTTAAACAAAATCCTGAAACTAATTCTGTCTATTAGTTTTAAAAACGGATATCTTCTGAACTATAAGAGATACGAAAAAAATTGAATTGGATATTTTTTGGGAAATTCAACGCTTTTTATTTTTGTATATAATGTTTTTGGCGCTATCCTCAATTGTAATCGAAATACAACCATAATAACAAAAAATGGGATCCGCTTCGTCACACCCTTTCCTTACTTAGATTCCAGGACTTTCAGTTTGTTGACTTTTCAACTAATTTAAACAAAGTCCTAAACACAATTCTATCTATTAATTTTAAAAGGAATTTACGAAACAACGCAAGTATTTTTTTTTTAATGAAAATATGACAAAAAAATTAATTGAAAAAGTTTATAAGAAATTTATTGCTCTTTAATTTGGATTTAATATTTTGAATAATTAGTTCACATAAAAATTTATTTGAATTCGCTATAACTGTAATCCTAGTTAGTATTGACCAAGTCGATGTTCAATTGTCAGACGTGATTGACAGCCTACGGTTACTAGATGTTCGGCGGTTGCCAGGCATCAACTGTTAAACAATTGAATGTTGGCCCATTGTCGGCTTAGGTATAAGAGCGTAAGCTAGGAGAGGATTCATTCAGTACAAGTAACAGTGAGTGATATTGTGAACATACGAGTATATAATAGATATTAATGATACAAATTTGATATAGCCGTTGTAATGAAACGTGTGTAATGTTAAATCACGAGACGATTAGCCGAGTGTTTTGATCACTCAAGTTTCATTACACTAGCTATATCAAACGTGTATCATTCAATATTTTATCTACGACGGCCTTAATTGCTGCTGAATTAGATTTTTTTATTTGATGTTTGACATTCGAAAAACATTTAGTGTAAAATTCATAGTTTGATCAAGTAGCATTTTATACATTGTTATGGCAACTATTTGTTTGTTTGACAGCTGTCAAAGTTATAAAGAAAATAAACATATCTAATTGTAAAATTCTTGTCTTAAATGTTTATAAAACTGTTTAGAAACTTAAAATTTGATAGAATTTCTATTTTCATTATTTCTGTTACAAAAATGCGTGTCATTATGAATTTCATAATGGCACTAGTCGTAGATAAAATATATAATGGCACTGTAATCTGTGCTAATGAATTATTCTGAATAAAATTTATGACAATATAAAAAAAAGTTTATGAAAAAACGAGAGGAAATTCTACTTTGAAATCAGCGGTTTTCTTGAGCGGATATCTCTCGAAATATAAGAGATACGGAAAATATGAGCGGAGATATTTGGTATAAAATTTTATGCTTTTTAATTTTGATTCTACTGCTTTTCATGGTAGGCTTCATTATTTTCGAGATATAATCGAAAAATCAAATAATGGCTAAAAAGATAAAATTTGGAATTAGCCATTTTGATGAGTGTATATCTCTTGAACTATAAGAGATACGAAAAAATAAATTAAGGCATTTATTAGAGAATCATTTTTTTCAAAATTTTGTATATAATAATTTTGACGCTACGCTCTACCGTTTTCGATATAAAACCTGAAAACTAAAAAATGGGATACATTTCCTTGCTGTATATGTAGAATTTCCTCTCGGTTTCCATAAACTTTTTTTATACTAAATCCAAATTAAAGAGCAATAAATTTCCTATAAAAATTTCCAATTAATTTTTTCATATCTCATGTATTTAAAGAGATATCAGCAAATCAAAACCACCAATTAAAAAAAAATATTTTTCGGCAACTGTCAAGAAAACATGATATTTTTGTATTGTTATGGTTACGCAAAGTACGTGATTTTTTCACTAGTAAAAAAATGAAACATATCTTAGCACACCTAATCTAATACAAACAGGTATTTAACAAAAAAGAAATATGAATTTGTACACAAAACTACTTATTTTTGAATATAAAAATTAATTGTTGACAGTTCTTTATTTATCAAACAACAATTGCGCATACTTTTGGTTACAATACCCAGGTGACTGCAAATTAATTATAGTTTGTACTTTTTTCTCACATTTTACTGAATAAAACAATAATTATTCTATTATTTTTTGACATTTGGTGAAATAATATTGTTTGTATTTCGTGTGCGAAGTGATTGTATTTTGTTGCGCTTTCGAATGAATTTGTTACCTCGACCTTACGGTCTCGGTTAAAATTGACATTCTCACGCGCAACAAAAAAAACAATCACTTCGCACACTTAATACAAAAATAATTATTGTGTTGTTTCCTATTAAAATTAATAGATAGAGTTGACTTCAGGACTTTGTTCAAATTAGTTGAAAAGTCAACAGACTGAAAGTCCTGGAATCAAAGTAAAGAAAGGGTGTGACGAAGAGGATCCCATTTTTTGTTTATGTATATATATATATAATATATATATATATATATATATATATATATATATATATATATATATATATATATATATATATATATATATATATATATATATATATATATGTATATTTCCTGTATATTACTTTAATGTTCCAAGCTGTGAGAGTTTTTGTACTTGAATGGTAAAAAGAACTGAGAAGAGTATTCTTGAGTGTTCTTAAGAGGAAACACGCAATCAGAAAGGAAGACGAATATAATTAGATCGTGTTTCAAGTTCTTAAGATGGAATTTTTTTGAAAATAAATTGAAGCATGAATTGACAAAGGTTAATATGTGTGAAATTATATCCATTCCTTAGAAATTTCTATATATTTAAAAAAAAAAAATTCTATTTGTATTATGTACTTCCTGTCTAATGAACTTTGTCTATAAGTAGTACGATGTACTTATCCACTAGTTTTGATATCTCATTTTGCAGAACAATGCGTGGCGTTTTGAGCATTTAACCTTAATCTCTACTAAACTTGAGAATCTAAATTGATATTTTGAGGTTTTGTTTCCATATAAAAAAGTACATTTTTGTGTATAAGCCCAAATATATTTTTCCTAATAATTTTGAAGTCCTACTGTTTCTTTTCTTACAACAGTACAAGCAAGCAACCAACCTCATCCCTGACAATAATGATGGTCGTTCAGTGTCCGAGTTGCTTACGAAACTTTTTGTAACAAGTGCAACGAAGTTCTTTTTAATTAAATTTAAACAATCTTATCGACTATACAAACAAATTTTTGCAATTTCGATCACATTTACAGTAAACTAATACTCGAATCATAAGTTACATGACTTATTTTATGGATTGTACACATTTTCTGTGCACAATAATAATACAAATTTCCTCCGGAATGAAATTAGAAAATACTAATGACATCCATGATTCACAATTATTATTTTTTCCTGTCCGTAGGGGATTAATAATAATTTTTTGCATGGTTTGAAATTTAGAATTTCTGTTGGTTCGCTACCCTCAGGAAATAAGTCAAAAAAATTGCTGTGGGTCTTTTCTTGTTCAAGTAAATATCTTCTTGTTTCAAATGAAAATAGTCTAGACATAACAATGTAGTTATCACTGATAATATAATAATAAAGCTCACCTATATTGATGAAGTCTTCTTGAATCTTCAATCACACACAACACTTCACTGTCTTAGTTCGCACGGATGACTAACTGCCAGCCGCTAGTTGACTGTTTGACGTGGTGCTCCGGACCACGGTCACGGCGTCAGCCGGTGCCGATGTAGCGGTACTTCCCTCTTGCCCCGTAAAATAACAGGTTGGTCGTTGGATCAGCCGTTGGAGTCTCCAGCGCAACGTGGCCCAATTTTTCTTCGGCCATTCTGGAACAACGGTATTGTATAAATATATGTGTGACGAGGTACATTGCTATTATGAAAGAATTTACAACAGCTGATGCGGGCATAATTTTTTTAATAATTCAAATTTGAATGATAACAAATGAACCGCTGATAATTTTGAAAAATGTCTCAGGCAAATGTTGTGCCAAATTATTCTTTATTTTATGATAAATAGTACCGTTTGTAAAAAAACTAAAAAGTTCCATCAATAAAGTTTTGGTACCACTGGTTGAAAAAAGCTCCTTCAAAAACTTTCCTCAAGTTTATTTTTGTAACAATTTTAAAATTTTGGCGCCTCATGATTACTGCCATTCTGCGTAGCTTGTTATGCAACCAATCTTACAAAGATGTGTACACTAAAGTCATCTTACATTAAAATTTGTTCTTGTTTTCTCGTAAAAGCTATTGGTATATTATAAAGCAGGGGTGGATAGATACTTTCAAAAGCGGGCCATATTTCCAATTTTAGGAAATCCTTCGGGTCGGAAGATTGATAGATTATTCTACGATTATTATTCTGGAAGATATAAGCTTTCAAAGTGTAACAGATTCATCCTATTATGTTGCATTATTTGCAAGAGAAATTTCCTTATATACTTATACGTTGTTGTACTGACAAATTTAAAACGCCATTTTTTGGGCTCATTTTTCGTATTATTGCAAAAAAATTGAACCAAATCAATGATAATTATATGTAGCTATCTGAAAATCAGGAAAAAGCTGCATTTAAATTGCTCAACAATTTATAAATTGAGAAAAATTTATTTTAAGTATTCTCTCTTCGGTCCGATTACATTCACATCATTAGTACAGCATTATTCTAACTATAAACATAAATATTTTATCTTTTTTGGGTTATTCTCAACTTTTGGGCTGCCATTACGTTAGGAAAGCTTCAAAATCACTAATTTAATTAAAAAATTACAATTTGAACTCTCTACTATTATAAATAAACTCTAAAGTGTTACCATACTTCAATAGTTAGCATAGCATTTTGTAAATAGAATATATATATGAAGTTAATGGCTCAGAGATGGAGCGTTGGTCTATGGTTTGACATGTAACAATTTAGAATCGCGTTCGGTTTTAGAATAGATTATGATTAAGGATGTATGAGCGTGACAACAATTTTTGATTTCAAGCCTCAAAATTGATTCATTATTTGTTTTCTATCCAAGGAATTTACTGTTAAAATTCCAGGATAGGTCACCGTTCATATTTTTAAGTAATAAATTGTTGAAAATTGACACAAAATACATTGCTCTTATGGAGAAATAGGTGATTGGGCTCATAAATAAATAGATATCAGTATGTTCAAGTTTGCGTAGAATAAAAAAAAAACTATACACAAGAAAGATGAATATTGCAGTGTCCCATCAATTTTTTTAAAACGGTATGTATCCGTTCATTCTGAAAAGAAAAATTGAAATGAAATTCAAATTAGTTGATTGAATAAATTTTTACTCGCAATGAATTGACACGGCAACGTTGCCCTGCTATAGCAAGGTGACGAGCACGTGGCTTTTTACTGCATTGCAAAGTTGATACAGATCACGTGAATAATATCCCCACTTCACCCCGCAAATGATCAGGCCTCACTCATATGTCCTTATCTAACAATGTCTATGTTTTTATTGTATTAAGAGGGCCGATCCTGGCGGTACTGCAATGCCAGGCCAACCCGTGACAGAGGTGGAGCAAGCCCCTAACACTCCGTCATTTTCCAAAAATCAGTTTAATATACTGGTCCCACTATGTGAGACATATCAGATATTAAGCTGATAAGAACAGATACTACACTTTGATCTTAGCCATAGGCCGAGAAGCGATACTTAACATAACATTTCAATCCAACACTATAAATCTAAAAATGCAAATGGTACGCAGAACTACATACATAATAAAAAATTCAAACTAATTTCATTTGAAATTACCGACTTGATCTTGAAAATTGAATTTACAGTATTCTGTTAATCTAAACGTAGATTTTAAATGAAATTATTAAATGAGACGTACATTGTACATATTTGCTTAGAGAATGTATTTTATCTGCATAGCACAATGCAGTGAATGCCGACAAGAAAGTAGAGGGCAGCACAGACTGCAAAGTTCTAATACTGCGCATGCGCGTCACCATCTCATAAAATTCAATAACCATGTAGTTTCTCTTTCTACATTCTCAGCATTATATTATATGGATTAAACATTTGTGTAATAAACGTACATATTATTTAACAGTTTTACTATAATTCTACGTTTTGATTAATCTCTTGAAAATAAACTCTGTATACAAAAAACAACAATTAGCACAAGTGAGGCATATTTCTTTAGTATCCCACATCAAGGATGTATGATCGTGACAACAATTTTTGATTTCAAGCCTGAAAATTTATTATTAGTTTTCTATTCAAAGAATTTACTGTTAAAATTTCAGGGTGATTGAGCTCATAAATAAATAGATATCAGTATATTCAAGTTTGCGTAGAATAAAAAAAATATATACATAAGAAAGATTAATATTGCAGCCCTTCAATATTTTTTTAAAACGGTATGTATCCGTTCATCCTGAAGAGAAAAATTGAAATGAAATTCAAATAACTTGATTGAATAAATTATTCGTCGCAATTAATTGACACGGCAACGTTGCATTGCTATAGCAAGGTGGCGAGCACGTGGCTTATTGCTGTATTGCCAAATTAATACAGATCATGTGAATAATTTCTCCACTTCACCCCGCAAACATTCAAGCATATCCCCACCCATCAAAATTCACTATAGCAAGGGGGCGGTCACGTGACTTTTTTGCTACAGCCAATCCCAGTCTGGGTAACATACGTCAAAGTGTCAGTTATTTGTTTACTTTCAGTTCGAGGTTAAACACGTGGCTCATAGTTTCAGTGTCCATCAGCTGGATATTTTCTAAAAGAATGATGTCCTTTTATTTTGAAAGTTTGCCTGGTAATGTGAAACAGACAAAAGGAATATTCCATAAGTTTTGATGGACAAAATATCAAAATTATGATGAAACTAATTAATTCAAAACTGTGAACTAGCTTAAATTGTTTCGAGAAACGGGCTGTTAAAGCCAGAACTAACACAATACACATGAAAATAATATAGCATTCACAGCACCATCACAAACAACGAGGTTTATCTTCACATAACCTTTAAAAGTAAGAATTTAGAGCTAAAACTAACACAATACACATAACAATAAAAGAAATAGTCCAAAAGTCACAATATACACACAAAAAAACGTCAAAAACACTAATAAATACTAGTAACACAAAAATCAAGCAAACAAATATTGAGTAAACAATGCTTACGAAATGTCACTTTGACGTTTGCTACCCAAACTGGGATTGGTTGGAACAAAAAGTCACATGAAAGCCCGCAACCCATTTCCCCACGCCCTCGCTTATACATCCGTAACATCTTTTTTGTTGCTGCTTCAGAAAGATAATGCCAGTAGGTGTGTGTATTATTCCAGCAATAGATCGAAAGTAACTTGAATGTTTAGATAAAATCTCCCATACTAGAAGTCTAAGTGCCAATTCACAATGGAGTACGTAACCGTAAACATAAACGTAAAGTTGAACTACTGTATTTCAATACCCAGGTTCACAATACTCTTACGTTTATGTATTGACATAAGAGTTACGTGATGAAAACATAAAGTTGAAATAAATTCAACTTTATGTTATGTTTACGCACGAAACAACTAATAGCGCATGCGTCAACTTTAAACACATGTTTTCATCTGACAGTTTACTACACCCTGGATCGAAACATGCTTTAAATATGATTGACATAGAATTATTAATAAAAAAAACAACAATATCTTCCTCGTCTTAATATTTCTCTCGTTGGCGACTTTTATAACGCAGTTTCAATAATAATGAAACAATCGCAAGATCTTTTTGAGACATTATACAATAAAACAAAACAAACTAAACTCCAAACTAATAAAAGTGAAATCAAAGAAAAACATTAAACACGAAACAGAATCGAAGTCAACAGAATATTTGAAAATGACAGTCAGAGAAACCAACACAATACATCAATAACCCTAATTTGTACCAACGTAAAATGAAAAAAACACTTTATTTTAATATTTTACGTTACGACCACTGCGAACATACATAATTTCTTACGTTTATGTTTTACGTACTCCTTATGTTTACGCACATTGTGAATTGGCACTAATATTTAAGGTATTTTTATATTGCTACTCATTTGAAATCTGAATCGACTATACATAAGTATTGAATTTTGTGAGACAGTGATGCGCATGCGCACTGCCAGAACTTTGCAGTCTGTGCTGCCCTCTGCGCTAAGCTTGTCTTGTCGGCATTCATGCATTGTGCCACGCAGATAAAATATATTTTCTACGCAATATAAGTACAATGTCTCATTTAATAATTTCATTTAAAATCTACGTTTAGATTAACACAATACTGTAAATTCAATTTTCAAGATCAAATCAGTATTTTCGAATGAAATTAGTTTGAATTTTGTTTGATGTATGTACTTCTGCGTACCATTTGCATTTTTAGATTTATAGTGTTGGATTGAAATGTTGTATTATGTATCGCTTCTCGGCCTATGGCTAAGATCAAAGTGTAGTATCTGTTCTTATCAGCTTAATATCTGATATGTCTCACATAGTGGGACCAGTATATTAAACTGATTTTTGGAAAATGACGGAGTGTTAGGGGCTTGCTCCACCTCTGTCACGGGTTGGCCTGGCATTGCAGTACCGCCAGGATCGGCCCACTTTAGTAAAATCTAAACATAGTCACACTTTTAGTATTAATACGTAATCCGCGTACCAGCAATTGTAATCGCTTGAGTGCGTTACTGGTTTCATAGTATAAGGCGTTGAAGATTCAGCTTCGACATGAGCACAATAAATTCAATGTCAGATAAAAATAAACAAAATTTATGTCGATGTAATGCAATAAATAATACGTCAATTATAATTTATTTATGAACATGATCTCTAAACAATTTATTCAAAAAAGCGAGAAACATAATTTATTATATCCGAATTAAAACTATATAATAAAAATACTTTTAATTGCAGCTAAAAATTTGTAACTAGTACTACATGAGTTCAACAACTCATTTTTTTTTATCGCAATTATAATGCGTTTGTCGCTTGTGGAGTAATTTTTCGCGCTTCGTTAAAGTAAAAAAACATAACATAATTCTTCTGCCTTGTACGATATTTTTACTGTAAATTCAAGTTTCTATCTGATATGATGAAATTCACTACGAGTTGGACATGTTACGTTTACAAAAACAAATGCAAAATAGGTTAATGTTTTTGAATTTGAATAGTACTGGGATCTCAAATAAAAACTATTTTTTACGTAGTCAGATATTGTTTTACAATAGAAGTAAATTATATGTTCAATAGAAGAAAAAAATACATAACAACAAAAGAATTGAAGTGTTTACTGAACTGTGGTTGCAAGTAGCATGACATATAAAACATGCTTGAGAATGAAGTGAAAACTTTCGTTTAGCATGGTGAAGTTACGAACACATTCGCGTTCTAAGCAATACATTTTAAAATTAATCTCAGCACAATATAACGGTACTTTTCACAAATTGATGTTCTGAGTTTGCAAGCGTAACCCAAGCCCATAAAATAAATCAATATGAAAAATGCCAACAGTTTTTTATTAGATAACTTTCAACTTTTTACAATTAAGTATTATATTTTTCGATCCAATTTTGTTTTTACTGTTATTTCGTATTTATTTATATTTTTATGTGTTTACTCTTTGTTCTGAAAAGCGTTAGAGGCAATAACATCTGGTACTCGCAGAATAACTGACACATTTATGCAAGTAAATTTAGTAAAAATAAGCAATCAAATTATGAGAAAGGATTCAATGAAATATTCCCTCAATTTCTAATCAATTTATTTTTATTTAACAATTTTGCACCAACATGTGCAAACTATTTAGATTCTTTTGTGGTATATTTTTTTGTTTCGAATTTTCCCTTAAGCCTGCATGTTGTACCTAAACTTGAAATATTGAAATATTTGAATGACCTTTTAGTTAAACGTGAGAAACGTTTGCAGTTAATTTTGTGAAATCTTTGCGATGCATGCTGTGCAATAGCAAATAACAGTGAATTTTTCAATTTTATATGACGTTCGTGTTGCAATATTCCTTCTTAGCTGGCCTACGAATGCATACCTACAAGTTCAAGAACTGAATTCCAAACGATTATAACAGATTGAAGGTGGGCATTTGGAATTTTATTTACATATAAATATTCATATGTGTATAATTAACTGTTTTAAAACAAAACTAAAGTGACTTTTTAGCACATTTAAAAAAAAAAAATTGAAGAATCATCTAGATGATGAAAGCGCATTTTTGACAGCTCATGAATGCTTGTTACTTCAGAGATTTCGCAAATTACCATCTCTCACAATTACTGAGCTTGAAATCAAGCAGTTTGGGACAAACTTACGAAACAGCACCTTCCATTTAGTACTAGTTTCAAGTTGACTATTTAATAGGTACATAATTTATGCATGTACAAATTCAAAAATACCTTTTAATCTTCATTGTTTAGTTATTGACTGACGGAAGGTCAAGTGCTGTACCTTAAAATAATAATTTGATCTTTATCAAAGCTATATAAATAAAATACACCGGAAGTAAACAAATTTTTATCCAATAATGATAATTAATTCTAATAAGCTTCAAATTCGCGTCAAACAAGTCATTGAATGAATCTCGGACATATTTGACAACTGTACATAATAATAGTGACACCCACGGCTAAAGTTGTAACTAAATTTTCATCTACTTGAATAAACTTTAGTTGCCATATCCCTAATGTCATATATCTATGAGCATTGTTTCACTTGAAACAAGTAATTGAATAATTTAATCTTCCACAATCACTGAGCTTGAATTAAAGCAATTTGCGCAAACCTACGAAACAGCAGCTTTTATTTAGTACCAGTTTCTAGTCTGCACAAACTGCTTGATTTTTTTATTCATACACCCAGTTTTGGGTAAAAAGTTAAATCGCTTTGATCATCAAGAAGATTCTTGAATTTTTACACGGTACTTTATTGTTATCTTTATAACGATGGAAAGAAAAGCGATTTAAGCAGAAAATTGCACAATAATCTTATCTGTTATAATATTCAGAAAGTAGCAAGAAATAAGCATAACACATTTAGTAGGTAACAAAAAATTCCTTTTTTGTTTATCTACTACATAATGACGCATTAAAATAACATTATTCAAAGTAAAATTTTTTAGTTCAATGAATACTTTTATAATATATAATAAGGACAATTTGAGAATATTTTCGCTTAAACCATTAAAATTGTTTGAAAACAGGGTAATTGGCAATTGACACCGTTTTGAATAACAGAAAAAACTATTGAAGATGTTTCTACTTCTATTGACGTTCACAATAAATCAAGCAATTTAATTCAGCAAATATTTATATGATAACTCATCAATCGATAAGAAAAATAATCACCAAAATAAAAAAAAAAAAACTCCCAATGTAATGTCGATTGACGTCGACTTAAGATCCTGAATCTAGTTTTTTTAAGGTCAATAAAACAACAACACGTGCTTTAACGTAAACATTGCCGAAATCCTTTTAACTTCTAAGCAAATAAATGCATATTTATATAATATCAAGTGTGGTGAACCGTTAACTGAGTTCGTGCTAGTGCTTATGCACTTTGAAACTGGTTCATCAGAATAAAAATGTTTACAAAGTTCATTTCCATATCAATGTGGATTTATCGTCAATGTTATTATGGAATTGGACTGATATGCAGATAAAAATTTCTTTTTTCAAACAAGCAGACTATTTTAGATCTTGATTCAATTTGTTCTCTCATCAGGAAAGAATTTCGAAAACTTGATCTTATAAATCATTAATTTCTTTTCTTTGCTTTTAATTGAGTTAAAAAATAGAAAATTAGGCCGAACAGTTAAATTATAAACGTGAAGATTACAATAATAAAGCAATAAACCTTCTCTTCCCTTTTATTAAATTACTTATGTACATTTCAGTAGCAAAGCTACCATCTTCAGAGTACAATAAATCAGAGCAAAAAACAAATCTTATAACTACAAACATGATACAAAATACCAAAAGAATATCCAATCAAATTATAGGGTTTGAGGTGGGTGGAGCCAAGAACTACAAAGTAAGATTAAGTGAAACCAATAGGTAAACCTAATTAAAGTTATGCAAAAAAGGTATCTAAAGGAGACATACGTAATGCAAAACCAAAAAGAATCAAGTCAAATTACAGAGTTTTAGCTGGGCGGAGCTAACAACTACAGTGTAATAATAAAGTAAAATCACAGGCAGAACTAATCAATGCAATTTAATAAAGTGTCATCTAGAGGAGACAGATCGAGATTCAATAAATAAGTTTTGTCTTTTTGGTTTTGCATTACGTATGTCTCCTCTATTGCATTACTTTGATGAGGTTTTGCCTATTGTTTTCACATTATCTTAAATTGTAGTTCTTGGCTCCACCCACCTCAAACCCTATGATTTGATTGGATAAGGTTTTCGTATTTTGTATCATGTTTGTAATTATAAGATTTGTTTTCTGCTCTGATTTATTGCACTCTGAAGATGGTAGCTTTGCTTTATTAATTAATATGAATCCATGTGTGTACATTAAAATTGGAGAAAGTTGTTAATAGATACAATTGTAAAGAGGATATAAAATGAACTTGAGATATGTTATCAATATGAGATAGCCAGTTCCACTAAAATGACTGACGGATCAAATTCATATTCAATTGAATATTAATCTTTGGGTTAGTTAAAAAAAATCTATTCTTTTTTTAGTCATGTTTATTGAACAGTAAATAGTAATATCAAAATGTCTCATGCATTTTAATTTTTACATTCTACTTCTTAAAATTTTCTTAATGGCTACTTAACGGAATGTAAAGTTAGAATTATTTGTTTAACCAACATTTTGGACACTTCAATAATATGTAAATATACTCAAACGGTGAAACAAGAAAAAAAAGATTGAATGGAGAATATGGGTTTTATTATTTGCTCTGCAAATATTAACAATTAATTTCGGTACGACACAAATAACCACCTGTACCAAGAAATTCTATAAACACATCCTGTTCATTGAGAATGTAGCTTGAAATAGTGTCCAATGATTATAAGTGCCAATTCACAATTTGCGTAAGCATAAGGAGTACATAAAAACATGAACGTAAGAAATTATGTACGTTCACAGTGGTCGTAACGTAAAATATCAAATTTAAGTGTTTTTTTCATTTAATGTTGGTACAAATTACGATTATTGATGTATTGTGTTGGTTTTTCTTACTGTCATTTTCAAATATTCTGTTGATTTCGATTCTGTTTCGTGTTTACTGTTTTTCTTTGGTTTCACTTTTAACAGTTTGTAGTTTAGTTTGTTTTGTTTTATTGTATGATATCTGAAAAAGATCTTGCGATTGTTTCATTATTATTGAAACTGCGTTATAAAAGTCGTCAACGAGAGAAATATTAAGACGAGGAAGAAATTATTGTTTTTTTTATTAATAATTCTATGTCAATCATATTTAAAGCACGTTTGATCCAGAGTGTTGTCAACTGTCAGATGAAAACATGTGTTGAAAGTTGACGCATGCGCTATTAGTTGTTTTGTAAGTAAACATAACATAAAGTTGAATTTATCTCAACTTCATGTTTTCATTACGTAGCTCTTATGTCAATACATAAACGTCAGAAATACGTAAGAGTATTGTGAACACGGGCATTGAAATACAGTAGTTCAACTTTACTTTTATGTTTACGGTTACGTACTCCTTACGTTTACGCACATTGTGAATTGGCGCTAGAAATTAATTTCCCCAATTAACTATCCAGATTTTCATGATACTGAATTTCTTTTTTAGCCATAATTCACAATGGGCGTAAGCATGAGAAACACATAAGAAATGCATATGCATAAATGTGTAATCGGTTTTGTGTCCGATAGATGGTGTTGCTTGTAGTTTCTACTGCTGGGGATTATTTATCGCAGTGAGTTTATATTGAGGACGAAACATATGTATACAGTTGCATCCCCGATCTAAGATAATGGTGCTTAAAGCACCGAGTATGGGAAACTATTTTTTAGAATTGGATGTTTCATAGCACAACACATATTTCACAATGTTTTATTTTTGTGTGACATCTTTTTTACCTACATGTTAACATTGCTTCAAAAATAAAAATAACTTAGCCAAATTGAGTGCATATTGATCCGAAGAAAGATAAAAAATTTGGAAACTTTAAAAACTAATGTGTAGTTTCCTTTTTCTAATTTGTATTTATTTGAATTGCTAAATGCCACAACAGAGTCATTGAATGTCATTGCAGTTTTAAAACAATTACATAAAAACAGTGGCTGCGCTAGACTTTGTGGATCACAGGGGCTCAGCCTTTGTACTATGTTGGAAAAAAAATTTCGATACGAGGTCAAAGTTACATTTTTCAAAGGATTAGGTTTACGTAGCGCCATTATTAATTGAAGAGCGTTCCCGAAATGACGTTCCCGAGATGACTATTCAATTACCAAAGTGATATCTGTTATACCTATTGGTCATTTTGAGAGCGTTCCCGAAATGACGTTCATGAGATAACTATTCAATTATGAAGTAATATTTATTATAACTTATGCTCATTTCATAAGCGTTCCCGGAATGACGTTCACGAGATAACTATTCAATTATAAAGTGTTATTTATATAACTTATAGTCATTTCAAGAGCGTTCCCGGAATGGCGTTCGAAAGATAACTATGCAATTATAAAGTGATATTTGTTATAACTTATGGTTATTTGAAAAGTGCTCCCGAAATTACGTTCACGAGATAACTATTCAATTATAAAGTGATATCTGTTTTGACTTTTATCATTCAATATTTTATCTACGACGGCCTTAATTGCTGCTAAACTAGATTTTTTCATTTGATGTTTGACATTCGAAAAACATTTAGACCTGGTTGCATGAACGTGCATTAACTAAAGAGTTCTTTAAAAATGAATAATATCGAATCGATTATATTCGTCATATCAGTTGCTTGGCATTGCTGTCAAAAATTCGATATGATATTGTTCATTTTTAAAGAACTGTTTAGCTAATGAACGTTCATGCAACTGGGCATTAGTGTGAAATTCATAGCTTGATCAAGTAGCATTTTATTCATTGTTATGGCAACTATTTGTGTGTTTGACAGCTGTCAAAGTTATAAAGAAAATAAACATATCTAATAGTAAAAATCTTGTCTTAAATGTTTATAGAACATAAATTCATGTGTGTTTATTATTAGTTATTTATAATTAAAGAAACTTAAAATTTGATAGAATTTCTATTTTTATTATTTCTCTTACAAAAATTCATAATGACACTCAAATTAGTGGGCGAATCATCTATTAGCGCACAGTCGTAGAAAAATATTATTATAAATTATTTGTACGAATATGGGGATCATCATCGCGTGCTAAATTTCGCAGCACGATAAATTCATTAATTTATATATTCAAGTCCAAGTCCCGTGATATATCAAAGGCTCGCACGAACGCGCTTATAACCTTCCAAGTTCTAAGCTTCAATTAGTAAATTACATATTGTTTCGCACGGTTTACAGATGTTCCAGCTGTATGAAACATTGTATTATTCAACAATTCTAGGCATTTATAATTTTTCTAGGACCGACTTGAAAAAGAAGTACTTAAATGTTGAATTTAATTTTTATAGGCTTAGGGACGCACACAAAATATGAGGCAAGATTCTTGTCACACGACGCAACAATAATAGCCATGAATTTAAAATCGGTTTATGAAACAGCAATAACTTTAACGATAACCATAATCACTGTTGCTTTTTTTTTTTCTAGAGGATTAAATATGATTTACAGTTAAGATACAACAGGGCCGCATCAAATTTTTTTGGATATATTAAAAAATAATAAATGAAATTAATGATAGTTCGGCTGCATTATGGTAGATGGCACTGCAGCAGACTTTTAACTCTGCATGCTATGTGTCAACTCCATTTTCATAGATTCGTAGAAGTTTTTGAAATGGGAGACGTTTAATCTCGTTATTTATTAATATATAGACTTCTAGGTAACATTATTCCTCTCCGAAGCGAGTCCAAACCAGCAATTAGAATTTATTGTCAACATAAAAAATAATGCTTTTGATCTTATTATATACACGGCTTATATCTGGATGCATCTGTTTTTATTATGCTTAGCACTATTCTCATATTATATGTTTTTATAATAAATTTATTTAAAGATTTTATGTAATGTTACATTTTAACAAAATTCTTGCCAGCTTTGCACATGAGATAACTTTTTTCAAGAAAGTACATATTTCTTATGTTTACCATTTGAATATAACTTACCATATCATTTTGTTTATCGCAGAATGAGTGGAACGCACAATGAAATGAGATATCTCTGTCTCCGTTGCTGACATCATTTCTTGCTTTTTCTTTCGTTTTGATTTTATTAACATCTGAAGCAGTTGTATCTGTTCCTGTAATCAACAAATATGTTTGAAACAGTTTCGCTTATATTACGTCGGCTTAGTTAAGCTAATTACTTCATACATAATTATTACAAGTTAGTTAAAAAGTTGCTTGCACTAGTTATTTTTTCTGTAGGTTGCTTCTTGCTGTAAATAATTACTTCCACTTCATGTTGTATAACACTTTACATTTTATAATTTTGTCAATTTTTATCAAAACTATATCTACAAAGGTCATCATTGGCAATTAACTGGTACAATAACGGATTACTTACTTAGAAATAGCAAAGGCATATGTCACCTAAGAAGAATCAATAAAAATAGTACCGTTACGAAGATATATAGCAGAGCGTAGATTTCAATGATCTGAATTATTTTCATTCACTCACTACTATTAAACTTAAACTACAAAGTGACAAATATTTATTTACAACTTATTTATTTATTTCGCATTTAGCTGATCACTCTTTAGATATTCACTACTACTCAGTCAGGCCGCCTATATATACGGATGTTTACTTCTAGAAACTTCTACGTCATTCTAGCAAGCTACTCGAATGTTCGATTTTTAATTTAACTAAGTTTATCTTCACTTCTACTCTAATAATGCCCACTTGAAACAAGTATGCCGGAGGATGCGGACAATTTTAGTGAAATTTTATTAGAATCTATTATTTTCCATTTCCAGAATATAAATTACTTTCAATCATAAATTTTATTGGATAACATTAATCAATCTGTAATGTTTATTGCTCTTGAAGGAATTGATTATATCAAAATAAAAGTCACTATTTAATGAATAAAAGATGATAAAAGTTTTATTCTTTAGTCTTTTCTTCACTCTTTAATTTATAAACTTATGTACATTTCGATAGCAAAGCTATCATCATCAGAGTACTCAATTTTTCAACAAACAATTACTACTTATACTACTAAAGGTGATATAAACAGAATGAGAAGTGACCAATCAGCATTAAGTTAAGCTGTGGGCGGAGTTAAAAACTACAAACTATGAAAATACAAGAAAAACATAAATTACACAGAAACAGACTTTTTTGAAATTATGTTTTTCGGGTTCAGTAGGGTCTAAACCGTGAAGATTCATCAAAATCTCGAACACAAAAATAAAAATAAAAACGCATACTTACAATTAACTTTCTTAACTCGTAAATAAACTCATTCACTTTTATTTTATTATAAACATCAGCACTTGTTTTATTCACAAACACTTGTAACTTATAATCATATAACACTTAAGCAAATATACTTCTTAGACGCTTTCAGTAATCGTATTAAGGTTAGATTTTCTTGAAGGAAACCGCATCCTCCAACCGGTGAGGATCTGCAGAGCCTGATGGCTGATGAATGAATGGATTCACCATCTTGTTTCACTTCTTCAGATGCCGGGGATACCTCTCTCTTTGACTTCCTGTCTAGTTTGCTCATGACTTTTTGTTAGATTGATGATGGTTAGTTGCTACTTGCTAGGTCAGTAGGATGGGATGAGACATTATTTGAATATTTTACTTAGATTTTATGTTTGTCCGTTTAGATAAAAATATGAAATATGCTTAATGTCTTTTTAAATGCTTTATAACACTAAAACAAACACTATTAAACTTCAACTACAAAGCCACTAATATTTATTTACAACAAATTATTTATTTATTACACTTCCCTTTAGCGGATCAAGCTCTGGATATTCACTACTACTCAGTCAAGCCCTTATATATTCGGATGTTCACTTCTAGAAATTTCTACGTCATTCTAGCAAGCTATTCGAATTTTTGAATGTGTAGAGCGGCGGGACGCAAAAAGATGACAGAGTCGGATTCAGTCTGCGTTAACTTCGCTCGTGTATTAAAGAATAAGTTTTTACACTTGTATCTTACACATCTATTTACTGTGATTTGATTCACGTTTTTTATTGAGCACCAATTTCTTCCATTTCTTAAGAGCTCATCTCAAAAAATTTTTGACTGTTGTCAACAAAACAAATGATATTCTCACGCACTAAAAACATATATTTCGCGCACTTAATACAAAAATAAATACTAAAGAGATTCTTTTAATGTACCTACTTTATTTAAATAAAAAACTTATCATAATGTCAATGTTAAACGATGTTTTCATTTAATCGTTAAATTGAATGGAATAATAAGTAATGGCTTGCTGATGAGCAAATTATTTCGTCTAGTTATTTCTAATTGAGTAGATATTATAGGTTAGGTCTGACACTCTATAACAAGTTGCCTGATGCAGTAATAACAACAAAACTATCATACAGAATATGGTATCAAATCTGTGCTGGTAGAGCAACTAGTAAATCGTTCTTTTAGCCGTTTTATTTTCTAAGTGATACGGAACAGCAATGTGAAACGGGGGCGACGAGTAAACACCATTCTCTGCTCTATATCTTGATTCAAAAGTTTTAAATTGCTCCATTTGCATATTTTTGTTTATTGTTAACAATTGCAGTTTTTGTGGAATTTAGAGGTTTTTTCGATGTTATTGTATGCAAAATTATTTTCCGCTGACTCAGCATTACCAACATTTTCGTCAAAAGACTATTGGTGCCAATTCACAATGTGCGTAAGCATAAGAAGTACGTAAAAACATAAACGTAAGAAATTATGTACGTTCACAGTGGTCGTAACGTAAAATATCAAAATAAAGTGTTTTTTTCATTTTACGTTGTTGATTTCGATTCTGTTTTGTGTTTACTGTTCTTCTTTGGTTTCACTTTTATTAATTTGGAGTTTAGTTTGTTTTGTTTTATTGTATGATATCTGAAAAAGATCTTGCGATTGTTTCATTATTATTGAAACTGCGTTATAAAAGTCGCCAACGAAAAAAATATTAATACGACGAACAGACGATTGTATGTAACGAGAAAGACTGTTCAGTTCATTTAAAACTTAAACAAATAATTTGGGCGTAGTGTTGGACCCCAGTAACTCAAAACAATATTTTGACAGTCTCCATAGCTTAAAATATCTATCAGTGAATAGTGATTCACTTAAAAAAAAGTGCAAACAAAAGATCCTTCTTAGAAATTAGATGCAGGCCTAAGTTCTCATCCCTTACATGTGTCCACCAAATATAGTCCAGCTTTTGCTGGCATTAGAATGATATCTCTGCAACAAAATTTGAAGTTATCAAGCAATTTCAAATACTTTCCTAAAAATTTGCCGCCCCCAAATATCTGCCGCCCTGGGCAGTTGCCCATGAATGCCCATGCTTAAATCCGGCCCGGATTGAAATCAATTATGTTTTGGGTTATTCTCATTTTTTGGGCGTTATTAATGCTGCCATTACCTAAGAAAAGCTTCAAAATCACTTATTTAATTAAAAAAATTACAAATTGGATCTCTCTACTATTATAAATAAACTCAAAAGTGTTACCATACTTCAATACTACATTTCATCCGATTTGAGTGCAGAAAATTGTGCATAATATTTTGTAAATAGAATATATATACAAAGTCTATGGCTCAGAGATAGAGTGTTGGTCTATAGTTCGACAGGTACCAAAATAGAATCGCGTTCGGGTGAAGTTATTATGTGCTAAACATATCTTTTATTTGACTGACGACTCATCACTTTTCAATGGGCGCCTCAGGCGCCTTGCAAGCTTCTAGTAATTATAAATTTACTTTGATGTAAATAGAATTATTAATAAAAACAAAGAATCAAAACCTCATATATTATTATATTGTAATACTTAATGTGAGACGTGAAAGCTGAAATTGATTTGTAAATCGTATAAAGTAGGGATTTTGGTTTTGACCTTCCTGCTATAAACAACCAGCGACTGTTGAGATCTTGTCAGTGGCGTAGCTAGAAATATTGGGCACTTCCGCAAGCAAATAAAAATAATAAAAAAAAATTCATTTTTGCAAAATAGATTTAAATCTATGTTATTAATAACAGAAAATAAAATACACATACTTCAAAACGTATTAGTTAAACTACTACAAATCATATATCAAGAGTGTAACTTCATGTATCTATTAATTAAAATCTTTTTTCCTTGCTTTCAAATCATTTATTAAATCTTTTATGTACATTTTTGGCTAATAAAAGTAAGTTGATGTAAGTTACTTTGACTTAATGTATTCCTTTTATAATTTTCAATTATTTTCAACTTACTGAATGTCTTTTCAACACTAGCTGTTGTTATCGACAATGTTAGAAACAACATTATTGCAGTGTGAACTTCAGAAAACTCGCTTTCCAAGCATCCATATTTTTTTAAAAGTAATTTCAAGAAGGCTTCTCAAACTCGTGGGCCCTTCCGCATTGCTGTCCCTTGTTATGCAGTGGCTACGCCACTGGATCTTGTGTAATTTTTTTGAAAGAAAATTTTGTGTAGACGCTACGTACACAAGTGCTGACGAACCGGAGTAAATAATTAAAAGGGCCGAAACTGTTGAATGGATTGAATCGAAACTTTCTACAGTTGTCGGTACTTACGTTACGAGTCGTACAAGTTCATTCGCTTGTTCATCCGATTAACTGTTGGTTCGCGCATCATTTATCTGATCAAGTCTGAATAGTTGTTGTTGATGTTTGCAGTGTGAATATTTTTCTCGATTAATATCTTAATAAGTAGGTTAGAAAATTCATAGCTCATTTGGCCATTTCAGGCCAAGCCGCTGGACCTGCAGGGTTAAATTTTGACACTGCAACCCTACAATAATATGAATAATCACTAAAAAATTATTTTTTGAAATCTCTTGCATTAGGCTACCGAAAATAAAATTAGGCTTATAGTTGAGTGACCGAAATACCAAAATTAAGAGAGAGGAAGAAGAAAGAAAGACAAAAATTGGATGATTGAATAAAAAAAGGAAGAATTGTTATTATATTAACTTGTCAATAAAATTGATATATTTCGTATCCATTGTAAATTATTTGTAGAACATAATAAAATAATCTGATTGATAATACAAAAAGAAAAATACAGTATAAAATACAAAAAAATCTAAATTTTTATCTTAATCTAAAAGTGAAAATGGTGCAACATCCTTCATTATCACTGTTCCAGAATTTGAACTTCACATTGAGTCTTCCCTGAAAATCAACATACTTGTCAGTGAAATAGGTTTTTTAATATTCAAAACAATTTTGGAGAAAATTAAATTGGTGCACTGGCGCGGAATGCCGCGCCGGCGCACAAGTGAATGACGTGAAAAAGGGACTTTCCCTTTTTCCGCATTACGTATTATGCGAAATTTCGCTCGCTAAGGGAGCCATTTTTTGACAGTTTATTTGCTTTTTATGCGAAAAATTTTCGTCACTGTAATTTTATTATATTTCTGTACTTACAAGTGGAAGGTCCCTATGTAGCTTAAGATTGAATTTATATAATCGGGTTTCATTTTGAGCAATTGGACATTCAATAAAGTTGCATCCATTATTATTTAAGTTTGGCCACGGAACATCATCTCCCGAAATCAGTCCATAAGGCAAGGCTTCAAATGCATCTATTGGTTTCACTAAAATGAACGATTTGTTACTTTATAAGCCATAGCAACATTTTCTGGAAAACCAACCAAGCTCAAGTAATTTTAATTTGATGTTTTATTGTTGAATTTGAAATACATATATAGTAAACATAACATAGTAAAAAATATAAATTATGTTTAAAAGTGCTGTAATCAAGTTTTAAAAAATATTTAAAATTGAGAGTAATTTTGAGCTGTTCAAACACCGCCATTTTCGCGCGCTCTATTGATGACGTCAAATACTATGTCCAGTGACATTAGAGTCCATTGTTTACTACAGGTGTTTTCGTTCTCAATTATTTCAGCATTAAAAAAGCTCAAAAGTCAGTTTATAAGTATTGCATTGTGCCTGAATGCAAAATACTATCAGAAATGTATCTGATAATGTCTTTTTCCAATCCAGACAGGTTTTAAAACACGTAAGAAATGATGTAAGGTTATCAGAAGAGATAAATTTGACAGATCATGAATAACATCATATGTGATTAGTTTTAGCAATAAAATACAGTGTACGTATGCGGCTTTGTTTCATATAAACAAAAATTATAGGTTATGTTCACTGCTCATCATATTTCGGATTGTATTTATTAAAATAGCGTACATAATGTGTTATTATTGAATAATTACTTTGCAGTGTTCACTCTTTTTACTTCAGCGGACGTAAAATTTGGATTTGAAAGAAAATAAGACGACATCATGAATAAATCTATACTTGACAGATTATCTGATTGTGCTTTTACAAAACCACTGTCTTAAATGATTTATAATCTCACCAGGATGCTAAAATTACACTTAAACAATAAATGAATTTACAACACACACGTTATTACTATGTTTTCTAATCAAAAGCCTGCAATGCCGTACAACTGTAAGCAGTGCGCACTTGTTGCATAGTATTTGACGTCACATTTCGCTTTAACCAATGGTGTTGCGTTTTAGAACTTTGAATTTCCCTCGCTAAATTTGCACTTTCATTTATTAATTTTGAGCAATTGAAAAGATATTAATTACCAAAATGATGGTTTAGTACAAATGTCCGGCCAATAAAAATATTTGAACCAAATTTAAATTTCATTCATATTCCCTATTATAGGATTAATAAAAAACTTACATGCAAGTAAATCAATTTCGATGGTAGCTGTCCTTGTTCTTCGCAAAACGCACGGTGGGTTAAAATTAGTGCACTCTTTAATTCTCATTTCATTTATTTCACACAAACCTGACGGATCTGAAGTACCGCATTCCCTTAATTTAACTTTTACACTTTTGCAGACCAAAATGAAACATGTTATAAGAATAAAAATAAATAATTTATTTCTCATGATTTCTAAGTAACTTTAAATATATTTGGAAACAGGAGTAACTGAACTGTGATGTGATGGGATAGAATGAAGTGAGGAAAATGAAATCTTGAATCACATTGCTCTCTAATAATAATTTATTTATTCTGTGAACGGTTTCATCAAAACTGGTTATAGAGAATTTCAAGTTCATTTCCTTATTCCATCACGAATGTTTCTTCATATTAATTAGAATATCTTTGATACGAAGGTACCGCTATAATTATTGAGAATAAAAACATTTAAAACCTATAATAAAACCTTATATCAATTTTAGTTTAAAACTAGCGCAACATCCTTTATTATCAGTGTTCCAAATTTTGAATTTTATGTGAAATCTTCCCTAAAAAAAATGCATCCGTAAGAATAATACTTTTTAACGAATTTTATTGTATACGTACACGTGGTAGTTTTCTTTGTAACTCAAGATCAATTTTATATAACTGAGTTGCGCCTTGAGGTATGGGACATTGAGTGTAGTTACAGCCGTTACTACTGACGGTCATCCATGGTACATCATTTCCTAAGATCACTCCATGAGGCAAGGCTTCAAATGCATTCATTGTTTCCACTAAAACGATAGGAGTTAGATTTTTTTTCAACAATATTTTCCACACATTTTGATTATCTCAATTGAGTCGAAATACAGTTACAAACTCTAAATGTTATTTATCAGGTAATGGTATTTGTATTTGTTGAGATATTTCAATAATAATTCTTATTACATTAGAATGAATCGTGCAAAATACGATACTTTTTACAGACTTCAATTATCTCAATTCGTTTAGGAGATACAGAGTCAAACAGTGTGTGCTTCTGATTCGGCTATTCTCTCCTCCGTCCGTTACTCAAGTACTACAGCGTGCGAACGTAGCACCCTTATAACGTTTATAACAACAAAAAATATCAGAATCGATTCTTCTTGATATATTCTATCTTAGAATATACAATTTTTTTTATTGATTAAACAATAATTACTGTAAATACTTACAAGCATGCAAATCAATTTCGAAACCAGCTGTTTTGCCTCTTTTAAGAACACATGGCTTATTTTCATTAGCTTCTTTGCACGGATTTATTCTCACTTCATTAATTTCACATAAGCCTGATAGACCTGCACATCATTGTTTTTTAGATTATTCAAAGTGAAAGAGAAATTTGCAAGAAAACTGACCTGTACCACCGCATTCTTCCACATTGATTTTTTCACTTTTACAAACATAAATGATACTTGTAACAACAACGAAAATATAAAAAATATATCTCATGGTTAATATCACAAAGAGTTTGTTATAATTGAACAACGCGAATACTTATTAATGATTTATATTGATTATATATTTTTTTAATTGCCAAGGAATCCATGAGCGTGGAGATTTGTTTTCATTCGCAAAATACCTTCGCAAAAAACTCGCAAATGTGAATAATAGAATAAGCTTGTGTTCCCTACACAGGAAGTTTCGATGCAACTTTCGATTTGTCTGAAAATGTCTAGAAATGAGATTTTTTCGAGATTATCAAAACAAATTTGACGCCGCTACTGAAATACATGTACAAATATTTAAGTACATGCACTTTGTATATTGATTGTAAAACGTCTTTGATTTATTAGTAATTAGCAATATCAGCATATTTGTCTTGCTTTGTTTTGATTACTTATTTATATTGTATTAAAACTAGGTTATCAATGTGTTATTATAGCACTCGAATAATTTGCCTATGTCTGTTTCTTGTTTTAACATTTTATCTCAGTGCAAAGCCTCTAAAAGTACCAGAGGTAGACGAGTATTCCTATGTGTTGACACATAATCAATTTTCTGTAACACTGTCTGGATTCTTCATATTCCACAACCAAAAACTATGTTGAAACAAATGACATTCCTACATATCACTAATTAGTCCGAACACCGTTTAGAATCATCAGACATTTTGAAAATATTGACATAAATTAAATAATTACAGTCCGACAAATATCTCGCGACGTGTGACGTCAGGATGCGCAGTACAATTGCAAAAATTTGTAGTGTGGACTTCACTTTAATACAAGTAAAGCTAGTATTCACTTCGCTTCGATAAAAAGTACAATCTGAGGCAGAGATATGGAGTTCAAAACGTCGTACGCCTACTAAAATACCACCCAGACTTAAACCCCATCGAGATTTTAAAGTGACTTTCTCTCCCCAATCCTCGGAAGGGAAGAGAAATCATTGAGTTTTTTCTTTAGCTATTTTCTTATTCGGTGCATATTTCTCGATATATAATATCGTTTCAGCAGTAAATTAGAATTGGATATCTGCACTCCTCCTCCACATAAACTTCGAGTATGTCAAATTTCACATTCCTTTGGCCTGCCTGTATATAATTTTAGCTCCCAGCACTTCTCCACATAAACATCGAGTATGCCAAATCTCACATTCGTTTCTTCGCGTAAAATTAAAGTGGGACGCCCTGCATATAATTTTAGCTTTCTGAACTTCTCCACACGGGCTGCAAGTATGACAAGTATCACATGTCTTCGCGTTCGTGCACGCGGTACAAAGTTTTCTCTTCAAGTAAAATTAAAATGATAGAGTTCTTTCAACGTAACTTCATGCCAGGGGCGTGGCCTTTGATGCGCAAGGACTTTTTACACGTGTAATAAGACATACAGTGGCGGAGTTAATTTGCATTTATAAAGTAGGGCTAAAATGCTAGATAAAAAAAATATCAGAAAGCGATCTCAAATTAATCTATTGGATAAAATTTTGTTTACTTCAGTCCAATTGTCAATTGATAAAGTATTAGTTACTCTATTGGAAGACATATCTTGATTCTAAATTTGATTAATCAATTATAAGAAACTAGTGACATCACACATTGAAGATATACCACTAGTAAATCAATAGAGTAAATGACATGCAACAAATATTTAACTACGCTCATGAGCTTAGCGTCCCGTTGCTAGGAACCGCTTCTTGTTGCTAAGGAGAGAATCTAAATTTGTCGTCTGCGCAGCATACAACGACCACGCCCCTGGCATGAAGTTATAGTGAAAGAACTCTACACTTTGTATATTCTTTCAGCTTTTTGCACTCCTTCTTCAAACAAACTTCAAGTTTGTCAAATCTCACATTTTTTTATGCGCGCAGTACATAAGATCTTGTATATACTATATACTTTTACTTTTCTGCATTCCTTCTCCATATAAACTTCAAGTATACCAAATCTCACATTCATTATGCGCGCAGTACAAAGTTTTCTCCTCACGTAAAATGAAAATAGGACAGCCTGTATATAATTTTGGCTTTCTGCACTTCTTTCTCCACACAGACTTCAAGTATGTTAAGTATCACATTACCTTGTGTGCGCGGTACAAAGTTTTCTTTTTACGTCGTAAAATTGATACTTTCAGGTTTCTGCATTCCTTCACATAAGCTACAAGTATGCCAAATCTCACATTCTTTCGTGCGCGCAATACACTTAAAAAGAGGTACTGTCCGCGCAAGATAACTTGGCAGTCCTGGGGTGTAAACTTTTAGGGATTATATAAGTAAAATCAACAAAAACCATAGGCGTGCCCAAAAAATTTGTATTTTCATAGAACATACAAATACATGAGTAATAATAAATTGCACTTGTTATTGCTGATTGGAAAATTCAATCCAAATCTCTCTTATATCTATACTAGTTCAGGGGAATGTTATGAAGTCAATGAATTTTTACTTATTTTTGTCATTAGCCTCAAGATTTTATAGCTCTTCTGGGATTATCAAATTTGTTTGTGTGGAGGGCACTGAAAATCATCTTGTAGAATGTTAATTTGAAATTATTGTAACAAAATCATTTGTATGTTTCATGTTTTAGCGTAAAATAATATTTTCACATGAAAATTTTTTTATTGTCTACACCAATGGATAGACAGATTTAAATGTACCTCATTGTTCATTTATGATGCATTTTCTCTGCTGCCCTATCTCTCTAACTCCCAAGTTTAGCAATAAATGGTTGTAAAAGTAGGACTCACTATTTTGCGTAGTGCGTTACTTAAGCAAAAGTTTAAGTTTGACACAGCGCATCGTAAGCATACTGAATCGCATTACATTCCTTCTGACTGCCAAGTTATCTTGCGCGGACAGTACTCTTCACGTATTAATATGAAGATCAAAATGGGACACCTGTATATAATTTTCCACATCTTATCCTTATGAACTTTGAGTATGCCAAATCTCATATTCCCCCGTGCATGCAAAATGCTTAAAAAGGGAGTTGAAAGATTTATAAATCATCATTTTGATATTTAATATCTTTTTCATAATACCTGCATTGAAACAACGCGTTTCAACGCCAGTTTTGTCAGTCGAAACAAGACAATTGCAGACAAATGCGAGTGTAGCCGGGCAGGAATAGGCTTGTTTCTGCCCGAGGGGAGAAACAAGCTTGTTTCTGCCCGCTGAATTAATTTGTTACATCGTTTTATCCCTGGCAGAGTCGCATTTGTTCATTGTCAATCTCTAAATGAAAATCATATAACCTTAGTTAATTTGACAGTTGTTGTATTCGGAACTGTAAATTAAATTGAAAAGACGATTAGTTTCAAGAAAAAAAGTGTTAATACGACAATTTTAAGTACACCACAACATCTTATTGATGAAGCACAAGAAGGTACTCTCGACTTGTTACCTGCAAAATCAAAAGAAAAATATTCAGTTTGTTATGACAAATTTGTGAAATGTGGAAAGTTTCAATGCAGGTATTATGAAAAATACAGTGTGTGGCACGGGACAAAACACGATTTCAGCCGAGGGTGATGCCGGCCCTCGCTTCGCTCGGGCAAGCAACGCCCACCCTCAACTGAAATCGTCTTGTTTCATCCCTAGCCACACAATATACTATTTAATTGCTTAAAATCAATAAATAAAGATGCAAATTGAGCGCGGGAAATTCAAAGTTCTAAAACGCAACACCATTGGTTAAAACGAATCGTGACGTCAAATACTATGCCAACAAGTGCGCACTGCTTACAGTTGTATGGTATTGCTGGCTTTTGATTAGAAAACATAGTATTAACGTGCGTGTTGTAAATTCATTCATTGTTTAAGTGTAATTTTAGCATCCTAGTGAGATTATAAACTAATTAAGACAGTGGTTTTGTAAAACCACAATCGAATAATCTGTCAAGAATAGATCCATTCATGATGTCGTCTTATTTTCTTTCAAATCCAAATTTACGTCCGCTGAAGTAAAAAGAGTGAACACTGCAAAGTAATTATTCAATAATAACACATTATGTACGCTATTTCAATAAATACAATCCGAAATATGATGAGCAGTAAACATAACCAATAATTTTTGTTTATTTTAAAATGAGCAAATGTTAAACGAAGCCGCATACATACACTTACATCATTTTTTACGTATTTTAAAACCTGTCTGGATTGGAAAAAGACTTTATCAGGTACATTTCTGATAGTATTTTGCATTCAGGCACAATGCAATACTTATAAATTGAGTTTTGAGCTTTTTTAACACTGAATTAAGCTGAAAACGAAAACACCTGTAGTAAACAATGGACTGTAATGTCACTGGACATATTATTTGACGTCATCAATAGAGCGCGCGAAAATGGCGGTGTTTAAACAGCTCAAAATTATTCTCAATTTTAAATATTTCTAAACTTGATTACAGCACTTTTAAACATAATTTATGTTTTACTATGTTATAACGATTTGAACAGTGAATTAAAAATATGAATTAAATTCAAGAATTTTTGAATTATTATGTCTATACTTTTCATTCATAAAAACTAAAAATCATTTATTTGTTACATATTAATGATAAAAATTTAACCTACTCTGGTATACAAGCCGATATTATACATAAATATAGGTATCAAACTAAATAACTAACATTACAATAATTTCCTAATTGAAGATAATTAATAAATCAAACCAATTTCAAATAGAATCTAGCACAACAACCTTTGTTAGTATCATCGTTTACCCAGAATTTCCACTTTACATCGAAGTTGCCCTATAAAAAATTATACATTATAAAAATCATTTTAAGGTTTTTTAAGCTGTAATTATTCATTATTCTTACTCTGGGAAGGTGCTTAGCAACTTTAAGTTGAAAGTCATAAAGCTGTTCAGCATTTTGTGCTACAGGACACTGAGTGAACTCACAAGCATTTTCCTTCATTCCAACAAATGGTAAATCGCCGGTTGCTGCAGCCCAAAACGGTGATGACTTCATTGTTTCAAAAGGTTGCACTAAAATAAATACATTGGATTAGTTTTTATTTTTTTGTGATGTAATTTTGCTTATAAATAAATTTAATTTAAGGTTCTTACAAGCTGTGAAGTCCACTTTTATCGAATGTGTTTTTCCTTTCTTCAAGGTGCATGCTTTGTTAGACCCTGCTTCTTTACACGGGATAATTTCAATTTTATTGATTTTACAATAATCTTTCGTATCTGTATGTAGAACAAAAATATTAGGAAAAAATTATAATAAAGGTCCAACGAATTTCATACCTGAATCTGTACAGTCTGAGTAATTAATTTCTTGAGCCAAGCAACACGTAAAACAAGAAATTAAAAAAATATAAATCATTAGACGATCCATTTTACCAGCAGTAAATTTTACGAATCTGATGTTAAGTGCAAAGATACTAAAAGGAATTCATTGCTTTTCCCCTAGTTTACTGATAAACTTTAATCTACTATCAGTTTAATATTAAATATTTATAATTAGAGTTCATTTCCATAGGCGTACTATTGGGTAAATATATTATCAAAAAAGGTTTGTAAGCTTTCCATTTTTACTTGTACTAAGTACAAGAAAGTATTGTGAAACCGACAAAATTCCTCTATCGAGATTTTTATGGAAATATCCGTTTTGAGCATCCCTGAATCCATTTTGACTATTTTCGGCTTGATTTCGGTACGTTCGTGCGTTCGTAACTCGCAAATCTCAAAACTGGCTGAACGTATAATGTTAAAATTTTGTATTTAAGACTTGTATAGGGTCTAGTTGTGTACCTCGCATTATGGTTCCAATCGTCTGTACCGAAAGTGCACTTTACTTTACATTCAAAGATAAATCAAAATAACAGCAAGTCTGCCTTGGAAAAAACATACATCAATATTATCGCTCATAAATACTTCTAATATCATCACACATCAAAGATCTCACAGTATTTTTCGAGAAGAAGGATCAAATAAGTAAAGCAAGAAAAAATTACTCAAGTATCATCAAAGAAAAAAAAATTATTGCTCCTCAAACTGAGCACAGTTTTTGCAACTCAAAATTGCATGTTCCAAGCACAGTGAAATTTTACATCGCTTACAAGCATTATTTTGCGCACGTTTTTCTGGGCAGTAAATGGCTCTTTGGCTTTTGAGTGCGCCAAGTATAATTAGCGTGTGACAAGTACTCTTGTCGCATTCGTAATAAAAAATAGTATCTGCAACTCGTGCGGTGTTGTCAATTACCCACTTGAACGAATGAACGCACTTGCTTCGCTCGTGTACGCCCAACTTCGCTTTCGTGGGCAATCGACAACTTATCGCACTTGTTGCACAATTTACTATTCTATCTTTGTTTCTAGGACAAACAGAACATCTTTTGCTTGTCTTTTGTCATTTGGCTAAATTGGCCTTAAAAATACCAAAATATGAAATAGCTTATTGTATAACGTGATATAATTTTAAATTTAGAATGACATCGACAGAAATTGAAATTGTAGCTTCGAATACTTTATATATTTTCCGATAAAAGTTGTCAATTCGCGGGAAATCGAGGAATAATTTTGTATTGTCTCAAAACGTGCTAGATGCTGCCATCTACTAGCCTCTTGTGGAACTATACTCCAAATTTTAATAAAATTGCAGTAAATCGAAAAAAACTTTCAAGTAAACTCATGTTTTTTTTAGAAAATAATTAGGGTCTTTCATATCACATTTTTTGATTGGAGCCCTAATTTTGACAGAAATCGGCGAATTATGGCAATAATACGGATTTCTGACTGAACCAGAACCGTAATCAAAAAATTGTAAATGACAGAGTTGAATTATTTTTTGAAAATAATATGACCTTACTTAAGAGATTTTTTTGATTGACGGCCTTAATTTCGAGTTGAAAAAGCAAGTAATTTTTTCATATAATTGTATCGAAATCACAAAATTGGGGTCGTAAATCTAAATTTTTTTTCAAGTAAACCTATATTATTTTTTGAAAATAATGGGGTACTTTATATAATTTTCTTCGATTAGAGCCCTCATTCTGACACAAATCGTTAATATATGGCAATAACACTAATTTCTGACTGAACCAGGGCCGTAATCAAAAATTAGTTCATGACAAACTCTGAGTATTTTTTGAAAATATTATGAGTTTACTTGAAATATTTTTTCGGTTGACGGTCTTAATTTCGAGTAAACGGCGTCAGAAACTTTTGCTCAAAAAACGATAAATAACTAAAAATTTTTCACGTAATCGACAGAAATTGAAATTGTAGTGTCGAATTCTTCATTTATTTCTCGATAAAAGTAGTCAATTCGCGGAAAATCGAGGAATAATTTTGTATTGTCTCAAAACGTGCTAGATGCTGCCATCTACTAGCCTCTTGTGGAACTATACTCCAAATTTCAATAAAATTGCAGTAAATCGAAAAAAACTTTCAAGTAAACTCATGTTTTTTTTAGAAAATAATTAGGGTCTTTCATATAACATTTTTTAATTGGAGCCCTAATTTTGACAGAAATCGGCGAATTATGGCAATAATACGGATTTCTGACTGAACCAGAACCATAATCAAAAAATTGTAAATGACAGAGTTGAATTATTTATTGAAAATAATATGACCTTACTTGAAAGATTTTTTCGATTGACGGCCTTAATTCCGAGTTGACAAAGCAAGTAATTTTTTCATATAATTGTATCGAAATCTCAAAATTGGGGTCGTAAATCTAAATTTTTTTACAAGTAAACCTATAATATTTTTTGAAAACAGTTGGGGTACTTCAAATAAATTTTTTCGATTAGAGCCCTCATTCTGACGCAAATCGTTAATATATGGCAATAACACTAATTTCTGACTGAACCAGGGCCGTAATCAAAAATTAGCTCATGACAAACTCTGAGTATTCTTTGAAAATATTATGAGTTTACTTGAAAGATTTTTTCGGTTAACGGTCTTAATTTCGAGTAAACGGCGTCAGAAACTTTTGCTCAAAAAACGATAAATAACTAAAAATTTTTCACGTAATCGACAGAAATTGAAATTGTAGTGTCGAATTCTTCATTTATTTCTCGATAAAAGTAGTCAATTCGCGGAAAATCGAGGAATAATTTTGTATCGTCTCAAAACGTGCTAGATGCTGCCATCTACTAGCCTCTTGTGGAATTATACTCCAAATTTTAATAAAATTGCAGTAAATCGAAAAAAACTTTCAAGTAAACTCATGTTTTTTTTCGAAAATAATTAGGGTCTTTCATACAACATTTTTTGATTAGAGCCCTAATTTTGACAGAAATCGGCGAATTATGACAATAATACGGATTTCTGACTGAACCAGAACCGTTATCAAAAAATTGTAGATGACAGAGTTGAATTATTCATTGAAAATAATATGACCTTACTTGAAAGATTTTTTCGATTGACAGCCTTAATTTCGAGTTGACAAAGCAAGTAATTCTTTTATATAATTGTATCGAAATCTCAAAATTGGGATCGTTAATCTGAATTTTTTTACAAGTAAACCCATATTATTTTCTGAAAGTAGTTGGGGTACTTTATATAAATTTTTTCGATTAGAGCCCTCATTCTGACACAAATCGTTAATATATGGCAATAACACTAATTTCTGACTGAACCAGGGCCGTCATCAAAAATTAGTTAATGACAAACTCTGAGTATTTTTAGAAAATATTATGAGTTTACTTGAAAGATTTTTTCGGTCAACGGTCTTAGTTTCGAGGAAACGGCGTCAGAAACTTTTGCTCAAAAAACGATGAATTACTAAAAAATTTTCACGTAATCGACAGAAATTGAAATTGTAGTGTCGAATTCCTCATTTATTTCTCGATAAAACTAGTCAACTCGCGGAAAATCGAGGAATAATTTTGTATTGTCTCAAAACGTGCTAGATGCTGCCATCTACTAGCCTCTTGTGGAACTATACTCCAAATTTTAATAAAATTGCAGTAAATCGAAAAAAACTTTCAAGTAAACTCATGTTTTTTTTTTAAAATAATTAGGGTCTTTCATATAACATTTTTTGATTGGAGCTCTAATTTTGACAGAAATCGGCGAATTATGGCAATAATACGGATTTCTGACTGAACCAGAACCGTAATCAAAAAATTGTGGATGACAGAGTTGAATTATAATTTGAAAATGATATGACCTTACTTGAAAGATTTTTTCGATTGACAGCCTTAATTTCGAGTTGACAAAGCAAGTAATTTTTTCATATAATTGTATCGAAATCTCAAAATTGGGATCGTAAATCTAAATTTTTTTCCAAGTAAACCTATATTATTTTTTGAAAATAGTTGGGGTACTTTATATAAATTTTTTCAAGAACACTAATTTTTGACTGAACCAGGGCCGTAATCAAAAATTAGTTCATGACAAACTCTGAGTATTTTTTGAAAATATTATGAGTTTACTTGAAAGATTTTTTCGGTTAACGGTCTTAATTTCGAGTAAACGGCGTCAGAAACTTTTGCTCAAAAAACGATAAATTACTAAAAAAATTTCACGTAATCGACAGAAATTGAGATTGTAGTGTCGAATCCCTCATTTATTTCTCGATAAAAGTAGTCAATTCGCGGAAAATCGAGGAATAATTTTGTATCGTCTCAAAACGTGCTAGATGCTGCCATCTACTAGCCTCTTGTGGAACTATACTCCAAATTTTAATAAAATTGCAGTAAATCGAAAAAACTCTCAAGTAAACTCATGTTTTTTTTCGGAAATTATTAGGGTTTTTCATATAACATTTTTTGATTGGAGCCCTAATTTTGACAGAAATCGGCGAATTATCGCAATAATACGGATTTCTGACTGAACCAGAACCGTAATCAAAAAATTGTGTATGACAGAGTTGAACTATTTTTCGAAAATAATATGACCTTACTTGAAAGATTTTTTCGATTGACAGCCCTAATTTCGAGTTGATAAAGCAAGTACTTTTTTCATATAATTGTATCAAAATTACAAAATTGGGGTCGTAAATCTAAATTTTCTTACAAGTAAACCTATATTATTTCTTGAAAATTGTTGGGATACTTCATATAAATTTTTTCGATTAGAGCCCTCATTCTGACACGAATCGTTAATATATGGCAATAACACTAATTTCTGACTGAACCAGGGCTGTAATCAGAAATTAGTTAATGACAAACTCTGAGTATTTTTTGAAAATATTATTAGTTTACTTGAAAGATTTTTCCGGTTAACGGTCTCAATTTCGAGTAAACGGCGTCAGAAACTTTTGCTTAAAAAACGATAAATTACTAAAAATTTTCCACGTAACCGACAGAAATTGAAATTGTAGTGTCGAATTCTTCATTTATTACTCGATAGAAGTAGTCAATTCGCGGAGAATCGAGGAATAATTTTGTATCGTCTCAAAACGTGCTAGATGCTGCCATCTACTAGCCTCTTGTGGAACTATACTCCAAATTTTAATAAAATTGTAGTAAATCGAAAAAAACTTTCAAGTAAACTCATGTTTTTTTTCGAAAATAATTAGGGTCTCTCGTATAATATTTTTTGATTGGAGCCCTAATTTTGACAGAAATCGGCGAATTATGGTAATAATACGGATTTCTGACTGAACCAGAACCGTAATCAAAAATTGTAGATGACAGAGTTGGATTATTTATTGAAAATAATATGACCTTACTTGAAAGATTTTTTCGATTGACAGCCCTAATTTCGAGTTGACAAAGCAAGTAATTTTTTCATATAATTGTATCGAAATCTCAAAATTAAGGTCGAAAATCTGAATTTTTTTTCAAGTAGACTTTTATTGTTTTTCGAAAATAGTTGGGGTACTTGATATAAATTTTTTCGATTAGAGCCCTCATTCTGACGCAAATCGTTAATATATGGCAATAACACTAATTTCTGACTGAATCAGGGCCTAGCATTGCAGTGAGATGTGCGTTCATATTTTAGGAATAATTACACAATAAATTATTGGGATGGAATATCAAACAAAAATGTACATAGGGCTTTTCTACATCTACATAAGAAGTTACTTTAAAAGTGTACCGGGGTATATCATACACTAACCAACTTCCAGCAAGTCTGAAAGTTTATACATAGTTGTATATAAGTCTGTTTTCTTTGTTCAAGTATAATCCTAAGCTACTGAGAAGAAGAAATCACTTGTTTGTCTTAAATTGATTTTACGATTGGAAATAGAGTTAATGGGGTATGACCGTATGACATACCCCACTACACTAACGAAAGGTTAATAATGCTGCTGAGTATTAAAAAAGACGGTTATGTGCTAATAATAATTGCTAAAAATTAATTAAAACATTTTTTGAGCAATTATTATAAAAATTCAGAGGGCATTTAATATTCTTAATATACCACTGAAAATTTTTATGCTACGCCCCTGGTGCTTTTATTTCTTCAATGTAAATTATTTGTATTTATTAATTTTCAATGTTTCGACCCTTTCAACAAGGGTGTCAATTAGAAAAACAATTAAACGTAAAAATAAATAAATATACAGAATTTAAATTTAAAATAACTATTTGATATTGTTTTATGTATTATTCATATTCAAAATTTAATAAAATCGATTGTTGATCATTTAAACAAGATTGAAAGACATTTTTCTGATATATTTTGCAATAATGAAAGCAATTTTTAATATTTATGAATCACAATTGATCAATATTCTATTTATATGAAAACAAATGTTAATTAACGAATAAGAATAATAAAATGTTTTTTATAAACCGAAATTGGCATTCTAAATGCATTTTTATTTTTAGTGAATATTTTTATTCATTTTACATACAAAATACAAATTTATTCACAATTCTTAATCAATTTCAATGCCAGAATTGATTAAATTTATTTCGGATGTTGCACAATCTTGTTTAGTTTGGTTTCATGCGGGCTTGTCCGTAAACTGTATAAGCGCTACGAGGTATCTTTTGATATTGCGTTCTCTCTCGTGAGCATGGCGCGCTATAGACAGCCGAACGTACTTCGGAGATTCAAAACAAACGAAGTTACGTCTCGTTGCATTCCGATTTTATTCATTGTTGCTAGTGAAGTCGTACGGTTAACATTAAAATCGCTTCGCTCTACAACAAAACGTTGAAAAATAATTGTTTAAAAGTGCTTTATGGTATATTGGGGTTTTAAATATTGCTTATTAACGTAGAGATCAAAATTTTGTGTATTTAAATATGTAGATTGGGGTGAATTTGTTCCGCATTGCGTGTCCGTTAGGGGCATGTATTTGCGATGTTAGTCTTTGCTTTTATTATGTAATAAATAAATAAAATGTCTTGGTTTTTTTGCAAAGGCCTGTAATGAAAGGTCCAACGTGGGAATCGGTGCACACGTAGGTACCGCTACGAGAGGCACCCCCCCTGGTGAACACCACCGCGTGGATTTGCAATGAGTTCTAGGGCGAACGAGCGAATTAACTGGGGAGTAACGGCATACTCTCGATATGTACCTATCGGAAGTCGGGAAAATATGGTAGCTGGCGGGGGTCCTTGATTAAGTTCAAGAAACGACATTAGCTGAGACCGATACTTAAGGTTACCATATCGCGTAATTAGGCGGTATCGCGGGCCTCGGAATATGCATTGGCCACGTATTCAAACAAGGTATTTTTTTCTTTTGCAAACGTCGAGCACACCGGTGCTTGGGTGTCTGAGCGCTCAGGCACTCATTGGGGTAGTAAAGTAGAGTCAATCAGTAGCATAATATATCTGAGCACTTTTAAATAATCTCGCGAAATTAAAAAGCAACAATCAATCGCGTTAGCTACCTCTCCGAATAAATAATTCCGTAAAAAAGGCGCGAACACACACACAAAACACGTTTGAATGTTGAACAAATGTTGAATGAATGTAATTAACAAAAATTCCCTTTCAGCTTCTTCAATTCATCATTACCACCTCCAACAAATTAAAACCAGGACGTAAGTTAACAAATTAACTCTGCTTTTCAGGCTCTAATCAATTTTCTTTCAGCTACTTTTTAATAATTTTTTCGCAGATTTCTAATCAATTTGTATTTTTTCAGATCATTTGCAGAGGATGAGCCCAGCTGATGAGGTGGACATCGAGGGAATGGACATCGTGGGAATGGACATCGTGGGAGAAGCTGAGGATGAGCCCAGCTGCCAAAATCAACTCTCAATATTTTTTTTGTTGAATGTGATTCACCAAAATTTGTTTTAAGTTTCTGTTTCAGGTCGCCGGCCGTAGATCTTCATAACATCACCGCATCATCAGCTCGGTAATATAATATTACTCATTATGTAACTGTTTTTACCTACTGCTAAACACGTAAATTACTTATCTTCAATTTATTAATTTATTTGTATTTTTTATGTTTTTAGATCATCCAGCAGCGGAACCAGAGAACAGCAGGAGAACCAGAGCCCAGCAGTAAGATCAGAGCCCAGCAGCAGAACCAAAGCCCAGAAGCCATCCAAGAAGTCTTTCAGCAGCAGCAGAACAAAATTCCAACAGCCGTCAAGAAATCTTCCAGCAGCAGCAGAACCAGAGCCCAATAATCTTCCAAGAAGTCCTTCAGCAGCTTCAGAACCACAGCCCAGCAACCATCCAAGAAGTCCTCCAGTAACTGCAGCAGATCAACACATCAGTAGCAAATGTTCCAGGCCCCAGATTCAACTCAACTTTAAAGAAGTTAACTGATTAATTTAGCCCGCGGCTTGCAAAGTTCAAGTAAGTTAATTTCTCTTAATATTTTTCGACTTTGTAATAATTATTTTGTTGTTTCAGTTGCAGCACACGAAGAAGCCACTTCTCTGGTCTAGGTTTCGCTGGGGTTTTCCTAGGCCTAAAGGGAGAATTCCTGGAGAAGAGTTCGTCTCTTTCCCCTTAGTCATTGCCTGGGGGCGAACAAGGCTTACAACAACGCAACAGCATCGCGAAGAAGACTTCCAACAACACAGCAGCATCGAGTAATCAACAATTAATCTTCGAACCTTTGTACCCTTTCCTAATTTCCAAAATAAATTCATTCCCACAAAATTTGCAGTTGTATTTATTTCTAAAACCTATTTTTATTGTTTTCAGGAGTAGTTAGGAGAATAAAATTTTCACCCAACAAATTATTGTTTTATTTATTATAATAAAATATTAAATTTCTTCTTTTCAGTTTTAAATAAGAAATAAAATAATAACTGAACTTGTATATTCAAATTTAAGAAATAAATATGAACAAAATAATAATAAATAGTATATTATATTGTGATAATGAATAATACTGTAATCTAATGTATAATTGTACCAATCTATGCATCAATAAAAACTGTTTGTTAAAAAATATTCGTTTTTAATAACTTCCCTTAAATATCTAGTTTCAAAATTTACCACCAGGTGACAGCATCTGTCAGGAAAAGATTTAAATTCAATCACACGTATGTAGTTTTAAAAACTTCCGCACGGTGGCAGCATCTATCAATGAGACCAATTAGCAAAGCTCTTTTAGGGTATTGATAAGCGATTTTCTCCAAAACTAAAGGACTTAGGGACAAATGTCTTGAATAAATGTTAAATAATTTTCAACGCCCTTCAAGATTTACTTGAAAAAAATTCCTATTCAGCTTATAGTTTCCGACCCTTAATTTGAAGGTTTGATAAAAATATATATATATTTTTGATAGCGCTTTTCAGGGTGCATATATAGACAAGCTATCAAATTAAGTAAGTATATCGGAAAAAAAACTTGAATTTGATCTTGAGATCACGTACTCCACTCTTTCATTTCTCCCTTGAATAACACAGCTGTACACCCTTATTAGGGTGTGTAGAGTTCAAAAATGCACTCAGAATCTCAATTGGACCCAAGGGTTTCCCAGATAATTGAGTTTGAAATTTTCACACTTTTACCCTTAAAAATCTACCCCTAATTACCACTTTTTCGAAAAGAAAAGTATATATTCACGCTATATAGAACCTGCTTATTACGAATCTGCAAAGAAAATCGGAAAATTCCTTCACCCTGAAAAGTTGTGTGAAAATTCGGGATGAATTTCCATTTCTCCTCTAATTAATATAGCTGTTCACCCTTATTAGGGTGTGTAGAGTTCAAATATGCACTCAGAATCTTAATTGGGCCCTTAGTTTTTGAGAAAATTGAAGTTAAAATTTTTAATAGTAAAGTGGTCATTTTTTCGTCTTGTTTTATGCTAACAAAATTTATTCCTTAATTGATTCGATAGGGTCGTAGGGCCTAGGCACTAGGCTCATTGGAAAGGGCTCACTTACCATATTTTCATATCATTAGCTACCGTAGGTAGCTTGGTTTTGCAAGGATTTTGCGATATCTCCAAGGGTTTCCGAGATAATTGAGTTTGAAATTTTCACACTTTTACCCTTAAAAATCTACCCCTAATTACCACTTTTTCGAAAAGAAAAGTATATATTCACGCTATATAGAACCTGCTTATTACGAATCTGCAAAGAAAATCGGAAAATTCCTTCACCCTGAAAAGTTGTGTGAAAATTCGGGATGAATTTCCATTTCTCCTCTAATTAATATAGCTGTTCACCCTTATTAGGGTGTGTAGAGTTCAAATATGCACTCAGAATCTTAATTGGGCCCTTAGTTTTTGAGAAAATTGAAGTTAAAATTTTTAATAGTAAAGTGGTCATTTTTTCGTCTTGTTTTATGCTAACAAAATTTATTCCTTAATTGATTCGATAGGGTCGTAGGGCCTAGGCACTAGGCTCATTGGAAAGGGCTCACTTACCATATTTTCATATCATTAGCTACCGTAGGTAGCTTGGTTTTGCAAGGATTTTGCGATATCTCCAAGGGTTTCCGAGATAATTGAGTTTGAAATTTTCACACTTTTACCCTTCAAAATCTCCCCGTAATTACCACTTTTTCGAAAAGAAAACTATATATTCACGCTATATAGAACCTGCTTATTACGAATCTGCAAAGAAAATCGGAAAATTCCTTCACCCTGAAAAGTTGTGTGAAAATTCGGGATGAATTTCCATTTCTCCTCTAATTAATATAGCTGTTCACCCTTATTAGGGTGTGTAGAGTTCAAATATGCACTCAGAATCTTAATTGGGCCCTTAGTTTTTGAGAAAATTAAAGTTAAAATTTTTAATAGTAAAGTGGTCATTTTTTCGTCCTGTTTTATGCTAACAAAATTTATTCCTTAATTGATTCGATAGGGTCGTAGGGCCTAGGCACTAGGCTCATTGGAAAGGGCTCACTTACCATATTTTCATATCATTAGCTACCGTAGGTAGCTTGGTTTTGCAAGGATTTTGCGATATCTCCAAGGGTTTCCGAGATAATTGAGTTTGAAATTTTCACACTTTTACCCTTCAAAATCTCCCCGTAATTACCACTTTTTCGAAAAGAAAACTATATATTCACGCTATATAGAACCTGCTTATTACGAATCTGCAAAGAAAATCGGAAAATTCCTTCACCCTGAAAAGTTGTGTGAAAATTCGGGATGAATTTCCATTTCTCCTCTAATTAATATAGCTGTTCACCCTTATTAGGGTGTGTAGAGTTCAAATATGCACTCAGAATCTTAATTGGGCCCTTAGTTTTTGAGAAAATTGAAGTTAAAATTTTTAATAGTAAAGTGGTCATTTTTTCGTCTTGTTTTATGCTAACAAAATTTATTCCTTAATTGATTCGATAGGGTCGTAGGGCCTAGGCACTAGGCTCATTGGAAAGGGCTCACTTACCATATTTTCATATCATTAGCTACCGTAGGTAGCTTGGTTTTGCAAGGATTTTGCGATATCTCCAAGGGTTTCCGAGATAATTGAGTTTGAAATTTTCACACTTTTACCCTTAAAAATCTCCCCGTAATTACCACTTTTTCGAAAAGAAAACTATATATTCACGCTATATAGAACCTGCTTATTACGAATCTGCAAAGAAAATCGGAAAATTCCTTCACCCTGAAAAGTTGTGTGAAAATTCGGGATGAATTTCCATTTCTCCTCTAATTAATATAGCTGTTCACCCTTATTAGGGTGTGTAGAGTTCAAATATGCACTCAGAATCTTAATTGGGCCCTTAGTTTTTGAGAAAATTGAAGTTAAAATTTTTAATAGTAAAGTGGTCATTTTTTCGTCCTGTTTTATGCTAACAAAATTTATTCCTTAATTGATTCGATAGGGTCGTAGGGCCTAGGCACTAGGCTCATTGGAAAGGGCTCACTTACCATATTTTCATATCATTAGCTACCGTAGGTAGCTTGGTTTTGCAAGGATTTTGCGATATCTCCAAGGGTTTCCGAGATAATTGAGTTTGAAATTTTCACACTTTTACCCTTAAAAATCTACCCCTAATTACCACTTTTTCGAAAAGAAAACTATATATTCACGCTATATAGAACCTGCTTATTACGAATCTGCAAAGAAAATCGGAAAATTCCTTCACCCTGAAAAGTTGTGTGAAAATTCGGGATGAATTTCCATTTCTCCTCTAATTAATATAGCTGTTCACCCTTATTAGGGTGTGTAGAGTTCAAATATGCACTCAGAATCTTAATTGGGCCCTTAGTTTTTGAGAAAATTGAAGTTAAAATTTTTAATAGTAAAGTGGTCATTTTTTCGTCTTGTTTTATGCTAACAAAATTTATTCCTTAATTGATTCGATAGGGTCGTAGGGCCTAGGCACTAGGCTCATTGGAAAGGGCTCACTTACCATATTTTCATATCATTAGCTACCGTAGGTAGCTTGGTTTTGCAAGGATTTTGCGATATCTCCAAGGGTTTCCGAGATAATTGAGTTTGAAATTTTCACACTTTTACCCTTAAAAATCTCCCCGTAATTACCACTTTTTCGAAAAGAAAACTATATATTCACGCTATATAGAACCTGCTTATTACGAATCTGCAAAGAAAATCGGAAAATTCCTTCACCCTGAAAAGTTGTGTGAAAATTCGGGATGAATTTCCATTTCTCCTCTAATTAATATAGCTGTTCACCCTTATTAGGGTGTGTAGAGTTCAAATATGCACTCAGAATCTTAATTGGGCCCTTAGTTTTTGAGAAAATTGAAGTTAAAATTTTTAATAGTAAAGTGGTCATTTTTTCGTCCTGTTTTATGCTAACAAAATTTATTCCTTAATTGATTCGATAGGGTCGTAGGGCCTAGGCACTAGGCTCATTGGAAAGGGCTCACTTACCATATTTTCATATCATTAGCTACCGTAGGTAGCTTGGTTTTGCAAGGATTTTGCGATATCTCCAAGGGTTTCCGAGATAATTGAGTTTGAAATTTTCACACTTTTACCCTTAAAAATCTACCCCTAATTACCACTTTTTCGAAAAGAAAACTATATATTCACGCTATATAGAACCTGCTTATTACGAATCTGCAAAGAAAATCGGAAAATTCCTTCACCCTGAAAAGTTGTGTGAAAATTCGGGATGAATTTCCATTTCTCCTCTAATTAATATAGCTGTTCACCCTTATTAGGGTGTGTAGAGTTCAAATATGCACTCAGAATCTTAATTGGGCCCTTAGTTTTTGAGAAAATTGAAGTTAAAATTTTTAATAGTAAAGTGGTCATTTTTTCGTCTTGTTTTATGCTAACAAAATTTATTCCTTAATTGATTCGATAGGGTCGTAGGGCCTAGGCACTAGGCTCATTGGAAAGGGCTCACTTACCATATTTTCATATCATTAGCTACCGTAGGTAGCTTGGTTTTGCAAGGATTTTGCGATATCTCCAAGGGTTTCCGAGATAATTGAGTTTGAAATTTTCACACTTTTACCCTTAAAAATCTACCCCTAATTACCACTTTTTTGAAAAGAATAGTATATATTCACGCTATATAGAACCTGCTTATTACGAATCTGCAAAGAAAATCGGAAAATTCCTTCACCCTGAAAAGTTGTGTGAAAATTCGGGATGAATTTCCATTTCTCCTCTAATTAATATAGCTGTTCACCCTTATTAGGGTGTGTAGAGTTCAAATATGCACTCAGAATCTTAATTGGGCCCTTAGTTTTTGAGAAAATTGAAGTTAAAATTTTTAATAGTAAAGTGGTCATTTTTTCGTCTTGTTTTATGCTAACAAAATTTAGTCCTTAATTGATTCGATAGGGTCGTAGGGCCTAGGCACTAGGCTCATTGGAAAGGGCTCACTTACCATATTTTCATATCATTAGCTACCGTAGGTAGCTTGGTTTTGCAAGGATTTTGCGATATCTCCAAGGGTTTCCGAGATAATTGAGTTTGAAATTTTCACACTTTTACCCTTAAAAATCTACCCCTAATTACCACTTTTTCGAAAAGAAAAGTATATATTCACGCTATATAGAACCTGCTTATTACGAATCTGCAAAGAAAATCGGAAAATTCCTTCACCCTGAAAAGTTGTGTGAAAATTCGGGATGAATTTCCATTTCTCCTCTAATTAATATAGCTGTTCACCCTTATTAGGGTGTGTAGAGTTCAAATATGTACTCAGAATCTTAATTGGGCCCTTAGTTTTTGAGAAAATTGAAGTTAAAATTTTTAATAGTAAAGTGGTCATTTTTTCGTCTTGTTTTATGCTAACAAAATTTATTCCTTAATTGATTCGATAGGGTCGTAGGGCCTAGGCACTAGGCTCATTGGAAAGGGCTCACTTACCATATTTTCATATCATTAGCTACCCTAGGTAGCTTGGTTTTGCAAGGATTTTGCGATATCTCCAAGGGTTTCCGAGATAATTGAGTTTGAAATTTTCACACTTTTACCCTTAAAAATCTACCCCTAATTACCACTTTTTTGAAAAGAATAGTATATATTCACGCTATATAGAACCTGCTTATTACGAATCTGCAAAGAAAATCGGAAAATTCCTTCACCCTGAAAAGTTGTGTGAAAATACGGGATGAATTTCCATTTCTCCTCTAATTAATATAGCTGTTCACCCTTATTAGGGTGTGTAGAGTTCAAATATGCACTCAGAATCTTAATTGGGCCCTTAGTTTTTGAGAAAATTGAAGTTAAAATTTTTAATAGTAAAGTGGTCATTTTTTCGTCTTGTTTTATGCTAACAAAATTTAGTCCTTAATTGATTCGATAGGGTCGTAGGGTCTAGGCACTGGGCTCATTGGAAAGGGCTCACTTACCATATTTTCATATCATTAGCTACCCTAGGTAGCTTGGTTTTGCAAGGATTTTGCGATATCTCCAAGGGTTTCCGAGATAATTGAGTTTGAAATTTTCACACTTTTACCCTTAAAAATCTACCCCTAATTACCACTTTTTCGAAAAGAAAAGTATATATTCACGCTATATAGAACCTGCTTATTACGAATCTGCAAAGAAAATCGGAAAATTCCTTCACCCTGAAAAGTTGTGTGAAAATTCGAGATGAATTTCCATTTCTCCTCTAATTAATATAGCTGTTCACCCTTATTAGGGTGTGTAGAGTTCAAATATGCACTCAGAATCTTAATTGGGCCCTTAGTTTTTGAGAAAATTGAAGTTAAAATTTTTAATAGTAAAGTGGTCATTTTTTCGTCTTGTTTTATGCTAACAAAATTTATTCCTTAATTGATTCGATAGGGTCGTAGGGCCTAGGCACTAGGCTCATTGGAAAGGGCTCACTTACCATATTTTCATATCATTAGCTACCATAGGTAGCTTGGTTTTGCAAGGATTTTGCGATATCTCCAAGGGTTTCCGAGATAATTGAGTTTGAAATTTTCACACTTTTACCCTCAAAAATCTACCCCTAATTACCACTTTTTTGAAAAGAATAGTATATATTCACGCTATATAGAACCTGCTCATTACGAATCTGCAAAGAAAATCGGAAAATTCCTTCACCCTGAAAAGTTGTGTGAAAATTCGGGATGAATTTCCATTTCTCCTCTAATTAATATAGCTGTTCACCCTTATTAGGGTGTGTAGAGTTCAAATATGCACTCAGAATCTTAATTGGGCCCTTAGTTTTTGAGAAAATTGAAGTTAAAATTTTTAATAGTAAAGTGGTCATTTTTTCGTCTTGTTTTATGCTAACAAAATTTATTCCTTAATTGATTCGATAGGGTCGTAGGGCCTAGGCACTAGGCTCATTGGAAAGGGCTCACTTACCATATTTTCATATCATTAGCTACCGTAGGTAGCTTGGTTTTGCAAGGATTTTGCGATATCTCCAAGGGTTTCCGAGATAATTGAGTTTGAAATTTTCACACTTTTACCCTTAAAAATCTACCCCTAATTACCACTTTTTCGAAAAGAAAACTATATATTCACGCTATATAGAACCTGCTTATTACGAATCTGCAAAGAAAATCGGAAAATTCCTTCACCCTGAAAAGTTGTGTGAAAATTCGGGATGAATCTCCATTTCTCCTCTAATTAATATAGCTGTTCACCCTTATTAGGGTGTGTAGAGTTCAAATATGCACTCAGAATCTTAATTGGGCCCTTAGTTTTTGAGAAAATTGAAGTTAAAATTTTTAATAGTAAAGTGGTCATTTTTTCGTCTTGTTTTATGCTAACAAAATTTAGTCCTTAATTGATTCGATAGGGTCGTAGGGCCTAGGCACTAGGCTCATTGGAAAGGGCTCACTTACCATATTTTCATATCATTAGCTACCGTAGGTAGCTTGGTTCTGCAAGGATTTTGTGATATCTCCAAGGGTTTCCGAGATAATTGAGTTTGAAGTTTTCACACTTTTACCCTCAAAAATCTACCCCCAATTGCCTATGTACATTTTCACGCTTCATAGAACCTGCTGATTACGAATCTGCAAAGAAAATTGGAAAATTTTCTCATACAAAAAAGTTACGATGGAAAATTCGATGAATACTCATTTCTCCCTTAAATAACAGTGCTGTACACATTAATTAGGATGTGTAGAGTTCAATTAGTTTGATAGCTAAGGGCTTAGTTAAAACTATGAGCATTTATTTGGGCTCCACATACCCTAATTAGGGTGTACAGCTGTGTTATCTATAGGAGAAATGAGTATTCATCCTAATTTTTCATCGTAACGATTCAGCAGGTTCTATATAGCGTGAAAATATACTTTTCATTCTTTAAAATCATTTTGAAGTCCCTAAAAAAGTATGGAACCTCTTCCGACAGATGCTGCCACCTTGCGGCAAACCTATGAACTTTACTCGTGGAGTTTAAAATAATATATTTTAAATGTTATGAATAAATATATTTTATTGCGATTTAAATTTAAACCAAGAATAGAAAATGTATTGAAAATCCAAATATTTCATAAATAATACTTACATTTACATTTTCATGCTAAATTCAATATTATAATACAATATGTTATATAATTAGCCCTGAAAAAAGAAATTTGAAATAAAACAACTCTAAATTATTTGGAAAATAGTTTATTTGATAATTGAGAAAAATACGAGTTTGGAAAGGCATTCCATTCAATTCAAAAATAAAACATACAAGTTATTATTTAATTTAAATTTCTTAAGTACTCCTGAAAACAATAAAAATAGGTTTTAGAAATAAATACAACTGTAAATTTTGTGGGAATGAGTTTATTTTGGGAATTAGGAAAGGTTACAAAGGTTCGAAGATTAATTGTTAATTACTCGATGCTGTTGTGATGTTGGAAATCTTGTTCGCGATGCTGTTGCGTTGTTGTAAGCCTTGTTCGCCCCCAGGCAATGACTAAGGGGAAAGAGACGAACTCTTCTCCGAGAATTCTCCCTTTGGGCCTAGGGAAACCCCAGCAAAACCTAGACCAGAGAAGTGGCTGCTTCGCTCGCTGCAACTGAAACAACAAAATAATTATTACAAGTCGGAAAATTTAAAAACAAATTGAACTCACTTGAACATTGCAAGCGGCGGGCTAAAATTAATCAGTTGGCTTCTTTGAAAGTTGAATCTGGAATCTGGAACAGCTGATATTGATGTAATGATCTTCTGCAGCTACTGAAGGACTTCTTGGACGTCTGCTGGGCTCTGGTTCTGCTACTGGGCTCTGATTTTGCTGCTGGGCTCTGATTCTGTTGCTGGGCTCTGAAGTCTGGTTGTTTCTGCAGCTGCAAGTTGCCATCTCCTGGACTATAAATTAAAATTATAAATTCGAATATTAGACAAATAATTTTAGCAGTTGTTAAAAACAGTTATAGTATGAGCGATATTATATTACCTAGTTGATGAAGCGATGTTGTTATGAAGATCCACGGCCGGCGACCTGAAACAGAAACTTAAAACAAATTTTGGTGAATCACATTCAACAAAACAAATATTGAGAGTTGATTTTGGCAGCTGGGTTCATCCTCAGCTCCTCCCACGATGTCCATTCCCACGATGTCCATTCCCTCGATGTCCACCTCATCAGCTGGGCTCATCCTCAGCAAATGATCTGAAAAAACACAAATTAATTAGGAATCTGCGAAAAAACAATACAAAATAGCTGGAAGAAAAATTGATTAGAACCTGAAAAGCAAAGTTTATCAGTCAACTTACGTCCTGTTGTTAATTTGTTGGAGGTGGTAATGATGAATTGAAGAAGCTGAAAGGGAATTTTGATTAGTCACATTCATTCAACATTCGTTCAACATTCAAAAGTGTTTTGTTCGAAGAACTAGCTACGCGATTGATTGTTGCTTTATTACTTCGCGAGGTTACTTAAAAGTGCTCGGATATATTCATGCTACTGATTGACTCTACTTTACTACCCCATTGAGTGCCTGAGCGCTCAGACACCCAAGCACCGGTGTGCTCGTCATTTGCAAAAGAAAAAATATGTTGTTTGAATACGTGGCCAATGCATATTCCGAGGCCCGCGATACCGCCTAATTACGCGATATGGTAACCTTAAGTAACGGTCTCAGCTAATGTCGTTTCTTGAACTTAATCAAGGACCCCCGCCAGCTACCATATTTTACCGACTTCCGATAGGTACATATCGAGAGTATGCCATTACTCCCTAATTAGATCGCTCGTTCGCCCTAGAACTCATTGCAACCCCACGCGGTGGTGTTCATCAGGGGGGGTGCCTCTCGTAGCGGTACCTACGTGTGCACCGATTCCCACGTTGGACCTTTCATTACAGGCCTTTGCAAAAAAACCAAGACATTTTATTTATTTATTACATAATAAAAGCAAAGACTAACATCGCAAATACGTGCCCCTAACGGACACGCAATGCGGAACAAATTCACCCCAATTTACATACTTAAATACACAAAATTTTGATCTCTACGTTAATAAGCAAAATTCACAACCCCAAATATATCACTTGAGCACTTTTAAGAACTTTAAATCGACGTTTTATTCGACAAATACGAGACGTACATCCGAACTGTACGACTAACCGAACAAAAGTAAGCGTCCCAACACAAATCAATATTCAATTTGGCACTACGTTATTCAAATAGCCCACAGTGACAATGAGTTAGAACGAGACAGCAGCAGTAACGTATCGCTTATAGTAGCGATAAACGAAGCACACACCTGCAAACAAGTTGAAGCGAAGTTAATATAATCAAACTTGATGAGGAAAGAATTTTTTAATAAATGAATTTGTATAGAAATATACATTTGAAACGAAAACATGACTTCCCGTTCTTTCAAACATGAAAATATTATTTATTCACAATAAATTTATATTATACAGTGTGGCTCATTTTTAAAACACTATTTATTAATAAATTTGATTGAAAAGTGAATAAAAATATGAATAACCTTCCGTTATTTGAAATATAGCAACATTATTTAATTATTATAAATTTAAATTATACAGGATGTTCATTTGTTGATACAAATATTCATTGATTAATTCAACAAAAAATCGTATAATGAATAGCACACGACCTTCCGTTGTCTGAAATATCATAATATTAATTTTTTATTATACAGGATGATTATTAATAATGATATCTACGTATTAATACATAAAAAGGAAACTTTCGACCCCTTTTTAAGTATATTGCATGTACAGAGGAATGGAAAGTTTATATGGAGAAGATGTGCAGAAAAAGATAATTATATACAGAGTGTCCCATTTTAATTTAACGTGAAGAAGAAACTTTGTACCGCGCGCACGAAGAAATTTGAGATTTGACATGCTTAAAGTTTATTTGAAAGAATGCAGAAATCTGAAAATATATACAGGGAGTCCCATTTTTATTCAACGTGAAGATAAATTCTTGTACCGTACGCGCGAATTAATGTGAGATTTGGCATACTTGAAGTTCATGTGGGGATGGAGTGCAGAAAGCTGAAATTATATACAGGCTGTCTTAAATTAATTTTACATAAGGAAAAACTTAGTACTGCGCGCATACAGGAATGTGAAAGTTTATATAAAGAAGGAGTATAGAAAGTTAAAAGTATATACAGGTTGTCCGATTTTATTTGAAAGTGAAAAGAAAATTTTGTATCGCACGCACGAAAGAATAAGAGATTTGGCATACTTTAAGTTTATCTAGAGAAGAAGTGCAGAAAGCTAAAATTATATACATGCTGTCCTATTTCAATTAAGTATGAAAAAAGAACTTTCTACCGCACTCACGGAGGAATGTGAGATTTGGCATACTTAAAGTTCACATGAAGGCATGCTGGAAGCTGAAAATATATACAGGATGTCTCATTTTGATTAAAATTTTATACCGCACGCAATAGGGAATGTGGGATTTGGCATACTTGAAGTTCATGTGGAAAAAAAGTGCACTGAAATTATATCCGGGTGATCCTTTTTAATGTTACGTGAGGGGAAAACTTTGAAACGTACGCACTAAGGAATGTGTATTACATAAATCTCCGACAGCACAGGCATGTAATCAAAAGGGTTCCACTTGCTTCGTTGTTTGGGAGCCATATGATCGTGTCCTGAAATTAAAAGATAATCAACATTGGTCTAAAATAAGCTAAGATATTCAAAATTTCGAAAAAATCCAAGACAATTGATTAATATTTAATATCAAAAGCAAAAACGGATTGAATAACACCCGAGAACCTAGTGAAAATGAACTATAATGAAAACTGAATTCCAAGTACTTTCTGAACTGAAAAATATTAGAAATCTGAGAAAAAGAAACTGCATTATATAAACCAGGCGTACTTACAGGTTTTCAGGATCCTTGAAATTCTGATGTCGAGGTATTTGCTAAAAAGTTGCTATTCCAATTTAATTTCCCCAATATTCATGTCGGACAATATTTTCTTTCATTTTCATTTTACAATTAAAAAATCTTTCGATTAATGTAAAGATCAAAATGACAGTAATACTTTTACAAGGTTTCATGAAATTGACGTGTTTAATTAGCCCTCACTAAAAAACGCCCCCAAATCAATAATTTTGGCAGATATAAAAGCTGTCGGACTCATCACAATGAAGCCACTCTCAAAGTTTCAAGTGAGCGGTAATTCATGAAAAATTTGAGCCGTCTCACGGACTAGGAGAAATTTTAGCTTTTAGAAATCAGCGATTTTTAGTTTCTTTGAAATATTTTGTAAGCCATTCCGCATTTGAATGATTTTTCTACGGCATCTAAATCGGTCTACAAAATGGCACAACATTGTCCATTTAACCTAATATCTATATTTAATAATAAGAAAGTTATCCATATTATCCTACTTTACTTGATAAAATTTCTCATACGGAACAGTTCTCTATAAATTTATATGTTTATCAATGTTTCCTTTGTCCACCAAACGTACCTACCATTACTGATGTTTTTTGTGGCGAGAAATTCTTTTCACTACCTCTTGTCTGAAAGAAAGATTATCATTACAATACATTCAAGGATGACTCAAAGAGAACTTCTTGAATTTTAAAATAAATAAAATTTGACATATTTCAAAAAACTGTTGAAAATTCATCCCTGTTTAAGTTAACCAAGGTCATGCAAAAAAAATGTTTGATAAACTGAAAAATTTTGGGTAGTCAAAAAGTGCGCATGTGCCGAGTATTGGACTACAGTGCCAGGAAAAGATACATCAACTAACTACTTTCAAATAATAGATTCAAAATAAATTTTATAATTTATTTTTAAAATAGGATAATTTCAATTATGTGCCCTAATAAATATTTAACAATAAAATGAAACCATCAATTTTACATTTTCGATAATATAGTGCTATATAATAAGACGAATATTTTTTTGTGACAAGAAATTTAAATAGTTGACATCACAAGTTATAATAAAGTAATATTTGTACCAAGTGCAGATATAAATGCTTGTTCACTAAAATAATACTGAATAAAAAGTAAAATGCATTTTAAGTATTGCAACTTAAATCGAATAAAAATTCAGTCGTTATTCAAATTTATTGTCTGCAAGTCTAAAATGGAATGTTAACGTTTCGTAATAAAATTCACGAGCAATCTAAGCCTAAATTTTGACAAATTGCACATGCAGTCCTGTACATTTTCTTTGTATCTTCCATCATTAATTTTGTAACTGATTATCTTTTCGTGTTACACATTCTTCTACACACATACCTAAAAAAAAGACAAAAATATAGGTAAAACGGATTATTTGTACTTTATTTTAGTTGCCATTAATAACAAAACGGTAATATAACAAAAAATTACAATACAAACATAAATAATACAAATAGAAAACAGATCAGGTAGGCATGGGTTATTGGCAGAGCTGTGAAATAATTTATGAAAATTAATTATTGTTTTCTAATCATTAATATTAATTATTGCACTTTAACTACAGTTCATTTTTTTAAGAATTCAGTGTGGAGAACGATTCAATTTCTTCATCAATAAATTCATTTTATTTTGAATTTATTGGATCGTGTAATACGAGACACTTCGTGAATTTTTTCTTCATGAAGAAATTCATGAATTTATTGACGAATTAGAACGTGTTCTATTTTTCGACAACTTTCTAGGGAATTCTAGGGTTTTTTCTCCACATTTTGTCTTTGAATTTTGCATTGTCTTTGTTTACCTCCAACCTTTTTTGCGGTTAAGTTTGTTTGATTCTAAAGAGATACTGTGAAAATTCTAATTTCATTGTACTTCTAATTCTACAGAAACTTGCAAGAAACAATACAAAAATTAACGACAGTAAAATGACAACTGATATTTAGGTTGGTACTATTAAATTCTTCAAAATAAATTGATGGAATTCTTCATGTAAAAACCACTGATCTCTAATAAACACTGGATTGGGTTTAGGCCGCTGGAATGCGGCCCCAATTAAGCGTCGCCATCTTGGCAAAAACTGAGGTTCTGTGTCAATTGGTGACAGTTCAATATGGTGTTGGGACGCAATTTTATACTGAATAAATTTTGTTTATTTATTTAAATGTAGATATATTAATACATAATATTGTTATTGTTTTATTTTATTAGAAAAACTCAACTGAAAAAGTTAGAAGATATAACTTATTCCTATTTTCAGTGAAGTATTACTTTTTACAGGTTTTATGGAGACCTAGAAGGACACATCAATTCATTATGTTAAAGTAATCAAACGATTTGATTTTCAATTTTAGATTAAATTGAAAATATCATGAATAATAAAATCATATTGTTGAGCAATGTTACAAAGTTATGATAACAAATTTGAGTATTATATCAAATTTAATATAAAATATCTTGCTCACAAAATTAATCGCTGGACTGCAAATTTGTGCTTACTTACGAACAATAAAATCTTGATTATTAAATGTATTATTATTCTCCTATCATGTGTAGTAGATATTTAAAATTATTAGTTTTGAATAGGCAATATTATCGCAGAAATGCACTTCATTTATTCATATAGGTAAATTCATAGTTTTAAATCTTAGGTAACAAAAATTTATAAAACTATTGAACGGATTAAATAATACTAAACTACAATGTTTCAAAAATAGTTAAAACACTGACACTAAAAAGTTCACAAATATTTTCAGCTATTAATAAATATTTCAACTATTATAACAATTTTTAACTTTTATTGATTATTAATGTATGTATTTTAATTTGAGTAAGTAAAAAGTCTTGGGAATTCAGTCAATATGTTTTAATTTCTTTCCTACTTTACAGTTTCGGCTGTACCTCAGCCATCTTCAGAAGCGCTACAATTTGATTATTTTTTTATCACTAATTATTTATGCTAATTTTGTCGGAAATACTTACAAAAAAACTTAAATTGTGAAAAATTAAAAATGTACATGAACTGTGATGTCGAGTTTAATAAAATAGCGGAAAAAAAAAATAAAAATTTTTTCTCCATTTGTCAAATGCCACAACCTGCATCTGTGGAAGACGTTGACCAAGTGCGAGTAAAAAATCGTGTGTGCACGCATTGTAAAAAAATTACAAATTATCACAAGTAGAATTGATTTAGTTATAGTGTCAAACAATTAAAAATAGATGCAAGCTTGTGCATCACGCAAGGTGTCAAAAATATAAACAAAAATTAGGAAAAGTACCACAGATATCAAAGAATATTGTTGTATATAGTGCTAAGTGCAATAGTATCTGTTTTTTCATCGATATTTTGTTTGTCTTGTTTTATATACAACATTTCTAATGTAAGTCTTTTGTTCAAGTTGATTTCGTTATAGATAATACTAGTTTCATCAAAATTGAAAGTATGTCCTGAATCTATGCAATGAGTGACTAGAGCACATTTTGGCGTATTTTTATTCAATTTTTTACTGTTTCGTTTATGTTCACCAAGCCTTGTTTTTAAATATCTCTTGGTTTGTCCTGTGTACTGTGCTCCACAATCATTGCATGGGATTTTAAAAATTAAATTAGATCTTAAGCTTTCATCTGTTTCATCTTTTATTTTGGAGAATAAATTACCTACTGTCTTGTACTGTTTGAAACAAATTTCAATTTCCTCTTTATTTCTGAATACTTGTTTAATTTTGTAGCTAACGCTATCTATGTACGGAATTGTGAAGTACTTATCGGTCAAAGATTTTTTCTTATTTATGTCATTGTCATTCAAATTAGATGAAAGATTCATAACTTGATTTTTGATACTCGACATCACAGTTCATGTACATTTTTAATTTTTCACAATTTAAGTTCTTTTGTAAATATTTCCGACAAAATTAGCATAAATAATTAGTGATAAAAAAATAATCAAATTGTAGCGCTTCTGAAGATGGCTGAGGTACAGCCGAAACTGTAAAATAGGAAAGAAATTAAAACATATTGACTGAATTCCCAAGACTTTTTACTTACTCAAATTCACTCATCCAGTCAGCTTCATCTATTTTATCTAATGTATTTTAATATATATTGAGAATAATTTCTTTATCTTACTTGCATTATACTTTGAATTTCATCGAGTGTCTTCTATAAGTGTTTAGAATTTGCCGCCGAATAGTGACACAAAACCTCAGTTTTACTGTCAAGGCCGCCGTTCAACCGGGGCCGCTTTCAGATGCCAGAATACGGTCTAAATCCAATCCAGTGTTATAAAGAGATCAGTGCTAAAGACATACTGTGAAAATTCTAATTTCATTGTACTTCTAATTCTACAGAAACTTGCAAGAAACAATACAAAAATTAACGACAGTAAAATGACAACTGATATTTAGGTTGGTACTATAAAATTCTTCACAATAAATTGATGAAATTCTTCATGTGTGTAAAAACGAACCAACATTTTTCTAATTTTTCTGCTCGACAATAAATTCACGAAGAAATTCAAGGACAACTTCATGAATAAATTAAATCGTGTAATACAGGCTTTAGATCTGAATGGTTTAAATCGCGGGCAAGTTTACACAGATGATATTTAGTTGTTCACTCTGAATGTACTTGAAATACAGCTTCTAATGTCTGTTGATGTAACTGTACTTCTAAGTAACTGTCAGAATGAAATAATTATATCTAGACGAGTACCTATGTCGATGAAAATTTCGTTAAAATTTACGCTCACATTATTATTATTTGTTATAATTGACGTATTACTTGTATTACTCCTTAAACTTGTAATAAATACTTATAAAATCGGGACTTGTAAACGTCACTAAATGACAGTTGTCAAATAACTATAGATTTATGCTCGAAAATTTAGGAATAAGGAATAAGACTTAGTTTAGTATTAAGAATAGTTTTAAGGCAGGTGTTTATGCTGCCTGTTTTAATGAATAAGAATAGAATTAAAAATAGTAAAACTATAACTTTCAGGTTGGTGAAAACTGGTTCTATTTATTATTTTAATGTTGGTAGTGACTTTTATAATTGACATTATCATATGAATTCATTTTATTTCATAATTTATTAGTATAGACAGAGTATAGAGAACAGCCTGGAGAACAGTAATATTAATTCGTCTGTTGCTGGATTAGTTGTTTGCTGATATAGATTTCCATGCGTTCTCTACAAATAATTTATATCTAAACACAGGATCTTTTTTGTCCCACAACTGTGAATATTGCTGAACAAGTTCAGTTAAATTTGAGAGTAGTTCGTCCATACTTGCAAACAGTGATAGTTAAAATTTTCTGGTTATGTCCGACTAGTTTACGTTTGACGTTTGTCGCACATGCGCATTTCGCTAATAAATTTAAGAATAAGACGTAAAGTTGAAAGTTAAGCAACTTTTAATTGTTAAACCTTATTCGTTATTCTTAATTCTGCAGCATAAACCGATCCATATATAATAATTGTTTCAACTTTAGTACTATTC